>OX451736.1:955287763-956487763 GCA_948472305.1 Vicia faba
ATTTGGATATGGACAATGTGGGGACTTTGAGTGAGGCCTGAGGATCGTGTGAGCTTTCTGGAACTTCCTTCAAGCTATTCCAATGCTTAGCTTGCTTTGTGGATGGCTGAAACTCTTTACACAAGTCAAGTTGCAAGCTCCAAGTTTGAAAATGGCAATGGCTGAAACAGAGCTTACAGAAGCAGGACAAGGGCTCGGATAGCTTTGGTAGGATATATGGAAGGTGCTTGAAGTGTTGAAACAAAAAACGCACGAGGCAAAAATGATATGGCTATGGTTTTGCAGCAACTGGATGTTTTGGCAGAAAAAATGAAGTTTTTCAGTTTGGGAGTCTTTTGGATGTCAAGCAGTCGTGTTTTGCATTGTGACCAGTTTGTATACTTGTATAGAATGGATACAAAGTCCACTCCTCAACAGATGTGCAAGTTTTTTTTCCTTTTCACCAACTTTCTTGCTTTTGAAGCAAAGTGAAGTGACTTATGCAAAATGCTTGTACTGGCTAGTTTTAGGGCTGCAAAGGGCTTGTACAAATTGCTTAAGATCTGTGGAAATTTCTTGCAACAAAGGAACATGTCCAAGGCTCAAGGTTGATAAAGTTACAAAAGCTCACTTTATGAAAATGGCATTGTAACCTTTTGGCCAAAAATGGAAATGTATCTTGTAGAATGCTTCAAAATTGAAAATAAAGCCTTTAACCTATGAGTTTGCATTTAATTATGGAGTGTAGAATGAGTTTAGGACCTGTAATGCAAGGTACAAGCATCATGGATCTGATTTGCAACTTGATACTTTGTGAAAATGGCATGAACAAAAGTGATAAATGCCAATTTCTCTTCTTCAATTCTCCCTAACCACAAATGATCTTGGAGAGTTCTTGGACATTTTGGAAAGATTGAAATGTTCTCTATAATACATCTTTGAAATGAATTTTGAGATAACTCTTAGAACTAGGTGAAAAATATCCATGAAGTTGGGTCAAAAACCTGCCTAAATTAGGGCAAATTTTCACTAAGTTATTTAGTTCATGGACCTATGTTCACAAATTCATAACTTGAGATCCAAGCATCGTTTGGGAAAAGTTTGTGAAGAAAAGTTATAGACTTCATGGAGGAATAAAACTTTCATGTTGGAAGTTTTCTTTGAATCAAATTGCATCATGGTGAAAAAGTGGTGGAAAGTTGGGAAAAAATAAGAAAATTTCCATACTTAGAAAAATTCTAAGTTATGAATATTTTCAAATTCAAAACCCTAAATTTCAAAATTGTTTTCTTGGCCAACAAGTTTCACATTTTGAATATCTTGATGATTATGACCCTTGGCACTTGATTTTGACCAAACAGTCAAAGTTTGACTTTTCAGTGCATAGTTAACTTTTGATCAGTTAATTGAAAAATCTCTGTTAATCCAATGAACTTGAGATCTTTTGAACCATGTAATTAGGTCAAGATGATGCCATTGAACCCTTTAAATAATGCTTGAACTCAATTGGTCATTGGCTAGGTTAAAAATCAGAAATTGCCCTTTCTCAGTCAAAACCCTAATTTTGACCATTTTGCCCTTTTGATGATTTGATCAAATTTCTTGAGGAATTATGATCCAAACTTGATCAAATGGTACATATGAGTCTAAAATGTTGTTATGGATCAAAAAAATTATGAAGTTTGGTTGTAAATTGGCCTTGGTTGACTTTTTCCCCTATACAGCTGATTTTTAGGTCAACTATCCAATTGACTGATCAAAAATATGATTTAAGGCTTGAAACTTAACATGAGCAATCTTAGGGGTCCAAAATGGTTGAAAGTCACATGAAGCATTAATGATCCAAAAATCCTTGTGCAAACTCAAACCCTAATTTTAGGTTATCAGTGCAAGATGAGATGTCTTGAGCTGACCAAACCCTAATCTTGTCTTGAGTCCAATAAGTCTTGTGAAAAAATCTTGATAAATGAGAGGGAAAATTTTGGGGTACAACAATAATATACTTTTTGTAACGTACAAACTTATTATTAATTTATTTAATAAAACTAACTCATATTATTTAATTAAACTAACTTAATATAATTAAATAAATATTATAATAATTCAATTATCACTAATAATTAATTAACACAATATTAATATATATACATATCAAAATATAATATTATCATATAAAAATAATTATTTCTAATAAACCGGATAAACTCGATTAATCACATACCGGACCGAGTAGTATACTATCGATTAAGTAAATATAATTTATCAAGATAAATATTATTATATCAAATACTATTTCCCGATCAAACCGATTAAATCTGACTTTATTTCAAACCGTCAAATTCCAATAATAATATTATTTTTAATATTATTGCTCCGGTAACTGACTCGCATTAAATCTCCGGTTAACCGAATAAAATTCAACTCTACTTGATAATCCGATAACACTTCTCAAACGATACCGACGATCTGATTAATTACTAAACTTCATCTAAATTAAATATTTAATCCTTATTTAATTTAATTAACTAATTAATTAAATTCGGGCTGTTACAACTCTCCCCCACTTACAAATTTTCGCCCTCGAAAATACGACTGAGACAAACCACACTGAACCTGCTCATGTATCCGTCCACCCAACTCTCACTTCCACCAAGTAACATACGAAAGATACCAAAAGATGCAGACATCTTCTTAACATCAAGATCCAACAAAACACAATGCCAAGGTGCAAGGCCCATACCATGCACTCGTCAATAAACTGACGACACCAAGAATAACCAAGTCGAGAACACACTGGTTCACTCGAGATTCCAGACACAACAAGGTCGTTACCATCACCATGGTAGCACCCCCTCGATTCCTTATCCAGTGTAATTAATCAAAACCTCAAATCGTCCAATCACCCACGCATAACTGATTTGTGATACCTCACGCTTCCACTGCGCACTCAGATAGCCTGCAACTATCTAACTTACGACTCTCACATCTAATTTCCATCCGCTTAATACTTACTCCAATCTCATCGTCCAAATAAACACATCCAAAACATGCAACTATCATGATACATCACAACCTCTGATCCATCAATTCTAAAATCTTCTCTTCGATTTCGATTGATCAACATCCATTGGTCCCTAAAGATACGCCAGTATCCTACTTTCTCAAATCTTGTCCACAATCACTTAGGACTTCCAACCTCAAAAGCTTAATTCTAGCAAAACCTCCTTGTTATGTCCCACTCAATTCTCACACCCTGTATCGACAACTGCACAAAATTTTCATTCAAGACGTCAACTATCACCTTCAACTTACCAAACAGGAACCCAATCCAAAAATCACTTTCTCGAAAATCTTAACCATCGTCACAGTCTCATATCCTAATCCTTTGGAATTAACGGTAACTCATACTCTTGGAATAACCAAACAGTTCAAATCCATAACCACAACGTCATACTTCTCGAGTCCAACATGAATGCTATCGCGACCGGCTCCGATCGCAAGTACAATACTCTTCCTCATAAACCATAGATCATCTTAAAGTACTTGAGGCTACCAAGCCGTCCCAAGATACTTCACCGCCAAAACTTATCTTAATCACAATCCAGTAATCCACCATGGTTATCAATAACCGACGAAATCCATATTGTAGAAGTACATGATTTCACTTCGACTCTCTAAACTTACATCTCAATAATTACTTCCAAAACGACTCTGAATTCACCTTCTTAAATCCATTGATTCCTCAAACCAGATTTTTCCGACTTTCTTTAGTATCATCTACGATACTCTTAATGATCCCCACAATTAGATGCAGTCTCTTCACAAACCGTACTCAACATCGAATCGTTTCCAACAACTCAAATCTCAATCTCTCATAGTCCCTACATACATATAACTAAAATCTTCATGTTTCCAAACGAATGCAACCGCATCAAACTTTAACTCAAACGTCCGAAAAAATCTTCTCATGAAAGCCCTGCTGTTCCAAGTCACAATTTACACTTATGAGCTCTACGCTAAAACACTCCTTAAATCCAAAATGAAATATCTCTATACACTTCATCGAACTAAGCACCACCAAAATAAATGCGGCACTTAATCTCTTTATAACTCATAATAATCCACTTCACACTGCGAAGTCCAAATAACAACTTGACCTCTCTAGTCAACAATATCCATAACAAAACCAACTTATGAAAGGTCTTCAATCGAATTCAATATAAAAATCATCCAAAACAAGGAAACTTCTATTTCTTAGAAATAACTTCTCGGAGCTTCCACAAGGTGCAAATCAAATCTTTACGACTACTCAGAATGTCGCCAATCCATAATGCTTATTCCAGAATCAATTATCCATAGACATAATTGTAACTCTTACAGCTACTCATCAGAGCACTGTTTATATATTCCATAATTATGCACGATGTATTAGTCATCCTACCGATATAACCGAATACTCGTCATAACTATACCTTATCCCAAACATCCTTCTGAATATTCTCCAGCCTTCACACAAACTGTCGATAAACAACCTTCAAATCAAACTCACTAAATACAAAACCTCCCAATGACTGATTCCTCCAAATATCACTCCCCAAGAGTAGATTCTTATCCTCAACATTCATTCTGATCCTTAATTTGAAGTGACCCACAACCTCGATAATTTCGTTCTCCACGAACAACACAACATGCACATTCCACGGCGACTCATTCGAACGAAGAAACTTCTCCTCAAATAAATCCTCAAGTTGAATCTTCAACTTTCTCAATCTAGAAGCATACCTCTTATATGCATTCCTCGAATTCGAACTAGTTCTAGTAACAAAACCCATTAAGACTTTGTAACACCCCAAATCTACCACACAGTTATATTAAAATCAGAGTGCCAAAATTTCCGCAAACATGGGGCATTACATACTCATTCCAAAAACCAACAACATAAAAACCTATCATAATAGATACATATCACATATTGATACAAAGAACTTATAACAATTAATTAGTCTTCAAAAATATTTCAACTTGATTTCATAAATATGCAGCAAATTCATAACTTTAAAACTTCAAAGGAAACAGAGCATCTTTTAAACAACTTAATTCAAAGAAAACAAATTCTTAAAACAAAAACTTGAATTAAACTTAAAACATCATAAAATCAAATAAGCGTTCATCCCCCTCGAGTGCTACGTATCAGAGCGACGACACCAACAAGCTACTAAGTCTCTACTCCTCGTTCCCTGCACGTTACCAGTATAAAGGCAACGGCGAAACAAATAAAGGGGTGAGACATCGAATAATATAAATAAGATTATGATAATTAATATATTAGAAAAGAGCATTATAAACTTCACCGCTTCTCAACAACACACAATAATAAATAAACATTCACAATTATCATTAGCGATTCAAAATGCAATTCAAATGCGACACAACTGTGCATATGCATGCGGTACCAACAGGGCTTCAACCCTCTTCACTAATTGCCAATTAATAGAGGCACAAGGCATAAGCCTACTTCACAAATCCTCCAATACAGGCCTTCACAAAATGCAAATGTATGAGACTCACGTAACATACAACATCACATATATATCATTCACCACAAACTTCATTACGGGGCATTCACCTACATCCCTGCATCACTGGAAATAACCCTAACACTTCACATATTCAATCACATCTCAATCATCTCAAACATCTCAATTAACAACATCTCATAACATCAAAATAATTTATTAAACATCATTTATTATCACAAAAATCATCGAACACAACTTCATCAATAAAATCTCACTAATACTCAACTGTATAATAATAGCGCAGTAGCCCATCCTGTTATTCTGCTAATTTATATCATTACTATCACTAATCCTACTGTCATAATTCTAACAGCAGCCTCTAACATCTCATAATTCATCATTCTATCCAAAATCCAGCATAACTATCATCTACGGGAATTAATTCTAAATCCTAAATTAGTTACTGGGATTACACTTCTTAATCATCATTTTAATCCTCTAGAATATAGTTCATCGCGTTAGCTAATCAACGCTTCGAACGACATTTAAAACAACATCCTACAACTCAAGTTACAACAATTAAAAGTCAATTTTGTCAAAAATCCAGCATTATGTATCGACACAAAACTCCTTGGATCGACACATCCTGCTTCAAATCACAGCATGTATCGACACATGCACTTACCGATCGACTCATCCTGACTTCAAAATGCAGCATGTATCGACACATGCATCGCACCGGTCGACTCATCCTGAGTCTCACACACTCATGTGTCGACACATCCTCTATTTGCATCGACTCATCCTGAATCTTATACTCACCATGCATCGACGCAAACCCTCCATGCATCGACTCATCCTGAGTCTAACATCCTCCTTGCATTGACTCATCCAGTTTGAGGTCGACGCATCCTGCGATTTTCTGCATAATTTTCTGCGTTTCTTCTGTAATTTCACTACTGGAATCTAATTACAGTCCTATAAACCTCATCATAAACATACTAAATCATCACCTAACATTATACTCTTTTACTACATCGATCAAATAATATCATAACGTTATTATTCATTCAAATGCATCAAATCTTCATCATACATCATCTAATTCAAGAACAAAAACAACAATCCTCCAATCCACATATCAAACATCATATTCCCAGTTATAAAATCCGAACCCCACCCTTACCTTTTGGTTTTTCGGTCGGTCGAATTCTCCGGTTGAAACTGCAACTGGTTTGACGGTGAGTTCTCTAATTTTGCTTGCCTCCCACTTGGTGCCTCCAAACCCTTGCTTCTTCTACTGCTACGTGATAATTGTTTTGCTTTTGGTTGCTAACCTCTCTATATTATAACTTAATATAATAATAGGTCTACTAGTAACTTTAATGAGCCTATTAATTCTATTCCTAATCTTGCTATTTCACACACCCACTTGACCCAACTAATAAAATAACATTCTACTAAAATCAACATTAAATCCAATATTAATTTCTCTTGACTAAATTGACTAATTATTCGATTATCAATTCTAACAATCAAATAATGCTCCTAATAATTATTCCGATAATTCTTTCTTCGACTAAATTCCAACATTTTAAATCCTCAATAATTCATTTTAAATAATTTAATGAATTTCCGGGCGTTACAATTCTCCCCCACTTAGAATATTTTTGTCCTCGAAAATTCATCCGACACCACTTCTCTTAACTTAGCCTCCACCTCTAGCCTTCCGATATAATCACAACTTACTATAATTAAAATCTAACTCACACTTGCAATTCTATTTCAACTCATCCAACAACAATAATAATAACTAACGAAGTTCTATCGATGAAACACGTACCTCTGGTACCTCTGTCCTTGTTGCCCTTTGGAGTTTCCACCAACGCAAACACAAACAATGGTAAAAAATAATTAACAATACTTGACTGTTAAAGACTCAACAACTTTGGCCGAACGGACCGACCTGCTCTGATACCACTAATGTAAGACCTCAAATCTACCCCACAGTTATATTAAAATCAGAGTGCCAAAATTTCCACAAACATGGGGCATTACATCCTCATTCCAAAAACCAACAACATAAAAACCTATCATAATAGATACATAGCACATATTGATCCAAAGAATTTATAACAATTAGTTAGTCTTCAAAAATATTTCAACTTGATTCCATAAATATGCAGCGGATTCATAACTTTAAAACTTCAAAGGAAACATAGCATCTTTTAAACAACTTAATTCAAAGAAAACAACTTCTTAAAACAACAACTTGAATTAAACTTAAAACATCATAAAATCAAATAAGCGTTCATCCCCCCCGAGTGCTACGTATCAGAGCGACGACACCAACACGCTACTAAGTCTCTACTCCTCGTTACATGCATGTTACCAGTGTAAAGGAAACGACGAAACAAATAAAGGGGTGAGACATCAAATAATATAAATAAGATTATGATAATTAATATATTAGACAAGAGCATTATAAACTTCACCGCTTCTCAACAACACACAACAATCAATAAACATTCACAATTATCATTAGCGATTCAAAATGTAATTCGAATGCGACACAAAAGTGCATATGCATGTGGTACCAACAGGGCTTCAACCCTCTTCACTAATTGCCAATTAATAGAGGCACAAGGCATAAGCCTACTTCACAAATCCACCAATACAGGCCTTCACAAAATGCAAATGTATGAGACTCACGTAACATACAACATCACATATATATCATTCACCACAAACATCATTACAGGGCATTCGCCTACATCCCTGTATCACTGGAAATAAGCCTAACACCTTACATATTCAATCACATCTCAATCATCTCAAACATCTCAATTAACAACATCTCATAACATCAAAATAAATTATTAAACATCATTTATTATCAAAAAAATCATCGAACACAACTTCATCAATAAAATCTCACTAATACTCAACTGTAATAATAGTGCAGTAGCCTATCCTGTTATTCTGCTAATTTATATCATTACTATCACTAATCCTACTGTCATAATTCTAATAGCAGCCTCTAACATCTCAAAATTCATCATTCCGTCCAAAATCCAGCATAACTGTCATCTACGGGAATTAATTCTAAATCCTAAATTAGTTATTGGGATTACACTTATTAATCATCATTTTAATCCTCTAGAATAGAGTTCACCGCGTTAGCTAATCAACGCTTCGAACGACATCTCAAACAGCATCCTACAACTCAAGTTACAGCAATTAAAAGTCAATTCTGCCAAAAATCCAGCATTATGTATCGACACAAAACTCCTTGGATCGACACATCCTGCTTTAAATCACAACATGTATCGACACATGCACTTACCGATCGACTCATCCTGGCTTCAAAATGTAGCATGTATCGACACATGCATCGCACCAGTCGACTCATCCTGAGTCTCACACACTCATGTGTCGACACATCCTCTCTTCGCGTCGACTCATCCTGAGTCTTATACTCACCATGCATCGACGCAAACCCTCCATGCATCGACTCATCCTGAGTCTAACAGCCTCCTTGCATCGACTCATCCAGTTTGAGGTCGACGCATCCTGCGATTTTCTGCATAATCTTCTGCGTTTCTTCTGTAATTTCACTACTGGATTCTAATTACAGTCCTACAAACCTCATCATAAACATACTAAATCATCACCTAACATTATACTCTTTTACTACATCGATCAAATAATAGCATAACATCATTATTTATTCAAATGCATCAAATCTTTATCATACATCATCCAATTTAAGAACAAAAACAACAATCCTCCAACCCACATATCAAACATCATATTCGCAGTTATAAAATCCGAACCCCACCCTTACCTTTTGGTTTTTCGGTCGGTCGAATTCTCCAGTTGAAACTGCAACTGGTTTGACAGCGAGTTCTATAAATTTGCTTGCCTCCCACTTGGTGCCTCCAAACCCTTGCTTCTTCTACTGCTACGTGATAATTGTTTTGCTTTTGGTTGCTAACCTCTATATATTATAACCTAATATAATAATAGGTCTACTAGTAACTTTAATGGGCCTATTAATTCTATTCCTAATCTTGCTATTTCACCCACCCCACTTGATCCAACTAATAAAATAACATTCTACTAAAATCAACATTAAATCCAATATTAATTTCTCTTGACTAAATTGACTAATTATTCGATTATCAATTCTAACAATCCAATAATGCTCTTAAAAATTATTCCGATAATTCTTTCTTCGACTAAATTCCAACAATTTAAATCCTCAATAATTCATTTTAAATAATTTAATGAATTTCAAGGCGTTACAGACTTCACCTTGAACTCTCACACCGTTCCACTTACTTCATCACAAAACACTTCAAAAAAAAAATTACATCCAATAGGTCACATTCCATTATCTTGCTCTCACCAAGATCCAAATCTCTCGTTATGCAAACCATAACGCTTCTCTTCTTGCCGACTCAACTAATTTCACACACTGTCAAGCTGGCACAATAAGTCCATCCCATCCAACAGGATCCCGACTACTATCAACAAGAGATTAAGGGTTATCAGTTCCTCAATTTGTCAATAGATGGTCAACAATCATGACGGTGGCATCGACCATCGTTACCAACCCAGAACAACGTCTTCAATCTTACTCCTCAAGCTACTTAAACATAACCATGCTTGAAGCATCAACTGCTCGACAATACATACATCTTACAATCCGCAGTATACTGAACCAACCTCTTGCGCAACACTTTGTAGAAGCAACTCCTCCCCCACTTATTTCACACGTACCTCTGCAGACAACGAAAAGGAAACAAGCAAGCACCGATAGTGTTTCACACACATGTCGTATACCAAAAGGGAGTAAACACATAAACAACCTGGCCGATAGACCGACCTGCTCTGATACCACTATTATAACACCCCTTCTAATAAACCCCGAATTAAACGATATAAATAAAATCAAAGAAAATAAAATTTGCACGGAAGGAGTGTCACAACATCAATTCACATATTCAAGAAAAACGGACATGACATATTCGTCACTTTAATCATTTAATCACATAATACAATCATGACATATACTTTCTTTTTCGTGAAAAACGCAACGGAATCATAATGACTTCATCTCCAAAGGAGGAATCAAAATATAAAATTCAAGGCATTAAGACATATGGTTCATACACCAAACATGTTATCAAGTCATAATATACATACATCAACATAAAATCAAAACAATGGATTATATACAAGTATAATCCATATACAAAATATACGAGTTCGAATGCGGACACCTGACCTCCAAGTGTTACAACCAGAGCATCGACTCGATAAACCAAAATAAAACGGATTACAATCCAAATGCATCCGCTAAGCTAGTGCCTCGCATTACCGTCTTCGGTACCTGAACAATGTCGTAGCAAGGATTTTCCAACAGAAGGGTAAGAATTCCAACAAACATAAGGTATGTAATTTAAAGCCAATGAAAGACATTAAATAAAGGAATCTTACTTTTTTTCTAACTCTTGCATAAACCACATAATATATTCATTTAATCCAATTCCCATATTCAACAATTCAAAGAAATCAAACACAATCAATTTCATTTACCAATTAGCACATAATGCATAATATTCAACAAAACATCAGCTTAACAAAGTGTGTATGTGCGACTCGACACAACGACACGACTCATGCATGTGGTACCAATCATCTATTATCCTTCGGATTTACCGATTGTCTATCCCTCAGACGGATAATCACAAAGCCCATTCCCTAAGCTTTCAAACCCCCACTCTGAGTTTGGGACGAGCCACTAGCCTCCACGAGACTAACGGACATCGCCTCTTGACACGACTTATGATGCGGTGTGCAATTCCACAATAACAATTATTCAAATCAAGACATCCCTCTATCTCAATTACAAGCATACATCACCATAATTCAATCCTATGAATTAATCTCACAACATTGCACAACAAACATCATTTATTTCATTTCAACAATTATCACACAACACCAAAATATTTATAAACCAAACACATCATTTTCGGAATCGGAAATTAACCAAATATATCGAAAATACAACACACCTACAATTTAATTAATCTCCGGTCGAACTCAAAATATTAAGTTTTACCCATTAATCGTAACCGGTTATTTTAATTAATCACGCAACAACATAACATTTATAAACCGAACATGTTATTTCCGGAATCAGTATTTCACAACACATTTCCAATATTCCACACATCTATAATTTAATTCATCTCCGGTCGAATCCAAAATATCAAATTTTATCAGTAAACCGTAATCGGTTATATAATTAATCACACTGTTAATTATAATATATATATTAATATATTAACTAAACTATTTTACTTACATATATAATATAAAACTAACAGTATGTTAGTTAGAAATTTATATATATATATATATATATATATATATATATATATATATATATATATATATATATATATATATATATATATATATATATATATATATATATATATATATATATATATATATATATATATATATATATAATGAAAATTAATATTTTATTAAACTAATTTAATATAATTAAGTAAATACTATAATAACATTTTTCATTTCTCTTTTACCATTTTTCAGTCTCAAAATACACAGACATTTCTTATTTAACATAAACATATAAATTCAATGACAATTTCTACAACACTATAACCTAATTCCTAAATTAATTTCCTAATCAAATGCTATAAATAATATACAATATATTTAGAGGAAGTATAACCCTTACCTATTAGTCTCTGGAACTACCTTTTCAGTTCGATTCCAGAAATTTCTCCTCTTCTCTTTAACCCTAGGTTTTCCCTCATTTTCTCTTCTTCTTCTCCTCTCTATCTCACTTATCTCTGTTTTTTTCTCTCTTACTGATTTTTCTAACTTTTCTAATCCACTACTACTTATTATAACATATAAAACTAATCCATTACTTACTTTATTATATATATATATTATAAAACTAACATATAATATATGTACTTACTTATATATATAATATATTATAAAAACTAACTATATAATATATATACACATATTGTAACTTACTTACTAATATATATATATATATATATATATATATATATATATATATATATATATATATATATATATATATATATATATATATATATATATATATATATATATATATATATATATATATATATATATATATATATATATATATATATATTTTAAACTAACCTATATACATAATATACTTTTTGTAACGTACAATCTTATTATTAATTTATTTAATTAAACTAACTTAATATAATTAAATAAATATTATAATAATTCAATTATCACTAATAATTAATTAACACAATATTAATATATATACATACTAAAATATAATATTATCATATAAAAATAATTATTTCTAATAAACCGGATAAACTCGATTAATCACATACTGGACCGAGTAGTATACTACCGATTAAGTAAATATAATTTATCAAGATAAAAATTATTATATCGAATATTATTTCCCGGTCAAACCGATTAAATCCGACTTTATTTCAAATGGTCAAGTTCCAATAATAATATTATTTCTATATTATTGCTCCGGTAACTGACTCGCATTAAATCTCCGGTTAACCGAATAAAATTCAACTCTACTTGATAATCCGATAGCACTTCTCAAACGATATCGACGATCTGATTAATTACCAAACTTCATCTAAATTAAATATTTAATCCTTATTTAATTTAATTAACTAATTAATTAAATTCGGGCTATTACATCGCCCGACGATAACTCTTATTTACAAGGCCCATAAAAAGCCATGTTCTCAACTGAAACAAATATCCTCTTTCGCCCGGCGACGGACTTACGTCGCCCGGCGATGTATCTTGTCCTTGCTAGCGATGGAGCAGCGAAGCAAGGCAGAGCTTTCATCAATATTGGTCTTTATAATTTCTCCCGGCGATGCCTTCCCTTCTCCCGACGATTCATGACAGGAAGGCAACTTCTATTGCTTTCGCTGTAACTTAAAATGGCCTTCAATTTTGGCTTATTCCTTATTAATCCAAAAATGCATCTTAGAGCTTTATTCCTCATTGCTCCAACAATGCTCAAAATAACTATAAAATAAATACAAAACTATCAAATGATACACTTTATACAAGAAAACACATTATACACAAACTAGAGATATTTACACAAAAGTCAAGATTATTCAACAATATTAACAAACAAATATTCGATAAGTGCAATAAAACTTACATACAAAAATAGCTACAATTTGCACTTATCAAACTCTCCCTAACTTGAATCATTGTTTATCTTCAAACAAAGTCTAATAACCTAAAGGAAAAATAATGATAAATCAAATAATCACGAATCAACAAGTTTTGAAAATGGAAAACAAATGCAGCAGTTCAAATAAAAAACAGTACACACGAAGAAAGATAATTACCACTAAACTACAAAGATTACATAAACTATAAACAAATGCTAAATAAAAAAATTATGCAAAACATTTTAAAATAATACTAGTTCACAAATGAATCACATCTATCAAACACAATCATCGGTAGATGAAAAACACACAAAAATGGGAAATTTTCACTCATCCAATCATTATGCAAAAAATAGATTAAATTATGCATTCATCCAGAAATTTACATTGAAAATATAAAATCAAGAATCTCAAGGTATTTTCAAGGTTGTAATGTGGCTTGGTTAACAAACAAGTGATAATTCTTAAAGCTAATCGAAACAAAAACTTACCTAATCGAATCAAACTTCTTCTTCATCCCAAATTTCAAACCAACACACATCACTTATTCAACACAACATTATTCCCCGGAAACGACCCCATTTTGTTAGAAGCGGTGTAGTGGCAAGCAACAAAAGTTTTGGAAATATTTATCTGGGAATTTATCATGTCCACAAAGATTGGTTATTGAATTGTCGTTCGACAAATCTCTCGTTAATGAGTTTGGGGATAAATGGGTTTGTAAAGAAAATATTATCAACATAAAATAAATGTAAACAAAAGTAAAAACTAAGGAAGAACTTATCAAGCCTGTATATAATCTACTCATCACAGACTTAAATCTATCGATCAGTTATATTCAACCTAACAATACTCTTCAATGTCACTACGTATCACTCACAACCTAAGTCATTTCTAACCAAAATCGAGAGACCGAGTGTATCACCAAGGAATTGATCTCTCTACGTCCTCAACAATATAGAAGACAACTATGTAATTGCACTAACGATCTCTCAGCACAGCACAACCATAGAGAGGCATTAAGCTATGATACCCAAGTAGATGTCAGCTCTAAATTTATCTCTAGAGTTCAGAAACTAACAGATAATCATCCTAGATGAGAATCCAAGCAGTATATGTCTATAACAACTCAAATCCATAGCACAGAGCAAAAATCCAAGGCAATAATTAATAAAGATTTATAAAGCAAGTTTAATATAACGCCATGGGCGACAAATATACACAAGTTCAGAGTAAAATACTTGTACAAACCCAAAAAAAAGAAATACATAGAGTGGATAAGAGGTAAACCACAAATATTCCGGTTTGTCAGAGCCGGTCGACGATCAATCCACCCCGGATCATCCGTATGCAAGGCCTAGTGTTGTTATCTAAGCTAATCCACCATAAAAATGAGGTTGATGGACTTGGGAGAACAAAAATCACTCCCCAAAACCATAACTCTCTAAATGAAACAAGAAGGAAATATAATGAAAATATGATCCGCAACCATCGCCCGACGATATAAAAGCGTCCCCAGTAGACAAATCTTATTTACAAGGCCCAGGAAAAGCCACGTCCTCAACTGAAACAAATATCCCCTTTCTCCCGGTGACAGACTCACGTCGCCCAATGATGCATCTTCTCCTCGCCCAGCGATCCAGCAGCGAAGTAAGGCAGAGCTTTCATCAACATTGGTCTTCAGAATTTTTCCCGACGACACCTTTCCTTCGCCCGATGATCCATGACAAGAAGGTATCTTCTTTTGCTTTCACTGCAGCTTCAAATGGCCTCCAATCTTGGCCTTATTCCTTATTGGCCCAAAAATGAATCTTGGAACTTTATTCCTCATTGCTCTAACAATGCTCAAATACCTATAAAATAAATACAAAACTATCAAATGATATACTTTATATAAGAAAACGCATTATACATAAACTAGACGTATTTAATTAAAAGTCAAGATTATTCAACAATATTAACAAACAAAAATTCGATAAGTGCAACAAAACTTACATACAAAAATAGATACAATTTGCACTTATAAAGCTCTCCCCAACTTGAATCGTTGTTTGCCCTCAAACAAAGTCTAATAACCTAAAGAAAAAATAAAGATAAATTAAATAATCACGAATCAACAAGTTTTGAAAATGGAAAACAAATGCATTGGTTCAAATGAAAAATTGTACACACGAAGAAACATACTTACCACTAAACTACGACGATAACATAAACACGAAACAAATTCTAAATACAAAAATTATGCCAAACATTCTAAAACAATAGTAGTTCACAAATGAATCACACCTAGCAAACATAATCATCGGTAGATGGAAAACACACAAAAATGAGGTATTTTCACTCATCCAACAATCTTGCAAACAAGACTAAATTATGCATTCATCCAAAAATTTACATTGAAAATATAAAAGCAATAATATCAAGGGCTTTTCAAGGTTTCAAGTGGCTTGGTTAACAAACAAGTGATAAGTTCTAAAGCTAATCGAAACAAAAACTTTCCTAAACCTAAGGGAGTAATTACTTCCATAATGTTTCAAACAATAGAATTTCAATCGAACTTCTTCTTCATCCTAAATTTCAAACCAACAGACATCACTTATTCAATACAACATTATTCCATACTCTTTTTGTTTTTCTTTTTCAAAGCTTTTCTATTTATTTTCCTTTCTTTTTCTATCACTTTTTTTTCATTTCTTTTCTCATTTTTTTCTTTCTTTTCAACCTCATAGAAATCAACCAATAAATACACAATTGTTTTTCTCCCCAACTTGAATTCAACCATACATTAAAGTGTACACTCCCTACTTTCTAAGGCAAGGTAAAAATTCAACCCAAAACAATGTTTGAGGGTTCAAGAAAACAACGAATCGACATCCATGCAAAAAGGGAATCTAAACACTGATAGACAAGCATTTAACAAATACAACATGGATATCAACAAAAAGCTCAAAGGGGTTACTAATGATCACACACCCACATGGTGAATTGACTATTTAGCTAAGGTAGTTGTGCTCAAAATGAAACAAAAAATGCCTTGATCATGTTGAAGCTTTCATACAATCAACACAAACAAAAGATTAAGCATAATAAAATCCAGTTAAAACAAGAGTTGTGGTCTCCAGCATATGTGAACAATGGAAAGCTACCTCACAAAAATGGTAGGAACTAAAGTGATTCATAAGGAACAAGTATACAAAAGAATGAATGGCATAAAAATTATAAAATGTCTAAGTATCATGAATATGCTAAAGTATAGAAATTGATAAACACATACCTCGAATATGTACAAAACTTTAACAAAATCATTACCACACAGTCGCAAGTCAGAACAATCAAACTTGACAAATCACCTCAATATTCTACAAGTTACTAGACCAAAACTTGAGTCCAAACAACAACAAAAGAATTAGTAAAATAATACTCCTACAAAATTTCAATGTAAAAAATTTACAATATATACAATGAAGAAAACTCCTCATGCTAAACACAAAAAGCTTTTGGAAAACACAAATTGACATAACAAAACAAATACAAATAAAAATATGAAAACCAGGTGAAAATGAATTAACAAGTTGAAAAGTGAAGATTTGAAATTCAAAAGATTTCCTTATTTCAACCTGTTAAAACACAAATCACCACACACATAAACAAATACAAACAAACATGCTTGTTTTACGTCGTAAGCTCGACGTCTTTATTATTCGAGATAATAACCTCCTCTCATCATGCCATGGTATTTTCATACCGCACAAACCAAAATAAAGTGTCCTAAAAATCACACAACAAACATTACGAAAACGAGACAATTCACAACAATACATGAAAACACATATATGTATAAATATCATATAGAAGTTAATGTACAATTTATACACAACATAAACATTAATTACAAAACTCAAAAACAAAGAAATTATCACAATGCAAAATCAACAGAGCTAATCCCCAACAATGGCGTCATTTTGTTGTAAGCAGTATAGCGGCAAGCAACAAAAGTTTTGGAAATATATATCTGGGAATTTATCGTGTCTACAGAGATTGGTTATAGAATTTTCGTTCGACAAATATCTCGTTAATGAGTTTGGGGATAAATGGGTTTGTAAAGAAAATGTTATCAATATAAAATAAATGTAAACAAAAGTAAAAACTAAGGAAGAAATTATCAATCCTACATATAATCTACTCATCACAGACTTAAATTTGTTGACCAGTTACATTCAACCTAATAATACTCATCAATATCACTACATATCACTCATAACCTAAGTAATTTCTAACCCAAATCGAGAGACCGACTGTATCACCAAGGAAATGATCTCTCTACGTCCTCAACAACATAGAAGACAACTATGTAATCGCACTGACGATCTCTCAGCACAGCACAACCACATAGGCATTAAGCTCTGATACCCAAGTAAATGTCAACTCTAAATCTATCTCTAGAGTTCAGAAACTAACAGATAATCATTCTAGATAAGAATCCAAGCAATATATGTCTATAACAACTCAAATCCCTAGCACAGAGCAAAAATCAAGGATAACAATCGACACAGATTTATGAAGCAAGTTTAATATAACACCATGGGCGACAAATATACATAAGTTCAGAGTAAAATACATGTACAAAACCAACAAAAAAGAAATACATAGAGAGGAGAAGAGGTAAACCACAAATCTTCCAGTTTGTCAGAGCCGGTAGACGAGCAATCCACCCCAAATCATCCGTATGCAAGCCCTAGGGTTGTTATCTATGCTAATCCACTGCAAAAATGAGGTTGATGGAGTTGGGAGAACAAAATCACTCCCCATAACCATAACCCTCCAAATGAAACAAAAAGGAAATATAAAGAAAATCTGATCCGCAACCATCGCCCGAAGATATAAAAGTGTCACCCGGTGAAAACTCTTATTTACAAGGCCCAAGAAAAGCCACGTTCTCATATCAAACAAATATCCTCTTTCGCTCAGCGACAGACTTACGTCACCAGACGATGCATCTTCTCCTCACCCAACGATGCAACAACGAAGCAAGGCAGAGCTTTCATCATCATTGGTCTTCAGAATTTCACCCGGCGACACTTTCCCTTTGACTGGCGATCCATGACAAGAATGTAACTTCTGTTGCTTTCACTGCAACTTCAAATGGCCTCCAATCTTGGCCTTATTCCTTATTGATCCAAAAATGCATCTTGGAGCTTTATTCCTCATTGCTCAAACAATTCTTAAATAGCTACAAAATAAATACAAAACTATCAAATGATACACTTTATACAAGAAAACACATTATACACAAACTAGACATATTTACACAAAAGTCAGGATTATTCAACAATATTAACAAACAAAAATTTGATAAATGCAACAAAACTTATATAAAAAATTGTTACAATTTTCACTTATGAAGACCTACGGGCGATCGGCTAGGAGAGTTATACCAACACACGACCTATCAGGAAATCTAGCTCTACGGGCGATCTAAAATCCTAAGGTAAGATCTACATGCGATCTAAAAGAAATTAGGCCTACATGGGACCTACGAGGACATTTAGATCTACGGGAGATCTAAAATCCTAAGGTAAGACCTACGAGCGATCTACCAGAAAATTAGGCCTACAGACGACCTACGAGGAACTCTAGATCTACGGGCGACTTGAAATCCTAACGTAAGATCTACGAGGGATCTACTAGAAACTAGGTCTACAGGCGAGCTACGAGGAAATATAGATCTACAGGAGATCTAAAATCCTAAGGTAAGAACTTCGAGCGATCGACTAGAAAATAGGCCTAAATGCGACTTATAAGGAAATTTAGATCTACGGGCGATCTAAAATCCTAAGGTAATACCTACGAGCGATCTACCAGAAAATAGGCCTACAGGCGACCTACAATTCTAAAAGGGTGAGAATATTGATTACAACATGATGATTGAAGATGCGAGAATTACCAGGTGTATTGATTTTACTGGGATTAGAGGAACAAATAGACACAAGCAAGTATTTGAAATTTAACAGAGACGAGTGTTTGGAAAATTGACACAAACGAGTGTTCATAGAAAACTGACACAGACACATGTTTAGAAAACTTACACGAACGAGTGTTTAGGAGACTGACACGGGTGAGTTTTTAGAAAACTAACACAGACGAGTCCTTAGAAAATTGACACGCACGAGTGCTTAGGAAACTGACACGGATGAGTGTTCAGGAGATTGACACAGACGAGTGTTTAGGAGTATAGGGTATTGGCACTGTTAGCTGGGTATCGTGATGTAATGAAAGATGTTAGCTGGGGATTTTTGGAGTGATGTTCTCTTTGAAGAGGTATTTCTATTTTGAATGATCCAGGTATTTCGTGCAAGGTACCTGATATGGCTTATGTTTTGTATGCATGTTTTAATCTTGTATGGCGTAATGATCTATTTTAATGGATATGCTACATGTTTGAAGATGCAATGTAATGCAGTGATAACTACATGCAAAAATGCAGAGAAATAAACTCTGTGGTGATGAGCACAGGCTCATTGGGACCCGCATCTCATTGTTTTGAGATGCCAGTACAGATTAATGTTGGAAAGTTTGTAGTACCAAAGATCATTGGTAACTTCACCGGGGATTTAATTGCTGACAAAGTGAGTTTCTAGGTACTCCACTGAATTTCGAATTATAGCTTTGTTGGGGAGGAAGTGATCTGGCCTGTCTGACTTTCCCTACATCCTGGAGTGATTGGGGATGGTAAATGCACACTTTAAGGAATGGATGTTAAACATCATTTGGATCTCTTGAATGCCCCAAGTCTACTTCATTTTTGAGAAATACATATTTGAACCGTTTGCGGGTAAGGACATGGACATGGATCTCTTCGAATGCCCCAGTTAACTTTTCTGCTGGAGATTAAAATTTTTTTTTGTAGGGAGTACATGCTGAATCACGTAAAACCTCTCGAGTTCCCCAAGTTTACTCTAGTGGGGAATTTCACATGCATGAGCTGAATCACACGAAGACTCTGAGTTCCCCAAGTTTACACTGTTGGGGAAGTGCAAATGACATGCTGAATCACATGAAGATTATAATTGCCCCAATTTTACTGCTACCAGGGAATTATGCTGGATACATGTGATGAGCCACATAAAAACCTTGTATGCCCCAATTTACTATACTGTCAGGGAGTATACTTGGAACATCTGCAGGGGATGAGAACGACTTTTGCAATGCTGGTTAGGCCAAGGTGACCGTCATAAGTTTCCACCTGCAGGAAAATCAAAGCTCGAATGCTACGACACTCTGTTGGGATGATTGCATATCAATTTAAAGTCATGTTTCATTTTAGCTTGAAATTATTATCCCCATGTTTTCAATACAATGTTCAATAAAGAATTAAACACATTTCACATACAAAATATTAAGACATTAACGATAATAAAGGAAAGCTTTTTGGATGAAAAAACTTTATTGATTGAAGATAAGCCCATAAATAGGCGTTTTTACAAGGAAGGAACTCCTTAATGAGGTAGTTACGAAAAGGAAAAGAAAATACAATAGGTAAAATGGCAATGAGAAATGCTCGAATTTCCATTAAAACCAATATTGATACAGTTTCCATATCCTTGATAGTCTCAATTCCTTGCCTCTAAAGAGTAGTGGTTGAATCCATTTGTTCACTGCCAAGGTGCAAAAGATGTACATGGTCATTCATGAAGAGTATTGTGACTTCATCCTCTCGCTCATGATCCCTAATTTTTTCCTGGATCGCCCTTTCAGGTTTTCAATCTAGCGGAATTCCCATTTTTTCGTAAGTCGCCTTTTTTAATTGATTGGAAGCTGAATGTCTTCCCCATCCATGTCTGTCAGGATTAGAGCACCTCCTGAAAAGGCTTTCTTCACGATGTATGGTGTGATACGGTGGGAGAGAACTGACTGTTTTTTTGGAATGCTGGTTTGCGTTTTGCGTTTGTTTTCGCAAAAATGCCGCGGTAAGCAAGAGTCTCCACCGTCTTTTATTTTATCCAAAAAGGAAAGGAAAAAAGCACAGAAAAATTCCTTTTTTGAGATGTTTCTCGGGTCCGAGGGGTAGATTATAGAAAGGGAAGGTGTTAGCACCCTTTCTATCCGTGGTTATCCATGGGCTCTTAGGTACTTGCTCAAAGTGTTTTCAAAATTTCCTTTTCTTTGTCTTTGTGGGTTTGAAAGAAGTTTTTGTTTGAAAGGTGTAAATGCAAAAAGTTTTATTTTGTTTTGAAAGGAGCAAGTACTTAAGAACCATCTACCTACTCGAAAAAAAGAATCAATCTGTGCTAATGTCCTTTAGACAATGCTATCCCACTATTGATGAGTAGGTATCATCGTCATTGGAGTTTACGGGTCAATTCAATTTAAGGGACGTGCGGTCACTAAAGCAATATTAGGACGCCTTAGCGGTAACCCTAATGTCTTAGATCATTTTTCCGAGGCAACCGTTTCGAGGAAACTATGATATTTGGACAAGAGGGCGACCTCTAAAAGTTCCTATACTCAATGACCACGTTCAAAGGCAACCAAGTGAGGTGTACCCTAAGAGTGCGCATGTGCGAGTGTATTGTTTTCAGTTAATTTTATCTTTGTACATGTAAATGGTTATCTATGTTGATTTTAGGTTTAAACATTTGATCTTTTCATGCATTTCCTATTATCAAACATCTAACAGTTTATAAGTTGCAGAAAATAAATGGTGGAAATTAAATCTAACTATTACAAGGCGTCAAGTATTTACATCGCCAAAAGCAACCCTTGAAATTAAAGTGCAGAAAGTAAAATAAAGCGATAAAATAATTTAAAGTCCTATTAAAACTATTACATTCCGGGAAAAAATTACATCGATATCATAAATGGATCGCGTGCGAGAAATTAAATCGGGCGAGTTTTTTAGGGTTTTGACCCTTTTGAAAGAAAGTGATTTTTTTGAATTGAAAAGAAATTAAATTAGGTTAATTTACTAAATTAATAGACAAATTAATTAATTAAGGAAAATAATATTTTTTTTGGATTTTTGATATTTAAAGAAATAAAAATAAATTAATCAATGTTTAGTAAAACCTAATTATCTAAATTTATTTTAATTATTGCAAAAATATTAAAAGTTATACCTAATTAAACTAAATTAATTAAATTGATGTTTATTTACAAAAATAAAGTGCTGAATTTAATTTTAATAAATAAAATATATTTTTTGGTTTTTGATTTTATTAAGAAAAAGATTAATTGGTTAGATTAAATAAAATAAATAATAATTAAATAAAAAAAATAAACAAAAAGAAAGAAATAGAAATAAACAAAGGGGGTGTGGGCCTAGAAAAGAGGTTGATTAGCAATTTGTGGCCCAATGCAAGCAGGTCTGCATGACTTTTCTGGATCCCACGTGTGCATGTTGACTAGATCATATGGTGGACTTTCATTCTTAACCACCAGATTTGGCCTGGGGCCATCTGGCAGGCATTTGGGTGATGGTGTATGATGTGCTGCGCCTTGGGAATTGCATGGAATAACCTGAAGAAAAATGATACAAAGCTTTTGGGGGACCTGGGATTCGAACCCAGGTCTTGTGAGTCACTGATCAACACCTCTAGCACTCAGCCAGCGCGTCTTAATTGTTAACATAGTGGGCAATAAATATAATATGGGAAAAATAACTAAATGCCAGAAAATATAAAAAATAAGCGCGAAATATGAATGGTCCAATTGGAACAAGCCACGTCTTCGTCTTCCCCGTTGGACCTGGGTTTTTTACCCGCGTATTTGCATCCGTAGCTAACTCCGTAGCTTGCTCCTAAAACCAGTTCCAGGCTATAAAAATCAATTCCAAGACCATAGTCATGACCGTCTCTTCCTCCTGAACACGTCCATGTCCATTAATTGCATTGATTTTGCCTGAAACTAAAACGCCCAAAAACAAGAACCAAGAACCCTAGATTCGGGTATGGCACTACAAGTCATATAAACACAATCAAATGACGCAAAAAGCTTCTAAATGGAACAACAAGCATGAATATGTAAAGATTTGGCCAAGAAAGTGCAAGAATATGATGATACGATTTCAAGTGCAGATCGGTTTTTTGAAGGGCTTACAGCGCGATTGATAGGGTGAAAGAGCTTTTTTTTGATTGCTTCTCGCTCAATGGATCTCCAGCAAGAGAATAGTGTTGAGATTTTGTGTTTAAAGCACCTCTAAAACAGATTTCAGTTTCAAGCTTTTTTACAATTTTCTCAAGTTTGGTTCTTGTGATTTAGCTGCCTCCAACCTCTGATTCGTGTGCCTTTAGCTTGTATATGTAATGAGCATTGGATTAGGTCACATAATAGGTTTTGAATCTTTGTGCATTGATGTTTTAGGATTTGATATGATCCTCCATTGAAAACTTTCCAAAATTGTCCAAATTCCATCTTTTTGTTCATGATATGGCTTGATACGGATTTGATCATGTCCATGATGACAATTAAGACCTATATCAATCAAAAAGATTCCAAGTGATCAATATTTGGATTTTATTTGGATTTAAATTGATTTAAAATGAATTAATTCAATAAAAATCAAATAAAATAGAAAAATCAATAAATGGACACAAGACTGAATATAGGACACGTGTGTAGTGTGACAAGATCAAATCAAGTGGAAAAAAGTGGTCCCATTTGACAAAATTTGAAGTTTTGGGGATAGTTGACTTTTGGCAATTTTGGAAAAATGGCCAACTTCAACAATGCATAACTTCTTCAAGTTTGAATTTTTGGAGGTGTTCTTTGACTTTTTAGAAAGCTTGAGATGTCCTATAACCAACCCTTTTGGTCCCATCTCATTTTGATATTCCATGCTCAAGTTATAAGCTTTGGAAAAAAGGTTTTTTTGTTGACTTTCAAAAATGACCTATAATGTCCAAATTTTTAACTTTTTGTGAGTGCATTTATTGATATTGGGGTGTGAAGATGGATTGTGGGAAATTGAATCCTATTCAAAATGAGCTTTGGATGGGTCATTTATCATAAAGTATGAGAAAGTTATGCTTAGTCAAAGTTGAGTTGACTTTTCCTACAAAACCCTAATTTAGCAACTTTTGAATCTTGATGAATCTTGAGCAATCCTTGATGAATAATGATCAACCCTTGATAAAATGATGAAATATCCTTCAAAATGAGAATGTTGACAAAAAATCTTGAAGTTTGACTATATTTAGGTCACAATTGACTTTTGCCCTAACACAATCGATTTTTGGACCCCTTGAGCAATTGACTGACCAAACTTCCTCTACAAGGCTTGAAATTTGACATGGATGACCTTAAGAACATATGAGGATATAGATTGGATTTCGGGCCTTTCGTGATCCGAAGGTGGAAGATGATTGAACACTAGAGTGCCTAGAAATTTGCACTCGCATGAAGTGGTATCAGCATTGTGATGTCGGGAATGGGCTTACCGATCACATTTGGAGACTGTTGACAGGTGATCTGAACTTCGACTTAAATAGGAATCAGAGAGATCTTATCGTCGATATAACTGAAACAAAGAAGGTCTTGGATTAACTTTGACTGGATCGGCATCAGAAAAATCTTTAGGAATCGATTTAACTGGACCAGACAAAAGTATTGAAATATCTTTTCCTAGATCGGCATCAGAAAAATCTTTAGGAATCGATTTAACTGGACCAGGCAAGGTCTAATAACTTCAACTGGATCGGCATCAGAAAAATCTTTAGGAATCGATTTAACTGGACCAGAGGAGGTCTTGGATCAACTTTGACTGGATCAACATCAGAAAAATCTTTAGGAATCGATTTAACTAGACCAGACAAGATCTAATAACTTCAATTGGATTGGCATCAGAAAAATCTTTAGGAATCGATTTAACTGGACCAGAGGAGGTCTTGGATCAACTTTGACTGGATCGGCATCAGAAAAATCTTTAGGAATCGATTTAACTGGACCAGACAAGGTCTAATAACTTCAACTGGATCGACATCAGAAAAATCTTTAGGTATCAATTTAACTGGACCAGAGGAGGTCTTAGAATAACTTTGACTGGATCAACATCAGAAAAATCTTTAGGAATCGATTTAATTGGACCAGACAAGGTCTAATAACTTCAATTGGATCAGCATCAGAAAAATCTTTAGAAATCGATTAAATTGGACCAGAGGAGGTCTTGGAATAACTTTGACTAGATCGGCATCAGAAAAATCTTTAGGAATCGATTTAACTGGACCAAACAATGTCTAATAACTTCAATTGGATCGACATCAGAAAAATCTTTAGGAATCGATTTAACTGGACCAGAGGAGGTCTTGGATCAACTTTGACTGGATCAGCATCAGAAAAATCTTTAGGAATTGATTTAACTGGACCAGACAAGGTCTAATAATTTCAACTGGATCGGCATCAGAAAAATCTTTAGGAATCGATTTAACTGGACCAGAGGAGATCTTGGAATAACTTTGACTGGATCGGCATCAGAAAAATATTTAGGAATCGATTTAACTGGACCAAACAAGGTCTAATAACTTCAATTGGATCGGCATCAGAAAAATCTTTAAGTATCAATTTAACTGGACCAAAGGAGGTCTTAGAATAACTTTGACTGGATCGACATCAAAAAAATCTTTAGGAATCGATTTAATTGGACCATACAAGGTCTAATAACTTCAACTGGATCGGCATCAGAAAAATCTTTAGGAATCGATTTAACTGGACCAGAGGAGGTCTTGGAATAACTTTGACTGGATCGGCATCAGAAAAATCTTTAGGAATCAATTTAACTGGACCAGACAAGGTCTAATAACTTCAACTGGACCGACATCATAAAAATCTTTAGGAATCGATTTAACTGGACCAGAGGAGGTCTTGGAATAACTTTGGATGGATCGGCATCAGAAAAATCTTTAGGATCGATCTAACTGGACCAGACAAGGTCTAATAACTTCAACTGGATTGGCATCAGAAAAATCTTTAGGAATCGATTTAACTGGACCAGAGGAGGTCTTGGAATAACTTTGACTGGATCGGCATCAGAAAAATATTTAGGAATCGATTTAACTGGACCAGACAAGGTCTAATAACTTCAACTGGATCGGCATCAGAAAAATCTTTAGGAATCGATTTAACTGGACCAGAGGAGGTCTTGGATCAACTTTGACTGGATCGGCATCAGAAAAATCTTTAGGAATCGATTTAACTGGACCAGACAAGGTCTAATAACTTCAATTGGATCGGCATCAGAAAAATCTTTAGGAATCAATTTAACTAGACCAGAGGAGGTCTTGGAATAACCTTGACTGGATCGGCATCAGAAAAATCTTTAGGAATCGATTTAACTTGACCAGACAAGGTCTAATAACTCAACTAGACCGGCATCCGAAAAATCTTTAGGAATCGATTTAACTGGACCAGAGGAGTTCTTGGATCAACTTTGACTGGATCGGCATCAGAAAAATATTTAGGAATTGATTTAACTGGACCAGACAAGGTCTAATAACTTCAATTGGATCGACATCAGAAAAATCTTTAGGAATCGATTTAACTGGACCAGAGGAGGTCATGGATCAACTTTGACTGGATCGGCATCAGAAAAATCTTTAGGAATCAATTTAGCTGGACCAGACAAGGTCTTGGAATAACTTCAACTGGATCGACATCAGAAAAGTATTTAGGAATCGATTTAACTGGACCAGAGGAGGTCTTCCACATAGTTGAGAATTTAACTGCATCTTTCCTGAAAGGTAAAGGTCAGTCATATGCAATGCATGATATGGATCAAGCAATGATGCTCTCAAAATAAATGAGATTATGTTATATGATGCATATATGCATGTATCATGATGTATGGAAATGTGATGTTTTAGCTGGGGAAAATAAATCCTGGATAGCTGCTGGGGAATAGAGTTGGATTCTTCGTTTCCGCTGGGGATGATGAACGAAGATGATAAACCTGCAGTAGAGGACAACTCCATTGGGGAATAACTGATGAGGAGATTACTCTGTGGGGAAGAGATGTTCTGCTGAAGATTCTACTGATAAACTCCAGTGGGGATGGATTACCGTTGCTGGTGATATTGAATCTTGAGGATTGAATTCCTGTTTGTGAAAGGAAAGAACTTCGCTGGGGATAATCTTTCAGTTGCAACTTGCTGGGGATAAACCTTTAGACTTTTATGGGGATAATCCTCTGAATTCTGCTGAGAATGATCCTTTGAACTTGGTTGGGGAGATTTATTTTTGTATTCCGCTGGGGATAAACTTCCAGAATCTACTGGGGATGATGCTTCAACTATGTTGGGGAAGCTTTTTAGACTGTGCTGGGAAAATATCCTTATACTCCGCTGGGGGTATCTTATATTCTACCGGGGAACATTCTTATACTTTACTGGGGAATATCCTTATACTCCACTGGGGAATATTAAGACTGTCGGGGATATCGAGCCTTTTTAGGGATGATGGTAGATCAATTCTGCTTTGGGAGAGCATTGCTGATTCATTCAGTGTTGCAAGTCTCAGCTGGGGAGAGCTACCATTACTGTCTTACTCTAAGGGGAGTGAAGGTATCTTGGTCATATTCTTCAGCTGAATTTACCTTGTACCTGGGGGACAGAGCAACTATACAGTTCAGACACTTCTTATTGCCCCTGTTTCTGATATTACGTGTAATTCATCTTTTGTTTCGCATGTAAATGAGCAGCAATTAATGTCAAATGCATATATCAAAACTGAACATTGGACGTTCTTTGCAAAACAAAACAGATAAAGGAAAAACAGTTTGAAATTTCTTTGAAAATGAATTGTATTGATTTTGAAGTTTGGCCTGTAAATATGTGTTTTTGTACAAGAGGCTGACGTCCTAGTAAGAGAACGCCGCCAAATAATAGAATTTACACAATTTGTGAAAAACTAAACAAAACAGCTATGTGAATAATCCCACTGGGTTCCAACTCTGCTATTGCCTTTATGTCCTCGAGAATCTCATCACTTGCTACTTGGTTAAAGGTAAATAAGATTGATTAGTGTCGTCCGAGCTTGATAGTTGATACCTAAGTCTGGATGCGAGGTGATCCAATGAGACATAGTGGTACGCTTTGATCCCTAATTTTTGCCTGGACTGCCCTTTCGGGTTTTCAGTCCACCGGGATACCCTTTTTTTCCCAAGCCGCCTTTTCAGGTTTTCGACTAGGCCAGTCAACCTAGCGGGACTTTGATTATGCGTAGTATCTTTTTACTATATCTGCATTGACGGGGTGAGGAAGGTCGTCACCATCCATGGTGGTTAGAATCATTGCTCCTCCTGAGAAAATGTTCTTAACCACAAATGGCCCTTCGTAAGTAGGGGTCCATTTGCCCCTGGGATCACCTTGAGGTATAATAATGCGCTTGATTACCAGATCCCCAACTTGATACTCTTTTCGTTTGACTTTCTTATTAAATTCCTTGATCATCCATTTTTGGTACGTCTGACCATGACAAATAGCAGTAAGTCTCTTTTCGTCGATTAGGTTCAGTTGATCAAGTCGGGTCTGAATCCAGTCATCTTCACTCAAACCTGCATCCTTCATGATCCGAAAAGAGGGTATCTGAACTTCAATGGGCAAGACTGCCTCCATGCCATATACCAAGGAATAAGGTGTTGCCCCTGTTGACGTTCGTGCTGAGGTACGGTACCCATGAAGAGCGAATAGTAACATCTCGTGCCAGTCTTTGTATGTCACTGTCATCTTCTGCACAATCTTCTTAATGTTCTTATTAGCCGCTTCTACAACCCCATTCATCTTCGGCCGGTAGGGAGAAGAGTTGTAATGTTGTATCTTGAACTGCCTGCAGAGCTCAGTGATCATCTTGTTGTTGAGATTGGTACCATTGTCCGTAATGATCCTCTCTGGTACACCATATCGACAGATCAGATTGTGCCGAATGAACCGTGCCACGACGTTCTTGGTTACAGTAGCAAAGGAAGCTGCTTCAACCCACTTCGTAAATTAATCAATAGCTACCAAGATGAAACGATGCACGTTAGATGCCGTAGGTCTGATCTTGTCGATCATATCAATGCCCCACATTGCAAAAAGCCAAGGAGCTGTTAAGACGTTCAGAGGTACTGGAGGTATGTGCACCTTATCAGCATATACTTGGCACTTATGACATGTCCGAGAATGCTGATAACAGTCGGCTTCCACTGTGGACCAATAGTATCCTCCCCGAAGGATTTTCTTTGCCATGGCGTGTCCACTGGAGTGAGTTCCAAAAGTACCTTCGTGTAAACCTGTAATGATCCTTTCTGCCTCGTTCTTATCCACACATCACATTAAGGTTGAATCATGGTTACGCTTGTAAAGAATGCCATTGCTGATGAAGAATTTTGTTGCGAACCTCCTCAGAAACTTATTGTCATTAACAAATGCACCCTCGGGGTATTCCTGAGCTTCAAGATATCTCTTCATCTCATGAAACCATGGTTTTTCTGTTACCTCTTCAGTCTCAATGTCACAATAATGTGTAGGTTCGTCCAATCTTTCAATGATAATCCGGGGAGCTTCATTGTCCCAATTGACTTTGAACATAGAATACATCGTAGCTAGCGCGCCCGCCAACTGATTCTCCTCTCTTGGGAAGTGTTCAAAGGTTATCTCTTCGAAATGGGGAAGCAACTTCAACACATACTCCTTGTAAGGAATAAGATTTGGGTGTTTCATATCCCACTCGCCTTTGATCTGACTGATCACAAGAGCGGAATCTCCGAAAACACTTAGAAACTTAATCCTTAGGTCAATTGCTGCTCGAAGACCCATGATGCATGCTTCATACTCCGCCATGTTGTTGGTGCAGTTGAAACATAGTCGGGCGATGAACGTAGTATGAGAGCCTTTAGGAGATATGATCACGGTGCCAATGCCATTGCCCAAAGCGTTTGAAGCTCCATCAAAGTACATAGACCATCAGGATACTTCCTCAGGTCCTTCATCCGGTCCAGGTGTCTCACAATCAGTTACCACCATGATATTCTCGTCCAGAAATTAAAAGTTCATAGACTGGTAGTCATCCACTGCCTGATGTGCCAAATGGTCTGCCAACACACTTCCCTTAATTGCCTTTTAGGTCGTGTACTGGATGTCATACTCAGTCAAGATCATCTGCCATCTTGCTATTCTTCCGGACAAAGCAGGCTTTTCGAAGATATACTTGATTAGATCCATCTTAGATATCAGCAGAGTAGTGTGAGTCAACATATACTGTCTCAGCCGGCGAGCAGCCCATGCCAAAGCACAACAAGTTTTCTCGAGCAGGGAGTATCGGGTCTCATAGTCGGTAAAAGTTTTGCTAAGGTAATAAATAACATGCTCTTTTCGGCCAGACTCGTCATGGTGACCCAACACACACCCCATTGAGTTGTCGAGTACTGTCAAATATAAGATCAAAGGTCTCCCTTCAACTAGAGGCATCATAATGGGTGGATCTTGGAGATACTCTTTGATCCTTTCAAAAGCGGCCTGGCATTCATCATTCCAACGTACCACTTGATCTTTCTTCAACAACTTAAAGATTGGCTCACAAGTAGCAGTCAGGTGCGAGATGAATCGATCAATGTAATTCAGTCGTCCCAGAAAGCCTCTGACTTCTTTCTGTATTGTAGGAGCTGGAATCTCCTGTATGGCTTTCACTTTTGCCGGATCCACTTGAATACCTTTGTCGCTTACGACGAAACCCAGCAACTTACCAGATCTTACCCCGAAGGTGCACTTGTTCGGGTTTAACCTCAGCTTGTACAACTTCAGCCTATCAAACAACTTCTGCAGATGGTCAAGGTGCTCCTCCTCAGTTTGGGATCTTGCAATCATGTCGTTGACGTATACTTAAATCTCATGATGGATCATGTCATGAAACAAAGCAACCATGGCACGCTGATACGTTGCCCCAACGTTCTTCAGTCTAAAAGGCATGACCTTGTAGAAAAAGGTACCCCACTGAGTAACAAAGGTTATCTTCTCCATGTCTTCGGGAGCCATTTTGATCTGATTATAACCGGAGAAACCATCCATGAAGGAGAATACCTTGTGCTGAGCGGTGTTGTCAACCAAAATGTTGATATGAGGTAGGGGGAAATCATCCTTGGGGCTCGCCCTGTTCAAATCCCTATAGTCAACACACATTCGAACCTTACCATCCTTCTTCGGCACAGGAACCACATTGGCCACCCACTGAGGGTAAGAAGTAACTGCTAGAAAACCGGCGTCGAACTGTTTCATAACTTTAGCCTTGATTTTCTCAGACATCTCTTGACGCATTCGGTGGACCTTCTCTTTCACTGGAGGACAGTCTTCCTTGGTAGGCAGGGGATGAACCACGGTATCAGTATCCAACCCAAGCATATCTTCATAAGACCAGGCAAATATCTCAACATAGTCATGCAACATCTGAATCAACCGTTGCTTCACACTAAGCTCCATATTGGCACCTATCTTGACTTCTTTCTTGTCCTCGTCTGTATCCAGATTCACTGATTCCACCAGCTCTTTGTGCGGCTATATAGCCCTCTCTTCCTGGAGTAGCAGTCTTGCAAGTTCGCCAGGAACTTTGCAATCATCTTCACCTTCGTCTTCGGCTAAGTTGATCGGATTTTCGAAGTCATAACTGGCAGTAGCAGAGTCGTTACCAGTAAGATCCAGAGTGGATGTAGACCTGTATATGTGAGTGTGTCTAAAATAGCTGTTTTGCAATATATAATAAAAGAAAAACAAGGAGCACAAGATTTGAAATGCAAGAAAACGTCTAATGCTTTTATTAATGATATATGAAGATGACACACATAAAGCCCTCACAAATGAAGCCACGGTGCCCAGGGTAAGACACCGGGCCATAAAGTTTAAAACATTGTCTGTTACATATTAAAAACGAAAGTTTCATTACTGAGTAACAAAAGAAATAGGGATGAAATCCTTTGCTGTCCAGTTGCTTGGTCCACCGTCGGTCGTAGGATAGATCCAGTTGTCGAACTCAGACTCTTCCACATCATCTTCAATGGAATTTACTCCCGAATTGCTGATGAAAACGGGAGGTCTTCCGATCCGTGCATTCCGAACAACCCTTTGAGCTTCTTCAGTGAAACCCAAACCAAACTTGTTAGTCTTCTGTGTAAAATCAGGGAGTCGTCCCCAATTTGCACACCCACCTTTCTCAATAACAGCCCGGGCATCCTTGAAGGAAGCCATCTTCATAGGAGAATCTTCAACCGTCTCAACTGACACCAGCGTCTGGGGAACCTCTTCAAAATGCTGAAATGGGGTCTCAATGAACTCCCCATCCATCTCTACATATCGGAAGGAGTTGAGGTGGCTCACCATGTACTCTTCCTCTCCTTGTACTATCACAATCTTCCCTTTCACTGGGTACTTCAGCTTCTGGTGGAGCGTTGAGGTTACGGCCCCAACTTTATGGATCCATGGACGACCCAGCAAACAAGAATAAGATGGACGAATGTCCATCACATAGAATGTAGAGTTGAAAACCTGAGAACCAACCTTAATCGGGATATCAACTTCTCCATGCACCATTCTCTTAGACCCATCAAAGGCCCTGACGACAATGTTGCTTGGTTTCAACTCCAACCCTTCACAGTCCAGCCGGTCTAGAGCTTTTTTAGGTAATACGTTTAATGAGGAACCAATATCTACCAATACATGAGCAAGAGTAGTGCCCCTGCATTCAATGGAGACATGCAGGTCATCATTGTGATTCTTCCCTTTAGCAGTCAAGTCTGCGTCAGAGAAACCCAACCCATTATCAGCAGTCAAATTGGCCATGCAATCTGTAAACTGATCAGCTGATGTCTCTTGTGGTATGTGGGAAGTCTTCAAGAAGGTAATCAGAGCCTTGGCATGGGCCTCTAAGCATAGAAAGAGTGACAACATAGTGATCTTGGATGGGGTTTGCCCCAGCTGTTCAACTACATTGTAGTCACTCTTTTTAATGATCTTCAGAATCTCTTCCATCTCTTGTCTAGAAGCTTCAACAGTAATCGTCTTCGGTGTCTCCATTTGGGCAGGCTCACTGGTGGTCCCCTTGCCCTGAGTGTCCGATGACTCGGCGACAGGGGTAAGAATAGGAACTTGAATAGGAATAGTAGCAGGTACACTGGCAGGTGTGATAACAACAGGTTTTTGGGCAGTTGATGGAGAAATATCAGGTGAGAAAAGTCTTCCGCTGCGGGTGACTTTAGCAGGCCCAACAATATTGCTGACGTCAGTATCAACATCCAACTCTTGCTTAACTCCATGAAAATAAACATCAGCCCTATAGTGCCAAGGGACAGCTTCAGAGGTATAGGGGATGGGCCCCGGAACAGTGATGATTACATGTGCAATTCTTGGAACAGATGTAATTCTAACAGGCTTCCTCGAGGGATCCTTGGAAGAATTGTCGAAAATGGTAATAATGGCAACTTCTTCAGTATGGACTAGAAGAACAACAGTATTCTCAAACAAAATCTCTTTACTATCCATCAGGTGTTGGACACCTGATTTTAAAAGCGGACAACCAGTTGGTAGGGCATAACACATACGACAACCTTCGTCACAGCCCGGAAATAAACCGGCTAGCAAAAGGTTCTTCTTCACAGTCAACAAAGGGGTAACAATGTCATTCATAGAAACCACAAACAAGTCTTCATCTATAGCATTCACTCCATGCTTGGGCATAGGAGCAGTCACAACATTAGGTCTTTCGGGCGCCTCAAACTCAATCTCCTTGGCATCAATTAAGTCCTGTATCTTATTCTTCAAAGTCCAACAATCATCTGTATTATGCCCCGGGCTATCAGAGTGATAAGCACAACGGGCATTAGGGTTATACTTCGGTGATGTTGTATTTGGATTCTTCAGGGCTTCCCTTGGAATCACCAGATTGGTCTTCAGCAACTGTGGCAAAATCTGAGATAAGGTAATGTTGAGACGGGTGAATTTCCTTCGAGGTCTCTCGTCCTTTTGTTGATTGTTGTGCTGAGGAGCACCAGCAGGTTTTGAAATAACAACCACATTAACAGCTTGGCGGCGTTCAGGTCTACTCTGGCTTCTCGAACTGTAGACAACACTGGACTCTTTCTTAAAAGGCTTCTTCTTGGCGCTTGATGAAGCACCCTTATGTATCTTACCAGCTCTAATACCAGCCTCAATCCTTTCACCGGTCATGATAAGATCTGTAAACCCAGATGAAGAGCTTCCGATCAGATGATTGAGAAATGGACCAGACAGGGTCCCCAGAAACATATCCACAAGCTCCCGATCAGCCAAGGGTGGTTGTACTCTTCCGGAGAAGTCCCTCCACTTCTGAGCATAATCTTTGAAACCTTCGCCCGTTCCCATTGACATACCCTGGAGTTGGGTACGCGTGGGAGCAAGGTCGGAATTGTATTGGTACTGCCTGTAGAAAACAGTAGCCAAATCCTCCCAACTGCGGATACTGGCTCCGTCCAACTGATAAAACCACTCAAGATGAGTCCCTGAGAGACTATCTTGAAAGAAGTGGATCCATAAGTTCTTATCAGCGGTGTACGACTGAATCTTCCTCACATATGACCGGAGGTGCATCTTTGGACAAGAAACTCCGTCATACTTAGCAAAAGTTGGTGCTTTGAATTTTTGAGGAATCACCACCCCAGATGATAGGCCCATATCACCAAAGTCCAGACCAGGCACTTTCTGAACTTCCATCGCACTCAAACGGTCCTCCAGTTATTTATATCTATCCTCGGTCAGAGGATACCGGTCTTCGTCGAAATCCGTCTCGTTGTCGGAGATCACAAGGCTAGGAGCCCTTCTTTCTTCTTGACTATCCTTCCCTCTAGATGAGGTGGTCAAATCCACTTCATTCTGTAGCCTATTTCCAAACCGGTGACCTGTGTTGAACAGGATTGTCCTCTTCTTCTTCTTCTCTTTCAGAATCAGGGTCTTCAGATCTTGCTGACCCTTAGCTAGATTCATGAATAGCTCTTGAAATTGGGCATTCTGGGCCTGGAGGGCCTCGATTGCTTGCTCAATTGAAGGTCCAGCAGACATGATGAGTGCTGAAATAAACAACGAAAAAGATAAGAGACCTGTAATGGGTACCTGTTTATGAAGTGAATGGGATGAAATGCGTATGACATGATTTCAAAGACAATCGATAGATTCAAATTTGTAAACCAGAAAGGAAACACACTTTATTAGATAAACTTTGGAATTCAAATTGTTCAACTGATGCCATTAAGGCGTTAAAAAAAGGGAAATACTGAAAAATAAATAAAAACTGGAAAGGAAATCATCAAAGGGTAATCAGTGCTCCCATGGTCTCTTCTTGTCGGTGCGGACATAGTCATTTAGAATCCGCTAGTTCTCCAACTGCCTAGTCAACTTCTGGATCTTCTGCTCTTGCTCGTTGAACTTTTCCCGGTAAGAATCCCGTTCTTCTCTCAGCTGCATCCAAGACCTTTTCAGTTCCCCAATGTCAGTAGGCATGTAAGGATGGATGATGGTCGGGAGAACCCCTTCTTCATTAGCAACTTCAACAATGATAGGCCGGACGGCTTCATACGGCATACCCAGCTTTTGGGCACGACTGCGAACCCATATGAGATATGGCTCCATTGGCAGAGAAGTCTTTTGACCCAACTCGTGTGGATCAGATCTGTGAACTCTATCCCAAGCCCTTATGAATATACGACGTTGCTCGTCGCTATCCCCTTGAAAATCAAAGATGATACTAGGCATTAACAGCTCATGAGGACCTTCTCTTCTGGCTCGCCCAAACTGACGTAAGGCCAAGCATGGATTGTAAGAAATTCGTCCATTAGTTCATATCAGTGGAACATTGGGGTACTCCCCACACCGATCAATAATAGCCACCTCGTCTATACCCTTGAGAGTCTAGATAATGTCGTTATGCGAGAGAGACATAATCCTATAGGCCCAGCCCATGCCTTCTTTGTTCTTCAGCACTGACTTGGGAAGGTGCGAAATAAACCACCTTGCCAATAATGGAGCACAGCACATCAAGGTTCCCCGCTTTCGGGCAGTACAGGCATAAAGCTGATGAAGGATGTCACCCAAGAGAGTGGGTACAGGATTACGAGAGATGAAGATTTTCACCGCATTCACATCAATAAAGGAGTCATAGTTCAGAAACAATACCAAGCCATATATCAGAAGACCCAGAATATCCTCGAATGTCTTGAAGTCTAGACTATCCCAAAAATAGTTAGCCTTACCAACCAAGAACTTAGTCAGAAATCCCTTTGCTCCACTTCTAGTCTCCCAATTAGCCATTACCTCATCCTTTGTCATATGAAGGGCTGCAACAATCTCTTCCGGCCTAAGGATCTTTTCCCAACCAGTAAACGGGGTCTTCTCCAGAATAGAGACACCGAGCAACTCAGAGAATTCTTCTAAGGTGGGGACCAACTAGTAGTCCTGGAAAGTAAAGCAATGGTACAACGGATCATAGAATTGGACCAAAAAACTCATGATTTACTCGTCCAATTTGGAGGTAACCAAACTGAGAAGATAACCATGTCTTTTGATGAATGAGGTAGTATCGTGCATCTTTGCAACCAACTCTTTGTGCATCACCATTCTTACACAAATTTTCATTATTTTAACTATATCTCTTTATACAAGACGATTTAGAAAAAAACTAAGGACACCAATGAGAACACATCCCTCAAATTAGTGGGGTAGGGTTCTTTTCACTCTCTTACGTGTGTTGATTTGTAGGTTGAATAAGCGAGCTCGCCGGAGAAGACGAATGGAGCTAGAGCTCGAGGCTTCTCTGATGCATTGATTATGTTTTGTATATATTTACTTTTGTTTCGTTTGATAACCGAATGTAACAGCCACCCTAGTGGAAAGCACACGCGTACAAAGTCACTTCTTACCTTAAAGGGCATGGGTTCTATCCTACACTTCACCATATTTTTCTGTTATTTTTCCAAATTATGCAAGTTTCTAATATAATGTGCAATGCTCATCTCCTAACACCAACATGTGCTTGGCCTGGTGGTAAACGATGCAGGATGAACACTGGAGGGCGTGGGTTCAACATCCACCCCATACAGTTTTACTCTTTTTCTTGTTTTACCTAATTTCTTTGATTTTATAACCCTAATTTTTTCCTTTTTCCTAATTATTTTCTTAATTAACAATTAATCCATTTTAATAAGTTAAGTTTAGGTATTTAAATCAATAATTAATTTTGACATTTTATTGTTTACTTTCTTAAAATTAATACTAATTAGACTTTAGGTATTTTTATTAATTAAAATTAATTAGACTTAGGGTTCTCATTATTTAATTAACTTCAAATTATTTTCTAAAAAACATAAAAAACATTCAAACATTTTCTAACATTTTCTTATTTCTTTTTCTATTTATTTTCTTAGAGAAATTGTATAGGCCACACGAATTTTTCTTGTAATAGCTTAGATGTATCTTCCCTCGTTTTTTCTATTATGTAACTGCTCACAGGATGTAATAGTTTAGGTTTAAATTCCGCACTTTACTTTCTCGCATATTTATGTAATTTCCCCAAAGCCATGTAATAGCTTAGGCCTTTACTTTCCGCACCTTTAATTTTCTGTATATATTCAACTGCTATTAACTAGGCATGTATGGCAAGATCTAAAAAGAATCGATAGATAACCCTAATACAAGATAAATAATTGAACTAAACACATTCACACTTTGCTCCTCTCGAGTAACCTTTCTTTGTTGCCTTTGGAAATAATGGTCATGTCCCTCGAAAGTACGGATACTTTAGCAAAGACCCTTGAATAAATATCATAGTCCCCCGATGACCCTTCGACATTTCCTATGAAGGATGATCTAGTCCCTCTGATAAATTTCTAATGTATCTCTATATGTTACCTTTGATGACCATACGATGACCCTACGCCCGTCCCTTCACATCCAATGGACCGGGCTATCTACCAACTAATGGTATGGATAGTACTATCTCTAAAGGAGAGGGAAAAGAATAAGAAAGACCTTTAGCGGGTAAACAAACTCCTAATTGCTTGCTCACAAACATTTTTTACACATCACACTTCCAAAAAAATTTCAAAAACACTTTGTACGCGTTCTTGAGGACTGATACAAGAACCATTACAAAGTTAGCCGTACTTTGGCTTTTCAAAATATTTTCAAATCACATACTAAAAGAAATTTTTAAAAGTGAGCTAGCGATTAAGAGCTCGTAGATAACTACAGATGAAAAGGGTGGTCACACCTTTCCTTTTCATAACATACCCCCCGAAGTCAAAATCTATCAAAGGTCTTTCCTGTTCTTTTCACCTTTCCTAAATATTGGGTAAAAGAAAAGTCGGTGGCGACTCTAGCTATCCGCACATTTTGGATAAAACCAAAAAAGTCAGTTCTCCCACCGTATTACAGAACTGGCAACTCTACTGGGGACTAACTTAAAAAAGAGGGGTTAGCTTAGGGTTAGGTCACTTTATTTGTTTTAATTGATTGTTTTGTTTGCTTTAAATTTAAGGGTTGCTTGTGTTTATTATTTCTTGTAAGATCTTACACCCGGATCTAGGGATGCTTTAGGTAAGTAGCAATAGATCATGAAAACTGTACGGTGTAGACCGATTTAGTTGAAGTGATGGCTACGGTTAGTGTGACACTTTGGATTGTACTAATGTTCTGTAAGTCAGTCGAGGATAACATTAGGCTTCCGCGTGGTGTCATTAGAACTAACTAACTTTTAGAACCTTAATTGACCCATCTTGGCCATTAGAAAGTAGTGAGATAGTCAACTTTGGTGCAGTCCAAAGTTGGTTGATACTCGAAGCTACGCTCATTGAGATTTGAATTTCAGAATGTTTTGGTGGTAAGCCAGTTTCCGTGCTAAAATAAAGCATGCGAGAAAGATCTGTGATATGAGATCCCTAGAAATCGGTTACTATTTTAGTGCAGGTTAAGCCAACTTAACTTCAATGGGGAAGGGTATTTACCTATGGACTTCATGCAAGCCTTTAAACCTAAGGCTCCTGTGTGACTTTTTTGTGTTTGCTACTTATCTAACGTGAACATGACATCATAACATCATATCATCATAATATAACATTTTTACTAACCATTTCAAGGATCTTAGGGATTTATGGTGCAGGATTATCATAAGCCAGATTTCTAGCAAGGGTTAAGAGGATTTATTTTCCTCTAGCCAGATGCCGTCAAGATAAAAGTACATTCTCTTGAGTCAGAGGCTATGACCCACTTGATATGGTGAGGTTGATTCCTATATAATAACATTAAAAGATGAAAACTCAAAGTTCTTTAAACAAAGCTGCAACCAGATTCAATTTCTAATATTTCAAATTTAAATCCCACGAGATCCTTGAAAACATTGCATATGCATCTACATGCCATACATATCATTGCATAACATGTTTCCAAGAGGTGTTTCTCATCTTCTTGCTATTTATTTCAACAAAAATGGTTCTCGAACAAACAATCAATTATCTCCAGGCTCAGAATTCTCTATTCCAAGAGATGTTCCTAAGCTTAGCAAAGGGGCAAGAAGGATTGAAAGCACTCCTCATTGAGAACATAACCAAGAGGATCCTGAAGACAACCAGGATGAGCAGTTGGAATAACTGCAAGTGGAGATGAGAATCCATATGACTGGTCAGATGGATCTTATCCAAAATTTAGCTCGAGGTCAAGAAGAAATGAAAATCCTCATCAACAAGATTCATCAGGTCAGATACAACCATATGGAATGAACTTCTAGAATTGGAGATCCAATCACTAACCAGCCTTCGATGAAACAGGAAAATGACTTGGTCGACATTGCTAATCATTCAGTTAATTAAAAAGGTCCTTTCTAGATTATTACTACATCACAAGCCTAACGACAACCTCGCCAACAACAACAGGGTAATCATCATAAGCAGGATACACCCAAAATAAAATTTACCAAAATCAACATGTCATTGTCTCAAGCATTAAAACACATGTTGAAGATGGGGATGATTACATTGAAATACCCTCCTCGGAATTCCATTACTTCCTCTTTCAATTATGATCCTAATGTAAGGTGTGCATATCACTGCAACAGTCCTGGATATAACACTAACAGTTGTTGGAAGTTGAAATGTAAGATTCATGACCTGATTGTTGAAGGAGTTTTCGAGTTCACACAAGACGATCAGATGGAGTTTTTCTATCATCCCTCAAACATCTAAATTGCAATGCATACCATCTGAAGTGACAAGTTCAGGCGGAGAAGCTTTAAGATCATTGAATTTTTATTTGCAAATTCTCTTGTTTGTTTAAGCACTTATCTTTATGTCAAACTTTGGTTTTCTCTTTCATGAATTACATGTGTTTGTCTTGAATTAATCCATTCATTTCACAATATTTAAACCGTGCTTTTTACTTCCTTTTTGTGATATTCAACTCTTCTTAAAGTTATAAGCCTTTAGATGGAGAATGACGAAAGCGATACCATAATCTCATACAATATGCTTTTGAACAGACCTTGCTGACGGTGTAAATGCGTTGCTTCAATTCCTAAACAGTGGAGTTATAAGGAGGTTAATCCCTATTAAACCCCTTTGAGCCTAAGAAGTGTGAGTTTTCTTTTTCAGGCAAATTGAAACCCTTAAACATAACCTGAGTCAAACCAATTGTGCATTCACAAGATTTACCTTCGTACACGACGAGTCGAAGATACTCTTATGAATCAAAAAACCGATGATGGTTCCCCGTAATCGTTGAATCAGGAAGTTATTATCTTTCAAAAGAAAAGTCCACTAAGTCAAAATGTACGAAGGAGACTTAGGAAAAACTGGGGCATCCCGCTGACTGTAATCTCAAATGAAATAGTTCAGGCAAAAGTTAGGGATAATAAAGTCAAAAAGAGGTTGCTACAAATCCTCAACAAAAGAAATATGTTACAAGAAAAATGTCCGCCTTATAAACTTCCTGTTTTGGAACCATCACCAAAGTATCAGCTTTATAATCCCAAACTCTATTGGAACCTAAATGCATAATTAAATGAGTATAGGACTGAAGAACATCATGGAAAACGAGTCGGGTAAAAACAAACTTTGAGCCTTTATCCTTTGTTTCTAAAACTGTGAACCAGACCATGTTACAACCCTTAAAAGTCCTAACTGAAGCATGGGTTAGTTCGAAAGCATACTGTTACCAAAAGGTATGTTGACCCCTGTAAGGCTTACTGTAAATCCTGAGTTGATATCACATTCTTAAAAAAATTTGTTTTACTAAAAAAATGCATTTTTAAACTTTAAGATAAACATAAGTTTGTATTTTAATACCAGTGATTGCATATGACTAAATGTTTGACAACAGAGAAATTCGCATGATGAATATTCAATGAATGAAAATCCTTCCAATAGATAGAATTACTTAAGATGATGTCTCAAAGAGAAAGACACCTCCAGTAACAGGCCTTTCGTGTACCCAATTGGTTATAAATCAAGGGGTATGACATGTTATTGTCCAACTCATATGTGGCAGTCAAGTCAAGATTCAAAGAATCACTCAAAAGTGTTGAATAGCCAGGGGAAGATCTCCATCTGAATCACTTGGGGAATGTTACATTAATCACGAGTTTCAACAAAGTCCACTATCAAAATTGAATCTTCGGTATCACCAAATTGGTTGTCTATGTCAGTAGTATTAGATGGTGTCATTCCGTCGTGATAATTCTTAGAAAAATATTATGGAAGGTCAAGACCATAAGAAAGTTTGTAGTCAATGGTTGATCAATACCTTCAAATATTGGGTGCACCAGACTTATCCAAGGGGAAAATGGACTCTCACATACGAAAGGCCAAGTATGATCAAGAAAATATATTATGGCATTGCTACAACACTTACTACCATGAATAGTGAAAATTCTTTGCACCCTGTCAAAACGGACATAATCAAAAATACTAAGCATGAAAAAGAGACCCTCTAGGTTGATTGGACTAGGAAAAAATAAGGGCATCCCGATGAACTAAAGGAGTTCGAGAAAAAATTATGTATATATAAATAAAATTGTACACTCGGCAAGTCGAAAACCTGAAAAGGTGGCTTGGGAAAGAAAGGGTATCCCAGGGGACTGAAAATCTGAAAAGGTGATCCAGGCAAAAGTTAAGGATTAAAGCATACGACTATGTCCCGTTTATCAGTAGAATATTTATCACTCTGATCAACATTTGCTTAAGACTTTAGGAGTTGGGATAATGTTCAAAGTCATCTAAAAATACCCACAGAGAAATATCCATCGAACTATCTCTACGAAGCTATCTTCACAAGCTCATCTCCAACATAGACATATTCCCCGACAAATCTACTATCTCCTCAGACAGAAATTGGGGCATCTTCCAGTAGTTCACCTCCATTTTTATGAATAGCTTGACATGATCATCTTCTCCAATGGGTCCCATAGTAGATAAGGAAGTTTGATCATTTCTCGAGCATATAGTGGAAACTCCCTAAGAGGAGTCTATGAATTTCTAATCAGAGATTATTTCCTCAACACAGTCTATAGGGTTGATTTCACCAACGAAGTTTACTTCTCCAATACTGCAAATCCCCGACAGAATTCTCTTCTCCGACCAGATATCATTCAACATTGTCCTCCCCAGAAGAATTGACATCCGTATCTGAAACCTGGATTATCCATCTCTTTTATCCCCAGTCGGGGTGTATAAGAATGAAATCCTTCAAAGAACGATGCATGGCCGACTCTTCTTGAATGCTTCTATCCCCAAGAAAAATTCGAAGAACCCCAGCGAAGTGTCCTCAAACAGAAAGCGGGAATCCACAGTAAAGTTATTTTAAACAGAAATTGAAGAGCTATTGTCTTCATCCCCAACAACAGTCATGGATTTATTTTCCCCATCCAGGCATTATTATACGAAGCTACCGATACGCACCAATAACATATTTCATCCATATATCATTCACAAAAAATCATGACACGTGCATACAAAACACATATACTATTCTCATTTATTTTGAGAGCATCATTATGCAATGCATTACATCATGATATTGCACATAATTAACTTTTCATTTTTCAGGTTAAGTTCGCAAACAGACAAATACTACCAATAACTTATAGACAGGTTATAGATCAATTCCTGAAACAAGATGGGTGACTATCCACATGACAAAGTGACTCCCTTCAGAGACTGAATTCTGAAAAGAATCTCCCTTCACAAGTTTATTTTGAAAAGAAACTCCTTCAGGGCCTTCGTTCTGAAAAGCATTCTCCTTTAGAAGTTTATTCTAAAAAGCATTCCCTCTAGAGATCAAATTTTAGCGAGCATTTCCTTCAGAGGTTTATTCTAAAAATCATTTCCCCTTCAGAGACCGAGTTCTAAAAAGCATTCCCCTTCAGAATTTTATTCTGAAAATCATTCCCCCAGAGACAAAATTATGGCGAGCATCTCTTTTAGGGCCTTCATTCTTAAAAGCATTCTACTCCAGAGGTTTATTTTGAAAAGAATCTCCTTCAGGACCTTCGTTCTGAAAAGAATTCTCCTTCAAAGGTTTATTCTAAAAAGCATCTCCTTCAGAGCTTCATTCTGAAAAGAATTTCCTTAAGATATTTTCTTAAAAAAAAGCATTCTTCAGATATAGTCAGGCGTAGACTCATTCTGATATTCCTATCCACAGTTACTTTAGATGGCATTTGTAAGCCCATCTCTGGCGAAACTCTATCACCTCTCCGAATGGAATATTTAAGACCATTCAATAAGTACAATCAACCAATAGTGTTACTTCGTACATATGTGAGTGCAAATTTCAGGACACTTAAGTGTCCAATCCACTTCCACCTTCAGATCACGAATGACGAGAGTGCCAATCTAACTCTTCAGGTTTAAGAAGATTGAATGGGGGAAGTTGTTGTAACCCAAAATATTCCGTCCCATTTTCAATACAATATGATTCAAGTTATCTTCTCATGCTCCTAAGGTTTCTCAAGTACTCAAGATTACTCAAGAATTGATCAGATGAATCCTCCTCCTAAGCAATGGCCTACAACTAGGATTTTGGTTTTCTCAAAGAAAATTGGACTTTTGATGCCTAAAGTATGTTTCATGGTTCCTCATATACTTCAAAGAATCCTTATGTCACGTTTCAAGCCTTACATCACAAATTTGCTTAGTCAATTGCTCAGATAAGTGAAAATCAACTATATTGGACAAAAAGTCAACTATGGTCAACATACAATCAAACTTCAAGATTTTTGGTCAACATCAAAATTTTGAACTCATATTCATCATTTGATCAATGGTTGACCATGATTCATCAAGAAAACTCAAGATTCATCAAAAAATCAAAAGTTACTAAATTAGGGTTTTCTTTAGGAGAAGACAACTGAACTTTGACCAATCATAACTTTAACATATCTCATCATAAAATTCTCAACCAAAGCCCATTTTGATGAAAATTAAATTCTATACAACTTTGTCTCTCTAAGATCAAAGCCCAAAAATGCTTCATTTGAGAGATATGAGCCAAAACCTTACAGGTCATTTTAAAAGTCAACAAAAAGACACTTTTTGTCAAAGCAATTTACATCAAGATATAATCTTCAAATGGAAAAATGACAAACTTGAGAGTTGTAAGAGACATCTTGAGCTTTCCAAAAAGACCATGACGACCTTCAGATGACAAAAAATGATCAAGTTATAAGTTGCACAAGTTGGGTAACTTTATGAAATTGCATGAAACCTCAATTGGACAACTTTGGGCTTTTAGACTAATAGGCCTAATTTTTGAAGTTCAAACGTGTTCATGACATATTAGGGGACCCTCCAAAACCATTCACATATTTTTTATGATTTTTAATTATTTTATTTCAATTTTTATTCATTTAAATAAGAATTAAATCAAATAAATATTAAGTGGAGGTGTAAGGCATAAAAGGCTTTTGATTCAGATATTTTAGAGGTCCAAAGAAATTCTATAAACCATGTGAACTTGTTCTCAAAACAAATCTTCATGTTTTGTCTTATTCCAATCTTATTTTCAAATAAAATCAAAGATTGTTTTACAAGAGGTCCAAGCCCAGGTCTTAACCTAATTTCTTCTTCTATAGAAGCACAACTCATTAGTACACTCAAGGCACGAAAAAAGTTGCAAGAACATTCTCTCAAAATATCAAATTTTGTCAAACTAGGGCAAACTTGAAATCCTATGTCCAACCCTTCTCAAAGCAAACCATCGGGTCAAATCAACTCCTGAGGTATTATAGAGTAAGTCTTGACCACTCTCGATGATCAGAAGTTCCTAAAACGTGAATTCCATGCATGGCCTGTTTCCATATTTTCATGAATTTCGTGTTTTAATTTTTGTAATGCTTTGATGTAAACTAATGATATATTCCCTTGCATGAGGCCAGAATTGTGCATCACCTTTCTTACACTTATTTGCATTATTTTGACTATATCTCTTTATACAAGACGATTTAGCAAAAACTAAGGCCACCAATGAGTTCGCGATCCTCAAATCAGGGGGGTAGGGTTCTTTTCACTCTATAATGTGTGTTGTTTTGCAGGATGAAGAAGCTAGCTCGCCGGAGAAGACGACCGGAGCAAGGGCTCTAACGCTTCTCCGGTGCATTGATTATGTTTTGTATATATTTATTTTTGTTTCGTTTGATAACCAGATTTAACAGCCACCTCAGTGGCAAGCGCGTGCATACAAAGTCAATTCTTACTTCAAACGGCGTGGGTTCGACCCTGCGCTTCACCATATTTTTTTGTTATTTTTCCAAATTATCCAGGTTTCCAATATAATCTGCAGCGCTCATCTCCTAACATCACCAGGCGCTTGGCCTGGTGGTAAACGATGCAGGATGAAGGCAGAAGGTCGTGGGTTCAACACCCACCCCATGCAGTTTTACTCTTTTTCTTGTTTTACCTAATTTCTTTTGTTTTCTAACCCTAATTTTTTCCTTTTTCCTAATTATTTTCTCAATTAACTAATAATCCATTTTAATCTTTTTTTAAAATCCTAATAAATTAGGTTTAGGTTTTATAATCAATAATTAATTTTGACATTTAATTATTTACTAATTAATTAGGTTAATTAATATTTTCTTAAAATTAAAACTAATTAGACTTTAGGTATTTGTATTAACTAAAATTAATTAGACTTAGGGTTCTCATTATTTAATTAACTTCTAATTATTTTCTAAAAAAACATTCAAACATTTTTCTAACATTTTCTTATTTCTTTTGTAATTTATTTTCTTAAAGAAATTGTATAGGTCGCACAATATTTTCTTGTAATAACTTAGATTTATTTTCCCTCATTTTTTCTATTATGTAACTGCTCAAAGGATCTAATAATTTAGGTTTAAATTCTGGACTTTACTTTCCCTCATTTTTTATGTAATTGCCCCAAAGCTCTGTAATAGCTTAGGTCTTTACTTTCTGTACCTTTAATTTTCTGTATATATTCAACTGCTAGTAATTAGGCATATATGGCAATATCTAAAAAAAATCAATAAATAACCCTAATACAAGATAAATAATTGAATTGAACACACCATTCACAGTTTTCACCACTAGGGTAACCTCTCTTTGTTTTCTTCAGAAATGATGGTCATGTCTCTCGGAAGTAGGGATACTTTAGCAAAGACCCTCGAATAAAAATCATAGTCCCTCAATGACCCTTCGATGTTGCCTATGAAAGATGATCTAGTCCCTCTGATAAATTGCTTAAGTATCTCTATATGTTACCTTCGATGACCCTACACCTGTCCCTTCACGTCCAATGGATAGGGCTACCTACCAACTAATGGTATAGATAGTACTGCCTCTAAAGGAGAAGGAAAAGAATAAGAAAAACCTTTAGTGGGTAAGAAACTCCTAATTGTTTGCTCACAACTTTTCTCACAAACATCTTTTAGACATCACACATTCAAAATCTTTTCAATAACACTTTGTACGCGTTCTTGAGGACTGATACAAGAACTATTACAAAGTTAGTCGTACTTTGGCTTTTCAAAATATTTTCAAATCACATACACAAAGAAAATTTTAAAAGTGAGCTAGCGATTAAGAGCCCGTAGATAACTAGGGATGAAGAGGGTTGTAACGCCTTCCCTTTTCATAACTTACGCCCCGAACTCCAAATCTTTCAAAGGACATTCCTGTTCTTTTCACCTTTCCTAAGTATTGGATAAAAGACTCAGGTTAAGAATTATAACCCAAAACTATGGGTGAAAACCCACCACCACCAGAGAGACTTCTTGGGGACTATGGAGGAGCAAATGCTCCAACAGGTTGATTGACTATCGTATATCAACCGGTCAATAATGCAATTTTTCAGCTGCATCCTTCAACCATCCGCCAGCTTGAGAAGAGATCTTTCACTGGAATGATCAATGAAGATGCCAATAAGCATTTGCAGAGATTCCCCACCATGAGTAATACTTTCAAAATTGAGGGGAACTCTGAAGAAGCCAAGAAATTAAGGATGTTACCGTTCATGCTATTTGAAGATGCTGAAGAGTGGTTTTACTCATTACTGGATGGAAGTATCACCACTTGGGAACAAATGGAGAACACTTTTCTTGATGAGTACTTTCCTGCTTCTGATTATATTTGCAAAAGATAAGATATTATGAATTTTAAGTAGAAGGAAGAAGATTCTCTGGTTATGCTTATAAGCGATTCAAAAGGTTATTAGTAGCTTGTCCCACTCAGAACATGGGTCAAACAGAGCAAAAGAAAGTGTTTGTAAATGGCCTTTGAATGAAGACAAAGCAGCTTATTGATATAGCAGACGGTGGCTAATCCAACTTTACAACATGCACTGGTATGAAAAAGGTTATGAAGCCATTGCTGCAAATGAGTATCTGGAGCTATATGTTAGAGTTGTAAGAAAAATAAAGGGAGTGATTTATTTGAAGTTGGAAATTAATAAGAAGATTAAAATTGAAGAAGCAATTGATGCAAAAGTAGAGAAAAAGTTAAAAGCAATGAACATGGGTACTCAACAGGTAGCTCAGGTTCAACCGGTACAAAAGGTAGCTTGGGAAATTTGTAGTGGACCACACCATACTGTGCAATGTATTACAATCCACAACAAATTGAGGGGACAAAGTTCTTGAGGCAAAATAGCCCATATTCAACACCTATAATCCCGGGTAGAAGAATCATCCTAACTTCTCCTAGAAAGATCAGCAACAACAAGCTCCTCAGAAGGCAAAGTAGGAGGTGGCTATTGAAAATAAGGCTGCCCATACCTCTCAATTTCAAGAAGAGACAAGGAGTAATCACATGAATACCACATCTGTTGAAAAAAAAATTGGAAGTTCAAATGGGACAGATTGCACAACAAGTAGCATTGCGAGCACAAGAGAATCAGAAAAAGTAATCAGAATATGAGCGCTGTCAAAACAAGGAGTGAGAAAGTTGCTAGAGAAAAAGAAGACGAGGTGAAGTTTGATGACAATATCATAGAAGTAGAGTTGGAAGTGAGAGAGAACAAGAAAAAACAAGAATAAGTGGCATCACCTGTGAAGCCATTTGAAGAGAAAACTAAACCAGAAATCAAGTTGTCGTATCCATAATGAGTTGCAAAGAAGGACACAAAAGAGAAAGAGTTTGATAAATTTGTCTAGTTGTTCAAAAATCTAGAGATTAATATACCATTCTTTGAAGCACTCGAGAAAAAGCCTTTGTATAAAAAATTCATGAAGGAGGTATTATCAAAGAACAGATCAGCAAGAGAGGGATCGGTACCCTATGATGAGAAATTGTGTGTAATTGCACCCGAGAGGAAACTACCTGTCGAGCAAAAGGATCTGGGGTCAGTTGCAATACCATGCACCATAAAATACAGAACTTTCAAGAGGATTCTGTCTCTAGTGTGAGTTTAATGCTACTATCTATTTTCAAGAAGCTCGATATTGAGAAGATAAGTGGGATTAGGACAAAATTTAAATTTGATGATCACACCATCAAACACTCATATGGGATAGCTGAAGATGTATTAGTAGAAATTGACAATTTTGTTTTCCCAGATGATTTTTAGATCATGGACATACCTGAAGATGAAGGGACTCCTATCATTCTTGGTCGACCATTTATGTTAATTAGTCGATGCAATTTTGATATTGAGACATGTAATCTGACTCTGAAATCATTTGATAAGGAAATAACCTTGAAGGTGTTGGAAATCAAGAAGCAAGGTACAGGTGGAAATAATAAATCTTTGGTTGGAATGATCAAAGTAGAAGGAGAAAGCAACAGTTCAAAATCACTCCCAGAAGAAGTCTCGGGAAAAATATCTCAGGTGGCATCAATAAAAATTCCTAAGCTTAGACAAGAAGGAAAGAAGATAAAGAAGAAGGAACACCAACCTTAGAAGATGGAAGTTGGAAGTGGCTGGAAGCACAAATGGGTTGATAATTTTGATCTGAATGAGTTCTAGATTGCGGAAGAGACAAGCAATAAGGTGTAGAAGAGGAAATACCCCCATAAGGGGATGAACCGTCAAGCCATGCGACGTTAAGCGAAGCGCTTCGTGGGAGGAAACCCACGCTTTTAAAAAAATTAGTTTCTTTTTGTATTTGTTTTGTTTTGTCTGTAGGTAATAAAAAGGGAGACTTACTGGTGAAAGCTAAGAGGTAGCAACTGGTGTTGCATTTCCATCTGTGAGTCACCTTCCTCGAGCTTATTCTGAAACATTGGGGCCAACGTTAAGTTCAAGTTTGAGAGGGTTTTATTTCTTTTCTTTTACTGTTTTTGTGTTCGATTTGTTTGTTAGTTTTATGCTAAGTGCTGTGTAAATCCACGAGTTGAAGTCCTTCCCAAATTCTTCCGAAAGTTTTGTTTTGTTCAAGAACTTGTTTCTCATAGAGTTCAGGAATAATATATAAAGACAAAGAGATGGTTGGTTAAGGGTAGGATGTTCAGAATAACATGACAAGGATACAAGTATAACAAGTAGATTTATACCATAGTGCTTGAATCCAGAGAAGTACTCCTTGAGTAGTTTATCAATAGACTCTGGCATAATATATATTCACATGCAGGTATGATTGGTAGAGAAATTAATAAAGCTGGCACCAAATGATGAAAAGGCGGTAAAAGGAAACCTACTCGCTAAGTTGGGTAGCCCTCACCAGGTTATTCAGCCATAAAGGACAATATATAAACTGGAAAATTTTGAAAATTTCATCTGAAATTAAAAAAGGAGCAAAATCTCTTATTTGGTGCCTGAACAAAAACTTTCTTGATTATTCTTGTGCGCGTGATGATCATAAAAAATCCCCATTTCCTTAATTTGATTGTCTGACTGAAAAAGGAGGAAAATCAGAAAAAAAACTTAAGTACAAAGCATAGTTAGAGAGGTATCTGAAGAGGAAGCTTGAGATTTAAAGGTTCTAACACAAACTATTCGCAACATGTGAACATGGTACATACTTCTTTTTGATCAATTTGAAAGGATGTCTCACGTATGAGTGTTAGGCTACTGTAATGTTCATAGTTCGTGTAATAGTCGCTTGAGGTCAAGCAATAATTTAATTTTGGGGGAGTTTGATCAGTGGTTTTTACACAGTCATTTACCATTGTTTTATGTTATCCTTTCTTTTTTTGTCGCATGTTTTATTTCAGTTTACCACTTTTTATGTGTTGGTTTTGTGTTTTAATGTTTTCAGGTTCAAAAGAATATGTTGGGACGAATCGGTGCAAAACTCGGAGTTTCAGAAGAAATGAAAATATCCGCCTACAGGAGGCTGACATGGCCACCCGTGTCACCTGACACGATGTCAGGATGATAGCCAGGAACAGGGGAAGTCAAGGGTGTGACATGTGCGGCCGTGTAAGCTAACACGGCCCATGTCAGAGTGGTTGAACCAAGAATTCAAGAATTAAATTTCCAGAGGTCCAACACGGGCACCCGTGTTGTCTGACACATCCCGTGTTAGGTTGCGACACTGATTTTAGTATTTCGGGTTATTTTGTTCATTAGTTTGCCTTTGACGGTGTTTTGGGTATTTCCAACCGACCTAAATGAGTTTTTTCTATTTAGAGGAGTTTCCATAATTAATTGGATACTTTTGATTGGAGAAGATTAGGAACGATAGACTTTGGTGATTTCAAGAAATTTGAAGACGAAGATTCCTTCATGAGCAATATCAATTAAAGATTGAAGAATCCTCACCTTTTGTAATGTCTAATTTTATTATTGCTTTTATTTTTAATACTATGAGAGGCTAAACCCACCAATGCTAGGGGTGTCCCGAATTTTCAATTGAATTGATTTTGATATAATAGTTTCCTTTCGATTTAATTGTTCAACGTTCTTATGCCTTTCCTATCGAAAAAATAAGGATTGATCTACGGTTAACAATTAGGGATGGACCGCCATTGTTACGGTTTTTGAACAATTAGAATATAATAGATATCAACTAGGACTAGGGATACCCTATAGGTCACCAGTAAAATGTTGATAACATAAAGGCTTAACTCCATTAGATATTCTTAGGAATTAGGATTTAGGATGGATGGTTAAAGGTTTTCTCACTAAGGACTAGGGGAAAACAAACTAAAGATTCGGTAGTTGAAGGTAATGAACTTGTTGAAGAGATCAAGAGTAAATATTATTACAGGGTCAAATAAGACACCTACCCCTAGTATGCTCATCATATCAGTGAAAAACCATTTTATATTTTTTCTACTTGTTAAGTGACAATTTCAAAACCAAAACCCATATCAAGTTTTATTTAATTGAACTCCGAATTTAACTCAATAATTGCACACAGACGTTGAGATCGACATTCGGGGAATTTCCCTATTTTTACAAGAGGAAAAAATAGTAAACTTTTTATTTTTCCCATCACACTACCATAATTACTATTATTAGTGCTAGATGCACCTGCAATCATACCAGCCTTAACACACATTTCAACACGTTCCTCGATAATAACCATGTCCAAGAAAGAATCTGAAGTACTACCAAGCATAAATTGGAGGTAAGGACCTCTCAAGGTACTCATGAATAGTTCACTCAAATCACGGCCCAATAGGGGAGGTTGGACCCTCACAACTAGTCCACGCCACCTCTGGGCGTATTCCTTAAAAGATTCACTAATCTTCTGTGACATGCTCTGAAGCTGAGCACGACTAGGTGCCATATCAGTGTTTTAGTGATAATTCTTTAGGAAAGCATCAACAAGTTCTACCAAGTGTTAAAATGAGTCTGCTCGAGTTGAATATACCACTCTAAAGGAGCCTCAGCTAGGCTATCCTGAGAAAGTGCATAAGCAACAACTCATTATCAGCATATACGACCATTTTCCTACAGTAAGAACGGAGACGAGTTTCGAGACAAGTGGTTCCCTTATATTTGTCAAACTTTGGAATATTGAACTTTGGAGGAATAATTACCCCAGGAACCAGACACATCGCATCAGCATTGAAATCGGGCTTCTTGGAAGTCTCCATTGCCTTAAGGCGCTCTTCCAAAGCATGATACATCTTAGGATATAATTAGTTTCCCCGTGTTTAACCACTATGATGTTTTGTGGTAATGAAGTATGATGATGATATGTTGTTAATATGATGATTATGTTTTATATGATGATATGATGATGATGCTTTGCTTATATGAGTACATATGATGAGGTTTATACGATGAGGTTGTGAATACATGAATGATAATGTGTATGACTAGTTGTGGTTGTTTATATTGTTGTTGCGCATCATGCATTCATTGGACAACTTTGGTCTGTTTTAATGATTTAGGACGTTAGTCCAGTGATTTGGTCTCAATACCATTGTATGGATTTGGGATGTCTATGATTTACTCCGGTTCCAAGTGGGAATCGATCCTATGATTTGGGTCCTTGGAGGGTGATGGACCGGTGTCCATCAAATGAATTGGTACCACAGCTTATGTGGTATTGCTTGGTTCTTAAATTGATGATGTTGTATTGTGTTATAGAATTTGTATGATTATTGAGGTACTTGGAATATAACAATGTCTATTTTATGTTGTGGTACTTTTGGTTTATTCTGCTATGTTTATTACTTATATCTTATATAATGATTGCGATGAACTCACCCTTTCTGCTTGAATGTTAACTCACGTGGGTAACATGCAGGTAATCAGGAGTAGTCCCTAAAGACTTAGAAGAATAGCTTGAAGCGTGTGTTTTATTTCCGTTGAGTCTAGAAGGTCTTGCTCTGATATGTAACATCGGGGACATAAACAGTTTATTTTGAAAACTATTTTGTTCTTGTTTTGTTATGACATTTGAATTGTTTCCATGGAGTTTAAATTAGGTTGAATTATGAACCATGAATCATGGGGCACTATGAAGTGTTTTAATGAACTTGTTTGAACTATGATTCCGCCGCAAGAATGTGAAACCTTGATAATGGATATGTCATGAATAATTTTGAAAACCTGTGTTACGGAGTAGGACTAGAACATATGATTATTTCACGAATAAAATGTGACGCCCTTTTTTTGTATTACTATGGTATTATTTTAAATAATTATGAATATTTTGTGGGGTTTGTAAGGGTGTTACATTAGTGGTATTAGAGCAGGTCGGTCTGTCCGGCCAGGTTGTCTAATGTTGAAATTGGGAATGTTGAAACTGACTAGTGGGATTCTTGAGGAGATCTGAGAAGGTCAGAAGTCTGATTTGAGTTTGGTGGATCGACTAACGTTGATTAACAAGGGCAAAAGAGGTGAATTCCGAGTGGATGAGAATGGTGTGGTGAGACTTGGTGATAGAGTATGTGTTCCTGATATCTATAACATAATAAGAGCATTCATCCATGTGCTACGAAAATGTATCAGGATTTAAAGAAAATATTTTAGTGGCCAGGTATGAAGAAAGAAATTGTTAAGTTTGTGTATGCTTGCTTGACTTACCCGAAGTCAAATATTGAGCATCAGAAGCCTACATTTCTTATGCAACCTTTGAGTATTCCAGAGTGGAAATGAGACAGTGTTTCTATGGGTTTCGTGTCGGGGTTACCGAACACTGTTAGAGGTGATGATTCAATTTGGGTAATAGTTGATAGGTTGACTAAGTCGACTCATTTCTTGCTGATGAAGATCAATCATCCTATAGAAAAGTTGGCTAAGATGTACGTTGATGATATTGTAAAGTTGCATGGGATACCTTCGAGTATCATGTCAGATAGAGACTCGAGGTTTACATTGAAAGTTTGAACAGGTTTGCTGAATGATTTCGGTACCAAAGTTGAAGTTGAGTTCCGCATATCATCCGTAGACGGACGGTCAAACAGAGAGGACTATCCAGTATTTGGAGGATTTGCTGAGGGCTCGTGTGATAGAACAAGGAGGATCTTGGGATAGTCACTTGCCTTTGATTGAATTTACATACTATTATAGTTTCCATTCATGTATTGGAATGGCACCATATGAAGCATTGTATGGCAGGAGGTGTAGAACTCCATTGTGTTGGTATGAGTCGAGCGAGAGTGTTGTACTCGGACCCAAGATTGTGAGAGAAACAACTAATAAGATTAATATGATCCAAGAGAGGATGAAGGATTCTCTGAGTCGTCAGAAAAGATATCATGATAAGAGAAGGAAGACCTTGGAATTTCAGAAAGATGATCATGTGTTTTTGAGAGTTACTCCGGTAACAGGTGTTGGTAGGGCTCTGATATCAAGGAAGCTTACGTCGCATTTTATTAGTACATATCAAATATCTTAGAAGATAGGTGAGGTATCCTATCAAATTACTTTACCTCTGTCACTTGCGAATCTTCATGATGTCTTTCATGTATCTCAACTGAGAAAGTACATTCCGAATCCTTCACATGTACTTCAGATGGATGATGTACATGTGAGAGATAACCTAACCGTTGAAGCATTACCATTGAGAATAGAAGGTCGTGAAGTTAAGTAATTGAGAGGTAAGGATATTTCTTTAGTAAAGGTGTTGTGCGGTGGATCAGCCGGTGAAAGTTTGACTTGGGAGCGTGAGGATCAGATGAAAGAGTCGTACCGACTCTGTTTTCGTCAGGTAATTTTTGAGGGAGAAAATTCTTTAAGTGGGGGAGAGTTGTAACACCCCAATTTTTAGAAGTTATTTATTTAATGAATTATTAGGAGTATTTGTGAATAATTAATGTTTTATATGATTATATGTGTCATGTGTAGGTATGAGGTTGTGCATGATGTGAATTATGATGATTAGAAATATTAGAATGGTTAAATAATTATTTAGTAATTATTTGGATTATTATTGAGAATATAATAATAGGAATAATTATTTAAATTGTTATTTTAATTAGAGTGGTGTGTTGTTAATTAGTAGGAAGAGTGAGGACGTGATGATAAATAGAAGTTGAATAAGGGAGGGCAATTGAGGAAGATATTAGAGGTCCTTTATGATAACAGAGAAGAGATAGTTGTTATTCTCACAATCAATCATGAAAGTTGGAGAAGAGATGATAGGGCATGAAGGCTTTGGAGAGAATCATCATAAGAGGAACGAAGAACATAACCAATTACTCGAAACAATAAGGTAAGGGGTGTTTATCTGATTATTATATTTTATTTAAGTGGTAGATAGAGGTAGGGTTTGCCTTAGGTTTCATAGATTTTGACTTGATGTTGTTTGATGGAGAATTGATTTGTCTTAGGTTTCATGGATAATGACCCGTAAATGTTGTCTAATTGATGTAGTATATTAAGTTTTTGATAGATGATGAATCCCTAGGATTATATGATGTTTTAGGACCTATAAGGTAGTGAAATCATAGAAAAATCGCAGACAAATTCAGCACAGAGCAGCATGCGTCGACTCAAAGAGGTCATGCATCGACTCATGCAGGTTCAAGACTCAGTATGCATTGACTCATTGGGTCGACTCGAGCACATGTCGGGCAGACAGAATACCTATGCGTCAACTCAAAGGGGGCATGTGTCAACTCAAGCAATCTAATTTTTGACAAATTTTTCTAAAGGTCGTAACTTGAGTTTCCAGACTCTTTTTGAGGTGCCGTTCGAAGCGTTGGATAGCTAAAGCGATGAACTATATTTATAAGGAGTAAAATAAAGAATAAGAAGTATAATTCTAGTACCTAAGTTAGGATAGAATTATTTTCCCTATGTTGAATCACTATGATGTTTTATGGTAATGAAGTATGATGATGATATGTTGTTAATATGATGATTCTATTTTATATGATGATATGATGATATGAGGAAGATGATTTGCTTATATGAGTACATATGATGAGGTTTATACGACGAGGATGGTGAATACATGAATGATGATGCGTATGACCAGTTGTGGTCGTTTATATTGTTATTGCGCATCATGCATTTATTGGACAACTTTGGTCCATTTTGATGATTTAGGATGTTGGTCCAGTGATTTGGTCTCAATCCCGGTGTGGATTTGGGATGTCTGGGATTTTATCATGTTCCAAGTATGAATTGATCCAATGATTAGGGTCTTAGGAGGGTGATGGCCCAGTTTCCATCAAATTAATTGGTACCACATGCATGAGTCTATGTCCTTGCACTACATCTTATATGGCATTGCATGGTTCTTAAATTGATGATGTTGTATTGTGTTGTTGAATTTGTATGATTGTTGAGGTACTTGGAATATAACAATGCCGAGTTTATGTTGTGATACTTTTGGTTTATTCTTCTATGTATATTACTTATATCATATATAACGATTGTTATGAACTCACCCTTTCTACTTGAATGTTGCCTCTACATGGGTAACATGCAGGAAATCAGGAGTAGTCCCTAAAGGCTTAGAAGAATAGCTTGGAGCGTGTGTTTTATTTCCACTGAGTTTAGAAGGTCTTGCTCTTATATGTAACATCGGGGACAAAAACACTTTGTTTTGAAAACTATTTTGTTCTTATTTTTTTATGACATTTAAATTATTTCCATGGAGTTTAAATTAGGTTGAATTGTGAACCATGAATCATGGGGCACTATGAAGTGTTTTAATGAACTTGTTTGAACTATTATTCCACTGCAAGAATGTGAAACCTTGATAATGGATATGTCATGAATAGTTTTGAAAACCCATGTTACGGAGTAGGACTAGAACGTATGATTACTTCACGAATAAAATGTGACGCCATTTTGTTGTATTACTCTGATATTATTTTAAATAATTATGAATATTCTTTGGGGTTTAGAAGGGTCTTCAATACCTGTAGTATTTTTATGCCTTACAATACCAGACGCGTTACAATAGTTGTCGAAAACCTCATTGTAGAATTCAATACCATTGTCGGTCCTCAACCTCTTGACCTTCCTGCTAGTTTGATTTTCAAGAAGAGTCTTACAAGTTTTGAAAATTTTAAAAGATTCATCCTTAGTGTTCTGGATGAATACCCATAACTTTCTGGAATAATCATCAACTATGGATAGAAAATACCTTGCACCTGAATGTGAATTACACCTGGAAGGCCCCTAAAGATCAACATGGATGTAATCAAAGGATCCATGTGTTCTTTGTTTGCCTTTGTTGAACTTCACTCTGCAAGATAAGACCCCTTTCACTCACATAATCCAATCTCATGTGCCATAGTTCTGTCTTCGACACGGGTTTCGTGTAGGAAAATATGATTATTCACTTATAACCTCAACTTCAAGGGTATAGAAGCCCTGTTTTCTACCTCTCAAGACTTCCTTCGACCCCTTCATGACTCTCTGAATACGTTTCTCTCCACTAAACATGTATCCTTTCATGTCGAATTCACCAAGAGAAATCAAATTTCTCTTAAGATCAAGTACATACCTAACATCATACAATAACTTTATTGTTTATTCTTGGAGCTTGAATCTCACATATCCAATACCTGCAATCTCATAGGCTTTGTTATTTCCCAACAACACTAGTCCTCCATCTTGAACACATAATTCATCAAACACATCTTTGTTTGGAGTCATGTTCCAAGTACATCCTAAATCCAAATCCACTTCTTGCAAGAATTTATGCTCGAAACTACCAGGACATCTGATGATTCATAACTATCTTGCATAATTTATGCATTACCATTATCCTTACCACTATGATTGTTCTATCAATCAGGGCACATTTTTTTGTAAAACCCTCCTTCTTACAGTGGTAACACCTAATTGTAGGAGTATCACCACCATAAAATTTCTTAATACTTTCACCTTCTTGTTCTCAAACATACCATCCTTCTTTAAGAATTTTCCCTTAGCGGAAAAACCTTCACCAACAGACAATGACTTATGCTCCTTTTGTTCGTCCAAGTACTTTGAGTACTATGGAGATTGAACTTCTTTAAAGGTCAGCGAATATATTATATACAAGATAATTTATTTGAAGAGAGCATGAGACTTAGGTAAAGAACACAACAATAACAATGCTTGATCTTTATCATCGATACTAACTTCGATATTCTTCAAATTAATAATCGGCTTGTTAATCATATATAAATACTCAGCGAAGACTTTGTCTTCACTCATCTTGAATGAATACAGATCTTGCTTCAAGTACATACAATTTACAAACGATTTATTCATGTACAATCCTTTGAGTTTCTACCACACACCCATTGTCGTCTTCTCCTTCAAAAACTTCCATAGAATCTTATCACCAAGGCTCAATATGATGGAGTTGTGTGATTTCTAGATCATCGATGTCTTGTCCTTCTCTGTTAGGGAACCACCCATTGTTTTTTCTCCCTTCAATGCTTCTAGAAAACCCTATTGAACAAAAAATTATTCGCATCTTCAAGCACCATAACCCAAAACCATTCACCCTGGTGAATTTCTTAATCTCACATTTTGTTAATGACATCTTCTCCATGCTCACCGCACCAGTTTTTTTGTATCAAAGTTTCATTAAAAACATATAATAACTATGAGAAATATTGAGTTTCTTGAAAAAGCACCATAAACGCAATTATCTTTTTACAAAACAGAGAGAGAAGATGGATAAAGAAGAAAGAAATATCAGGCTCAGTTATAACTATTTAACTATTCAATTTCTCAATAAGGGTTTATAGGTTACAAGTGAATACCAACAACCAACCTCTCGCAACAATATAAGAGAACTAGTATATTTATAGGCTACTAAGCTAACTTAAATAATTGGGCTGAAAAATAGGACCAATTCAATATGCTAACAATCCTAGCATTCCGACTATTGCACGCTTGTGCATACTTCAACTACAACATGCAGGACTTCGACATCCGCATGTAAACAAACTTTGACTTCATGCTTAACCTTTGTCGAACCATGGAAGCTACCCCTATTGAGACTAGAGTTTAATTCAATATACCATAACCATGGAAGAGTCAAATTGGAAATAGGCAAAGTAATTTCTAAATGTCAAACATCATTCACCAATGTTAGACATATTTTGGATGACATCATAGTTGTCAACGAGGTTATTAACCTAGCTAAAAGAAGAAAGGATAAATATTTCTTATTTAAAATAGACTTTGAAGAGGTGTACAATTGCACGGAATGGGATTACATGGAATATATGCTTGTACATATGGGATTTAAAGGTAAAGGGATTATATGGATTTGGGCTTCCATCTTCAATACCATATGTAGGTGCTGCTTATTGGGAGTCCAATTGAGGATTTTGTAGTTTGGGAGGTTTGCGTCAAGGTGACCCATTATCACCTAATTTATTTCCTTAATGTTGTTGAAGGGTTGGTGGGTTTGTTTCACAAGGCGGTTCAAAATGGTGATCTCGTTAGGTACAACATTTCGAAGGGATTGAAATTTCATATGCTCCAATTTGTCGATGACATGATTCTGTTGGGTGAAGGTACAACAAAAAACTAAGAAGTTTTAAAACCAACTTGAGTAGTTTTAAATTAGTTCCGGGATTTCACGTTAATTTATTCAAAAGCAAGTTGTATGGGATTAATTTAGAAGAAAGGTTCATGCAAGAAGCATCATATTTCCTCTCATGCTATACTAAATCAATTACATTTAAGTTTATAGGAATTCCATTGGAGTAAACCCGAAAATATGCGATACTTGGAGGCTGGTGGTTGAAAATATCAAAAATAGATTATTATCACGGAGGGGAAGACAACTCTCAATCGGTGGGTGAGTGACTCTCAAAAATTTAATTCTTAGTAGTATTCGATTATATTATTTGTCATTCTTCAAGCACCAAAAAAACTGCACGAATTAAAATAAAGATTCTTGATTACATTTGAAGAAAATTGAGTCTTAGAGTTTTGAAACTTTAATCTAATAAAATTAACTAAATGAACATTTGCAAAATTATTCGATGTCATTCATAACTCAGCTGAACGATTGATTTTAAGTGACACCACACTATTAACCTACATTATGTGATTTAATACATGCCTTTAGTTTTTATTAATTAGTCTTTTTATTAGCTTAATAGTTCTAATTTCCTGCATTTTAGTTGTTTAATTAGATTAGCTAGGAGCATAATAGATGCTCCCTTTTTATTAATAATGTGTGTTTTTGTAAGTAAAGGTTAGCAGGGTCGTGCTGCGGCAAGACTACAATGGACTACTGCACGAGGCATGAATTGAAGGAACTAGAAGGACTCAGGTGAAAGGGAAATATTTTTTGCAAGTAGCTGGCTTATAAGGATATAGTGGAAGGAAGATAGCATTGGAGGGAAAACTTGGTTGTGCTGAGAAAGAGGAAGGAAACCATTCAAATTCAAAGCAAAAAAGTGTAGTCGCTAGAAGACAAATTCGGGTACATTAGTACACTGCGTAAAGAACAGAGTGCCACACCTGCTATGGATGTCTACCATACTACACTTTGTCTCCCACCATGATCTCTTTGTACCAGATTCCTTGTTTGTTAAGCAACTGATTTTATGTGTTGGCACTACTTTTGTATGGGCTTGATGTGATTTCATCATATTAGGACCATGATCCAATGCAACAAAAACCCTAATCTTTGGTCTATAAGTAGAGTAGTAATAAGAAATGAAAATGAGTTCAACTATTCTAATAGAAAAACACCAAGAGTTTAAGTTCCTGGATGGTGGAGCGTGAAAGAGTTTCTCTCCTCACTCAATCTTGTACCAGTTGATGAGCAGTGGCGCAACTGGAGACATCTCATGAATACTAATTGTCTTAAGTCATTTTCTAAGTCTCTCTTAGCTTTATATATTTTATTCATTTATTGTTAAAGATATGTTCCTATTGAGAACCATTGTTGTAGCTTGTACTCTACTCACTATGAGCTAAACCTTTTATAGTTGAGTAATGTGAAGTTAATATTAAATTGTTTTTATGTTATATGTTGTGCGGGTAAGTGACTCATTTTATTATATGTTAATCTGTTATAAGTTTACATCTCTTCTTGATCAACTTAGGAGTAGGTGACAACTTATTGTTGTGAGAGATCCAACAACAAGTGATTTTCATAGTAAAAAATAGTTGAATGAGTAGGATAGAAATATTCACTTGATTAGCTTACTCATAGATAAGAAGCTATAACTATTAAGGATTTCAGAAGACTAATAAACGCATATTAGGGATACAAGTGAGGCTTATAAATTTGTTCCCTTGCCCTTAATATTCATGCTTTGATGTTGTAGAGATACACCACAAGATCACTCTGACCTCACTTGTCACAACACCACACATCATGAACACATGGTTACACTAATTATATTAATGAAACATAGCTTAACTCAATAACTCTTAATATATTTCCACTTTTTTTCACCTTACTTTTGGCATCTAGTTTAAGTTAACTTTAACTCATAAACACCAACCATTATTCCTCTCTTCTGATGCTTAAATAAAGCAGAATAGTTACGATACTCTTATACTTATTACTTGCTGCAATCACAATATGTATACTGGCATGTGACACTCTATTAATAATTGCGAACAAGTTTTTGGCATGGTTTTTGTGGATGTGAATTAGTTACATTTCTAATTTTATATTCATTACTATTGGCTTTGTTTTTAAGAATTTGAGCCTTTAACGTTTCACTATAATCTGGTGTCACGACATGTATTTTAGGTATTGTAGGCACAAGTAGTTATGCCCAATTTACAGTGGATATCCTAAATGTGAAAGAGCACTCAAAGCACAAAGAATACACCAACTTACTAGACACATATAAAGGGATCCTATTGTTGTTGATCCAGAAGATTTAGAAGACCCAGAACCACTAGTGCAACTAGAAGAAGAAGATGAGCAAATTTTTGTCATGGCTAATAACGATATTATCGGTATTGCCAATGACCGGGCCCGCAATATCAGAGACTATGGATTCTTTGATCCAAATGCTATGAGTATTGGTATCATCTTACCAGAAATCGCTGCGGCTCAGTTTGAATTCAAGCCCATGATGTTTCAGATGCTGAAACTATTGGCCAATACACATGCTCTCCTAATGAAGACCCTCATTTTCACTTGAGAAAGTTCCTGGATGTTGCTAGTAATTTTAAGATTATTAGCGTGATTGATGATTCCTTTTGGTTGAGGCTATTTCCTTACTCTCTAAGGGATATAGCCAAGAGATGGTTAAATTCCTTGGAGCCTAATTTCATTGCCACATGGAATGATCTAGCTGAGAAGTTCTTAGCTAAGTATTTTCCTCCTTCCAAGAATGAAAAGATGAGGAATGAAATTACTTAATTTAGGAAAGGATATGAAGAATATTTATTTGATTCTTGGGAAAGATTTAAAGAGTTTCTTAGATAATTTCCTCACTGTGGCATACCCATCTGTATTCAACTTCAGACTTTCTACAATGGGTTAATTCCTTCTTCAAGGATCATTCTTGATTCCTCAATTGGTGGATCTCTTTTGTAAAAGTCATATGAATAAGGTTATAGATTGATTGAGAGTATTATGGCCAAGACATATCAATGGCCATTCATAAGAGCCACTATTAATTCTACTCAAAATAAGCCTGCTAGAGTTCATGAAGTTATTGAAACAACAACTCTTGCTGCTCGTGTGGCTCACCTTCACCAAGTGATGAAGAATATGTGAAATCAAGCTTTCTAAGTGTTTTGATGAAGACAATCTAGCATGCAAAAATGAATGGATCAAGATAGAAGATTTATCTCAAGCAAAGATTCATTGATCAAGATCAACTTTTCAAGACTTATGGCTTAAGGTATATGAAATTTTTGATCTTATGCTCTTAGTGCTCAAAACTATTTTTAATCATGCATTTACTTTATTAAAATAATATTTTGAGTATATACTATGTATGATTGAAGAAGGATGTTTTAAATTGCTTAAAATCTTTCAAAATAATGATTTTTTAATTTTTGTACACAAGCAATCGATTGTCATGCTAGGATAATCGGTTGCATCCAAAAAACTTTTACTTCTGTTTGAAAACAATCGATTGTCATCTAGCAGCAATCGATTGTCATGTGCTCTGTTTTAAAATTTTTTGAACGTTGGCTTATGAGCAACCGATTGCTCCTCAATGACAATCGGTTGTCATAGTTATATTTTCCAAATTTTTAAACGTTGCTTTTACAGCAACTGATTGTTGCTTTAGTGCAACTGGTTGTTGTGCTTTAGATTTTGAAATTTTTTATTTTTCCAGCAACTTTTTGTAGCACCTTTTCATGGAAATCTTTGTATCTTTTCAAATACATTTTGTTAGTAAAAATGGTTTAAACATTGCTATGATTCATTGAAGAGGTGTCACTACACTATAAATTATTTTTGTTTAGAATTTTGAAAACAACAACAACAAAAAAACAATACAACAACAATCACTAACAACTTTCTATTCTTTTGATCATACTCTTTACTCAAGATTTTTGTTCATCATTTTCATATGCATACTTAAAATTGTTCTTGAGCACTTAGAAGATTATTCCATCTTAAATTTCATATTGGATAGAAAAGATCAATAAAGTGATTGACATTGCTCTTTCATCTTTCAAACTCTTATACAAATTAAACAAACTATTGTATACTTGTTTTTAGTATTGTTGGAAACAAGAAAGACACTTAGGGAGGATTGTTCTCTTTGTGGTCTTAGTGAAAATCCAAGAGGATTGTTCTTGGTCCAAGAGGATTGTTCTTGGTTGTTAGGTAGTCTTTGTATAAATTACCAACTATAAGGAAATCTCTTTCATGTTGAAAGGGGACTGGAGTACTCTCGGACTGTGAGGGGAACCAGGATACATCTCTGTGTTCTTTACTTTTCGCATTGTTGTACCCCAAAATTTGCCCTCCCATTTCCTCAACATTTTCTCACCACAAGACCCTTGGAGCTCAAGATCCAGCTAGGGTTTACTCTGCTCAAGACCCCTCCTTGCACTGTTGACCCAAATTAGGGTTTGTGTTTGCACAAAGATGTTTTGACCTAAAAGGCCCAAAGTGACTTTCATGCTTCATGTTAGACTCACAAGTTTGTCCATGCCAAGTTTCAAGCCTTGATTCCAATCTTTGCCCAGTCAATTGGACAGTTGACCTTGAAATCAGTTGTATTGAGGAAAAAGTCAACTGTGGTCAATTGACAGTCAAACCTCATGATTTTTGACCCACATCAACATTATGAACTCATATGGACCATTTGATCAAATTTGGATCACAGTTCCACAAGAAATTTGATCAGATCACCAAAAGGGCAAAATGGTCATTTTTAGGGTTTTGACTGCACAAAGGCGATTTTTGACTGTTTGATCTAGCAAATAGCAAACCAAGCTCACATATGGACTCAAGGACACCTTGGAATTGTCTTGACATGTTCAACAAGTTCAAAAGATCCCAAATGCACAAGATTGACATATGAATTTTCCAGTCAACTGAGCCAAATTTGACTGTATACTGAAAAGTCAAACTTTGACTTTTTGGTCAAAATCAAGTGCCAAGATTCAGTTTTCATCAAGACATGTCAAATTGTGAAACTTGTTCACCAGGAAAGCAAAATGACAACTTAGGGTTTGAAATGAAGAAATTTCATAACTTAGAATTTTTCTAAGTTATGAAAATTCCTAATTTTTTCCTAACTTTGTCCCATTTTTTCATCAAGATACATTTGGATTCAAGGAAAACTCAAAACATTAAAGTTATAGTCCATTACAAAATCTACAACTTTTATTCACAAAGTTTCCTCAAAAGAAGCTTTTAGCTCAAGTTATGATTTTTGGAACAAGGGTGCAAAACATTCTTAACTTAGAAAATTTTTGACCTATTCTAGGCAGGATTTTTGCCTAACTTCATGGCCACTTTTCACATGCTTCTACTTGGAATTTCAATTTGCATTACAAAGATGGATTGTAGTACACCTTCCAAGATTTCCAAAATGTCCAAGAACTTCTCAAACACCCTTGTGGTTAGGGAGAATCGAATTTGGCAATATGGGCAAAAGTCACTTTGTTCATGAGCCATATTCATGTTCATACACTTTGCAATTTTTCAAATCAGCATGAGCAAGCTAGTTACAGGCCTCTAATCCTTTTCTTACTCAATAATTAAATGTCAATCCATTGTTCCAAGGCATTATTTTGTGCATTTGGTCATTGTATGAAGAATTAAGCCTTAATTAGAAAAAGCACTTTATCCATTTTTGAAAAGTTACACTTTATGTCAAGTTTGCAAATCAAGAGGTACAATGCATATATTTGGACAAAAGATTCATGGACATAACACACTGATCAAGGGGGATTGGTACAACATGTTTAGGGGGCCTGCATAAGTCTAGAAATCAAGTTGACAAACTTAGCTTACATGAGAAGAAACATTGCATAACTTAACACAACACACATTTCTGCCAACAAAAACTTAGACAAACTTGTTGAACACATTCCAAACATCATAACTGAGCTAAGGAACGAGCTAACCACCTTCCAAACCTCATCATTCATCAAAACACCATCCTACTGCAAAAAACAGAGTCCCTTCTGCAGTTGGACTTCCACAACTCAATCCATTCGTGCGCCTTGGCGAAAACCAGTTCATACACACTCCATACCATCTATACAAACTATCCCAAGCATTGGGCACGACCTGTAACGCCCCTAACCAGTTTTGCCATTTTCACCTTTCTATCTTGCAGGTTGACTTATGTAGCTTGATATAACAAGACTCAAAGCACACCAAGCATTGGAGAAGCATCCCTGAACTTCAAGCAAGCTGTACAAGTCCTCACCTTGCCTTGAAAGTGCCTCCATTGTCATATACGATCCAAGCTGAACAGGTAAGTTCATGGACTTCTATCTCTCAATCTAGGAAGAGTTAGGTTTAGATTTATGAATGAAAAGTGTCATACTCATGTCCCTGAAGCCACTCATATCCTCACTTTCCATTTATATTGCATATGCTAAGAGAATTTAAGACCTGAACATTGACAAAAAACTTAGGTCAGGAATTGGGGGAGAAGAAATTCTCTCTCATTTCTGAGAGTTAGATCAAGTTCTTGGTATGTATGTATTCGTGGCTTGATGCTTGACATTTTCTGTGTTATAAGTTTGTGCTAAAAGTCCAGGAATCAGGATGTTTGAACAAGGTGGGAAAGGCGCGCGTTTTTTGACATTTTTGTTGCTGGAGGTTGAAGACAACCTCTATGGGCTGGGCCTGAGATATTTTTCCTTTTTGCACCACATTCTCACACATGCACCCCCTTGGCCCATTGCATTTTATTTTCATTATTTTTGACTTTTGATTTTTGTTTCTGACTTATTTATTTTGGTCAAAGCATAAAAAATATTAAAAATATTTTTCTCACATTTTTTTGCATTTTTTTTGACATTTATTTTGTTTCATTTAGTTTTATATGTAAATAAATATATAATATACTTTTTATTTAAAATACTAAAATAATACCAATACATTCTATTTTCTGATTTTTTATTTTATTTTATCCTTTGAAAACATTTTATAAAAAAATATACTTTTTTTGTAAATATTAAATATCTTATTTTTGTACATATTTAATATATTTAACATATAATATAAATATTTATATATTTATTAGGATATTTAGGATAAAAATACCAAAAATATACATTTTTATTTTTATTAATATTTAACATCAAAAATACCTTTTGACAAATATACTTCTCTTTTATTTATTTTTTGTATATAATTAATAAATATTGTATATAATACATATATAAATAATAAATACCCTTTTATTTAGCAAAGTTAGGGTTTTTTGCCCTAAACATGAAAATATCCAAATTAACTCTTTTTGTTTATTTTATTTTTATTTCATTTGTGAATAAAACATACACTTACACAAAAATATTTACACATACATATTGCTTTATTCTTATACATCTTTATATTTACATTTGCGCAATTCGATTTGATTGTAAATATTGGACACTACTCTCCTATGAAGTCTCATCCCCATTTGAACATTTATACCCCCCATCCCATAATTTGTGTTGTAATAACTTAGGACCTTTAAATTTCGCACTTTAAAGCTTTCTAAATATGCCATGATAGACTTAGGGTTTTGTATGCAAAAATCAACCAAAAATTAGCTTGACCTAACAAAAGACAAAAATCATGCAAATGAACAAACACCAATCACACTTGCACCCCTAGAGTTACTCCACTTGTTGCCTTCAATAAATGGGCCATATTGCATGTTAGGTATCTTTGGCAAAACAAAACAAATTCAAATGATCATAGTCCCTCGATGACGCTTTCAAAAGTTGCCTAAAAATGATCAAGTCCCTTAAAGGAAAAAATTGCCCAAAGATACTTGGCACTATTGCAATCATGGTCTAAACGATGACCCGCGCCCGTACCGTTCACATCCTAACACAAGATTGTCCACCAAATACAATGGTGGAACAAAATTGTTAAAAGGGTTAAAACATAGAAAATATCTTTGAGAAATTTAGGGTAGATAGCTCTTAGTTACTTGCCAACTTGCAAAATAAAAACACTTGCCTATTTTTCAAAACACACAACACTTTCAAAACAACTTTCAAAAAACATTGAAAACTTTTCAAAAGATAAGTACACCTTTGTATACATCCCAACATGGATCACTAAAAAGGTTGCCACCACATTGGCCTCTTTTCAAAACATTTTCAAACCCACACACAAAGCACCATTTCAAATAATTGAAAATCAAGGCAAGTTGATCTAAGCAAGTAACTAAGATCCCATGGATAACCATGGATAGAAAGGGTGCTAATACCTTCCCTTTCTATAATCTACTCACCGAACCCAAGAAAACATCTCAAAGGTTTTTGCTGTGCTTTTTAACCTTTCCTTAGGATAAAATAAAAAGTCAATGGCGACTCTTGCTCAACCGAAACATTTGCGAAAACAAACGTAAAACCTCAAGTCAGTTCTCCCACCGTATCACAGAACTGGCGACTCTGTTGGGGAAAACTTAAAAGTGGAGTAACCTTAGGACTTAGATCACCTTTGTTTTCAATTGTTTGCTTTGTTTGCTTTTATATTTGTGGGCTTTGCATCGGAGTTTCATAGATCCTAACCCGGATATGGGGAATACCCTTTTAGGTAGCATAATCTGTGAGGGACCTGTCTGGCGTAGACCGACATGGGTGAAGCAGTGGCTACGTTGGTGTGGCACCTTGGTCTGTACCGATATCCCTTGTGGTGAAACGGGGAGAATATGGGTCTTCTAAGGAGTCATTAAGCACCAACCGACCTTAGAACCCTAAATTGACCCAACTTGGCCATAGAACAGTAGCAGTATGCTACACTCATTGAGGCTAAACTCTCGCGATGGTTCTGGCCGCCAGAAAAGATTGCGATGCTGGAGTTATGACCGATTGAGGGTAGTCAATGATATTGAGATCCTCTAGAACCCGATTACTTTTGATAGGATAGGTTTTAACCAACGAAACTAAAAGAGGGTAATACCTAAACTTCATGCTGGCCTAAACCCTAAGGGTTGTCTTGTGTGGCTTGTGTGCCTTATCATGTTTGCCTTTGTGAATACTTGTGGTGTGCTTCATCATAGCATCATACCATCATACTATTGCATGCATCCTGCATAAGGACTGACCCATTTCAAAGACAAGAGGGTTTCATCTTTGCTCTATTTTGTAGGACATCATGATGTCCGTGCGTAGGAATACTATCCGGCTTAACTTTGTTCAACCACCTACTTTGCTCAAGGAGTTGGTTGATAGGGTTCCAAACACTACTTCCTTCGTCAAGAGGCATGGTTCTCTCCTTGGATTGATCACTCCAAAGTGGGACCAACAACTGATGAGTGTCTTGGTCCAGTTTTATGATCCCTTGTATCATTGCTTCACTTTTCAAGACTTCCAGCTGGTCCCTACCCTCGAAGAATTCTCTGATTTGCTTGGTATCCCTGTTTTGGAGAAGACTCCATTCACTGGTTGGGAGAAGACCCTTAGGCCTGAAGAGATTGCTGCAGTCCTTCCCTTAACCAAAGAAGAGGTAATGGCTAACTGGGAAACTAGAAGTGGAGTTAAGGGCTTTTTTGGTTAAGTTTCTGGTTGGCAAAGCAAATAATTTCTGGAATGGCTTAGACTTCAAGGCGTACGAAGACATTCTGGCTCTTTTAATCTATGGTCTGGTGTTGTTTCCAAATCCTGATACCTTTATCAACATCTATGCCATAAGGATCTTCATGTCTCGGAACCCTGTACCCACTCATTTGGGTGATATCCTGCAACAACTCTATGCTCGTACTGCCCGAAGACGAGGAATTCCATGGTGTTGTGCTCCTTTGTTAGTAAGGTGGTTTATTTCTCACCTTCCTAAGTTCGTGCTGAAGAATGAAGAAGGAAGGGGTTGGGCTCATAGGTTAATGTCTCTCATTGATAATGACATCATTTGGACACTCAGAGGTTTGGATGAGGTAGCTGTTATTGATCGTTGCGGAGAATATCCTAATGTTCCATTAATCGGTACCCAGGGAGGAATCTCTTATAATCCAAGTTTAGCTCTCCGTCAGTTTGGAAGAGCCAGAGGAGCAGGGCCTCATGAGATGTTGGTTCCTCAATTCAGTTTTGAGTTTCAGGTAGGCAGTGACGAACTGCGCCATGGATTCATTAAGGCTTGGGACAGAATTCACAAAGCTGACCCACATGAGTTGGGACCGAAGACTTCTCTACCATTGAAACCCTATTGCAGATGGGTCCGCATCCATGCTCAGAAGTTAGGTATGCCATACGAAGCTGTCAGGCCTATCATTCTTGAATCTCCTGATGAAGACGGGGTTCCTCCAACTGTCCTCCCTCCTCAGATACCCACTGATGTTGATACCCTAAAGAGATCTTGGGCGCAGCTACAGGAAGAATGGGATTATTATCGGGAAAAGTTCAACGAACAAGAACAAAAGATCCAGAAGCTGACTAAGCAATTGGAGGAAGAGCGGATCCTGAATGACTATATCTGTACTGAGAAGAGGAGGTCATGGGAGCACTGATGAGCTTTGGATGTTTCCTTTTACAGTTTTTATTTCCTTTTCAGTATTTTTGATTCTTGTAATTCCTAAGGGCAAGCTATTAAACAATTTAAAAGTTTGAATCTAATGAAGTGTGTTTCCTTTTTGTCTACAAAGTTGAATCCCGATTGTCTTTGAAAACATAAATCATACACATCTCATTGCATCATATGCATAACAGGTACCCTTTTTCTACAGGTTTCTTAATCTTCTTCGCTGTTTATTTGAACAGTCATCATGAATCCTGAGTCATCCAATGAACAAGCTATCAAGGCCCTCCAGGCCCAGAACACCCAGTTTCAAGAGCTGGTCATGAGCTTAGCCCAAGGTCAACAAGAGTTGAAGACTCTGCTCTTGAAGAAGAAGAAGAAGAAGAGGATTGCGCTGTTCAACACTGGACGCAGGTTTGGGAATACACTCCATAATGAGGCTGATCAGGCTACCTCCTCTGCAGAGAAAGACAGTCCCCAAGGGGGAAGGGCTCCTAGTCCTGCAGTCTCCGACAACAAGACGGATTACAATGATGAACAGTACCCTCCTGTTGCAGACAGATACAAGCAACTAGAGGACCGTTTAAGTGCCATGGAGATTCAAAATGTGCCGGGGCTGGATTTTGGAGATCTAGGTTTATCTTCTGGGGTGGTGATCCCACACAAGTTCAAGGCGCCTGCCTTTGCGAAGTACGACGGGGCTTCCTGTCCTAAGCTGCATCTCAGATCATATGTAAGGAAGATCCAACCTTACACTGCAAACAAGAACCTATGGATCCATTTCTTTCAGGATAGCCTTTCGGGGTCTCAACTCGAATGGTTCTATCAGCTAGATAGAGCCAGTATTCGAAACTGGGAGGATTTGGCTACCACATTTTATAAACAGTATCAATATAATTCTGACCTCGCTCCCACGCGTACCCAACTCCAGGGTATGTCACTGGGGACGGGCGAAGGATTTAAGGAGTATGCACAAAAGTGGAGAGACCTGGCTGGCAGGGTGCAACCTCCTTTGACTGACCGTGAACTTGTTGACATGTTCCTGGGGACCCTGTCCGGTCCATTCTTCAATCATCTGATTGGTAATTCTTCTGCTGGGTTTACAGATTTGATCTTGACTGGTGAGAGAATAGAAGCTGGTATCAAGTCAGGGAAGATACAGAAAGGTGCCTCCGCGAGTACTGAAAAGAAGCCCTTCAAGAAGGAAGCTAGTGCTGTTTATGGTCCCAGAAGACAAGTTAAGCCGGAACGCCGCCAAGCTGTCAATGCATTGGTAATTTCAAAGCCTGTTGCTGCTCCTCAACAGTATAATCAACAAAGGGGTGAGAGACCCAAGAGGCAGTACACTCGGCTCAGCATGACCCTGTCTCAGATTTTGCCGCAACTACTATCAACCAATCTGGTAATTGTCAAAGAAGCTCCGAAGACAGTAAACACGGCTTCTCCAAAGTACAACCCCAACGCCCGTTGCGCTTATCACTTTGATAGCCCCGGACATACTACGGACGATTGCTGGGCTCTGAGGAATAAGGTTCAAGACCTTATTGATGCTAAAGAAATACAGTTTGAGGCGCCCGAAAGACCCAATGTTGTGACTTCTCCCATGCCCCAGCATGGAGTGAGTGTTGTGGAAGAAGATCGGTATGTGGCCTCCGTGGAAGAGATTATTACTCCGTTATCAACTGTCAAAAGGAACCTATTGCTAGCCGGTTTATTTCCGGGATGTGGTAAAGGTTGCCTTATATGTGCTGTTTCCCCTGCTGGTTGTCCCTTGCTGAAGTTAGGCGTCCAAAACCTGATGGATAGCAAAGAAATCTTGTTCGAGAAGATTGCCGCTCCTGCTACCCCTGCTGAAGAAGTTTCTATTGTCACTATTTTCAACAAACCTCCCAAAGCTCCTTCAAAGAAGCCTGTCAAAATCATGTCCACTCAGAAGATTGCTCCTATCATCATCACTGTTGTTGTACCCCAAAATTTGCCCTCCCATATTCTCCAAGAATTGCAAAGAGAATGCTTCAAAATTCCCCAAGGGTTGCACAGTTCAAGGGCCTCCTAACAGTCAAAAATTAAGGTTTTGGTTCTGACAAAGAAAATGAAGTTTCCAAGGGTCCAATCAAGTCCCACATGCCTAAAAACATGGTCAAGCATCCTCATACCAAGTTTCAAGACTTACAACACAAAATTGCACAGTCAAAAACCCTAATTGCACTACAGTCAACTGCAGGGGCAAAATGGTCATTTGACAGTCAAAAGTTCAAATTTTTGGTCAACATCTCATTTTGAAGCCACAAACATCATTTGATCAATGCTTGATCATGATTCTCAAAGCTTGGCTCAAAAGGTCTCAAGATGCAAAAGTTTCCATATTTGGACAGTTGAAAAAGTCAACTGTAACTTGACCAAGGCATAACTTCCACATGGTTTATCAGAAAAATTCCATCCAAAGTTCATTTTGAAGAGAAAGACATTTCCTACAACTCCTCTTCATACTTCAAGTCCAAGAAATTCTCTCACAAAACGTTATCAATTTCAACATTATAGGTCATTTTCAAAAGTCAACAAAAAGGGACTTTAAGTCAAAGGCCATAACTTGAGATTGGTAAATCAAAATGACATGGGATCAAAGGCATTGGTTATAGGACTTCAAGACCTTTCCAAAATGTCCAAGAACATGATCAAAGCTTAAAAATTGAGCAAGATATGCCTTGTGGAAGTTGGGAAATTTTTGGATATTTTGAAAAGTCAACTTTGCTTCAAATGTCTTAAAATTGCTAATGGGCCTCTTTTTCTTCCAAGATTCATCATCCAAAGCATGTGCACGACCATTTGGCCCAAAGGGAAGTTTTTCATCATTTTTATTTATTTATTTGAATTTTTAATTGCTAATAATTCATTTAATTAAAATAAATATGTGGAAAATACCAAACCAATGCAATCAAATCTTTTTATGCATGGAATAACTTCAGAATTTCGTGCATTATTAGGTATAGAAAGAATCAAGGCAATTGGATATGATTGGCATCAAAAACATGTGAAAAAGATTGAAAAATATTTGCCATGAAAATCAAATATCTCTTCATCAATGCAAAGGGTTTTTTGATCCAATTCTCAACCCTAATCATTCCATACATAAGTGCAAAGCTAACCCTAGTGCTGAGAACCTCTGGGCTGCACAAGAAAAGAATAACCAAGTTTGCTTTTTTTTCAAAAAAACTCAAATACTGAAAACACGATTGCAAGGCTTTTCAAGGCAAAATAATCATTCTATTGTGTTCCTGAAGCTTCAAGGAAGGTGTCTAAATCAAAACCATAAGCTCTAACGCCCAGAAACGGTAGAAGCATGTCCCACTTTTCAGAAATACATTCATAATCGCATATTGAATTACATGCATTTTTCATGTGTTTTCTTTACTGATTTACACTAATCTAAGCATTCTAAAGCTAACCAGATGATTTAATTGAGTTTTTATGCATTGTATGAAGAATCACCATGAACGATTATTAGGGTTCCTCAAGATTTAAATTGGGCATTTATGAATGCTGTAAAATTAGAACACCTCGATGCCATGGTCAAAATCAGGACACTCAGACGAATTCAATGAGGGGGTCGCGCCCAATTTATGAAGCAATATGAGCTATTTGCTATTCTTGAAAAAGGCATATTTTGGGGGGGTTTAAAACCCCCGCTAACTCTTTTTATGTTTCAGGGAAAAGCAAAACAAGGAAGAAGAAGTTTAGGTGGCAAAGTGTGATAGGCTAATTTGAAATCAACGCGCGCTTTTTGTTATTTTTACATCACTGACCACTTTTCTCTTATAATATTTGTTTGCCACTATATAATTAAAACGCGTGAAGAGCTCCAGTGGCAAGGCTTGGCATTGGTAACCTCTAGGACCTGGGTTCGAATCCCAGGTCCCCTTCCCTTTCCATAATATTTTTTCTAATATCATCCTGTGCAGCATTCTATCCAAAGGCCTATCATACGCCCTAATCCAGGTGTGCCACATGGCCACTGAAGACAATCTGAAGGCCCAAATCTGGTGAATACCATAAGCGTTAGTCAATGGAGTTACACGCTAGCAAAAAAGTCAACAAGGCCAAAAGCTATTGGGCCAGAATTACTGAATTTAACCTCCAATTGGGGACGGAACCCCCCAAGGTTTTTGCTATTCTTTTATATTTTCTATTTTTAATTTCCTTTAAATTCTTCAAATAATTTATTTTCATAAAATATAAAACAATATAAAAATCAGAAAAGACAAAATTCAAAATATATTTTATTTTAATATTTTTTTGTAAATAAATCTCATTAATTTAATTTAGCTTTTTAAATTTAGGTTTAATTCAAATATTTTTCATAATAAACTTAAAAAGTGTAGAATTAGGGTTTTAAGTATTTTTCATTCTTTTTCTTTTTTTATAAATTATTAATTATTAATTATTATTTTTGTAAATACTTGCAATTAATTAATTAGGGTTAATTTTAGGTTAAAGTTTAATGCTTTTCTTAATAAATAAAAAAAACTAGAATTAGGGTTAATTAATATTTTAATTTCATTTAATTCTCTCATAAAAATTCATAAATACAAAAAACCTCAAAAATCTTTCCTTTTTTTCTTTAATTTAATTAATTTGTTAATCTTATTTTAATTTCATTAAAAAGGGTCCAACGCCCTCGCACTCCCGATTTTAATTCAATTCACGCATTTATTTCTTTTCTTTTAAATATTCATGTAATTCTCCCAAAGCCGTGTAAATTTATATTTCTCGCACTTTCCTTTATTTTATATTAAATCGGGTCCTGGATTAAATTTGGCGATGTGGACCCGCGCCTTTGTAATAGTTTAGGAACTTTACATTTCTCGCAATTTTTTAACTGTTAATAATGGCATGCAAGAATGAATGACAAAATAAAAATAACGCGTAGATCACCCCTGACATGAACAAGACAAAAATAAATGAAAACGACACACAAATCACACACCACCCCTAGGGTACGCCTCACTGTTGCCTTGCCTCGAAAGGTGATCGTCGAGTAGAGGATGTCTTAGTAAGTCCTCATGATCCGGGAACCTGACATGAGGGTAGCTTCTAAGGTGTCTTCCCATTGCTCTGGTGATCACCATGTCCCGTACCTCGAATTGACCCGAACACCTCCAACGGTGGTGCTACCTACCTCTCAATGGTGGGATGACGCTACTTTAAGGACATTTACACAGACGAATTCCTTAGGGTAGGTAGGCGACTCTAGATGCTTGCTTTAATTTCAAAACAAAATTCAAAATTACTTTTCACACCGACACCTTTTCAAAAAGCTTTCGAAAGCAACTTTTCAAACACTCTTGAGGACCGATACAAGAGTCGAACTGGAATTTTCAAAGAAACTTTTTAAAACCCACAGTTGAAAAGCAAACAAACCATTTTTGAAAACACAATGAGCAAGTATCTAAGAGCCCATGGATAACCATGGATAGAAAGGGTGCTAACACCTTCCCTTTCTATAACCTACCTCCCAAACCGAGAGCAATCTCTATAAGGAATTTTTCTGTGCTTTTGTCCTGTCCATGTTGGAGAAAATAAAAGACGGTGGCGACTCTTGCTTCCGCGACATTTCGCGAACCAGCGTTAAACAGTCAGTTCCAGATCCGCCAATCACAGAACTGGCGACTCTGCTGGGGACACAATATAAAGTGAGGTGTACCTTAGGATTAGTTCATAACTGTGTTTTCAATTGTATTGATTTGCTTGCTTTAAATTGTGGGTTGCTTGGGAGTTCTATAGATCCTAACCCGGATCTGGGGGATACCTTCTTAGAAAGTAGCAACAAGGCTGTGAGGGAACTGTGCGGGGTATACCGACATGGTTGAAACAGTCTGCTACGTTGATGTGGCACTTTGGTGTGTACCGGTAACCCTTGAGTTCAGTCAAGGAGAGTACGGGGCCTCCGCGTGGTGTCGTGAAGCATCAACAGACCTTAGGAACCTTAATTGAACTATCTTGGCCTCTTTAGGGTAGTGAGATAACTGACTTTGGTGCAGTCCGAGGTTGGTTGATACTCGATACTACACTCAATTGAGGGTTGCTTTCCTGGAATATTTCGGTCGCCAGTTCAGTGGCTAAATCTAAACGATGAACAATGAAAGCAATCCCGTGATATTGGGACCCTTAGAACCCGATTACTTCTAATAGGACAGGTTGAGCCCACCAACTTCAAGAGGGTAATACCTAGACCCCATGCTGGCCTAAACTCTAAGGGCTCTTTTGTGTGACTTGTGTGCCTTCGTACTTGATTATTTGCATACTTGTTGTCTGACACATGAACTACTTGCAGGTTTTGTTTATAGTCCTTAATTAGGACTCATAACAGGGTTACTAAGTTTCTTGCAGGTTTTGTTGATAGTCCTTAATTGGGACTCATGACAGGTTTTACTTGAGTTTCTTGCAGGTTTTGGGTTTGCAGTCCTTAATTGGGACTCATAACAGGGTTACCTACATTACCCCACGCATAGCATAACATCATGTCATCATACCATTGCATACATCCTAACCCATTTCAAGGATCTCAAGGGCTTGTGATGCAGGTCGTGATAAATCAAACATCTAGCAAGGGGCAAAGAGGATTTATTTTCCTCTAGCCAAGGTTGTCAGGGGCTATGACCCACTGGATATGGTGAGCCTTTGACCCTTGAAGAAGGACTCTCAACAATACGCAGTTCCTTCAATCAAGCTACCGGACCCAAATTCTAACAAATCTCCTTGTTTATCCCGCGAGATCCTTGAAAACATTACATGCATGTCATACACATCATTGCATAACAGGTATCCTTGTTGCAGGTCACTTACCTTTCCCGCTGTTTATTTCAGCAATGGCTTCCCAACAAGATAATCAGGACCTTCTTGCTCAAGAGACTCGGTTCGGGGAAATCCTCCTGAATCTATCCAAGGGGCAAGAGGAGCTAAGGACACTTCTCATGGAGACTTTGGTCAGGAACAGCGCTGAGGATAAACGGCTGAAACATCTGCAAGCGGAAGTGGATGCAATGAAAGCCCAGATGCTGGGGCAGGTGACTACCATTCAAGGTTTAGCTCATAGACAAGAAGAGCTCGAAATTCTCATCAACCAACTGCTTCGGGGTAACCAACCGGGGCAAACGTCTAAGGGAAAAGAGCCAGTCGTCGTTAAACCACCTTTGAGACCAGGAGGTAAGGGGAGAGCCCCTTAAGTGGCTTCAGGGTCACAAACTCAGCCGCAGCTTCATCAGCTTCAGCCAGACAAGCCCAGGAGGCAATTCACCCAGCTTAACATGTCGCTGTTTCAAGCTTTACAACGCCTGTTGAGGTTGAATCTGATCACATTAAGGGCTCATCCCCGGAACCCCAACACATCATCTCCTGTCTATGATCCCAATAAAAGGTGTGCCTACCACTCTGCCAGCCCAGGACATGATACAAATGAGTGTTGGGCTCTGAGGAACAAGATCCAGGACCTGATTGATGAAGGAGCACTGGAGTTCACACAAGATGGTCAGGCTGAATTTTTCTACCATCCCTCCAAGGCTCACCAGTTGAAGTGACAAGCCCTGAGACTAGAAAGCTTTTGTTCATTCGAATGTTTAAGTTGTGTTTTTCTTTTGATTGTTCAAACATTCCATTCATATCAAACGTTGTTATTCCATTAATGCATTGCATATGTCTGTTTTGAAGCAATATATTCGTATTCACTATATGCAAATTATTTTCATATTTTTTCTGATGATCAACTCTCATTAGTTCTAAGCCTCTTGAGGGAGGATGACGAAAACGATACCGCTATCTTTACAGTATGCTTTTAAACAGACCCCGCTGATGAGGTACAGGAATTGTTTCAATTCCTAAACACTGGAGTTATAAGGATGATAATCCCTCGTCAACCCATCTGAGCCAAAGAAGTAGGAGTTTTTCTTTTCGAAATTTAAAACCCTTAATCATAACCTGAGGCAGGGTAGTTCTCTCAGTTGATCCAAGTGCATAACAAATGGCACCAAAGAGGTCCTTACAAAACAAAGAAAGACAGTGATGGTTCCGAATAGTCAATAAAGAAAGGCAGTCATCATCTTCCAAAATAAAAACCCATTAAGTCAAAACCTATGAAGGAGACTTACAAAACTGGGGCATCCCGCTGACTGTAATCACAAAAAGGAACAGTTCAGGCAAAAAATAGGGATAACAAAAATCAGAAAAAAGAAAGAGGTCCTACAAACCCTCAACAAAAAATGACTGCCTATTCAGAATAAATCATCAGTATTTGAACTATCACTGGCATATCAGAGCAAAGACTCAAACAAGGTCTAACATATGATCAGCTGAGTTTAGGTTTGAAGAACATCACGAAGAATGGGTGGGTACAAATAATTTGAGCCTTTATCCTTTGTTTCTTAAACCATGAACCAGGCCACGTTATAACCCTTAAAAAGTCCTAGCTGAAGCATGGGTTAGTTCGAAAGCATACTGTTACGAAAGGTATCCTGACTCCTTAAGGCTTGCGATAAAATACGGAGTTGACATCACGTTTTACAAACATTCACTTGTTTTTATGAAAAAATGCATTTTCAAAAACTTCAAGACAGACATAAGCTTTGCATTTCTGATATAACATTGTTTGCATATGACTATTTGTTCGAACAGCAAAGAAATTCGCACGAAGAATATCTAGTGAACAAAAGTACTTCCAACCAAGGGGCAGACGTGATCATTGTCCGTCATTTGGGGCAGTTAAGTCAAGATTCGGAGAATCTCTCAAATGCCAAGATAACCAGGGGCAAATCTCCGCCTGAGTCATTTGGGGCATGGGACATGAATTCCAGCTATGAATCTTGCCTGATCAAACGAAGACATTCTGGTGGTACGACAACACTTCTGACAGGGGCAACTCCCTACTTTCTGAGAACGAACATAGTCGAAAAAATACTACGCATAATCAAAGACCCGCTAGGTTGACACACCTAGGCAAAAATAAGGGCTGCCCGACGAACCAAAAGGGTTCGGGCAAAATGAAGGGATGAAATGAAAAAATCTGTACACCCGGCAAGTCGAAAACCTGAAAAGGCGGCTTGGGCAAAAATGGGTATCCCGGTGGACTGAAAACCCGAAAGGGCGGTCCAGGCAAAAGTTAGGGATCAAAGCGTACGACTATGTCCTGTCATCTTGTCACCTGCCTACCAGAAGAAGGTTGGTCTATCAACAACCATCAGCACCCCACAGGTGCCTTCTCCCATAGAAACAGGGGCAATAAAGAGTTGTCTAAGCAATCTAATTGTTCCATCCTCCAAGATACCAAGGTAGGTTCAGCTAAAGAACATAACCGGCATATCTTAATTCCCCAGAGAGTATGTCAGCAAGTCAATACACTCTCCTCAAGCGAAGCTATTATCAAACCATAAGGAAGTTGGGTATCCTCCCGCAGATCTCAACATTCCCCAGCAGTATACGGACATTCTTAACAAGCATCCCCGGCAGTCTTGACCTAAAGATTGTTCCCCGGCGGTCTATCAAACATTTGGTGGAGTCACTTCCCCGATACAGCTCAAAACTTCTGCAGGAGAGTCCAATCCAGTTTCCCTAGGAAAAGTTGGAATCCATCTCCCCAAGCAGTAAGCTTATCCCCAGTAGATTCTGGAAGCTTATCCTCGCAGAGCACGAACGCGTCGCCTGGCTTTATTCAAAGAGTTATTTCCCTACCCGGATATAACTGGGTTATTGTTGTACCCCAAAATTTGCCCTCCCATATTCTCCAAGAAATTGCCAAGTCAAGCTGCAAAATTCCCCAAGGGTTGCACAGTGCAAAGGTCTCCTATACAGTCAAAACTAGGGTTTGTGTTCTGATCAAGAAAAGGAAGTTTTCAAGGGCCCAATCAAGTCTCATATGCCTACAAATATGGTCAAATATCCTCATATCAAGTTTCAAGACATTCAGCACAAAATTGCACAGTCAAAACCCTAAGTTGCACTACAGTCAACTGTAGGGGCAAAATGGTCATTTGACAGTCAAAAGTTCAAATTTTTGGTCAACATATCATTTTGAATCCACAAACATCACTTGATCAATGCTTGATCATGATTCTCAAAAGTTGGCTCAAAGATCATCAAATTGCAAAAAGTTTCCTTATTTGGACAGTTGAAAAAGTCAACTGAAATTGACCAGGGCATAACTTTCACATGGATTATCAGAAAAATTCCATTCAAAGCTCATTTTGAAGAGAAAGACATTTCCTACAACTCATCTTAATACTTCAAGTCCAAGAAATGCTCTCACAAAAAGTTATCAATTTCAACATTATAGGTCATTTTCAAAAGTCAACAAAAAGGGACTTTAAGTCAAAGGCCATAACTTGAGATTGGTAAATCAAAATGACATGGGACAAAAGGCATTGGTTAGAGGATTCAAAGACCTTTCCAAAATGTCCAAGAACATGAGAAAAGCTTAAAAATTGAGCAAGTTATGCCTTGTGGAAGTTGGGAAATTTTTGGATATTTTGAAAAGTCAACTTTGATCTAAATGACCTAAAAGTGCTAATGGGCCCATTTTTCTTCCATAATTCATCATCCATGACATGTGCACGACCACTTGGCCCAAAGGGAAGTATTTTCTCATTTTTTATTTATTTATTTGAATTTTTATTTATATTAATTCATTTAAATCATTTAAATATGTGAAAAATATTTAACCTAACCTAACCAATCTTTTTATACATGTTTTAGACTCAATATTTCGTGCATATGCAAATGTGGAAAGATTTGGCTTGATTGGATCCTAATTGACACAAAAACACATGGAAAACATATGAAAAAGATCCTTAAAATCAAATTTTCAAAAGCCATGAATGCATTGGATTTGTGCTACTTTTCTTGACCTAATTTGTTCACTACATATGCCTGATCATAACCCTAATGAGGGGAGAGACACAAAGCTGCGCAAGAAAGCTCTTCAAAAACTTGAAAAAATTGTCAAAAAAGTCAATTCTGAAAACATCATTCCAGGACGACTCAAGACCTAATTCTTGTTTCAATAGCTTCCTCAAGGTTCCCTGAATGTATTCCAATCAGAAACCACCATCAAAACGCAAAGAATTGGTATACAGCATTCAAGAAACCTCATGAAAAATCCATTATCGTGTTTCAATATTTACGTACATTCATAGCATTTTGATTATAGATTCATGTTCCTTGTGAAGTTTTGAAGCTAACCATATGCCTTAATTTGATTATTATGCTGTATACACGATTGTGCCATGTTTGATTTCTAGGGTTTGCAGGACCTCAAAATTGGGGTTTCTTATTTAACGAAAAATTAGCCTTCAAGAATGCCATGGTTGTAATCAGCAGGCTTGAACGATCTTGAACCACCCATCGCGCCCAATTTCTGAATGACACAGGCCTAATCGCTATTTTCTAATAGCATGCCTAAGAGAACGTCCCAAAAACCATTGCCTCATATTTTATGTTTCAGGGATAGTGAGGAAGACGAGGTCGTGGCACACGCTGATTGGCTTGTTCAAAAATTCGCGCGCGTTTCCAAGCATTAACCCACTTTCTTTTTATATTATTTGTTTGTTTATTATATAATAAATGCGTTGTAGTGGTCCAAAGGCAAGCGAGAACGTTGGCAATGTATATGACCTGGGTTCGAGCCCCAGGTCTACGTTATTTCTATATTATTTTGCAAAACATGTTCCTATGCAGTTTCAAAGGTGGAGCGCACCATACCTCCTCCAGATCAGAGCGTCCACGTGCCCAGCTTCAACAATCACAAGGCTGAGAATTAAGGAACATAGTGGATCCCAGTCAACGCGCAGCACACTACTCAAAAAAGTCCACAAGGCCATGCTCAAGTGGGCCAAATTACTGGATCCATACCTCCTAATTTGGGACTACCACCCCCCCTGGTTTGCAATTTTCCTTATATGTTATTTTTTTTTCAATTATATTTTATTTATTGTTTTGAGTTAATTAATTGTTTCTGCAAAATATAAAATACGAAATATCATAAAAAAGTCAGAAAAGATAAAAACATAATAAATAATTTTTATTCCTAATATTTTCATAAATAAATTGGCATGTAAATAAAATTAGTTTTAAACTAGGTTTTTAATTTTAATTCTTTTAATAACAAAAAATGTAGAAATAGGTTTAATAATTGTTTTATTCCTTTTAATTTTTTCTTTTTCACAATAATATTATTTATCTTATTTATTTTCATAATTAAAATTGTACATAAAAAATTCAGGTTTAATTTAGGTTAAATTTTAATGTTTTCTTAAATTAAAATAAAGTAGAATTAGGGTTAGTAGTTAATTTTAATTAATTCTTTCTTTTTTCTATTAAATCTTAAAAAACATAAAAATACCAAAAAAACAAAAACAATTTCTTTTCTTAATTAATTAATTCATGTAATTTTAATTTTTTGCAAAAGGGTCCAACGCCCTCGTTCGTAATTCTTATTTAATTCGCATATTTATTTTTATTCTTTATATTTATGTATCTCTCCCAAGGCCTTGTAAATTAATATGCCGCACTTTATTTTCTTTCAATTTATTTATTTTTCTGTCAAATCGGGTCCTGGTTAATTTTGGCGATGTGGACCCGCGCCATTTGTAATAGCTTAGAATTTACTTTTCCTCGCAACTCTTTAACTGTTAAACAAAGCATGCAAGAATGAATGGCCTTAAATAAAACCAAGCGTAGAACACCAATAACATGACAAGACAAATACAAATGAAAACGACACACAAATCACACACCACCCCTAGGGTACGCCTCACTGTTGCCTTGCCTCGAAAGGTGATCGTCGAGTAGAGGATGTCTTAGTAAGTCCTCATGATCCGGGAACCTGGCATGAGGGTAGCTTCTAAGGTGTCTTCCCATTGCTCTGGTGATCACCATGTCCCGAACCTCGAATTGACCCGAACACCTCCAACGGTGGTGCTACCTACCTCTCAATGGTGGGATGGCACTGCTTTAAAGGACATTTACACAGACGAATTCCTTAGGGTAGGTAGACGACTCTAGATACTTGCTCTAATTTCAAAACAAATCAAAAAAATACTTTTCACACCGACACCTTTTCAAAAAGCTTTCGAAAGCAATTTTTCAAACACTCTTGAGGACCGATACAAGAGTCGAACTGAAATTTTCAAAGAAACTTTTTAAAACCCACAGTTGAAAAGCAAACAAACCATTTTTGAAAACACAAATGAGCAAGTATCTAAGAGCCCATGGATAACCATGGATAGAAAGGGTGCTAACACCTTCCCTTTCTATAATCTACCTCCCGAACCGAGAGCAATCTCTTTAAGGAATTTTTCTGTGCTTTTGTCCTTTCCATTTGGAGAAAATAAAAGACGGTGGCGACTCTTGCTTCCGCGACATTTCGCGAACCAGCGTTAAACCGTCAGTTCCAGATCCACCGATCACAGAACTGGCGACTCTGCTGGGGACCAAACTTAAAGTGAGGTGTACCTTAGGGCTAGTTCATAAACTGTGTTTTCAATTGTATTGATTTGCTTGCTTTACTATTGTGGGTTGCATCGGAGTTACATGGATCCTAACCTGGATCTGGGGATACCCTGTTTAGGTAGCATAAGCTGTGAGGGACCTGTCCGGCGTAGACCGACACAGGTGAAGCAGTGGCTACGTTGGTGTGGCACCTTGGTCTGTACCGATATCCCTTGTGTTGCAACGAGGAGAATATGGGTCTTCTAAGGAGTCATTAAGCACCAACAACCTTAGAACCTTAATTGACACAACTTGGCCTTTAGAATTGTAGCAGTATGCTACGCCCATTGAGGCTAAACTCTCGTGATGGTTCTGGCCGCAAGAAAAGATTGCGATGCTGGAGTTATGACCGATTGAGGGTAGTCAATGATATTGGGATCCTCTAAGAACCCGGTTACTTTTGATTAGGACAGGTATGAACCAACAAACTGAAAGAGGGTAGTACCTAGACCTCATGCTGGCCTAAACTTTAGGGGCTTGCCTTGTGTGACTTGTGTGCCTTACCATGTTTGCCTTTGTATCTGTATGTGGTGTGCTTTATCATAACATCATAGCATCATGAGCATTGCATGCATCCTGCATAAGGACTGACCATTTCAAAGACAAGAGGGTTTCACCTTTGCTCTGTTTTGTAGGACATCATGATGCCTGTGCGAAGGAACACTATCCGGTTCAACTTTGTTCGTTCACCTGAGTTGCTTGATGAGTTGGTTAGCAGAATCCCAAATACCACTTCCTTCATTCAGAGGCATGGTTCCCTTCTCAGTTTAGTCACTGCAAAGCGGGATCAACAATTGATGAGTGTTCTGACCCAGTTCTATGACCCTCTGTACCAGTGCTTCACCTTTCAAGACTTCCAGCTGGTCCCTACCCTGGAAGAGTTCTCTGATTTGCTTGGTATCCCTATCTTGGATCAGACTCCCTTTACTGGTTGGGAAAAGACCCTCAGGCTTGAGGATGTGGCTGCAGCTCTTCCTTTGACCCACCAAGAGGTAACAGACAACTGGGTAACTAGAAGCGGAGCTAAGGGTTTCTTGGCCAAGTTTCTGATTGGTAAAGCTAACAATTTCTGGAATGACCTGGACTTTAGGGCATATGAAGACATCTTGGCTCTCCTAATCTATGGGTTAGTCCTGTTTCCTAATCCTGACAACTTCATCAAAGTCACTGCCATAAGGATCTTTATGTCTCAGAATCCTGTGCCCACTCTCTTGGGTGACATCTTGCAACAACTTCATGCCCGTACTACCCGAAGACGAGGAACCCTATGGTGTTGTATCCCTTTTTTGGTGAGGTGGTTTATTTCGCACCTCCCTAAGTTCGTACTGAAGAATCAAGAAGGAAGAGGTTGGGCTCACAGGTTAATGTCTCTCACCGATAAAGACATCATTTGGACTTGCAGAGGTTTGGATGAGATAGCTATTATTGATCGATGCGGGGAATACCCTAATGTTCCTCTAATTGGTACTCAAGGAGGGATCTCTTACAATCCATGTCTAGCACTCCGTCAGTTTGGAAGAGCAAGAAGAGCAGGTCCCCATGAGATGTTGGTGCCTCACATCAGTTTTGAATTTCAGGTGGATAGTGACGAGCTGCGTCGTAGGTTCATCAAGTCTTGGGATAAAGTTCATAAAGCTGACCCACAAGAGTTAGGGCCAAATACTTCTTTACCTATGGAAGCCTACTACAAATGGGTTCGCATCCGTGCTCAGAAGTTAGGTATGCCGTATGAAGCTGTCAGACCCGTCATTCTAGAGTGTCCTGATAAAGATGGTGTTCCTCCCACTGTCCTTCCTCCTCAGATGCCTACTGATTATGAGACATTGAAGAGATCTTGGTCGCAACTGCGAGAAGAGCGGGATTCTTATCGGGAAAAGTTCAACGAGCAGGAATCAAAGATCCAGAAGCTGACAAAGCAGTTGGAGAATGAGAGAGCTCTGAATTCCTACATCCGTACTGAGAAGAGGAGACCATGGGATCAATAAGGAGCTCCAGATGTGCTTTTACAGTTTTATTTCCTTTCCAGTATTTCCTTTCATGTAACGCCTAAGGGCAACCTGTTGAATAATTTCAGTTTCAAAGTTGAATCTAATGAAGTGTGTTCCTTTCTTGTTTACAAAGTTGACCCCCGATTGTCTTTGAAAACATAAATCATACGCATTTCATACATCATGTGCATAGCAGGTTTTTTCCCCTTTTCAGGTTGCTTACAGTTCTTCGCTGTTTATTTCAGCATCATGAATCCCGAATCTATATCAACTGAGACCTCCATCAAGGCTCTTCAGGTGCAGAATGCACAATTCCAGGAATTAATCAAGGGTCTGGCTCAAGGCCAAGAAGAACTGAAGGCTATGCTCCTGAAGAAGGAGAAGAAGAAGCAGAGAAGAACTGTTTTGTTCAACTCGGGCCGAAGGTTTAACAATACTCTGCAACAAGAAGAGGCTGGTTCTTCTGTTGACAAGAATTCTCCTCAGGCAGAAGCAAGGGTTCCTAGTCCGGTAGTCTCCGACAACGAGACTGATTTTGATGAAGAGCAGTACCCTCCTGCAGAAGACAGATATAAGCAACTGGAGGACAGGTTGAAGGCTATGGAGATTCAACAGGTACCTGGGCTGGATTTCGGAGATCTGGGTTTGTCAACTGGTGTGATTATCCCGCACAAGTTCAAAGCACCATCCTTCTCTAAGTATGACGGGGCATCTTGTCCCAAGCTGCATCTGAGGTCCTATGTTCGGAAAATTCAGCCGTACTCTGCGGATAAGAATTTATGGATCCACTTCTTCCAGGAGAGTCTTTCAGGGACTCATCTCGAATGGTTCTATCAGCTGGATGGGACCAAGGTTCGTAACTGGGAGGAGTTGGCTACTGCTTTCTACAAGCAGTATCAATATAATGCCGACCTTGCCCCCACACGTACCCAACTACAGGGTATGTCGTTAGGTGCAAGCGAAGGTTTTAAGGAGTACGCTCAGAAGTGGAGAGATCTGGCTGGCAGGGTGCAGCCACCGTTGACTGATCGGGAGCTGGTGGACATGTTCTTGGGGACCCTATCTGGGCCATTTTTCAACCATCTCATTGGGAATTCTTCTGTTGGGTTCACTGATTTGATTCTGACTGGAGAGAGAATTGAAGCTGGGTTAAAGTCTGGAAAAATTCCGAAGGGTGCATCATCTAGTTCTGAGAAGAAACCCTTCAAGAAGGAGTCTAGTGCCGTATATGGTTCCAGGAAATCAGAGAGATCTGAGCACCGCCAATCTGTCAGTGCGGTAATGATTGCTAAGCCTGCTGCCGCTCCTCGGCCAACTAATCCTCAAAAGGTTGAAAGACCCCGAAGAGAATTCACCCGCTTAAGCATGACTTTGTCGCAGATCCTGCCACAGTTGCTCTCAACCAATTTGGTGACTGTCAGGGAGGCTCCAAAGTTCCCCAATACTGCATCCCCCAAGTACAACCCGAATGCTCGTTGTGCCTACCATTCAGATAGCCCGGGGCATTCTACTGATGACTGTTGGGCGTTAAAGAATAAGCTGCAGGACCTCATCGACGCTAAGGAGGTACAGTTTGAGGCATCTGAGAAGCCTAATGTGGTGACGGCTCCCCTACCTGCTCATGGAGTAAATGCTATTGGGGACGAAGACGAAGTGGACGATGCTGAGTTTGATAGCTGGATCTACCCGGCAACCGACAGTGGACTTAACAATTGGAGCACAAAAGACAATCTCCCTGTTTCTCTTGTTACTGAGTAATGAATTCCTATGTTTTGTTATTTTGTAATAAACAATGATAAACTCTATGGCCCGGTGTCTTACCCGAGGCACCGTGGTTCTATTTGTGAGGGCATACAAACTGTCATTTCATATATCATGAATGAAAATCTTGGACGTATTTTTCGCATTGCAAATATTGTGCTCCTTTTCTGTCTTTCTTTTCCTTTACATAATTTTCAAAACAGCTGTATTTACACACACACTCACTCATACAGGTTTCAATCCACTCTGGATCTCACTGATAACAACTCTGCTACTGCCAATTATGACTTCGAAAATCTGATCAACTTAGCCGAAGACGAAGGTGAAGATGATTGCGAAGTGCCTGGCGAGCTTGCAAGACTGTTGCTTCAGGAAGAGAGGGCGATTCAACCCCATGAAGAGCCAGTGGAAACAATAAACCTGGGTACAGAGACAGACAGGAAAGAGGTAAAGATTGGTGCCAACCTAGAGCTCAGCGTGAAGCAACGGTTAACCAAGATGCTGCATGATTACATGGAGATCTTTGCTTGGTCCTACGAAGACATGCCCGGGTTGGATACCGATATTGTGGTCCATCACTTGCCAACTAGGGAAGACTGCCCTCCAGTTAAGCAAAAGGTCCGTCGGATGCGTCCAGAGATGTCCGAGAAGATTAAGGCCGAGGTTATGAAACAGTTTGATGCTGGGTTCCTTGCAGTGACTTCTTACCCTCAGTGGGTTGCTAATGTGGTGCCGGTACCTAAGAAGGACGGTAAGGTCAGGATGTGTGTCGACTACAGGGATCTAAACAGGGCCAGCCCCAAAGATGACTTCCCCTTACCTCACATTGATGTCCTTGTTGATAATACAGCTCAGCATAAGGTGTTCTCTTTCATGGATGGCTTTTCAGGATACAATCAGATTAAGATGGCACCTGAAGACATGGAAAAGACTACATTTGTTACTCAGTGGGGCACCTTCTGTTACAAGGTCATGCCATTCGGGTTGAAGAACGCTAGGGCAACCTACCAACGTGCCATGGTCGCCTTATTTCATGATATGATCCATCATGAGATAGAAGTGTATGTGGACAACATGATCGCGAGGTCCCAGACTCAGGAAGAGCACTTAGATCATCTGCAGAAGTTGTTTGACCGGTTGAAACTATACAAACTGAGATTGAACCCGAACAAGTGCACCTTCGGGGTAAGATCTGGGAAGTTGCTAGGCTTCGTGGTCAGTGATAAAGGTATTCAAGTGGACCCTGCTAAGGTCAAAGCTATTCAAGAGATGCCAGTTCCTAAGACAGAGAAGGAAGTCAGAGGCTTTTTAGGACGCCTAAATTACATTGCTCGGTTCATCTCGCATCTAACCGCTACCTGTGAGCCAATCTTCAAGCTGCTGAAGAAAGATCAGGTAGTACGTTGGAATGATGAATGTCAGGCTGCTTTTGACAAAATCAAAGAGTATCTCCAAGAACCACCTATCCTTATGCCCCCGGCTGAAGGGAGACCTCTGATATTATACCTGACAGTGCTTGACAATTCAATGGGGTGTGTGCTGGGACAGCATGACGAGTCTGGCCGAAAAGAGCATGCCATTTATTACCTTAGCAAAAAGTTTACCGACTGTGAGAACCGATACTCACTGCTTGAGAAAACTTGCTGCGCTTTGGTATGGGCTGCTCGCCGGCTGAGACAGTATATGCTGACTCACACTACCTTGTTGATCTCAAAGATGGATCCTATAAAGTACATATTCGAAAAGCCTGCTCTGTCTGGGAGAATTGCAAGATGGCAAATGATCTTGACGGAATACGACATTCGGTACACAACCCAGAAAGCCATCAAGGGAAGTGTATTGGCAGACCACTTGGCACATCAAGCTGTAGATGACTATCAATCAATGAACTTCGAGTTTCCGGATGAAAGCATCATGATAGTAACAGATTGTGAAGTACCTGGACCGGATGAAGGACCTGAACCAGGATCCCGATGGTCTATGCACTTTGACGGAGCATCCAACGCTTTGGGAAATGGTATCGGCGCCATCATAATATCCCCTCAAGGTACTCATACTCCACTCACTGCCCGGCTGTGTTTCAACTGTACCAACAACATGGCGGAGTATGAGGCGTGCATCATGGGTCTTCAAGCTGCGATCGACCTAAGGATCAAATTTCTAAGTGTCTTCGGAGATTCCGCTCTTGTGATCAATCAGATCAAAGGAGAGTGGGATACGAAACATCCAAACTTGATTCCTTACAGAGAATGTGTGTTGACCCTGATCCCCCACTTCACAGAGATAACCTTCGAGCATTTTCCAAGAGAAGAGAATCAGTTAGCGGACGCCTTAGCTACAATGTCTTCTATGTTCAAAGTTAAATGGGATAATGAGGCTCCCCGGATCATCATCTGGAAACTAGACGAACCGGCATACTGTTGTGATCTCGAGACTGAATTGGTGACTGAGAAGCCTTGGTACCATGAAGTGAAGTGATATCTGGAAGCTCAGGAATACCCTGAAGGTGCCTCTGTCAATGATAAGAAATTCCTGAGAAGGTTCGCAGCCAAGTTCTTCCTTAGCAACGGTATCTTGTACAAGAGAAACCATGATTCAACCTTACTGCGCTGTGTGGATAAAATCGAAGCAGAAAGGATCATGGAAGAGCTACATGAAGGGACCTTTGGTACACATTCCAGTGGACACACTATGGCTAAAAAGATCCTACGGGCAGGATATTACTGGTCCACAATGGAAGCTGATTGTTACCAACATTCCAGGATATGCCACAAGTGCCAGATTTATGCAGACAAGGTGCACGTTTCTCCAGTTCCCCTGAATGTTTTGACTGCGCCTTGGCCGTTTGCAATGTGGGGCATAGACATGATCAGAGAGATTAAACCTACGGCATCTAATGGACATCGCTTCATCCTAGTGGCGATTGATTACTTTACGAAGTGGGTTGAGGCAGCATCCTATGCTACGGTAATCAAGACTGTTGTAGCACGGTTCATTCGGCATAACCTGATCTGTCGGTACGGCGTCCCTGAGCGGATTATTACAGACAACAGTACCAATCTGAACAACAAGATGATCGCTGAGCTTTGCGAACAGTTCAAGATACAGCACCACAATTCTTCTCCTTACAGACCAAAGATGAATGGGGCTGTAGAAGCAGCAAATAAGAACATCAAGAAGATCGTGCAGAAGATGACAGTGACTTATAAGGATTGGCACGAGATGTTACCGTTCGCTCTGCATGGGTACCGTACCTCAGCTAGGACGTCAACCGGGGCAACTCCTTTCTCTCTGGTTTATGGCATGGAGGCAGTCTTACCGATCGAAGTACAAATTCCCTCTCTCCGGATAATGAAGGATGCAAATCTGAACGAAGATGATTGGATCCAGACACGACTTGATCAACTCAACCTCATTGATGAAAAGAGACTTGCTGCTATCTGTCATGGTCAGACGTATCAGAAACGGATGATCAGGGCATTTAACAAAAAGGTCAGACCACAGGAATATCAAGTTGGGGATTTGGTAATCAAGCGAATCATCCTTCCTCAGAGTGATCCAAGGGGAAAATGGACCCCTACGTACGAAGGGCCATTTGTGGTTAAACATGTGTTCTCAGGAGGAGCCATGATTCTAACCAACATGGATGGTGACGACCTTCCTCACCCTGCCAATGCAGACATAGTAAAAAAATACTACGCATAAAAAAGACCCGCTAGGCTGACATGCCTAGGCAAAAATTAGGGCTTCCCGTCGAACCAAAAGGGTTCGGGAAAAATGAAGGGATGAAATGAAAAAATCTGTACACCCGGCAAGTCGAAAACCTGAAAAGGCGGCTTGGGCAAAAATGGGTATCCCGGTGGACTGAAAACCCGAAAGGGCGGTCCAGGCAAAAATTAGGGATAAAAGCGTAATACTATGTCTCATTGGATCACTTTGCATCCAGAATCCGGTATCTACATCAAGTTCATACGGCATCGATCAGTCAGCTTCACCTTCAACCAAGGTCATCAAGTGATGAGACGCTCGGAGTTATAAAGGCAATAGCAGAGTTGAAACCCAGTGGGATCATTCATATTTCACACAGCTGTTTTATTTTTCTTTTGTACAAAACTTGTATAAACTCTTTTTTTCGGCGGCGTTCTCTTACTAGGACGACAGCCTCTTGTACACAAAACGCCTATTTTCAGGCCATTCAAAATCAATACAAATATATTTTCAGTTAAACGTGCCCACTGTTTTTTCTTTTTCTGTTTTGTTTTGCGAAGAACGTCCAAGGTTCAATTTGTGATATATGCATTGACAATAGTTTGCTAACTCATAAATATTTGCATACAAAACAAAGGAATTAATTGCAGATGACACTAGAAACAGGGGCAATAAAGAGTTGTCTGAGCAGTCTAATTGTTCTATCCTCCAAGGTACCAAGGTAGGTTCAGCTAAAGAATTGACCAGTACATCTTAAATTCCCCAGAGAGTCAGCAGTCAGTGCATTCTTCTCCAAGCTATTATCAAACCTCAAGGAAGTTGGGTACCCTCCCGTAGAGCTCAACATTCCCCAGCAGCAATACATATATTCTTAAACAAGCATCCCCGACAGTCTTGGTCTAAAGATTGTTCCCCGGCGGTATATCAACATTCAAAGGAATCCCTTCCCCGCAATCAAAACTCCCCAGAAGAGTCCAATCCAGTTTCCCCAGGAAAGTTGGAATTCATATCCCCAAGCAGTAAGCTTATCCCCAGTAAATTATGGAAGCTTATCCTTCGCAAAGCACGAACGCGTCGCCCGAATTTATTTAAAGAGTTATTTCCTCAACAGGATATAACTGGGTTATCCTCAGCCAAAAGCCACGGAAAGAGCGTCGTCGACAAAGTCTTCCTATCCCCAGCAAACTATTATCTACACTCAGCAAGGCATCCCTCTTCCCACAGAGTATTGCTTCCCAGCATGGTCGCTAGAGTATCTTTTCTCCCCGCAGAATTATTCATTTGCCAAGTTTATTCCGCAACGGAGTCATCTTCTCCTACCGGTATTCTTGCAATTATCATCCCCAGCAGAAGCAAAGTCTATTCTTCAACATCAGCCCAGGATACGACTTCCCGGCACCCGTCAAGGATTCACTTTCCTAGACAAAAACATACATAAAACATCACATACATCATTATAACATGCATAGACACATCATATCATACAAGTCTCATTTATGTTGAGAACATCATTGCTTGGTTCATATCATGCATAACATATGACTGACCTCTACCTTTCAGGAATGATGCAGTTAAATTCTCAATCGCATTCCAAGACCTAGCCTGGTTCAGTTAAATCGACCCTAAGATTTTCCTGATTCTTATCCAGTCAAAGGCCTTCTCTGGTTCAGTCAGATCGACCCTAAGATCTCCCTGATTCTTATCCAGTTGAAGATATTTCAAGACCTTGTCCGGTTCAGTTAAATCGACCCTAAGATTTTCCTGATTCTTATCCAGTCAAAGGCCTTCTCCGGTTCAGTCAGATCGACCCTAACATCTCCCTGATTCTTATCCAGTTGAAGATATTTCAAGACCTTGTCCGGTTCAGTTAAATCGACCCTAAGATTTTCCTGATTCTTACCCAGTCAAAGGCCTTCTCTGGTTCAGTCAGATCGACCCTAAGATCTCCCTGATCCTTATCCAGTTGAAGATATTTCAAGACCTTGTCCGGTTCAGTTAAATCGACCCTAAGATTTTCCTGATGCTTATCCAGTGAAAGGCCTTCTCTGGTTCAGTCAGATCGACCCTAAGATCTCCCTGATTCTTATCTAGTTGAAGATATTCCAAGACCTTGTCCGGTTCAGTTAAATCGACCCTAAGATTTTCCTGATTCTTATCCAGTCAAAGGCCTTCTCTGGTTCAGTCAGATCGACCCTAAGATCTCCCTGATTCTTATCCAGTTGAAGATATTTCAAGACCTTGCCCGGTTCAGTTAAATCGACCCTAAGATTTTCCTGATTCTTATCCAGTCAAAGGCCTCCTCTGGTTCAGTCGGATCGACCCTAAGATCTCCCTGATTCTTATCCCAGTAGAAGACACCCAAGATTCTCTCAGCGTTCCTGTTGGAGTAGTAATCGTCCAAGGTTCTCTCACCGTCCCGTTGAGGTAGTAACCATCCATAGTTCATTCATCATCTTTCGAAGCTCCAGACCCAGCTCCTGCAACCAGTCAGGACATATCTATACCAAGCATCTAAAAATCAGCTCCTGCAACGTGTCAGGTACTCATTTTCTGTTTTGCAGGTATGCAGGTTCCCGCCAAGGAATCTCTTACGCGATCAACATCCAGATGGCATCTATAAGCCCATCATCCTATCCAGCAACCTCTAAATGGCATCTATAAGCCCATTCCCACCACACTGCCACTATGTGAGCGCAAATTTCTGGGCACTCTAGTGTCCAATCATCTTATACCCTCGGATTACGAAAGGCACGTCAGCCAATTTGCATCCTCAGGTCTAAGAAGATTGAACAGGGGCAACTGTTGTACCCCAAAATTTGCCCTCCCATATTCTCCAAGAAATTGCCAAGTCAAGCTGCAAAATTCCCCAAGGGTTGCACAGTGCAAAGGTCTCCTATACAGTCAAAACTAGGGTTTGTGTTCTGATCAAGAAAAGGAAGTTTTCAAGGGCCCAATCAAGTCTCATATGCCTACAAATATGGTCAAATATCCTCATATCAAGTTTCAAGACATTCAGCACAAAATTGCACAGTCAAAACCCTAAGTTGCACTACAGTCAACTGTAGGGGCAAAATGGTCATTTGACAGTCAAAAGTTCAAATTTTTGGTCAACATATCATTTTGAAGCCACAAACATCACTTGATCAATGCTTCATCATGATTCTCAAAAGTTGGCTCAAAGATCATCAAATTGCAAAAAGTTTCCTTATTTGGACAGCTGAAAAAGTCAACTGAAATTGACCAGGGCATAACTTTGACATGGATTATCAGAAAAATTCCATCCAAAGCTCATTTTGAAGAGAAAGACATTTCCTACAACTCATCTTCATACTTCAAGTCCAAGAAATGCTCTCACAAAAAGTTATCAATTTCAACATTATAGGTCATTTTCAAAAGTCAACAAAAAGGGACTTTAAGTCAAAGGCCATAACTTGAGATTGGTAAATCAAAATAACATGGTACCAAAGGCATTGGTTAGAGGATTCAAAGACCTTTCCAAAATGTCCAAGAACATGAGAAAAGCTTAAAGATTGAGCAAGTTATGCCTTGTGGAAGTTGGGAAATTTTTGGATATTTTGAAAAGTCAACTTTGATCTAAATGACCTAAAAGTGCTAATGGGCCCATTTTTCTTCCATAATTCATCATCCATGACATGTGCACGACCACTTGGCCCAAAGGGAAGTATTTTCTCATTTTTTATTTATTTATTTGAATTTTTATTTATATTAATTCATTTAAATCATTTAAATATGTGAAAAATATTTAACCTAACCTAACCAATCTTTTTATACATGTTTTAGACTCAATATTTCGTGCATATGCAAATGTGGAAAGATTTGGCTTGATTGGATCCTAATTGACACAAAAACACATGGAAAAGATATGAAAAAGATCCTTAAAATCAAATTTTCAAAAGCCATGAATGCATTGGATTTGTGCTACTTTTCTTGACCTAATTTGTTCACTACATATGCCTGATCATAACCCTAATGAGGGGAGAGACACAAAGCTGCGCAAGAAAGCTCTTCAAAAACTTGAAAAAATTGTCAAAAAAGTCAATTCTGAAAACATCATTCCAGGACGACTCAAGACCTAATTCTTGTTTCAATAGCTTCCTCAAGGTTCCCTGAACGTATTCCAATCAGAAACCACCATCAAAACGCAAAGAATTGGTATACATCATTCAAGAAACCTCATGAAAAATCCATTATCGTGTTTCAATATTTACGTACATTCATAGCATTTTGATTATAGATTCATGTTCCTTGTGAAGTTTTGAAGCTAACCATATGCCTTAATTTGATTATTATGCTGTATACACGATTGTGCCATGTTTGATTTCTAGGGTTTGCAGGACCTCAAAATTGGGGTTTCTTATTTAACGAAAAATTAGCCTTCAAGAATGCCATGGTTGTAATCAGCAGGCTTGAACGATCTTGAACCACCCATCGCGCCCAATTTCTGAATGACATAGGCCTAATCGCTATTTTCTAATAGCATGCCTAAGAGAACGTCCCAAAAACCGTTGCCTCATATTTTATGTTTCAGGGATAGTGAGGAAGACGAGGTCGTGGCACACGCTGATTGGCTTGTTCAAAAATTCGCGCGCGTTTCCAAGCATTAACCCACTTTCTTTTTATATTATTTGTTTGTTTATTATATAATAAATGCGTTGTAGTGGTCCAGTGGCAAGCGAGAACGTTGGCAATGTATATGACCTGGGTTCGAGCCCCAGGTCTACGTTATTTCTATATTATTTTGCAAAACATGTTCCTATGCAGTTTCAAAGGTGGAGCGCACCATACCTCCTCCAGATCAGAGCGTCCACGTGCCCAGCTTCAACAATCACAAGGCTGAGAATTGAGGAACATAGTGGATCCCAGTCAACGCGCAGCACGCTACTCAAAAAAGTCCACAAGGCCATGCTCAAGTGGGCCAAATTACTGGATCCATACCTCCTAATTTGGGACTACCACCCCCCCTGGTTTGCAATTTTCCTTATATGTTATTTTTTTTTTCAATTATATTTTATTTATTGTTTTGAGTTAATTAATTGTTTCTGCAAAATATAAAATACGAAATATCATAAAAAAGTCAGAAAAGATAAAAACATAATAAATAATTTTTATTCCTAATATTTTCATAAATAAATTGGCATGTAAATAAAATTAGTTTTAAACTAGGTTTTTAATTTTAATTCTTTTAATAACAAAAAATGTAGAAATAGGTTTAATAATTGTTTTATTCCTTTTAATTTTTTCTTTTTCACAATAATATTATTTATCTTATTTATTTTAATAATTAAAATTGTACATAAAAAATTCAGGTTTAATTTAGGTTAAATTTTAATGTTTTCTTAAATTAAAATAAAGTAGAATTAGGGTTAGTAGTTAATTTTAATTAATTCTTTCTTTTTTCTATTAAATCTTAAAAAACATAAAAATACCAAAAAAACAAAAACAATTTCTTTTCTTAATTAATTAATTCATGTAATTTTAATTTTTTGCAAAAGGGTCCAACGCCCTCGTTCGTAATTCTTATTTAATTCGCATATTTATTTTTATTCTTTATATTTATGTATCTCTCCCAAGGCCTTGTAAATTAATATGCCGCACTTTATTTTCTTTCAATTTATTTATTTTTCTGTCAAATCGGGTCCTGGTTAATTTTGGCGATGTGGACCCGCGCCATTTGTAATAGCTTAGAATTTACTTTTCCTCGTAACTCTTTAACTGTTAAACAAAGCATGCAAGAATGAATGGCCTTAAATAAAACCAAGCGTAGAACACCAATAACATGACAAGACAAATACAAATGAAAACGACACACAAATCACACACCACCCCTAGGGTACGCCTCACTGTTGCCTTGCCTCGAAAGGTGATCGTCGAGTAGAGGATGTCTTAGTAAGTCCTCATGATCCGGGAACCTGGCATGAGAGTAGCTTCTAAGGTGTCTTCCCATTGCTCTGGTGATCACCATGTCCCGAACCTCGAATTGACCCGAACACCTCCAACGGTGGTGCTACCTACCTCTCAATGGTGGGATGGCACTGCTTTAAAGGACATTTACACAGACGAATTCCTTAGGGTAGGTAGACGACTCTAGATACTTGCTCTAATTTCAAAACAAATCAAAAAATACTTTTCACACCGACACCTTTTCAAAAAGCTTTCGAAAGCAATATTTCAAACACTCTTGAGGACCGATACAAGAGTCGAACTGAAATTTTCAAAGAAACTTTTTAAAACCCACAGTTGAAAAGCAAACAAACCATTTTTGAAAACACAAATGAGCAAGTATCTAAGAGCCCATGGATAACCATGGATAGAAAGGGTGCTAACACCTTCCCTTTCTATAATCTACCTCCCGAACCGAGAGCAATCTCTTTAAGGAATTTTTCTGTGCTTTTGTCCTTTCCATTTGGAGAAAATAAAAGACGGTGGCGACTCTTGCTTCCGCGACATTTCGCGAACCAGCGTTAAACAGTCAGTTCCAGATCCACCGATCACAGTTATCCTCAGCCAAAAGCCACGGAAAGACCGTCCTCGGCAAAGTCTTCTTATCCCCAGCGAAGTCTATCAACACTTCCAACACAACAAGGGTATCCCCAGCAAGTTATTATCAAAAACTCAGCAAAATATCTCTCTCCCCACAGAGTGTTGCTTCCCAGCAAGATCGTTAGAATACTTTTCTCCCCGCAGAGTAATCCATTCGCCAAGTTTATTCCCCAACGGAGTTATCTTATCCTACCAGTATGCTTGCAACTATCATCCCCAGCGGAAGCAAAGATCTATTCTTCAACATCAGCCCAGGAGTGACTTCCCGACACCCGTCAAGGATTTATTTTCCTAAGACGAAAAGATACATTCATAAATATCACATCTCCATACATTATAGCATGCATATACACATCACATCTTACAAATCTCATTTATGTCGAGAACATCATTGCTTGATCCATATCATGCATTGCATATGACTGACCTTTACCTTTCAGGAAAGATACAGTTAAGTTCTCGGCTACATTTCAAGACCTAGACCGGTTCAGTTAAATCGACCCTAAGATTTTTCTGTTTCTTATCCAGTCTAAGGCCTTCTCTGGTTCAGTTAGATCGACCCTAAGATCTCCCTGTTTCTTATCCAGTTGAAGACATTCAAGACCTAGACCGGTTCAGTTAAATCGACCCTAAGATTTTTCTGTTTCTTATCCAGTCAAAGGCCTTCTCTGGTTCAGTCAGATCGACCCTAAGATCTCCCTGTTTCTTATCCAGTTGAAGACATTCAAGACCTAGACCGGTTCAGTTAAATCGACCCTAAGATTTTTCTGTTTCTTATCATGTCCAAGGCCTTCTCTGGTTTAGACAGATCGACCCTAAGATCTCCCTGTTTCTTATCCAGTTGAAGACATTCAAGACCTAGACCGGTTCAGTTAAATCGACCCTAAGATTTTTCTGTTTCTTATCCAGTCAAAGGCCTTCTCTGGTTCAGTCAGATCGACCCTAAGATCTCCCTGTTTCTTATCCAGTTGAAGACATTCAAGACCTAGACCGGTTCAGTTAAATCGACCCTAAGATTTTTCTGTTTCTTATCCAGTCAAAGGCCTTCTCTGGTTCAGTCAGATCGACCCTAAGATCTCCCTGTTTCTTATCTAGTTGAAGACATTCAAGACCTAGACCGGTTCAGTTAAGTCGACCCTAAGACTTTTCTGTTTCTTATCCAGTCCAAGGCCTTCTCTGGTTCAGTCAGATCGACCCTAAGATCTCCCTGTTTCTTGTCCAGTTGAAGATTTCAAGACCTGGACCGGTTCAGTTAAATCGACCCTAAGATTTTTCTGTTTCTTATCCAGTCAAAGGCCTTCTCTAGTCCAGATAAATCGACCCCTAACAGATTTTCCTGATAAAGACTTAGTAGAAGATACCCAAGATTCTCTCAATGATTACTGTTGAGGTAGAAGTCGCCCAAGATTCTCTCAATGATTACTGTTGAGGTTGAAGTCGCCCAAGATTCTCTCAATGATTACTGCTGAGGTTGAAGTCGCCCAAGATTCTCTCAATGATTACTGTTGAGGTAGAAATTGCCCAAGATTCTCTCAATGATTACTGTTGAGGTTGAAGTCGCCCAAGATTCTCTCAACGATTACTGTTGAGGTTGAAGTCGTCCAAGATTCTCTCAGCGTTACTGTTGAGGTAGAAGTTGCCCAAGATTCTCTCAGCGTTACTGTTGAGGTTGAAGTCACCTATGGTCCTCTCCCCGTTACTGCGGAGGTAGTAATCATCCCCAGATTCTCTCAGCGTTACTGTGGAGGTAGTAGTCGCCCAAGATTCTCTCAGCGTTACTGTTGAGGTTGAAGTCGTCCAAGATTCTCTCAGCGTTATTGTTGAGGTTGAAGTCGCCCAAGATTCTCTCAGCGTTACTGTGGAGGTTGTAATCGTCCAAGGTTCTCTCACCGTTCCTGTTGAGGTAGTAACCACCCCTGGTTCATTCATCACCTTTTGAAGATCCAGATCCAGCTCCTGTAACCAGTCAGGACACATCTACACAAAGAATTTGAAGACCAGCTCCTGTAACAGGCCAGGTAATCATTTTTCTTTTTTCAGGTACGCAAGCTCTCGCTAAGGAATCTCTTACGCGATCAACACCCAGATGGCATCTATAAGCCCATCCACCATCTATCACCTCTTAGAATGGCATCTATAAGCCCATCATCCTATCCATCAATCTCCAAATGGCATCTGTAAGCCCATTCCCACCATCACACTACTATGTGAGTGCAAATTTCTAGGCACTCTAGTGTTCAATCATCTTCCACCTTCGGATTACGAAAGGCACGTCAGCCAATCTGCATCCTCAGGTCTAAGAAGATTGAACAGGGGCAACTGTTGTACCCAAAAATTTGCCCTCCCATATTCTCCAAGAATTGCAAAGAGAATGCTTCAAAATTCCCCAAGGGTTGCACAATTCAAGGGCCTCCTAACAGTCAAAAATTAGGGTTTTGGTTCTGACAAAGAAAATGAAGTTTCCAAGGGTCTAATCAAGTCCCACATGCCTACAAACATGGTCAAGCATCCTCATACCAAGTTTCAAGACTTACAGCATAAAATTGCACAGTCAAAAACCCTAATTGCACTACAGTCAACTGCAGGGGAAAAATGGTCATTTGACAGTCAAAAGTTCAAATTTTTGGTCAACATCTCATTTTGAAGCCACAAACATCATTTGATCAATGCTTGATCATGATTCTCAAAGCTTGGCTCAAAAGGTCTCAAGATGCAAAAGTTTCCATATTTGGACAGTTGAAAAAGTCAACTGTAACTTAACCAAGGCATAACTTCCACATGGTTTATCAGAAAAATTCCATCCAAAGCTCATTTTGAATAGAAAGACATTTACTACAACTCCTCTTCATACTTCAAGTCCAAGAAATGCTCTCACAAAAAGTTATCAATTTCAACATTATAGGTCATTTTCAAAAGTCAACAAAAAGGGACTTTAAGTCAAAGGCCATAACTTGAGATTGGTAAATCAAAATGACATGGGATCAAAGGAATTGGTTAGAGGACTTCCATACCTTTCCAAAATGTCCAAGAACATGATCAAAGCTTAAAAATTGAGCAAGATATGCCTTGTGGAAGTTGGGAAATTTTTGGATATTTTGAAAAGTCAACTTTGCTTCAAATGTCTTAAAATTGCTAATGGGCCTCTTTTTCTTCCAAGATTCATCATCCAAAGCATGTGCACGACCATTTGGCCCAAAGGGAAGTTTTTCATCATTTTTATTTATTTATTTGAATTTTTAATTGCTAATAATTCATTTAATTAAAATAAATATGTGGAAAATACCAAACCAATGCAATCAAATCTTTTTATGCATGGAATAACTTCAGATTTTCGTGCATTATTAGGTATAGAAAGAATCAAGGCAATTGGATATGATTGGCATCAAAAACATGTGAAAAAGATTGAAAAATATTTGCCATGAAAATCAAATATCTCTTCATCAATGCAAAGGGTTTTTTGATCCAATTCTCAACCCTAATCATTCCATACATAAGTGCAAAGCTAACCCTAGTGCTGAGAACCTCTGGGCTGCACAAGAAAAGAATAACCAAGTTTGCTTTTTTTTCAAAAAAACTCAAATACTGAAAACACGATTGCAAGGCTTTTCAAGGCAAAATAATCATTCTATTGTGTTCCTGAAGCTTCAAGGAAGGTGTCTGAATCAAAACCATAAGCTCTAACGCCCAGAAACGGTAGAAGCATGTCCCACTTTTCAGAAATACATTCATAATCGCATATTGAATTACATGCATTTTTCATGTGTTTTCTTTACTGATTTACACTAATCTAAGCATTCTAAAGCTAACCAGATGATTTAATTGAGTTTTTATGCATTGTATGAAGAATCACCATGAACGATTATTAGGGTTCTTCAAGATTTAAATTGGGCGTTTATGAATGCTGTAAAATTAGAACACCTCGATGCCATGGTCAAAATCAAGACACTCAGACGAATTCAATGAGGGGGTCGCGCCCAATTTATGAAGCAATATGAGCTATTCGCTATTCTTGAAAAAGGCATATTTTGGGGGGGTTTAAAACCCCCCCTAACTCTTTTTATGTTTCAGGGAAAAGCAAAACAAGGAAGAAGAAGATTAGGTGGCAAAGCGTGATAGGCTAATTTGAAATCAACGTGCGCTTTTTGTTATTTTTACATCACTGACCACTTTTCTCTTATAATATTTGTTTGCCACTTTATAATCAAAACGCGTGAAGAGCTCCAGTGGCAAGGCTTGGCATTGGTAACCTCTAGGACCTGGGTTTGAATCCCAGGTCCCCTTCCCTTTCCATAATATTTTTTCTAATATCATCATGTGCAGCATTCTATCCAAAGGCCTATCATACGCCCTAATCTAGGTGTGCCACATGGCCACTGAAGACAATCTGAAGGCCCAAATCTGGTGAATACCATAAGCGTTAGTCAATGGAGTTACACGCTAGCAAAAAAGTCAACAAGGCCAAAAGCTATTGGGCTAGAATTACTGAATTTAACCTCCAATTGGGGACAGAACCCCCCAAGGTTTTTGCTATTCTTTTATATTTTCTATTTTTAATTTCCTTTAAATTCTTCAAATAATTTATTTTCATAAAATATAAAACAATATAAAAATCAGAAAAGACAAAATTCAAAATATATTTTATTTTAATATTTTTTTGTAAATAAATCTCATTAATTTAATTTAGCTTTTTAAATTTAGGTTTAATTCAAATATTTTTCATAATAAACTTAAAAAGTGTAGAATTAGGGTTTTAAGTATTTTTCATTCTTTTTCTTTTTTTATAAATTATTAATTATTAATTATTATTTTTGTAAATACTTGCAATTAATTAATTAGGGTTAATTTTAGGTTAAAGTTTAATTCTTTTCTTAATAAATAAAAAAAAACTAGAATTAGGGTTAATTAATATTTTAATTTCATTTAATTCTCTCATAAAAATTCATAAATACAAAAAACCTCAAAAATCTTTCCTTTTTTTCTTTAATTTAATTAATTTGTTAATCTTATTTTAATTTCATTAAAAAGGGTCCAACGCCCTCGCACTCCCGATTTTAATTCAATTCGCGCATTTATTTCTTTTCTTTTAAATATTCATGTAATTCTCCCAAAGCCGTGTAAATTTATATTTCTCGCACTTTCCTTTATTTTATATTAAATCGGGTCCTGGATTAAATTTGGCGATGTGGACCCGCGCCTTTGTAATAGTTTAGGAACTTTACATTTCTCGCAATTTTTTAACTGTTAATAATGGCATGCAAGAATGAATGACAAAATAAAAATAACGCGTAGATCACCCCTGACATGAACAAGACAAAAATAAATGAAAACGACACACAAATCACACACCACCCCTAGGGTACGCCTCACTGTTGCCTTGCCTCGAAAGGTGATCGTCGAGTAGAGGATGTCTTAGTAAGTCCTCATGATCCGGGAACCTGGCATGAGGGTAGCTTCTAAGGTGTCTTCCCATTGCTCTGGTGATCACCATATCCCGAACCTCGAATTGACCCGAACACCTCCAACGGTGGTGCTACCTACCTCTCAATGGTGGGATGGCGCTACTTTAAGGACATTTACACAGACGAATTCCTTAGGGTAGGTAGGCGACTCTAGATGCTTGCTTTAATTTCAAAAAAAAATTCAAAAATACTTTTCACACCAACACCTTTTCAAAAAGCTTTCGAAAGCAACTTTTCAAACACTCTTGAGGACCGATACAAGAGTCGAACTGGAATTTTCAAAGAAACTTTTTAAAACCCACAGTTGAAAAGCAAACAAACCATTTTTGAGAACACAATGAGCAAGTATCTAAGAGCCCATGGATAACCATGGATAGAAAGGGTTCTAACACCTTCCCTTTCTATAACCTACCTCCCGAACCGAGAGCAATCTCTATAAGGAATTTTTCTGTGCTTTTGTCCTGTCCATGTTGGAGAAAATAAAAGACGGTGGCGACTCTTGCTTCCGCAACATTTCGCGAACCAGCGTTAAACAGTCAGTTCCAGATCCACCAATCACAACTGTTCCGGGGCCTCTCCCCTATACATCCGGCAAAGCTGTCCCATGGCACTATGGGGCAGACGTTTATGTGCTTGGAGTTAAACAAGAGTTTGATACTAATACCGGCGTCAGTAACATCACTGGACCTGCCAAAGTTACCCGCAGTGGTAGGCTGTTCTCGCCAGATATTGCGCCACCAGCTATTCAGAAACCTCTTATCATCACACTCGCAAGTGTGCATGTTCCTCTTCCTAATCAAGTTCCTGTTTCTACCCTTGTTGCCGAGTCATCTGACGCTCGGGGCAAAGGGATTACTACTGATTTGCCTGCCCTGACAGAGGCACCAAAGACAACCACTGTTGAAGCCTCTCAGCAAGAGATGGAGGAGATCCTCAAAATTATCAAGAAAAGTGATTTCAATGTTGTTGAGCAGTTGGGGCACACCCCATCAAAAATTTCTATGCTATCACTGTTGTTGTGTTCAGAGGCCCATGCTAAGGCCCTGATCTCCTTCCTGAAGATGGCCCATGTGCCGCAAGAAACATCTGCTGATCAATTTACTGATTGTGTGGCCAACTTGACTGCCGATAATGGTTTGGGCTTCTCTGACACCGATCTGACCGCCAAAGGAAAAAACCATAATGACGCCCTGCATGTCTCCATTGAATGCAGGGGCACTACTCTTGCCCATGTGTTGGTAGACACCGGTTCTTCATTGAACGTATTACCCAAGAAAGCCCTAGACAGGCTGGATTGTGAGGGTCTGGAGCTCAAGCCTAGTAATATTGTTGTCCGAGCCTTTGACGGTTCGAAAAGGATGGTACACGGGGAAGTTGACATTCCAACCAGGGTTGGTTCTCAAGTGTTTGATTCTACTTTCTATGTGATGGATATCCGACCATCCTATTCTTGTTTGTTGGGTCGTCCATGGATCCATAAGGCTGGAGCGGTGACCTCCACACTACATCAAAAGCTTAAATATCCAGTCAGAGGAAAGATTGTGACAGTTCAGGGGGAGGAAGAATATATGGTCAGCCACCTCATCTTGTTCCGGTACATAGAGATGGATGGGGAATTCATTGAAACCCCCTTTCAACACTTTGAAGAGGTCCCTTATACATTGGCGTCGGCTGAAACTATGATTGAAGACCCTCCTTTGAAGATGGCTTCCTTAAAGGATGCCCGGGCTGTGATTGAGAAGGGTGAGTGCGCAAACTGGGGCCGACTCCCTAAATTTACTCCAAAGACCGACAAGTTTGGTTTAGGCTTCACTGCAGAGGCTCAGAGGGCTGTTCGCAAAGCAAGGGTTGGAAGACCTCCTGTGTTTATCACCAACCCAGGAGTGAATGCTATTGAAGACGACATGGAGGAATCTGAATTTGACAGCTGGATCTACCCAACAACCGACAGTGGACCAAGCAACTGGACTGCCAAAGACTTTACACCTATTACTTTTGTCACTCAGTAATGAATTCTCTTGTTTTCAATTTGTAACAAACAATATGTTGAAACTTTTATGGCTCGGTGTCCTACCCGGGGCACCGCGACTTCATTTGTGAGGGCTTTAGTATGTCATTTTCATATATCATTAATCAAAACATTGGACGTTTGTTGCATTTCAAAATCTTGTGCTCCTTTTCTTTCTTTATCATATATTGCAAAATAGCTATATTTACACACACTCACTTATACAGGTTCCAATCCACTCTGGATCTCACTGGTAACGACTCTGCTACTGCCAGTTATGACTTCGAAAATCCGATCAACTTAGCCGAAGACGAAGGTGAAGATGATTGTGAAGTGCCTGATGAACTTGCAAGACTGCTACTCCAGGAAGAGAGGGCCATTCAGCCACATGAAGAGCCGGTGGAAACGGTAAATCTGGGTACTGAGACAGACAAAAAGGAAGTCAAGATTGGTGCTAATCTAGAGCTCAGTGTGAAGCAACGGTTGATTCAGATGCTGCATGACTATGTGGAAATCTTTGCCTGGTCTTCCGAAGACATGCCTGGGTTGGATACCGACATTGTGGTTCATCACTTTCCTACCAAGGAAGACTTCCCTCCGGTAAAACAGAAGGTCCGCCGTATGCGTCCAGAGATGTCCGAGAAAATCAAAGCTGAGGTTATGAAACAATTTGATGCCGGATTTCTAGTAGTGACTTCTTACCCTCAGTGGATTGCCAACGTGGTTCCAGTGCCGAAGAAAGATGGTAAGGTCCGAATGTGTGTTGATTACAGGGATTTGAATAGGGCCAGCCCCAAAGATGACTTCCCTCTGCCTCATATCGACGTTCTGGTTGACAATACTGCTCAGCATAAAGTTTTCTCCTTCATGGACGGCTTCTCAGGTTATAATCAGATCAAGATGGCTCCTGAAGATATGGAGAAGACCACTTTTGTTACTCAGTGGGGCACCTTTTGCTACAAGGTCATGCCTTTTGGGTTGAAAAATGCTGGGGCAACCTACCAACGTGCCATGGTTGCTTTATTTCATGATATGATCCATCACGAGATAGAAGTATACGTCGACGATATGATTGCAAGGTCCCAAACTGAGGAGGAACACCTTGACCATCTACGGAAGCTGTTTGACCGTCTGAGGTTGTACAAGCTGAGGTTGAACCCGAACAAATGCACCTTTGGGGTGAGATTTGGAAAATTGCTAGGCTTCATCGTAAGCGACAAAGGTATTCAAGTGGACCCTGCCAAGGTGAAATCCATACAAGAGATGCCAACTCCCAAGACAGAGAAAGAAGTCAGAGGCTTTCTAGGACGGCTGAACTATATTGCCCGATTCATCTCACATCTAACTGCTACCCGTGAACCAATCTTCAAGTTGCTGAAGAAGGATCAAGTAGTACGTTGGAACGTTGAATGTCAGGCCGCTTTCGAAAAAAATCAAAGAGTATCTTCAAGAACCACCCATTCTTATGCCACCGGTTGAAGGGAGACCTCTAATCTTATACTTGACAGTACTTGACAACTCAATGGGGTGTGTGCTGGGGCAGCATGACGAGTCTGGCCGAAAAGAGCACGTTATTTATTACCTTAGCAAAAAGTTTACCGACTGTGAGACTCGGTACTCACTGCTCGAGAAAACTTGCTGCGCTTTGGTATGGGCTGCTTGCCAGCTGAGACAGTATATGTTGACTCACACTACTCTGTTGATTTCAAAAATGGATCCAATCAAGTACATATTCGAAAAGCCCGCCTTATCCGGAAGAATAGCAAGATGGCAAATGATCTTGACAGAATACGAAATCCAGTACACGACTCAAAAAGCAATCAAGGGAAGTGTATTGGCAGACCATTTGGCTCACCAACCAGTGGACGATTACCAGTCATTGAACTTTGAATTTCCAGACGAAGATATCATGGTAGTAACTGATTATGAAGTACCTGGACCGGATGAAGGACCTGAGGAAGGATCCCGATGGTCTATGCACTTTGACGGAGCCTCGAACGCTTTGGGTAATGGTATCGGCGCTGTGATCATATCCCTTAAAGGCACTCATACTCCACTCACCGCCTGACTATGTTTCAACTGCACCAACAATATGGCAGAGTATGAGGCTTGTATCATGGGTCTTCAAGCTGCAATCGACTTAAGGATCAAGTTTCTGAGTGTCTTCGGAGATTCCGCTCTCGTGATCAATCAGGTCAAAGGCGATTGGGATACGAAACACCCAAATCTTATTCCTTACAAGGAGTATGTGCTGACATTGCTTCCCCACTTCGAGGAGATATCTTTTGAACACTTTCCAAGAGAGGAGAATCAGTTAGCGGACGCATTAGCTACGATGTCTTCCATGTTCAAGGTTAGATGGGACAACGAGGCTCCCCGGATCATTATCTGGAAGTTGGACGAACCTGCACACTGCTGCGATCTTGAGGCCGAAGAGGTAATAGAAAAACCCTGGTATCATGAGGTGAAGAGATACTTGGAAGCTCAAGAATACCCCGAAGGCGCATCGGTTAATGACAAGAAATTTCTGAGAAGGTTTGCGGCAAAGTTCTTCCTCAGCAACGGCATTCTCTACAAGCGAAACCATGATTCAACCTTACTGCGTTGTGTGGATAAGACTGAAGCAGAAAAGATCATGGCAGAGCTACATGAAGGTACCTTCGGAACACATTCCAGTGGACATACCATGGCAAAGAAAATCCTTCGGGCAGGATACTTCTGGTCCACAATGGAAGCCGACTGTTATCAACATTCTCGGATGTGTCATAAATGCCAGATCTATGCTGACAAGGTGCACATTCCTCTGGTTCCTCTAAACGTCTTGACAGCACCTTGGCCTTTTGCAATGTGGGGCATTGATATGATCGGCGAGATCAGACCTACGGAATCCAACGGGCATCAGTTCATCTTGTTAGCGATTGATTACTTCACAAAGTGGGTTGAAGCAGCTTCCTACGCTACTGTAACCAAAAGCGTCGTGGCACGTTTCATTTGGCACAACCTGATCTATCGATACGGTGTACCTGAGAGGATCATTATGGACAATGGTACCAATCTTAACAACAAGATGATCACTGAGCTCTGCGAGCAATTCAAGATACAACACCACAATTCTTCTCCCTACCGGCCGAAGATGAATGGGGCTGTAGAGGCGGCAAATAAGAACATTAAGAAGATTGTGCAGAAGATGACAGTGACCTACAAAGATTGGCACGAAATGTTACCGTTTGCTCTTCATGGGTACCGCACCTCAACAAGGACGTCAACAGGGGCAACTCCCTTTTCCTTGGTCTATGGCATGAAGGCAGTCTTGCCTATTGAAGTCCAGATACCCTATCTCCGGATAATGAAGGATGCAGACTTGAGCGAAGATGACTGGATCTAGACTCGACTTGATCAATTAAACCTAATTGACGAAAAGAGACTCACTGCGATTTGTCATAGTCAGACGTACCAAAAACGGATGATCAGGGCATTTAACAAGAAAGTCAGACGACAAAAGTATCAAGTCGGGGACCTGGTAATCAAGCGCATCATTCTCCCTCAAAATGATCCGCGGGGAAAATGGACCCCTACATACGAAGGGCCATTTGTGGTTAAACATATCTTCTCGGGAGGAGCCATGATTCTAACCATCATGGATGGTGACGACCTTCCTCACCCCGCCAATGCAGACATAGTAAAAAGATACTACGCATGAATAAAAGACCCGCTAGGTTGACACACCTAGGCAAAAATAAGGGCTTCCCGGCGAACCAAAAGGGTTCAGGCAAAAATAAGGGATGAAACCAAAAAATCTGTACACCCGGCAAGTCGAAAACCTGAAAAGGCAGCTTGGGCAAAAATGGGTATCCCGATGGACTGAAAACCCGAAAGGGAGGTCCAGGAAAAAGTTAGGGATAAAGCGTAACACTATGTCTCATTGGATCACCTTGCATCCAGAATTCGGCATCAACTATCAGGCTCAGACTTCGGCATCGATCAATCAGATTCATCTTCAACTAAGCAGCAAAGTGATGAGACGCTTGAAGACATAAAGGCGATAGCAGAGTTGGAACCCAGTGGGACTATTTTTCACATAGCTGTTTTGGTTTCCGTTTCAAAATTGTATAAACTATATGTTGTTAGACGGCGTTCTCTTACCAGGACGTCAGCCTCCTGTACATAAACGCCTATTTACAGGCAAATTTCAAAATCAATACAAGTTCAATTTTTCAGACAAATTACCCGTCGTTTTCCCTTTTTCTCTTTTGTCTTACGAAGAACGTCCAATGCTTATTTTTGATATATGCATTTGACATTGATTGCTAATTGTAAATATTTGCATGCGAAACAAAGGATTAATTACAGGTGATATTAGAAACAGGGGCAGTTTAGAATTGTCTAAGCGTTCTAGTTGCTCTGTCCACCAAGGTACCAAGGTAGGTTCGGCTGAAGAACGTAACCAAGTCACCTCAACTCCCTGCAGAGTAAAACCAGGATTCAGCAATACTCTTCCCAGGAAGAGTTGGTCTCCCGGCAGCCCTGAAAAGGCACATTTTTTCCCCCTAGCAAGTCAGCGATACGTTCCCCAGCGGAGTATAGACATTCCTCAGCAAGCATCCCTGGCAGTCTTAATATAAGATTGTTCCCCGGCAGAACACGGACATCCAGTGTAGCCATTCCCCAGTACAATTCAAAAGTGTCCCCAGGAGAGTGGAATCCACATCCCCAGTGAAGTCGCCGGTAGATTCTGAAGCTTATCCCCAGTAGATTCTGGAAACTTGTCACCTCTAGAGTACATACGTCCCTCCCCGACTTTACTCAAAGGTTATCTTCCCACCAGGGCTTATAACTGGGTTACCCTCAGCTAATTATCACGAAAATTCGTCCTCGGAGAAGTTCTTCCAATCCCCAGCGAAGTTCTCATCAAAACCTCAGCGAGGTATCTCTTCCCACAGAGTAATACCCCGCAGAGTAACCTCTTCACCTATTTTATTCCCCTCAGAGTAATCTCTTCAACAAGTTTATTCCCCAACAAAGTCATCTTCTCCTACCGGTTTATTCTTGCAACCATCATCCCCAGCGGAAACGAAGAACTCTACTCTTCAACGTTAGCCCAGGATTTGATTCCCCGGCCAGTCATCAAGGATTTATTTTCCTAGACGAAAATACACTCATAGACATTTCACATTCCATACATCCTGCTTACATACATGATAAAGTGCATACAACACTATCTTATTTTGAGCATCATGACATCCTGCACATCATGACATTGCATACAACTAATGTTTTTCCTTTTCAGGGAAAGGTCAATCCAAAGATGATTGCTATCAACTATCGCAATTCCAGATTCGATTCCTGTATCTAGCCAGGGCACGTTTGAAGAGTTTGAAGATTCGATACCTGTATCCATCCAGGGCAAATCTGTAGACGACTAATTCCAGATTCGATTCCTGTATCTAGCCAGGGCACGTCTGAAGAGTTTGAAGATTTGATACCTGTATCCAGCCAGGGCAAATCTGTAGACGACTAATTCCAGATTCGATTCCTGTATCTAGCCAGGGCACGTCTGAAGAGTTTGAAGATTCGATTCCTGTATCCAGCCAGGGCAAATTTGTAGACGACTAATTCCAGATTTGATTCCTGCATCTAGCCAGGGCACGTCTGAAGATTTTGAAGATTCGATTCCTGTATCCAGCCAGGGAAAATCTGTAGACGACTAATTCTAGATTCGATTCCTGTATCTAGCCAGGGCACGTCTGAAGAGTTTGAAGATTCGATACCTGTATCCAGCCAGGGCAAATCTGTAGGCGACTAATTCCAGATTCGATTCCTGTATCTAGCCAGGGCACGTCTGAAGAGTTTGAAGATTCGATACCTGTATCCAGCCAGGGCACGTCTGTAAGAAACCTTTTGAAGTTCCAGATTCGATACCTGTATCTAGCCAGGGCATGTCTGTGAGCGAATGAGTAAAGATCAACACCTGTAACAGGCCTGGAAATTATCTTTCTCAGGTACGCAAGTTCTCGCTAAGGAATCTCTTACGCGATCAACATCTCCAGATGGCATCTATAAGCCCATCCACCTACCAACAGTCTCCAAATGGCATCTATAAGCCCATTCCCGACAAGGTTCTGTCACATCTCCAAATGGCATCTATAAGCCCATTCCCGACAAGGTCCTGTCACGTCTTCAGATGGCATCTATAAGCCCATCCTCCTATCCACCATCTCTCCAAATGGCATCAGTAAGCCCATTCCCACAATCACACTGCTGATACTCTACTATGTGAGTGCAAATTTCAGGGCACTCTAGTGTCCAATCTCCTTTTACCCTCGAGTCGCGAAAGACAAGCTTGCCAATCTAACTTTTCAGGTTCAAGAAGATTGAACAGGGGCAACTGTTGTACCCCAAAATTTTCCCTCCCATTTCCTCAACATTTTCTCACCACAAGACCCTTGGAGCTCAAGATCTAGCTAGGGTTTACTCTGCTCAAGACCCCTCCTTGCACTGTTTACCCAAATTAGGGTTTGTGTTTGCACAAAGATGTTTTGACCTAAAAGTCCCAAAGTGACTTTCATGCTTCATGTTAGACTCACAAGTTTGTCCATGCCAAGTTTCAAGCCTTGATTCCAATCTTTGCCCAGTCAATTGGACAGTTGACCTAGAAATCAACTATATTGGGGAAAAAGTCAACTGTGGTCAATTGATAGTCAAACCTCATGATTTTTGACCCACATCAACATTATGAACTCATATGGACCATTTGATCAAATTTGGATCACAATTCCACAAGAAATTTGATCAGATCACCAAAAGGGCAAAATGGTCATTTTTAGGGTTTTGACTGCACAAAGGCGATTTTTGACTGTTTGATCTAGCCAATAGCAAACCAAGCTCACATATGGACTCAAGGACCCCTTGGAATTGTCTTGGCATGTTCAACAAGTTCAAAAGATCCCAAATGCACAAGATTGACAAATGAATTTTCCAGTCAACTGAGCCAAATTTGACTGTATACTGAAAAGTCAAACTTTGACTTTTTGGTCAAAATCAAGTGCCAAGATTCAGTTTTCATCAAGACATGTCAAATTGTGAAACTTGTTCATTAAGAAAGCAAAATGACAACTTAGGGTTTGAAATGAAGAAATTTCATAACTTAGAATTTTTCTAAGTTATGAAAATTCCTAATTTTTTCCTAACTTTGTCCCATTGTTTCATCAAGATACATTTGGATTCAAGGAAAACTCAAAACATGAAAGTTGTAGCCCATTTAAAAATCTATAACTTTGATTCACAAAGTTTCCTCAAAAGAAGCTTGTAGCTCAAGTTATGATTTTTGGAACAAGGGTGCAAAACATTCTTAACTTAGAAAATTTTTGACCTATTCTAGGCAGGATTTTTGCCTAACTTCATGGCCACTTTTCACATGCTTCCACTTGGAATTTCAATTTGCATCACAAAGATGGATTGTAGTACACCTTCCAAGATTTCCAAAATGTCCAAGAACTTCTCAAACACCCTTGTGGTTAGGGAGAATCAAATTTGGCAATATGGGCAAAAGTCACTTTGTTCATGAGCCATATTCATGTTCATACACTTTGCAATTTTTCAAATCAGCATGAGCAAGCTAGTTACAGGCCTCTAATCCTTTTCTTACTCAATAATTAAATGCCAATCCATTGTTCCAAGGCATTATTTTGTGCATTTGGTCATTGTATGAAGAATTAAGCCTTAATTAGAAAAAGCACTTTATCCATTTTTGAAAAGTTACACTTTATGTCAAGTTTGCAAATCAAGAGGTACAATGCATATCTTTGGACAAAAGATTCATGGACATAACACACTGATCAAGGGGGATTGGTACAGCATGTTTAGGGGGCCTGCATAAGTCTAGAAACCAAGTTGACAAACTTGGATTACATGAGAAGAAACATTGCATAACTTAACACAACACACATTTCTGCCAACAAAAACTTAGACAAACTTGTTGAACACATTCCAAACATCATAACTGAGCTAAGGCACGAGCTAACCACCTTCCAAACCTCATCATTCTTTAAAACACCATCCTACTGCAAAAAACAGAGTCCCTTCTGCAGTTGGACTTCCACAACTCAATCCATTCGTGCGCCTTGGCCAAAACCAATTCATACACACTCCATACCATCTATACAAACTATCCCAAGCATTGGGCACGACCTGTAACACCCCTAACCAGTTTTGCCATTTTCACCTTTCTCTCTTGAAGGTTGACTTCTGTAGCTTGATACAGCAAGACTCAAAGCACACCAAGCATTGGAGAAGCATCCCTGAACTTCAAGCAAGCTGTACAAGTCCTCACCTTGCCTTGAAAGTGCCTCCATTGTCATATACGATCCAAGCTGAACAGGTAAGTTCATGGACTTCTATCTCTCAATCTAGGAAGAGTTAGGTTTATATTTATGAATGAAAAGTGTCATACTCATGTCCCTGAAGCCACCCATATCCTCACTTTCTATTTATATTGCATATGCTAAGAGAATTTAAGACCTGAACATTGACAAAAACCTTAGGTCAGGAATTGGGGGAGAAGAAATTCTCTCTCATTCATGAGAGTTAGATCAAGTTCTTGGTATGTATGGATTCGTGGCTTGATGCTTTTCATTTTCTGTGTTATAAGTTTGTGCTAAAAGTCCAGGAATCAGGATGTTTGAACAAGGTGGAAAAGGCGCGCGTTTTTGACATTTTTGTTGCTGGAGGTTGAAGACAACCTCTATGGGCTGGGCCTGAGATATTTTTCCTTTTTGCACCACATTCTCACACATGCACCCCCTTGGCCCATTGCATTTTATTTTCATTATTTTTGACTTTTGATTTTTGTTTCTGACTTATTTATTTTGGTCAAAGCATAAAAAATATTAAAAATATTTTTCTCACATTTTTTTGCATTTTTTTTTACATTTATTGTGTTTCATTTAGTTTTATATGTAAATAAATATATAATATACTTTTTATTTAAAATACTAAAATAATACCAATACATTCTATTTTCTGATTTTTTATTTTATTTTATCCTTTGAAAACATTTTATAAAAAAATATACTTTTTTTTGTAAATATTAAATATCTTATTTTTGTACATATTTAATATATTTAACATATAATATAAATATTTATATATTTATTAGGATATTTAGGATAAAAATACCAAAAATATACATTTTTATTTGTATTAATATTTAACATCAAAAATACCTTTTGACAAATATACTTCTCTTTTATTTATTTTTTGTATATAATTAATAAATATTGTATATAATACATATATAAATAATAAATACCCTTTTATTTAGCAAAGTTAGGGTTTCTTGCCCTAAATATGAAAATATCCAAATTAACTCTTTTTGTTTATTTTATTTTTATTTCATTTGTGAATAAAACATACACTTACACAAAAATATTTACACATACATATTGCTTTATTCTTATACATCTTTATATTTACATTTGCGCAATTCGATTTGGTTGTAAATATTGGACACTACTCTCCTATGAAGTCTCATCCCCATTTGAACATTTGTACCCCCCATCCCATAATTTGTGTTGTAATAACTTAGGACCTTTAAATTTCGCACTTTAAAGCTTTCTAAATATGCCATGATAGACTTAGGGTTTTGTATGCAAAAATCAACCAAAAATTAGCTTGACCTAACAAAAGACAAAAAGCATGCAAATGAACAAACACCAATCACACTTGCACCCCTAGGGTTACTCCACTTGTTGCCTTCAATAAATGAGCCATATTGCATGTTAGGTATCTTTGGCAAAACAAAACAAATTCAAATGATCATAGTCCCTCGATGACGCTTTCAAAAGTTGCCTAAAAATGATCAAGTCCCTTAAAGGAAAAAATTGCCCAAAGATACTTGGCACCATTGCAATCATGGTCTAAACGATGACCCGCGCCCGTCCCGTTCACATCCTAACACAAGATTGTCCACCAAATACAATGGTGGAACAAAATTGTTAAAAGGGTTAAAACATAGCAAAGATCTTTGAGAAATTTAGGGTAGATAGCTCTTAGTTACTTGCCAACTTGCAAAACAAAAACACTTGCCTATTTTTCAAAACACACAACACACTTTCAAAACAACTTTCAAAAAACATTGAAAACTTTTCAAAAGATAAGTACACCTTTGTATACATCCCACCATGGATCACTGCAAAGGTTGCCACCACATTGGCCTCTTTTCAAAACATTTTCAAACCCACACACAAAGCACCATTTCAAACAATTGAAAATCAAGGCAAGTTGATCTAAGCAAGTAACTAAGAGCCCATGGATAACCATGGATAGAAAGGGTGCTAATACCTTCCCTTTCTATAATCTACTCCCCGAACCTAAGAAAACATCTCAAAGGTTTTTGTTGTGCTTTTTAACCTTTCCTTAGGATAAAACAAAAAGTCGGTGGCGACTCTTGCTCAACCGAAACATTTGCAAAAACAAACGCAAAACCTCAAGTCAGTTCTCCCACCGTATCACACGCATTTACTACTTTCATCACTTATCAGAAAAAGAAAGAAAAGAAAACTCGTGCAAAAATATTCATACAATTCAGAAAAAGTTTTAAAGAACCTAATTCACCCCCCTCTTAGGCGCATCTGAACTTACAATTGGCATCAAAGTAGGTTATAGGTAACCTGTTCCTACTAGATCCAGAATGGCTTCCGCAAACAACAATTCTGTGTTCAGAGACGGTGGCAGTAGCAATAAGCCTCCTCTATTCTGTGGTGAATATTTTGATTTCTGGAAGATTCGTATGAAGGCTCATCTAGAAGCACAAGGAGAAGAAATATGGGATGCTGTCCAAAATGGCCCTTTTGTTCCGGTAACTGTAGTAAACGGCGTTGGCTCATCAAAGCCCAAAACTGCATGGGATGATGACGATAAGAAAAAGGTCTTGTATGACAAAAAGGCAATAAACCTCCTTCAAAGCGCACTTAGTATGGATGAATTCTTCCGTGTCTCGGCATGTACAACGGAAAAAGAAATTTGGGATACACTGGTTGAAACACATGAAGGAACAATTGAAGTAAAGAGATCGAGACTTAATACGTTAAGTCAAGAATATGAATTGTTCCGCATGCAACCCGGAGAATCCATTCTTGATTTACAAAAGATATTTGTGCATCTAACAAATCATCTAAGGGCACTTGGCAAAACATTGACCAATGATGAGTTGAACCTAAAAGTGCTCAGATTCTTGACTAGAGAATGGCAACCAAAAGTAACGGCAATCAGAAAAGAAGAGTCTCGCTACTATGACATCCTCAACTTTGTTCGGGAAACTTCAAGAATACGAGACAAAACTTGGTATATTGGAAAAGCATGAAAATCAAGAAAAGAAGTCTAAGAACATTGCCTTGAAGATTGACTCCAAGGAAGATGAAAAGAAAGATAATCATGATGAAGATGAAAACTTCATGCTTCTCCTTATAAGACTTGGAAAATTCTTTGGTAAAAATGACAAAGCCTTCTCGCACTCAAAGAAGAAGAAACACTTCAAGGTCACATCAAACCGGACTGTCCAAAACTCTCAAATAAAAGTGGCTACAAAGGCAAGAAGGAATCACAAGATAAGAAAGCATATGTTGAACTGAGTTCTTCATCCGACTCCGATAGCGACGAAAGTGCCAATCTTGCATTAATGGCCTCACACCACTCCGAAAGCGAAGATGATGAGGTTAGTAACGTATTCTATCTTTTTGATAGTGATGCACAAGGTGCTATAAATGAACTGTTAAATGAATGCAAAATTCTGTACAAAACTATCTCATCACAAAAGAAAGAAATTTCATCGTTGGAAGAAAAATGTGGATATATTGAAAAAGATCTCAAAGATGAAAAGCAAAAAGCTAGTGATGAAAAACAGAATTTTGTATGCAAAAATCGTGAATATCTCTCTTTCCAAATTGTCCAATTAAAAAGGGTTATTGAAAGGTATGAAAAAGGAAAAATTGGATTGGAAGGTGTTCTTAGCCAACAAAGACACTCAAATGACAAATGTGGTCTTGAATACTCAAAATTTTCAAAACCAAGTACCAACAAAACCATCTTTGTCAAGGCTAGCGATCAACCAACCAAAGAGAAAGAAATCACTCCAAAAATAGTTCATCACTATCCTAAAAATAAAATACCCTCTAAGAAGAAATCTTATCCTTCTAGATATAGAAGTAAATTTGAACCTACTTGTTTTTATTGTGGTATTCGAGGACACACACCTAATTCCTGTTATGTTAGAAACTTTGGCATGGCAAATGCGAATTATGTGTGGGTTAAGAAAGGAACTAACTATGAAGGACCCAAAGCAACTTGGGTACCTAACAAAACCTAATCTTGTTTTGTAGGTAAGCTTGACGACCACTTCAAATCTATGGTATCTCGATAGTGGTTGTTCCAAGCATATGACGGGAGATATCGACAAATTTTCACATCCAACGCTTAAGGCCAAGGGTTATGTGACGTATGGAGATAACAACAAAGGAAAGATTCTTGTCATAGGAAAAGTTGGTAATCCACCTTTCACATAAATTGAAGATGTTCTTTATGTCGAAGGACTAAAGCACAATCTTCTAAGTATTAGCCAACTATGTGACAAAGGTTTCAAGATCAAGTTCACTAAAGGTGAATGTTTGATAGAAGATGAAGTCACACATGAGGCTAAACTTAAAGGTAAAAGAGTAAATAATATTTTTATGATTTCCCTTAATGATTTGTCTTTGAAGGTTAAATGTCTCATGGAAAACAACAATGACTCATGGCTATGGCACAAAAGAATCGCTCATATTCATATGGAGCATTTAAACAAATTGATTTAGCATGACCTTGTTGTTGGACTGCCTAAGATAAAGTTCATCAAAGATAGACTTTGCGATGCATGTCAAAAGGGAAAGCAAAAAAAATCATCTTTCAAATACAAGAATGTGGTGTCCACTACTAGGCCACTACAATTGCTTCATATGGACTTGTTTGGCCCTTCTAGAACGAGGAGCTTCGGAGGTAATGTATACGCTCTAGTTATTGTTGATGACTTTTCTAGATATACTTGGACACTCTTTTTAGTGCAGAAAAATGATGCATTCAAGGCGTTCAAGAAATATGCAAAGCAAATTCAAAATGAGAAGTCACTATCTATTTCCTCCATAAGAAGCGACCATGGTGGAGAATTCCAGAATTCCTCCTTTGAAGATTTCTGTGAAGAACATGGAATATCACATAATTTCTTAGCACCAAGTACTCCTCAACATAATGAAGTTGTAGAAAGGAAGAATAGGTCTCTTATTGAACTTGCAAGGACAATGCTTAGTGATTCAAACCTTCCAAATTACTTTTGGGCGGATGTTGTAAGCACGACATGCTTTGTAAGCAATAGAGTTAATATTCGACCTATCTTAAAGAAGACTCCGTATGAACTCTTTCGAGGAAGGAAACCAAATATTTCATTCTTTCATGTCCTTGGCTGCAAATGTTTTGTCCTTAACAACGACAAAGACAACCTTGGTAGGTTTGATGAAAAATCAGATGAAGGTATTTTTCTTGGATACTCCTTATCTAGTAAAGCTTATCGTATTTACAATAAAAGAACTTTAACTATTGAGGAATATATGCACGTATCATTTGATGAATCTAACCCCTCCGAGGAGGATACTATTGTTTTAAATAATGATGATGAGATTTTAGATATTCCTCAAGAAGATGGATCCAAGACCAACAATGAGAATCAATTGGAACAACAAGAAAAACAAATTCTGGAAGAATCAAATGTCAATGATCTACCTAAGGAATGGAGAACCCATAGAGATCACCCTATTGATAAAATCATCGGTGACATCAATCAAGGCGTTTCAACAAGATTGAACCTCAAAGATGCTTGCTTGAACATGGCGTTCGTTTCTCAAATTGAACCTTCCAAAGTCGATGACGCATTAGGAGACGACCAATAGATGATTTCTATGCAAGAATAATTAAATCAGTTTGAGAGAAATCAAGTTTGGGAACTTTTTCCTAGACCAAGTGACAAACACATCATAGGTACAAGATGGGTGTTCAAAAACAAACTTGATGAGAACGGTATAATTGTCCGAAACAAAGCAAGATTGGTAGCCCAAGGATACAACCAAGAAGAGGGAATTGACTTTGAAGAAACTTTCGCTCCGGTTTCAAGGTTAGAAGCTATCCGTGTTTTACTTGCTTACGCTTGTTCATTGAATTTTAAGCTTTACAAAATGGACGTCAAAAGTGCATTCTTAAATGGATACATCAATGAAGAAGTCTATGTCAAACAACCCCCGGGCTTTGAAGACTTCAAGAATCCTTCACATGTCTTTAAGTTGAGAAAAGCTCTTTATGGCTTAAAACAAGCACCTAGAGCATGGTATGAAAGACTCAGTACATTCTTATGCGAAAAAGGTTTCGAGAAAGGTAAAGTGGATAAGACCTTGTTCATAAAGAAGATCAAAGGTAACACTTTATTAATACAAGTCTATGTCGATGATATTATATTTGGTTCAACTAACCAAGATTTGTGTGAAGAATTTTTGTTGATGATGCAAGGAGAATTTGAGATGTCTATGATGGGCAAGATGAAATATTTCCTTGGATTGCAAATTAAGCAACTGAAAGATGGTATCTTCATCAATCAATCAAAATATTGCAAGGAACTTTTGAAAAAGTTTTATATGGATAATTGCAAATCAATGCACACGCCAATGGGCTCCGGTACTTATGTTGATCAAGATGAATCCGGTATTTCCATTTATATTACTAAATATCGAGGCATGATTAGATCACTGCTATACTTGACGGTAAGTCATCCTGACATCATGTTCAGTGTATGTCTGTGTGCACAATTTCAAGCAAACCCGAAGGAATCTCACCTCATGGCGGTAAAAAGAATCATGAAATATCTCAAAGGAACAACCAATGTCGGCCTATGGTACCCAAAAGGTAATATATGCAATTTAATTGGTTATTCTGACGCTGATTATGCAGGATGTAAAACAGATAGAAAAAGCACAAGTGGCACTTGTCACATTTTGAGAAATGCATTAGTCTCTTGGGCATGCAAGAAACAAGCTTGTGTGGCTCTTAGTACGGCCGAGGCGGAATACATTGCAGCGGGTAGTTGCTGTGCGCAAATTCTATGGCTCAAGCAACAACTCCGTGACTATGGACTCGACCTTGGATGCATTCCACTCCGATGCGACAACACAAGTGCAATCAACATTACAAAAAATCCTGTGATGCATTCTAAAACAAACATATCGACATTCGACATCACTTTCTTCGTGATCATGTACTTCAAGGAGATGTCAAAGTCACCTTTGTGGATAGGCATAATCAGCTAGCAGATATCTTCACTAAACCGTTGGCAAGAGAACCGTTTTTCAAGATCCGAAGAGAGCTAGGTATCTTGGACGAAAATGACATTATCTAATTAAGGTACATGGCTATGATCTTAATCTTAACTTTATGGTAATATATCATGATCCATGTTTTTATTACTAAATTTTTTATATATGACCATGAAATCCCCAAAAATTAAGTATTTTTCACTTTTTTCACTAATGACAATCGATTGTCATAGAGTGACAATCGGTTGTATCTAAAAAAATTTAGATTCTGTCTTCACAACAATCAGTTGTCACTCCACGACAACCGGTTGCATTCTCATTATTTTCGCCCCTATTTGCATTTTTCAAAGGATGCAATCAGTTGTCATCAAACGACAATGGATTGCACAATTCAAAATTTTGAAATTTTGAAATTTTTTTCAGTTACACTCTCTTTTATTCTTTCTCTTCCATTGCCATTACTATTATTTATTTTATACAAGATTTTTATTCTCTTTTTTGAATGTTTTAAGTCTTTGGTCAACAATTTTTTAATGCTTAGTCCTTTCCTATGACACAATTTTTTGGATACTTACACACTCAAGAATCTCTATGCTACAAGTCTTTATTGTTTTGACTAAACCATTGAATGTCTTACCTAACCATTGCATGCCTCACCTATCCATTGAATGCCTATCCATCTATAAAAGCTCAACCAAAACCTAAAAACATCATATATCCTCAAGAAACCCTACAAACACCAAATACCCTTTCCCCTTCCAATTATCTCATCCCTCACCATGTCAACATCAAAGAAAGGCAAGGGAAAAGCTTCTTCCTCATATCAAGGTGATGATCTCTCAAAACTCATTCCATCAAGAAGCCAAAGGGAAAGATTTGTGTCTCACTTTCAGAAGATGACGGTTCTTCTACCAAGGTTCGGTAATGTTGACAACTTCTATTCCGAATGTTTTAGTTTTCCAGCTTTATTTAGATCTCAAGGGATATACAAGTTAATTGGTGTTAATGGACCCATTTACCCCACTTTGGTTAGAATTTTCTATAGCAATCTAACCATTAGTAGAGGATGCATGATTTCAAATGTCAAAGGGGTTCCTATAGAACTCACAATGCAAAATTTTGGTGAAGCTTTGGGTATTCCAAATGACGGTGCTTGCATTAAACTTCTCTCAAATGCAAATCTTCCTGGCTACAACAAAAGAGACTTCTACTATAGAATTGCAAGAATTCCCGAGCATGATTTTATTCAGAAAAGGCAAAGACTTATTGGTGGAACTCCAGAGAGGAACTCTTGGTCTGCAGGAATTCTCATTATTGATGATCGTTTGATCCACTACTTTTTGGCGTATGTGGTTATGCCAAAGTTCTCAAACATTTCCAATGTCAATGATTGTGAGATGCAGATTCTGTATGCGATGAAGAATGGGATTCAAATCAACTAGTCTTATGTGATTCTACATCATATGGAACTACATAATGAAAATGCTTCTGCTTTTCCCTATGGCTCCTGGCTTACCCTTGTTTTTGAGAAGTTCAATATTCCCTTGTCTGGTGAACACATGGTGCCTATGACTAACCCCAAACATGAAATCACTCTGAAGAAAGTATGTAATACCAAAACCGGCGTCAAATTTTATCTGATTAATAGAACCATCACATAAATTCATACTCCTCCATAAAACCAACCTCCACAAGAACAACCACTTCAAACCAACCTCCACAACCAATGGAAAACTCTTACAATCAAGTATTTGACTATCTTAAATACATGAACAACAACATGAACTATTAATTTGCTCATCTCTATGCCCATACAAATGTCCCTCCTTATGAAGCTCAACCCTATCATTACCCTTTCATTCAACCTCAAACCAATGAAGGCAATGATGGTGAAGATCAAGATGATGAAGACCTTGTTGAAGGCAGGGATGATTAGTTTTTAAGTTATTATATTTCTTAGTACTTTATGTTCTTATGTTTTATGTCATTTTTCTAGTTTCGTTTAAGACACTTCATGTATTGTGATCCTTTTCATTTTGTGCACTTTGCTTCTGTTATATCTATGTATGCAAACCTTATTTATGCTATGTTGTTTCTATGTGCACAATTTTTATGATCTTCTTTCCCATTCCTTTTTTCTAATGACAAAGGGGGAGAAGACTTTGTAGTTTCTTTTGTGTTTCTCTAACCCAAATTGCAGCAAGCAAGAAATCTTCAAAACTCTCATGCAATAGATCAAGGGGGAGTCTTTGACTTAGGGGGAGTTTTTAAACAACTTGATTAGAGAAAACCAAGATGCACTCCAAACTTCAAGCAATGGTTGGCATCATCAAAAAGGGGGAGACTGTGAAATCAAGCTTTCCAAGTGTTTTGATGAAGACAAGCTAGCATGCAAAAATGAATGGATCAAGATAGAAGATTTATCTCAAGCAAAGATTCATTGATCAAGATCAACTTTTCAAGACTTATGGCTTAAGGTATATGAAATTTTTGATCTTATGCTCTTAGTGCTCAAAACTATTTTTAATCATGCATTTACTTTATTAAAATAATATTTTGCGTATATACTATGTATGATTGAAGAAGGATGTTTTAAATTGCTTAAAATCTTTGAAAATAATTATTTTTCAATTTTTGTACACAAGTAATCGATTGTCATGCTAGGACAATCGGTTGCATCCAAAAAACTTTTGCTTCTGTTTGAAAACAATCAATTTTCATCTAGCAGCAATCGATTGTCATGTGCTCTGTTTTCAAATTTTTTGAACGTTGGCTTATGAGCAATCGATTGCTCCTCAATGACAATCGGTTGTCATAGTTATATTTTCCAAATTTTTAAACATTGCTTTTACAGCAATCGATTGTTGCTTTAGTGCAACCGATTGTTGTGCTTTAGATTTTGAAAATTTTTATTTTTCCAGCAACTTTTTGTAGCACCTTTTCATGGAAATCTTTGTATCTTTTCAAATACATTTTGTTAGTAAAAATGGTTTAAACATTGCTATGATTCATTGAAGAGGTGTTATTACACTATAAATTATTTTTGTTTAGAATTTTGAAAACAACAACAAAAAAAACAATACAACAACAATCACTAACAACTTTCTATTCTTTTGATCATACTCTTTACTCAAGATTTTTGTTCATCATTTTCATATGCATAATGAAAATTGTTCTTGAGCACTTAGAAGAGTATTCCATCTTAAATTTCATATTGGATAGAAAAGATCAATCAAGTGATTAACATTGCTCTTTCATCTTTCAAACTCTTATACAAATGAAACAAACTATTGTATACTTGTTTTCAGGATTGTTGGAAACAAGAAAGACACTTAGGGAGGATTGTTCTCTGTGGTCTTAGTGAAAATCCAAGAGGATTGTTCTTGGTCCAAGAGGATTGTTCTTGGTTGTTAAGTAGTCTTTGTACAAATTACCAACTATAAGGAAATCTCTTTCATGTTGAAAGGGGAGTGGAGTACTCTCGGACTGTGAGGGGAACCAGGATACATCTCTGTGTTCTTTACTTTCCGCATTTACTTCTTTCATCACTTATCATAAAAAGAAAGAAAAGAAACTCGTGCAAAAATATTCATACAATTCAGGAAAAGTTTTAAAGAACCTAATTCACCCCCCCCCCCCTTTTTAGGCGCATTAGAACTTACAGAATATGATGACTCCATAAGTGGCTAAGCCCGAGCCAGTGAAGGTGATTACTGACACGTCAACAGTTTCCTGGGTGTATTATAGAGAAGCCCATTTATTTGAAGAATATCCTACAAATCCTGTGTCTATTAACTATGTTGGCAATAACAATAACATATTCAACATCCCTACAACAACACATATAATCTTGGATGGCACAACCACCCAAATTTATTTTGGAGTAATAATAAAAATCAACCTAAACCTCAAGATACTCAATCAACTCAAGCACCACAAGTTCTACCTGTTTTTGTTGCACCTAACTATGTTGTGGCAAATCAAGGTAATAATCAGTTGGAAAATATCTTGAAATCCTTCATTTAAGAAACCAAGAATCAATTTCAAGCACAAAGAGTCAGCGTAAAAACCTAGAAAACTTAGAAAAGCGAGTAGGTTAAATTGCCACTGCTTTGAGTTCATGGAATGTGGGAACACTCCCAAGTTCTACTTAAACTCCAACTACAACTTCTAGAGTGAATAATGTTGAAACATGTCAAGTTATCAAGCTTAGGAGTGGGAAAGAATGTGAAAGATCCACTCCTAGAAACATTAAGACGAGTGGAGTCCTTCCGGAGTTGGACCGTGCTGATGAAAAAGGAGAATCCAATGAGGAACCGTCCTCCTCTGGAAAACAAGGAGAAAATGCTGAGCCACGTGCTAGTAACATGACTTCCAACTCAGGAAAACAGCCTGAAGTCATGACTAAGCTCGACATGGAGTAAAATTTTTTATTAGATCCATAATTTTAGGATTGACAACAATTTTGCTAAAACATGGTTCTACTGAGGTTGTGCAAGATGTTATAGCATCTACATCAATTGTCATAACATTTCAGCTGTTATGTGTTTTTAACTAGATGTAAAAGATATATGTCATGATATCTTGGTGTGATACATCAGAAGTGGCTGTTTTTATTTCTTAATAATATTTGATTTGATTTTTTGAGATTGCTTTTGGATATATCTCAGTTATTTTTGCAAGTCATGGTTTTTTTAATCTGGAACACTTTGATTTATCTCCAGCTGTATATAGCTTGCCAAAATTGGACTTAGAGACAATTAAGGAAACCTTGTATTGTGTTCCATTCATGGAGATTTTTCTTCCTAGATTGGTGCAGCTCTCGGCATGGACAAGAAGGAATATTTCGGTGAAGATTTGAGACCCAATGATTGTTGAGGAGTATTTAAGGAAACTACTTAGACCTAATAGTCTTAAGAACTTTGTAAAAAATAAGGGGAAGCCAAATTTTCTTAGTTTTGGGTTTAAGTGTTCTTCAAGGGAGTTTCTATTTTGTTTGTAAGTCCTCATGTATCTTTTATACATTTGAGTTGACTGATTGTTACTTGACAATTTGTTAAGTTATTATTCTCGCTCTATACCTTTTAAGCAAGAGCTTGAGTATTGTGATTAAAGTGTTAACTTCAGTTTTCTTTTTTAGTTTCGAGTCCCAATGTGGATTGGAGCTTGACACAATGAATTAAATTATGTAGGAAGTTTTTTTAATGATCCAAATCTTAGATAACTAAAACAGAGTCTGCGATCAGATTTCTACTGGTTGTATTTGTCTTTAACTAAGGTAAAACTGATGGAGGCCCCAAGATATTGGTCCCGTCTAAAGTGTGTTTCGAAAAATGCCAAGTGTGATGTATATGCATGATGTATTATATTTACATGAGACCCCAAGTGTATATGCATCAAGTGTCTATGTATGCCCCAGGTTTTTACATATATACTGAATGTGTGTGTATGCCCCTAGAAAATACTACGAACAAGTATTTTTGATATTCCCCTTTCAAACCATTGGCTTTGTATTATCAGCTCCCCGGTGTTGTGTGTTGCATCGTTGTGGTATCTTTGAATTGTTTTGAACATGATGAAAAGTATCAGCAAGATCATGATGTTTGTATCGTAGGCGTAAGCATAAACAAAGGCGCGAACATAGGAATAGTCGTGGAAATAAGCGTAGATGTGGACGCAGGTGTGGATTTTCTTTCGATGTTTTCTAACCAAAATGCTTTTCGATGTTTTATCAAATGCTTCTATTTGTAAAACCCTAGAAATAATTTCAACATAATATTCAAAAGAAATAATCATAGTATTTTGCAAACATGTCTAAAAAAGAAAAACACAATTCGCAAGATATAAATATTAAAGGTTTTATTGATATGCCTTTGAATAGGCGTGAGTACAAGATGCAATTCCTAAAAAGAGGTAATTACAGAAAAATTTTAAAATTGTAAATGGAAATGAAAATGAAAATTGCCACTGTTGTTTCCCCAATGTCCTTTTTAATGCTTCAAATATTATTTTCTTCTGAGTTAGATAATTTGGATCCACTTCGTGGTTTGTGGTTGCAGTTCTTAGATTGCAGTCTTTTTGTTATTTATTTATTTCGGATAAGATCCCTAATTTTTTCCTGGACCACCCTTTCGGGTTTTCAATCCACTGGGATAATTTTATTTTGTGTATGTCCCTAATTTTTTCTTGGATCTCCCTTTCGAGTTTTCAATCCACCGGGATTCTCCTTTTTTCCTAAGTCGCTTGTTTAAGGTTAGATCTTAGCGAGCTTTCTTATACATAGTATTTTTTAGATACGTCTAAATTTGTCGGGTGTGTTAGTTCTTCCACATCCATTGCTGTGAGGATGAGACCACCATCAGAGAATACTTTTTTTTACCATGTATGGACCTTCGTAGTTAGGTGTCTATTTACCACGTGAATCAAGGCGAGGTAGCAGAGTCTTCTTGAGAACTAAATCCCCTTCTTTGAATATTCGATGGCGGACTTTCTTGTCGAAGGATTTCTTCATCCGCTTTTGATATAATTGACTATGGCACAAGGCTGTCAAGCATTTCTCTTTAATAAGATTAAGTTGATCAAGTCGCATCTGAACCCGCTCAGCTTCTTCATGCTTTGTTTCTGTTAGAACTCGAAGTGATTGAATTTTTATTTCAACTGGGAGTATTTCCTTCATGCCATATACAAGAGAAAAAGGAGTTACACATATTGATGTGCATACAGAGGTACGATAGCTATGTAGAGCAAAGGGAAGCATCTAGTGCTAATATTTACATGTATTCACCATTTTCTGAATGATTTACTTGATATTTTTGTTGGCAGCTTTGACGGACCCATTCATCTTGGGTCGATATGGTGAAGAATTATGATGCTCGATCTTGAAATCTTCTCATAACGCATTCATCATTTTGTTATTCAGATTAGACCCGTTGTCCATTATGATCCTATTTGGAACCCCATATCTACATATGAGATTTTTCCTGATGAATCTAGTAACCACTTGGCTTATCACATTTACATAAGATGCCACTTCTACCCATTTGGTGAAGTAATCAATGGCGACTAGTATGAATCGGTGTCCGTTAGATGATTTTGGTTCGATCATACCTATCATATCAATTCCCCACATCGAGAGCGGCCAAGGAGAGCTCATGAAATTCAGAGGAGTAGGTGGTACATTCATTTTATCGGCGTAGATTTGGAACTTGTGATAGTTTTTTGTGTAATGGTAACAATATGCTTCCATTGTTAACCAATAATAACCTGGTCGTAGAATTTTTCTTGCCATTGCATCCCCATTCGTATGGGTTCAGAAAGTACCTTCATGGATTTCTCTCATAAGTGTATTTGCTTCTTGTTTCTCCACACACCTGAGTAGCACTATATCATAATTTCTTTTTTATAAAACATTACCACTTAGAAAGAATTTTGAGGTTAACCTTCCCAGAGTTCGTTTATCAATTATCGAGGCATTTTTTGGATATTCTTATTTTTTAAAATAACTCTTGATGTCATAGAACCAGGGCTTGTTATCTGGTCCTTCTTCAATATTAAGGCAATGTCCAGGCTCTTCAAAATGTATGATTGTGATGCGTGTATCATGGTTAGGAAAGTTACCTTGAACATGGCTGATAGAGTTGCTAAAGCGTCGGCCATCTGATTTTCTTCTCGTGGGATATGACTGAAGGTAATCTCGCTGTATTCCGAAGCTAACTTTAAGACATGATCCTGATTTGGAATCAATTTGGGGTGTTTAGTGTCCCATTCACCTTTGAATTGGTATATGACTAACGCGGAGTCTCCAAATACTTCAAGATATTTGATTCTTAGATCAATAACAACTTCCAGACCTAGGATACAAGCTTCATATTCGGAGATATTATTGGTACAGTCAAAACAAAACCTTGAAGTATAAGGTTTGTGATAGTTCTTTGGTGAAGTAAAAAATGCCCAAATATCGTGCTCCAGTGTATTTGAAGCTCCATCAAACATGAGTGTCCAACGTGCCCATAGTTTGGGTCCTTTAGCGGTCCCCAATGTTTCGTAGTCATCTATAACCATAACATCTTCGTCTAGAAAGTTGAACTTCATTGGTTGATATTCCGGCAATAGTTGATGAGCTATCTGATCAGCTAGTATACTTCCTTTGATGCCCTTTTAAGTAACATATTGTATGTCGTACTCCGATAATAACATTTGCCATTGGGCAATCTTTCCTGTAAGAGCTGGTTTTTCAAATACATACTTTAAAGGATCCATTCTTACTATTAACCATGTGGTATGTGTTAATAAGTATTGTCTTAATATTTTAGTAGCCGAAGCCAATGGACAACAAGTCATCTCGATGAGTGAGTACATGGTTTCGCTGCCAGTGAATTTCTTGCCGAGGTAGTAGATTGCATTCTCTTTTCTACCTGTTTTGTCTTGTTGGCCCAATACACATCCCATTGATCCTTCAAGTACTGTTAGATACATGTTCAGTGGTCTTCCAGGAACTAACGGAATTAAGATTGGTGGTTCTTGTAGATATTTCTTTATCGTCTCAAAAGCTGTCTGGAAATCATCATTCCATGTCACTATTTGTTCTTTTCGTAGTAGTTTAAATATGGACACACACGTAGTAGTTAGGTGTGATATGAACCTTGAAATATAGTTCAATCATCCTAAGAAACCATGAACCTCTTTCTATTTCTTTGGAGCTGGCATTTCTTGTACGAATTTTACTTTGTTAGGGTCCACCTCGATACCATGCTGACTTACAATAAAACCCAGTAACTTGCCTGATCTGACACCAAATGTACATTTTTTTAGATTCAACCTTACTTTGAACCTTCGCAGACAATCAAATAACTTCTCTAAATGTATGATGTGGTCCTCCTCCATATGATATTTGGAAATCATATCATCTACATACAGCTTAACTTCTTTGTGAATTATATCATGGAATAGTGTGACCATTTCCTGTTGATAGGTTTCCCATGCAATCTTCAAATTGAACGACATTACTTTGTAGAAGAAAGCTCCCTAAGGTGTCACGAAAGTTGTTTTTTTCCATATCTTCGGGTGCCATTTTAATTTGATTAAAGCCTGAGAAACCATCCATGAACGAGAATACTAAAGCTAAAGTTGTATTATCCACCAAAACATCTATGTGAGGTAGTGGGAAATCGTCTTTAGGACTTGCTTTTTTAGATCCTGATAATCTACGCAGATACGTACTTTACCATCCTTTTTGGGTACTGGCATGATGTTAGCTAACCAAGGTGGATAATCTACCACGGCCAAGAACCCTGCACCAAATTTTTTAAGGACCTCTTCTTGAATTTTTCTGGAGATGTCAGGATGAGTTCTCCCGAGCTTTTTCCTAATCGGGGAACAACCTTCTTTGAGAGGTAATCTGTGCACCATAATGTTTGTGTCTAATCCAGGCATATCATTGTAAGACCATGTGACTATATCCACATATTCATGTAACAGCCTGACAAGCCTTTCTTTGATACTTTTTCCTAATTTTCCCCCAACTTGATATCTTTAGGATCTTGTTCTATGTCAAGGTTAATAATCTCAATAGATTCCTGGTATTGTTGTATGTTGTCAGCTTTTTGCTCTATACTTCTTGCCAACTCTTCAGTGATTTTAGGATCCTCATCATCTTCCAGTTCATCTTGGTTGATGGGAGCATCAAAATCATATCGAATAGCAGCAGTAACATTATCGGTGATTTTTGGGCATGGAACTCCACATTTATCATGTTTGGGTGCAGTTTTTCTTTAGTACATGAATTTGGAAAATGCATATGAAGGGAAGTATTTCCATTTTAAATATGAAGTATAAATGTAAAAGAAAAACAAGGATCTTAATCGAATACAAAACATATTTTTATTAATCATGAATATTGGTTGAAACAAAGGGGACCCTTAAAAATAACCCCCATGCCTCGGGCTTGACATAGGTTTTTTTTAAAAACAAAGAAAATTACTTTGGAAAGAAAATCTTAAGAATCTCCACAACTGTCGAATTCTTGAGTTCTTCTCCCAGGGCACACTCATGGATGTAATCAGATGCTTTTTTGATGTTGTCTTTGTAGGACATCATTGCCACCTGTCCTCCATGCTCTACTCCTTTGTCGATGAAGGTTTCCTGGATTGGTGGAAAGGGTGCTTTGCCTTTCAGAGTAGGCTTTGATGATTCGTAACCCAAACTAAAGCGGTTCTTCTTCTCAGATATTTCTGGGAGCTTTCCCCGATCCTTTCCGTCACCATTCTATATTTCCATTTATAAATTCCTCCACTTAGTTACAGTAGGTTTTTTTTATCTTTTCCACTGGTAAGGTCACTATCCAAGCAACCTCCAAGAGTTGAAAAGGCATGGCTACGCAATCTTCGTCAACATTAATATACTTGTAGGACTCAACGTGACTTACAAACATGTCCTCTTCTCCATCAATTATGACAAATCTTCCCTTAACAAAGAAATTCAGTTTTTGATGTAAGGTCGAGGTGACTGCCCCTACTGCATGAATCCAAGGTCGTCCTAGTAGACATGTATATGCTGGTTCTATATCCATGACTTGAAAGGTGATATAGAACATGTGTGGGTCGATCTTGACAGGAAGGTATACTTCTCTAATTATTGTACTTTGAGAACCATCGAAAGCTTTAACTATTGTAGAACTCGGTCTTATCACCATATCATCTAGTGTTAGCCTCATCAGACTAGATTTTGGTAACACATTGAGGGCATCACCAGTATCAGTAAGCACCCTGGATAGGCTCGTAGTACCTATCTGAATTGAAATGTGTAGCGTTTTGTTGTGAGCTTGGCCTTCTGGAGGTAACTCATTGTCGTTGAAACATATATAGTAACATGACTTTAGATTTGCCACGACATTATCAAATTGGTTCACAGTAATTTCTTCTACAACATGAGCAAAACTTAAAACTTTCATCAGTTAATCCTGATGCGCCTCTGAATTGATGAGAAATGAGAGTATGGGAATTTTGGTTGGGGTTTGGTGAAGTTGATCCACCACCCTATAGTCACTTCTCTTAATTAATTTTAGAAATTTGTTTGCCTATTGATCAGTAAAGTTTTTGTTTGTAGGCTCTTTACTTGCTTCCACTACGGCTTTTCCTTATTCTTTTGTTAATGTGTAATTTTTACTCTTCTCCATATTATCATTCTTCTTCGGTAGCTCAGATCCGAACACTCAGCCGCTGCGGATCATGCCCCTGTCCCTGTTATATTTGAGATTGCATGTCCTTAACTTGTTGATGGCTCACATTCTTGTTTCAAGCCATTGATATACACAGTTAAATCTTAACTCCACGATACTACTTTGTCAGTTATGTAAGGGGTAGGAGATGGCCCCAAAATTACCATTATAGTCTTTGGGACTACTGGTATCCATAAATTTTGTTTTATTGTGGGAGTTTCTATTGAATTTTCCCACGGAATCACAAGAGTCTTCTTAATATGGTTCGGCCCTTGACAAGGAATCACCAATGGCTTTTTCGTACTGCTTTCAATTGCCGATGCATATTCTCCTTTAGGGTATAGTCCAAATTGGACTATCCCCTGGTCCATGAATTGTTGTATTGTTCTTTCTAAAGCTTCATTATGCTCTAAAGGAACCCATATTCCAAAAGATATATTTTTAGTAGTTTCATCGGAGCCTTTACTTGTCTAGCTGCCCCATAATCGGTGACTACTTCAATCGCATTTATTGCTGGTCCACCATGCAAAGGCATGGGTTTGACTTAATGTTTGGTTTCTCAAAACTAATGTCCTGGGAGTCTAACAAATCCAGAAATTTATGATTGAAAGCCCAACATTAATCTATAGTATGCCCCGGAGAATTAGAATGGTATTTGCATATGGCATTGGCATTGTATTTTGGTGGAAGTGGCCCGACTAGAAGAGCTAAAGGTTTTAGCTCTACCAAAGATGCCTTAATCAACTGTTGCAATATTTGACTGGGTGGCATAAGGAGTGGATCCAAATTTGTCGGCGGCCTTTCGAACTTGTTGTGTTGCTGTCCCCGCAGAATTATTAACGGTTGTTGTGCTCTTCATTGTGAAGCCTCGATATTAACTTCTCCCTCCTTCCTTTTTGTGAAGTTAGGAACCGGTCTTTTTGCATTGTAAGGGGCATTTGATGACCCCCTTAAATCTTTCCATTTTTTATTCCAGTTTCAATCCTCTCTCCAATAGTTACTAGGTCAAAAAATCCTGAAGAGATGCTTACTACCATTATTTCATCGTATACCCCTTGCAAGGTTCCCATGAACATGTCGACTATTTCTTTCTCCATAAGTGGTGTTTGCACACGGGATGCCATACCTTTCCACCTTTGAGCGTATTCTTTGAAGGACTCCTCTTTCTTCTGAGACAGGTTCTGGACTTGTATGCGGGTGGGAGCCATGTCCAAATTGTATTTATATTGTTTCAAGAAAGAATTAGCAAGATCTTCCCATATTTGGATATGCATTCTTTCTAATTGCATGTACCAATCCAGAGATGCCCCATTCAAAATGTCTTGAATGAAGTGAATCATTAGTTTTTGGTCTTGAGTATAAGCATGCATCTTCTTACAATACATGCGCAGATGGTTTCTTAGACAAGTGAGCCCTTTGTATCTTCCAAAGTCATGTACTTTGAATTTTTGTGGGATTACTATGTCCGAGACAAGACCCATTTTGAGGGCATCGACATCAAAAACATCATTTCCCTCCACAACTTTCAACCTTATCTTTATAGCTTTGTACTGATTCAACTTTCTACCAATGGTTCAACTGAAAGAGACTTTGACAAATGAGTTTTCGAGTTGTGAGTTTATGAGATGCAAATGTTTTATGAATGTATGAATATGTATGAACGATGTTGACAATTATGTTTCGAATGTCTTATTCAATTGGGTATATATATATATATATATATATATATATATATATATATATATATATATATATATATATATATATATATATATATATATATATATATATATATATATATATATATATATATATATATATATATATATATATATATATATATATATATATATATATATATATATATATATATATATATATATATATATATATATATATATATATATATATATATATATATATATATATATATATATATATACTTTTTATATTATATATTTTTTTAGGTTTTGCTTTTTTATTGGTGAGTATCTAGAAAATGAATACGCAAACAGAAATAACAAACACAATGCATTTATTGAAGGTGCCAACTGTCTTTAAAAGAGAACATAATTCAGATACTGAAAGAGATTACAGTTCTAAAATAATAAATTTGCTGAAAGGAAAATAAACAAAGGGAAACATTCTCCTAAGCACGCTTGCGGATGTCTTCTCTGAAATGATCGACCATTGTTCTACACAGCTTCAGGAAATTGTCGACGACCTTTGGGAGAGGGACCTTTACCCTTTCTGCGTTTCTCAAACTTCTAGTGATGTCTTCAATGAGATTGTTGGCTAAGTAGGCGAGCCTCTCATGCTTGTCCTTGTAGTATCAGTACTCTCGGTAAAGGTTTGGAATTATCTTATGGTTATCCCTTCCTACTTGGGAAATCTTTGTATACTGATCCTCCCAATACATCTTTTCAGCCCTTATCTCCGTATAAAGTCTTTGTTGTATCAGGAAATCTTTTAAGAGGCCTTCTAGCTCAAGGCATACCTATTCGTACTCTTCAGTTTTCTGGGCATGAATTCTTTCTGCCGTCATCTTTGCAAGGCGTTCCCTTATCTATGATTCTTGGCTATCTTGAAGTCTGGTAGTGAGATACTTCATTTGCTCTTCTTGATCTAAAGAGGCTTGTGCCAAGCTTTGGATTTGGGCCCTTAGATCTTCTTCCAACACCTTCTATTCTTGCACGGCCTTTTCATACCATCTGGTTAACTTTCAAGTTTCACTAGCAGAGTCTTCCAACCTCTGGTTGTAGGAATCCAAATTAAAAGTAGAACTCAACAACCCTTCCGTCAAACGCTTCCGTTTTAGACTCTATGTTTCAAATGCCTTGCGGTCTCTTTGAATTTGTTGGTCTTTTGATTCAAGTATGCACTGCATTTGTCTTTTTTCTTTGGTTAAGTTAAGGAGGTTGAGCTCTAGTTCTTCTTTCTCCCTCTAAGCTTGTTTCAAGGCTTTCTTCAGATCATCTATTTCCTCCAAAGACATAGGCGAAGTTACTGGGACCTCTGGCTCGTATTTAGGGTCTATGTCAAAAGGCAGCTTGATACTTTAGACCCTATCCAGAACCCATCGAGTGTAAGGTTCTTTCGCCATGACGTTCTTCTTTTTAGCTTTTCTTTTGTTAACCCTACTCCAGGCCTGGATAATCTTATTGAGCAGCTCTCGGTCATTTTTTCCCATGTCATGAAAGATCAATTTTTGAATCTGTTTGTATGAAGGTTTATCTTCTAAGGGATACCCTAGTTGTCGTAGGGCCAAGGTAGGGTTGTAATTAATGCAACCTTGTGATCCAATCAATGGAACATCAGGAAAATCCACACAAGTGTAAATAATATCACCAATGTCTAGCTTCCTTGCATACCATAATAAAAAACTAGCAGTAAGAGACCTTAATTTTTGAGGCCACTCATACCTTGTCAGATTCGGGATCATGTAATCTTCCTTGTAATGGTGACTCATGAACCAGAAATACAACCACAGAATACAAAAATTTAGAGCCCCTGTCCATTTTTGTACCGTGTATGAATTGTGTAATAGATATCAGCAAGCAAAGCAAGAGTTAGATTTGTATTGAGAGTTTTTGTACCCCAAAACACACTGATAGCTGCATGGTCAATGTAGTCTACGGTTCGTGGAAACAATATAACTCCAAATGTAAGCAGCCCTAGACAATCAACCCAAGACTCCAATTCCTTGTTATTAGTTAGGTCAAGAGCTTTAGTTTCTAAGTAATATCTCGTAATTCCTCGTACGTCTCCCTCTTTCTTGTAATTAAGAGAAAATTTAGGATAAGGGAATTTTAAGCTTTTTGACAGTATTTTGATGTTGATGGTTTGTCCGATACCCAAATAAGCCTTCTCTTTAGAAAAATTCAGAATTTTGTCCAATTCTTCTAAAGTTGGTGCCAGCTGGAAATCTTGAAAGGTGAAACATCTTAGTAGAGGGTCATAAAATTGAATCAGAGCATAAACAACATCCAATTGTACTTCGACTTTGGCCAAGTCCAGAATATCCCCATAGCAATGGGTGAATGTTTTTAGAGCCCTTTCAGATAATCTTTCCTTTACAACCTTAATTTTTGTTACATCTGGTTTAATAGCATTGACGCAGACGAGTTGCTTCCCTTTAGTATTCATTCTCAAGTACTCACCAAAAACCTTTAATTTATATATATATATATATATATATATATATATATATATATATATATATATATATATATATATATATATATATATATATATATAAAATATATTTTTATGCCGTGAATAAGACAAACAAAAAAAAACGAAGGATAATGAATATATGAAATGTAAGGATGTATGAATGCATGAATGTAGGGCTAAATGAGAGGATTTGATGGTACCCTTAGAAGGTAGGCTCTTAGCTTGGGTTTACAGATATACTACCCTCCTCATAAGGTGGTTTCAATAAGGTTGTCATGAATAACACTAGAGGGAAAGGCACAAGGGCCTCCCTTAAGTGGAGTCTCTTTGCATACCGAAACTTTCGTCTCTAGGTCATGAAAGGTCTCATCATGAGATTTTAGTTAAGGGTTGTACAAAGAGCCATAATTATCATTCCAAAGTACTACTTCCCAAGAGGATGTCTCTTAAGAGGTATTTCTTTTGGATAATTCCACCGACTCTAGGCTAAGTCGTCATCTAAACTCATAGGGATGATGTATCCCCTTGGCTAATAGACGAACCTTCTTTCAAGCTTTTTTTGAAAATATTTTTGCAAAAATTTAAATCTTGCCACAAATATAATAACAATGAACAAATGCAATAAGCAAGAATAAATGAATACTTAAAATAAAAAAATATTAAAACTTTAAAAAAAACCTTAAATCCTAAAACTAAAGGCAAGGCCACTAAACCTAGGGTTGAGTCCCCAACAGAGTCGTCAGCTGTTGCAACTTGTTTTTAAATCAGAGTCGCCGCCCTTAATTTTTATCCTACGGAAGGGAGTATAAAGGAATAACCCTAAAAAGGTTCATATATTCTATGCCTAACTTGGTTCTAGACGAAGGGAAGGTGTTAGGCACCCCTCATCTACCTTGTTCACAAGGATACTAGGTTTAGAAGCGTAATTTTTAGGAAATAGGGTTTTTATTATTTATTAGGGGAAAAGGGTTTAATTTTAATTAATGGGAAAGGGGTTTAATTTTAATTAGGGGGACTCACCATAATTTTAATTGTATGCCTACGTATCCTCTTAGGAGGAATAAGAGTCTCAATTCGTAGTTTACGGTTGGTTTGTATTTTTTATGGATTACGAAGATATTTACATTTTTCGCATGCTTAGTCTAGGTGTCATGAATAGCGGAGATTGTTAGACTAAACGTGCAATCGATTCGAACATATTTGTAATCCTTTTTTGAAAATTGTTTATTGAATTAATTTGATTTATGAAAATACTTTGTGGTCGGTTAAATATTTTTAGTATATTAATTATAAAAATACCTTATTTAAATGCATGATTAAAAAATAAAATTTAATACAATAAATAAAATAATATCTTTGATGAATTTGGAAAATAATATATGATTTATTATAATAATATAATAACATTAAGTATATTAAATATATTAAAAATAAGAAATATAAAAATAATATTATAATTAATGAAAATATAACAGGATATAAAAATAACAAAATAACAAAATAATTAAAATAAATAAAATAATAAAAAATACAGGGGGTGTAAATATATTGAAGTAGTAAAAAAATAGGGTGTTAATAACATGGGCCAAAATATAGATATTGGATTTGGGCCAGCGGCGCAGGGGGTGTGCATTTTAATTTCGCAGTAAAATGGAAAGTGGAAAGAGCCAGGGCACAATTCCAGATTTTGGACTTGGCCCGTTTTGGCCTGGGGTGTGAAAATATACGTATGAGTAAAACACAGTTGCGAGGGGGTGTGGTTATCTATGGGCTAGGCCCAAGGGTTAAGTGGGATGAATTTGTTCAACTTAAGTGTGGGAGAGTGCATTGGGTTATCATGTATATGCATTTTGGGAGTGTCTGATGCGAATCATTCAGACGTGATTATGAGAGCATAGTAACGGTGGTACAGTGGCGCGCATGGGATAACTAGACTTAATATATTTTTGTTTTGTATGTTACTCACTCAATCTCTCTCCTCTCCCTATCTCTCTCTCTCCATATTAAACCTGCTCCTTATTCTTCTCTAACAATAATAAGCCCTAGTTTAGCAACCCCCCCCCCCCCCCCCCCCAATCATCGCCGCTCATCCCTGAACCCTCAATCAAAACCACAACTTCAACCCCTCTTCTCCTTCTCTGATCCCATTACAAACCACCAAATTAATATAAAAACAAAGTTAAGGGTTTACCTTGTCGCGATGAATCTGAGTATTCTTTCTGATTTTTCTTAGTTCGATCTGGTTCTTAATCTCCTTCCTGGTGTTTCACAGGTATGGGGGATGGTGATGGCGGCGGAGGTATGATAGCACGTTGAAGCGACAACAAGTTGGATCCTTCTTCTTTTTTTACTCTATATACTTTATTTTTTCAGATTTTTGTAACAATTTTCTTCCCTCTTCTCTCCGTCCGTTTTTTATTTTAAGTTCTTTGATTTTATAGTTTTTTTAAGGAATTAGTCTATTTGGAAACAAATGAATGTGTCTGTAAATTGAATTAGATTTCATTTATTTAGGGAATCATTTTTATTTCAGTTGATTAATGCAATGTTTACTTCTGTTTTAGTCTGAGATTCACTTATGTATATGTTATGTTGTATTAAGGCCATAAGGAAAGTTCTTGTAATGTTTGATATTTTCTCCTCTCTTGATTAATGCATTTTTGGTATATGTGTTTGTGCCCTTTGAATCTAAACAGTAAGTGCTTGTAAGGTGTGGTTCTAGGCTAGGCGCATTTTTGAAACAACATGTTACAAGAAGTGGGCCTGTTTGTTTGGGCCATTAACGAAAAATGAAAATAATTGTACTTTTTAAATCAAGTTATATACATATAAAAATGCTCTAAAAATATTAATAATAATTAATAAAGTAATAGTATTGGTAATCTAAAAACAGTTTGCAAAATAAATTAACGGACTAAAACAGTCTGCTATTTCATTATTGGGCTTCCAAAACAATTTGCCTTTTATAAAAAAAACCTAAATGGGCCTTATTGTCTTATTTGGGATTCTTAGTCACTATTTTTTTTCAAATAAAAAACTGATAATTAATTAAAGAAAATAAGTAATAACCTTAGTAATATAGTTAACAACCACACAAAAATGGGTCTGCTTATATAGTTGGGTTTTATCAAAAACGAAATGGTTCATACCTCTTGATTAAAACAAAACACCTCCCACTTTAACTTGAATTGGACTTTCAAAAACCTAATGGGCCTTCAGATATTGATGGTCCATTTTGGATTAATACAACCCTTTTTATTTTAAGCACCCTCATAGAAATAAAACCTAACAATACGAGAATAGAAACTTTACATATAAGACAAGGGTAGGGAAATTTTAGGGTGTGATAGTGTTGTGTTTACACAGTTTACATGATTAACATGTAACTGGTGTTTGTGGTTTTATTCCTCTCTCCAAATTAGTTGGTCTTTGGTTGTTTTAGCCAAAATTTTCTACAGGGGGAGATTGTTAGTTCCGTGGTTTTAGGATTGACAACAACTTTGGTAAAACATGGTTCTATAGAGGCTGTGCAAGATATTATAGCACCTGCATCAACTATTATAACAGTTCAGCTTTTATGTGTTTTTAACCAGATTTCATGACATCTTGGTCTGGTACATCAAGAGTTGTTGTTTTTATTTCTTGAAAATATTTTATTTTTTGAGATTCCTTTTGGATATATCTCAGTTATTTTTGCAGATCATGGTTTTTAAATCTGAAACACTTTGATTTATCTCCAGCTATATACAGGTTGCCAACATTTGACTTAGAGACAATTAAGGAAACCTTGTATTATGATACAAGATTCATGGATTTTTTTTGCATTAATTGGTGCAGATCTCAACATGGAAAACAAGGAATATTTGGGCAAAGATTCAAGGCCCAATGATTGTTTAGGAGTATTCAAGGAAACTACCTAGACCTAATAGTCTTAAGAACTTAGTAAAATGTAAGGGGAAGCCAAATTTTCTTAGTTTTGGGTTTGAGGGTTCTTCTAGGGAGTTTATGTTTTTGTTTGTATGTCCTCATGTATCTTTGATATACTTGAGTTGACTGATTGTTACTTGATATTTGGTTAAGTTATTGTTCTCGCTCTAAAGATTTTAAGCAAAAATTTGAGTATTGTAATTGAAGTGTTGACTTCAATTTTATTTTTTGGTTTCAAGTCACTGTGATTGTGGCTTAGTTATAGACTGTCACTGGGATTGGGACATGTCTTTTATCATTGTCGTGATTGGAGGTGAGATGGAGATTTCTCATATCTAGGAGGTGCCTAGGTAGGGATTAGGCGAGAAGTTGTACTGGTTAGAGATTAGGTGAGAAGTTGCACTGGGTAGTGATTAGGCGAGAAGTTGTAAACATGGGAGTTTAGCTTTGAACTAGTACTACTAATAGTGGGTTTCCTTCTTGGCTTAGTAGCCCCCAGATGTTGGCGATGTTGCACCGAACTGGATAAACAATTACCGGTGTTATTTTATTTTCAGCAATTTATCTTGCCTGCAAATTTTCTTATTTTATTAAGTGTGAGGTCTGGTCTGTGATGTCTTAACATTGTATTTGACATCTGTTCTATTCTGTTTTGTTGTTAGTGTATTGTGGATGTCAAAATTCTGGTGTTATGACTTTTGATTCGACATCTTATACCGGTACATGGGTACGACATCATATATGACATATGGACTGTCAGTATCAGAATTTCAGTTTATTCAAGAAAGACCCCCACCTCCTTTTCCACAACGGATTAGGAAGGCCAAAGAGCAGCAAAAATTTGAAAAGATTATGGATATTCTAAAGTAGATTCACGTCAACAAACCATTGATTGAAGCTATTAAATAAATGCTAAATTACTCTAAGTTCAAGAGGGATGTACTCACCAAAAGGAAAAGAGTGGGATAATTTGCAATTGCTGCACTCACTCAAGAGTGTAGTCAATTAGTCAAAGTAAAATTCCATTCAATGTTGAAAGATCTTGGAAGATTTACCATCCCCTGTACTATTAGAGATACCTTCTATGGTAGAGTTCTATGTGATTTAGGAGCTAGCATAAACCTTATACCTTTGTCCATCTTAAAAAAGCTAGGGATAGGTGTTACCAGGATGACAACCATCACTCTATAATTAGTGGAAATGAGTATTATCTACCCTCAAGGGAAGATAGGAGATGTGTTGGTAAGGGTTGACAAACTTGTTTTCCCTGCTGATTTCATTATCATGGACTTTGATGCTGATGAAGAGACATTTATTCTGTTAGGAAGACCTTTCCTTGCTACGGGAAGAACTTTAATTAATATGGAAAGAGGAGAACTAACCATGAGAGTCAATGGACAACAAGTGGTGTTCAATGATCTCTAGTTGGGAAGGAATGATTCACAAGAATCTCCTCAAGTCAAATAATATGTTGGAGCAAGAGCTAGGAAAGTTGAGGAGAGAATAAACCCAACATGAGGAAATCATTTGTGGGCTCTTGAACAAACTAAGTATGGAAGAAGAAGAACCATTGGAGGTTCTAGAGTTGTCCATTACAATGAAAAAAAACAACTCACATTCAGTGGAGGTTCCCCTGATTTAGAACTCAAGCAACTACCTGCCCATTTACAATATGCTTACCAGGAGGCAGGGCAAAAGTTGCCTGTGATTGTTGCAACAGATTTGGCCGAGGAACAAAGAAGCCAATTGATGCAAATTATGAAGAAACACAAAAGAGTTATTGCTTTGAAAATTTCTAACGTTAAGGGGATCAACCCTACAGTTTGCATGCATATAATTTTTCTAGAGGAAAATGCCAAGAATAACATTGAAAGTCAAAGAAAACTAAACCCCATCATGAAATAAGTGTTAGAACATAGTTTGGTTCTACGTCTTAGTAATAGTTTTGATGATAATAACTACATATATATATATATATATATATATATATATATATATATATATATATATATATATATATATATATATATATATATATATATATATATATATATATATAAAGAACAAATATGCTCTCTAATAAATTATTTAAATATGCAGAGAAGTTCTAACAAAATAGCATAAAAGATGATGAGAGTATTTGCATTTTAAACTTCTGATTAGATGAAACATATAGACTTAGAAGCAAATCCATGTAACACGCTCAATAAAAGAAGTTCTGATGTTATAACTTCTGAAGCACCAAAGATGCAAGCTAAATTATCAGACTTTGATAAGTGAAGTTCTGGAAGAACAAAGGATCTATTATGAAGTTCTAAGACTCAACACTTCATCTCAAGCTATAATATGATAAATGAATATTCTAAAAGTTCAAAGAAACATCAACATCTTTGTCTCATGCAAGTTGTGATCCTATGAATCTAAGGAAACTCTTATGATCTAAAGTCTCAATTTTAATATTCTTATTATGATCAGATTTCCAAGAAGCAAAGTTCTCATGCGTTACAATTCATTCATTACAAATAAAAGAGTAACGGTTGGAATAAGAAAAGATTTGTATTTTTAGAAAGTGCATTAACAAAATTTTATCAACCTTCCAAAGATGATTTCTTATGTCTCCAATGATTCTATTCACTTCCTCTATATAAATAGACTATGAAGATGGATTAAAGTGTGAGCGCAGACAACAGAAATATTCAAGAGAATCACACGTGCATATCAAACAAGAACAATCAAATTCTCTATTTTATCATTGTGTAAACATCACAGTTGTGATATAGCTTTTTAGAAGCATTTGTTAAATACATTATTTTTGTTAGAAAAGTTGTAATTCCTTGAGAAACCAATTTGTGGTTTAGTCTCAAGAAGAAATTGACGGTAGTCTTTGTGAGTTGTAATTCCTTGATAAACCACGTTTTGGTTTGATCTCAAGATGACATTCACAGTTGTCTTCGTGAATTGTAATCAAGTTTTGATTAGTGGATTAAGACCTTAATTGAGAGAGGCGAAATCATCTTGGTGGGTGGACTAGAGTAAGTTGAGTTCAAACAAACCAGGATAACCAAACATGTCATATTGTTCTTAATTTTTCAAAACCCCAATTCAAACCCCTCTTTCTTGTGTTTTTCTATCCTTCAGTTGGTATCAGAGCACCTGGTTCTGAGTGCTAATACTTATCCGTGTTAGAAAAAGATCATAAAAAGAAAAACACTATGGTGGATTTAGTTCAGAACAAAAATGATGATAAAGACAAAATGAGTGGTAGACCCCCAATGTTTGACAATGAAAATTTCGATTACTGGAAAGACAAAATCGAATGTTTCTTTCTAGCTGATAATGCTAATCTATGTGATATGGTGACTGATGGCTACAGTCATCTTAGTGATGAAAATGGTCAGAAGATTGATAGAAATAAAATGTCAAATCAACAAAAGAAATAATTGAGAAACCATCACAAATACATAACAATCCTTTTGAGTGTTATCTCATATACTGAGTATGAGAAGATCACAAACAAAGATTTTTCCAAAAACATGTTTGACTCTCTGAGAATGAAGCACGAAGGCAACACACAAGTAAAAGATACCAAAACTCTTGCACTTATCCAGAAGTACAAAGCTTTCAAAATGGAAGAAGAAGAAACTGTTGAGACAATGTTCTCAAGGTTTCAAATTCTTGTTGTTGGGTTGAAAGTTCTGAAAAAAAGGTACTCCACAACAGATCATGTAAAGAAAATAATCAGAAGCTTACCCAAGAAATGGAGACCCATGGTCACAACCTTAAAGCTTGCCAAAGATCTGAACAATATATCTCTTGAAGAACTTATCAGCTCTCTGAGAAGTCACAAGATAGAACTAGAAGAAGATGAGCCCCAGAAGAAAGGTAAGTCTCTTTCTCTTAAATATAATATAAAATATGAAACTAAAGATTTTCAGGAAGAAGAAGAAAGCTTTAGTGGATCCTCATCAGAAGAAGAAGAGTTATCTCTTCTCTCCAGAATAGTACATCAGCTATTGAAGCACAAACAAAGGAAATTCAGAAACCCCAAAAGAACAGATAATCACTCTGGATCATCCTCCGGATACATAAAGTCAAGCAACAAAGATGTTCTTTGCTACAAATGCAAAGAGCCGAGTAACTACAAAAGCTACTACCCCAAACTTTAGAAAGAAAAGCCTAATAATTTTCTAAAGCAGAATCAACGTCTGAAGATGAATGTTCCCATATTGTTTTATTGGCCAACATATCATATGACACTAGTTCATCTGAATTTGAATCAGACTCAGAAGAAAAAGAGGTATTCTATAACTTTTCTATATTTCAATTAGAAGATAGTTTGTCTGAAATTCTTGAAAGATATCAATAACATCGAGTCAAAAACAAGAACCTGGAACATGTTCTAGTATCTGACTCTGAAGAAACTAGGAAACTAAAAGCAAAAAATTCCGAGCTAAAAGAAACCATCTCTAAACTTAAAAATGAAAATTCTATTATTAAAAATGAGTTACAAAAAGCTCATAAATAATATGTCTCAGGAGTTTCAACTAGTTCTGATCACAACAGAAAATAATATGATCACAACTTTCAAAAATTTATAGCTAGAAACATAGATAGAAGCAAGATGGCCTCTATGATCTAGGGAGTTAGCAGAAATTGCAGAAAAGGTATAGCATATGTGAAACAAAAATAGAAAGAACCATATCAACCAAAACAAGTTGATAACACGGTCATAAAATAAACACCCCTAAATTGACTTTCACAAATGGGCACACACATGACATAAAATACACTAGTGAATATTATTTTGTGAACTCTTATAAACCAAAATTCAATAAGAATTCTGGAAACTCTTACAATAAAGGACCTTAAAAGATATGGGTACCAATGGATAAAATAATATATGTTGCAGATGTCTTTAACAGCAAGGTCGAAACACCAGTCTTGGCACCTGGGCTCTGGATGCTCTCGACACATGACAGGAAGAAAGCATATGTTCCAAATCCTGGAACTTAAAACTGAAGGATACGTAGGTTTTAAAGGAAATCTGAAAGGAAAGATCATCTGAACAAGTTTGATTCTAAGGCACAAAAGTGTTTCATGTTAAGATACTCTGAACGTTCAAAACATGTTTGGAGTATATAACACTGAAACACATATTGTCGAAGAATCTGTTAGTGTCAGATTAATAATAAGCTTAGCTCTCAAAAGTCAAAGCAGTGTGAATCTTTTGCAGAAATAGAAGTTATAATTACATGTACTGATAACAAATCTTTAGAAAATAAAAGTTTATAACTTCAGCCAAATACAGAAGAAGACATCACAAATATCACAACATCTTTCGAAGAATCCATCCAGAAAAGACAATCCAGAAGCAGCTTAGAACATCCTGAAAACATGATTATGGGAAAGAAAGATTATCCAATCAGAATAAGATCTACATTCAGAAATACTAAAGAGTTTCTCATGGGATTAGTGTCTCTGATCGGACCTACATACATCAAAGCAAGTACGTTTAAGAACTTCTGAATAAATTTAATATGTCAGAAAGTAAGCCATCCAAAACTTTTATGCATCCTACGTGCATTATGGAAAATGAAGAGGTAAGTAAGAAAGTAGAACAGAAGCTATACAGAGGTATGATTGGTTCTATCCTATATTTAATAGCTTCAAGAACTGATATTTTATATAGTGTTTGTCTTTGTGACATATTCCAATTAGATCCTAGAGAATCTCACTTAACAACAGTTAAGCGAATTTTCAAGTATCTGAAAGGTACTACTAATCTTGGTCTTTTTTATAGAGAATCCAGAGAATGTAAATTAGTAGGGTATTGTGATGATGACTTTGCTGGAGATAGAATAGATAGAAAACGTACTTTTGGAAGCTTCCAATTTCTGGGAGATAACTTAATCTTATGGTCGAGCAAAAGATAATCCACTATTGCACTATCAATTGCTGAAGCTGAATATATAGATGCAGCTAGATGCAGTACTCAGATGCTCTGGATGATGGTTAGCTTGAAGATTTTCATATTTATGAGAGTAACATTTCTATCTTATGTGATAATACTTTTGCTATTTGTCTTGCTAAAAATCCTATTTTACATTCTAGGGCTAACCATACAAAAATTAAACATCAATTCATTACGGACTATATTCAGAAGGGAATTCTTTGCTTGAAATTTATAAACATAGGCCATCAATGGGTTGATGTTTTCACAAAAAACCTTGTTGAAGATAGATTTAATTTCATTCTGAAACACCTGAGTATGGAATTATGCCCAGAGTGAAATTATAGTTTCTATATATTTAATCCTCAAAACTTTTTTATTTGTTTTTGTGAACATCTGAATAATATTTCTTAAAAAGTGAAGGAAAATTGTCTTAGAAACTATCCAGAAGATCTGAACGTTTTTCCTAAAACGCTTCATTTCAATGATAGACGCAAGCATTTCACCACATCAACATCTGTCAACCCTAAACGCTAAGTCACACTCTGAGGATGAACACATGTTCAAAATTTGAATGGTTGAAACATTGAGTTAAAGCATTGAGGCGCTAGTCACATCGGTAGCTGTTCACAAAATCTTCATGCCATCCCCCTTTTCAGAAGTCATTATTGCTGTTAACCATTTTGATTATTTTGTTAATTGAAATTAATTTAATGTTTTATCTATGTTGGCTATTTATACTCTTTGTGTGCTCTCAAACCCTAAGTCTGTGAACAATGGTTTCTTCTCAACAACAAAAAAAGTCTCAAATCAACATCCTCTACTCCAAACAACGAAAGGTATGTTGAACCTACAAGGACTCTCCCACTCCCACTGACTACTCAGAAGATCCTCTGAGAATAATAATTGATCTAGAAGCCTGAGACAAACTTGTCACATCTTCTTAGAAAATAGCCATTCCACAACCAACCCCAAAAGCATCCAAAATGTTGGTAAATCTCTGCTGGTTTTAGAGATAGAAATAAGGGAAAGGGTTAACTCTCTAAAGCTAACTTGCATGGATAATTTTAATCCAGCTACTTCTGATTCAATCTTGACTAAGTTCAGAAAATGGTTTAACTTTGAATCTTTGAAGATGAAGGAACTTATTTATGAAATTTCTCAACAGAACTTATGTTATCACCTGAATATCTTCAAGGATCAAGTTCTATGTCTTTGGGTAAGTGTATTGGTAGAAATGTTGAGACTAAGCCATTGGATTGACTTGACTTTCACAGATCAAATAAAAATCGCCACCGTGCTTTATTGTTTTCCAAAGGAACGTGAAAAGATCAAATAAACCAAAAAGAGGGGGGAGAGAATCTAAGTTCGGGGGTTGGTTATGCAAAGGGAATGTATTAGCACGCTAAACATCTATGGTACTCCACAGGAACCTCTTTGTAAATTTGTGTAATTTGGCTATAAATGTTGTATAAAAATAGATTGTGGAGATGAGAAAAGAAATATTTTTACAACTTTTGCACCCACCGCGGTTACGAACCTTTAGTGCCTACTTTCCACCTTTCATGTAATAGGGTATCAGGTTACTCTTAGTTCACCTTTAAAAATTTTAAAACACAAGTGTGTTGGTTAAATTTAAAAGAGGAGACATCATTTTCGAATCTGAGTGGAAAACGTACTTACTACCCACATTTATGAGAAAGGAAAATTTGCATCATCTCAAAGTGGAGGATATGGCTTAGATTTTAAAATCAGCAAAGCCTCGCTCAACACCCAAGTGGAAAATATCTCGCTTCACTATAAATCATAGAAGTATAGTAGTTCGCATCACTACAAGGATTGACAAGAGTCTAATCTTTTGAGAAAAGTTTAAGATAAAAAACCAAATATGGCTAAAAAATGGTTTGAATAAGATTGATTGACTTTTAGTCTCCTCACAAAAATGTCAAAGTATTATCAAGTTGTTTAAAGTTTGAATAAGAAAAGATTTTGAAAAGGCATGGACCTAAGTCCAATTTTATTGGGAAAGCAATTCATATTTAGAAAATAAGAAGAGTTTTGAAAAGGAGGGAGAAGATTTTTAAAATTAAAGAAGATGGAAGGAGGTGAAAGGACTATCCTAAAGCATAAGGTAAAAGCTATAGAAAAGAACCCTCTAACCAACAAAAAGCCAACACTTGACACAATGAGTCAATGTCGAATTCCCACACTTTGGATTGAAACCAAACAAGTAAAGATAATAAACCTATTAGGAATACCAAATTTCAAATGCATTATGTCTTCACAAACATTGGTCAGAGTAACAACGGTATACAAATGAATTCAAAATCACAGATAAAACATATAATCATAATAACTTGCACACAAAGAAAACAAACAACCCAATGTCTCAGGGTAAACCCCAAGAACTCCAGACAAAATAAAAATAGAAGTCACCAGGACTCAAGGTAGGTCAAGGTCTCTAATCCTAAGTTCAAGAAGTCCATAACTCCATCATGCCAAGGATAGTAACCAAATAGTCCAAATAACATTAAAGTTTATTATTGTTCAAGTTGATTATTAGGCATCTTCAAAAATAAAATGAAAAAGCTCAAGTGAGAAAAATAAAAAGGACATAAAGATAAATTCTCAAGTGAGCAAAGACGAAAATAGCATGAAATAAAAATTCTAAGATAGATGGTGCTTAAAGTAAAAGCATAAAGTAAGAGCATAAAAATAAAATTCAATTATTAATGAGTTGGAAATTAGAGGTTAGTTGAATGACCATCTTGAATCTTGCATTTGAAAACTCATTAGAAGATTGATAAAATCAAAGCCTCTCAATAATAAGTTTCATTTTCTTTTTGTCAAGTATATCATCCATTTCAAAATCTCAAGGCAACAATAAATGACCAACGATGTTTTAAATGATTCACTTAATCCAAAGTTTATGAAAGTACATTAGAGGATTGATAAGACAAAAGCCTCCTAACAATGAACCCCAAGGTTATTGGGCCAAATTTTTAAAATTAAACGTACTTGGGCTTGCAAACATAGGTTTTGGCCACAAATGATCATTTCTTGAACCGGGACAAAATTTAGCGTTTTGTTAAGCAATCATAAGTGGACTTATATAGAAGTCGCACCTATTTTGAGGCCTCTCAATAGAAATCTATGTGCCATATGTTTAGAGAGATGATATGTAGATCATCCTCTAACAACATGCAACACAAAAGTGAAGGGGTTAAGATGAAGAGGGAGGGGATACATTTGAATCAAAAAATTTGATCAAACTATCTGCAATTGTTTGTTGGCATAAATTTTGGAAAAGCACTTCCTTAGTGATGTTTTTCTTAATGTCTTGACATTTGAAGTAAAACATCTCAACTGATTTGAATGATGTCAAAGCAGATGTCTTAAGATCTGCCTGCTGATCTGAACGTGTTTTCAAATTTTCTGTTTCCTGTTTTTAAGCGCGCCTTGTTTAGGATTTGTGGGGTATAACTTGTGAAAAATATGGAGGAATATTATTCGATTTGTCTCATCTTTATGATTTATATCTTGGCCTTCTTTCATGGAGATTTTTAAGGGATTAAATATTTTGCAATATTGGTTTTTCAGTCCAAGCCCATAAAGAAGCTGTTGTGCCTTTATAAGGACTTGCATCCTTATTCGTACTGCTGAAACATTTGAAGAAAAATATACTCTGTGCATTTTATAAGTCTAAGTCTTTTAATTGTAATTCACTCTAGTTTGGTTTCAATACTTGAGTTGTAATTTGAGTTGTAAGTTACTGATCATTCGTAAGCTTTTAAGTATTGAATGATTGAGGTTTTTCAAACTTGATAAATCTGTTTTTTTCCCACTTGTAGTGAATGAACGGATTTGAGGAGGGCTTCATACCTAGGCGTGTCTTAGGTAGAAGTATAGCACGGGTAGTGATTAAGTGATTATATCGTAAACTGGTTGTTTACTGAGGGTCTATGAATTGATACTATTTAGTGGACTTGTCCCTAGCTTGGTAACCCCCGGAGTAGGTGTTGTTGTACACTGAACTGGGCTAACAATCCCTTGTGTTTTTACTGCTTTTAATATTGTTGCATTTTATATTGTCCACAGATATTTGTGTCGTGACATCTCCTTCGACATCACATATCTGATACCAGAATTTCAATTAGTATCAGAGTAGGCATCCTGCTCTATATCTGGGTGAGATCTAGCGAAGATACTTTATGGTACTATGGATAAGGAAGAAGGATTTATGAACATTCCATCCATTCTGGATGGAAGCAATTATGACTATTGGAAACCATGTAAGGTGGCATTTCTGAAATCTCTGGATAGTAGGGCTTAGAAAGTTGTCTTAAAAGGATGGAAACACCGTGTAAAATTGGGAGAAGATGGAAAACCTACTTCTGTGTTAAAGCCAGAAGAAGATTGTTCTAAAGAAGGGGATGATATTGCACTTAGAAATTCTAAAGCCTTGAATGCTATATTCAATGGAATTGACAAGAACATTTTCAGATTAATAAACACATGTGAAGTTGCTAAGGATGCCTGGGGGATTCTTCAATCTACCCATGAAGGCACATACAAAGTTAAGATGTCAAGACTTCAGTTTCTCACCACCAGATTTGAAAATCTAAGAATGAATGATGATGAAAGTATTAATGACTTCCATATAAACATTCTTTAGATTGCTAATGCATCCAGTGCTTTAGGAGATAAAACACCCGAAGAAAAATGGGTGTGAAAGATGTTAGGTCTTTCCCCAAGAGATTTGATATGAAAGTGACTACCATAGAAGAAGCACAAGTAATTTACAAGATGATAATGGATGAACTTGTTGGATCCCTTCAGACATTTGAATTAAGCATGAATGAAATATCTGAAAAGAAAAACAAAAGCATAGCTTTTGTAACCAATAATGAAGTTGAAGAGGAGGATTGTTATTTGGATACAGATGAAGGAATTTCTAATGCCTTAGTTATGCTTGGATGACATTTCAACAGAGTGATAAAGAAGATGGATAGTAACCCAAGATCAAATGTCAAGAAAATCTCATATGACATCCATAAGTCAAATGAGTTTGGAAGAAAAAGGGCTGAAGAAAAATCCACTCAAGGGAAGGGAATGAAGTGTCATGGATGTGAAGGTTTTGGTCACATTAGAGATGAATGTCCTATATATCTTAAGAAACGGAAGAAGAATCTACCTGTTACTTGGTCTGAAGAGGACTCTGAGAGTGACCTTGAAGAGGAAGCTTCCAAGTATGTTAAAGCATTGACAGACAAATATGTTTCTTATGAAGAATCAAGTGATGGTGAACTAACCTTTAATGAGTTAGCTACCTCGTATAGATAACTGTGTCTGAGGAGTGCAAAAGTTTTCTAAGAAGGGGAGAAACTGAAAGCTCTCATAACTCAGCTGAAGGCAAAAAGGAAAGAGCATCTGAAAACTATATCTAGTCTAGAAAGTGAAGTGACTTTCCTGAATTCTAATCTTGACAGAATGGTCAAATCACTCAAGATGCTGAATAATGGGTTTTACACATTAGATGAAATTCTTTAAGTGGGAAGAGTGATAGGAGAAAAGAGTGGTCTAGGGTTTAATGAGAAAAAGGAACCTTATTCTGAAAAACCTTCATCAGATTCCGCTCATGCCAAGTCTAAACCAAATATGTCGAATCAAATGTCTCAACATCATGACAAGCATCATGGCAAGAAAAGACATCAGGGAAAACATCATGGAAAGAAAAACTTTAATCACACCAGAGAGAAATTCCAGCCCTGGAGGTGTCACCACTGTGGATGGTTTGGTCACATAAGACCTTTCTGTTTCAAGTTGTATGGGTACCCTAAAACTGCTTCTCTTCCCAACATTAATCAGATCTCTCAAAATAGAAAAAAGAAGAAACAGTGAGTTCCCAAAACTACTGTTGCTAGTCTGATAGCTCATACCTCTCCCAGAGTCTCAACCAAAGATGACTGGTACTTTGACAGTGGTTGTTCTAGACACATGACACATGTTAAGAATTTGTTCGTAGATATCAAATCTCACTCCACCAGTTATGTGACTTTTGGTGATAGAGCCAAAGGTGAAATCAAATGGGTTGGAAAGCTGGAATGTTCAGGAGTCCCACAACTTTACAGTGTGTTACTTATTAAAGGGTTAATAGCTAACCTAATAAGTATAGGTCAACTGTGTGATCAAGGGTTTAAAGTAAAATTCACCAAAATAGAATGTCTCGTTTGCAATGAGAAGAATGAACTTATTATGAAAGGAATCATATCTAAAGAGAATTGTTATTTATGGGTTCCCGAAGAGTTGAACTTCTCCTCAACATGTGGTTTAGCCAAAGAAAATTAAGTTAACGTGTGGCATCAAAAACTAGGACACTTGCATCTGAAAGGAATAAAGAGAATCATATCTATAGAAGCTGTGAGAGGGATTACTAAGCTCAAGATAGAAGAAGGGAGAGTATGTGGTGAATGTTTGATTAGAAAGCAAACTAAGATGTCACATCAGAAGATCCAATAACTCACCACATTAAAAGTTTTGGAACTTCTTCACATGGACTTGATGGGACCTATGCAGTTGAAAGTCTTGGTGGAAAGAAGGATTCCTATGTTGTTGTAGATGACTTCTCTAGGTACACATGGATAAGTTTTATCAGATAAAAATCAGAAACTTTTGAAGTCTTTAAAGATCTCTGTAAAAAACATCAAAGAGAAAAGGATAGTCATGTCATCAGAATCAGAAGTGAACATGGAAAGAAATTTGAGAATAATAAACTTGTTGATTTTGGTTCTTCTGAAGGAATAATTTATGAATTTCCTCTCCCATTACTCCTCAGCAAAATGGGATTGTGGAACGCAAAAATAGAACTCTTAAGGAATCTTCCAGAGCTATGATTCATGATAAGAAACTACCCTACCACTTTTGGGACGAAGCTATAAATATTGCATGCTATATCCATAATAGAGTCACTCTAAGAAAAGGCACCTCAACCACCTTGTTGAAATATGGAAAGAAGAAAACCTACTTTCAAATAACTTAATGTTTTTGGAAGTAAATGTTACATCTTAGTAGACCGCGAACAGAGAAGGAAGATGGATCCCAAGAGTGATGAGGGAATATTCCTTGGTTACTCTACAAATAGAAGAGCTTACAGAGTATTTAACTCCAGAACTAAGGTTATGATGGAATCCATAAATGTTATTATTGATGATAGAGGATAGAATGATGAAGAATATGTCTTAGAAGATGTTGGAACATTTTTGTTAGACATTCCAATAGAATCCAATGATAGAAGTAATGATTCTAATCGAACTCAAGAAAATCCTGAGCTCAGTCAACTCAATAAAGGGCCTTCAATCATAATTCGGAGAGGTCATCCTAAGGATCTTATTATAGGAGATCTAAATAAAGGAGTTACTACTAGATCAAGAGAAGTAATGTCAAACTCTTGTTTTGTTTCAAAAATTGAGCATAAGAATGCCAAAGAAGCCTTAATCGGTGAGTTCTGGATTAATGCTATGTAAGAAGAGCTAGAATAATTTAGAAGAAATGAAGTTTGGGACCTGGTTCCAAGACCAGAAGGGAAAAATGTGATTGGCACTAAATGGGTGTACAAGAATAAATTTGATGAAAAATGGGTGGTAACTATAAATAAGGAAAGATTAGTTGCACAAGGGTACACTCAAATTGAAGGAGTTGGTTTTGATGATACCTTTATCCCTATGGCCATACTTGAATTAATAAGACTACTCTTAAGAGTTTCTTTCATTCTAAGATTCAAGTTGTTTCAAATGGATGTAAAAAGTGCCTTCTTAAATGGCTATCTGAATGAGGAATTTTATGTGGAACAACCTAAGTGATTTGTTTATCCAAGCTTTCTTAACCATGTGTACAAACTGAAGAAAGCTATGGGTGGATTAAAACATGCTCTAAGAGCTTGGTATGAGAGATTGACATAATTTCTTGGTGAGAATGGATATAGGAAAGGTGGCATAGAAAAAACTATTTTTGTCAAGGAAGAAGAAGGGAAGATCATGATTGCATAGATTTATGTTGATGATATTATGTTTGGTGGTGTAACACGGTGGGAGAATTGACTTGGTTGTTTTGCATTTGATCATAAATGTTGTGGTTTAGCAAGAGTCGCCACCGACTTTTCTTTTATCCAAAAGGAAGGGCTGAAAAAAACAGGAAAGACCTTTGAGATGTTTTCTTGAGTTCGAGGGGTAGATTATAAAAACGGAAGGTATTAGAACCCTTTTTATCCATGGTTTTCCATGGGCTCTTAGTTACTATCTAGATCACTTACTTTTGTTTGAAAATGTGCTTTATGTGGTTTTTGAAAGTATTTTGTAAACATGTCATTGTTTTGGAAAACTTTGTAATGATTCTCGTTCGTAAGAATGTATACAAAGTGTTTGATCTTTTGAAATGTTTTCAAGTTTGAAAGATGTTTTTGAAAGTGTTGGTGTTTGTTTTGAAAATAGCAAGGATGTTTTTGTTTTGAAATTGAGCAAGTAACTAGGAACATTCTACCTACTCAAAAAGTCTTTCATGTTCATTTCATCTATCCTTTGACATTGTTATCTTACCATTGATTTAGTAAGTAACCTTATCTTTGGAAGTAAAAGGGACGGGTGTGGGTCATCGTATAACCATGATTAGCAATGTTGTAAGATATCTTAGCATTTTATTTAGGGACTAAGATCATTTTGAAAGGAAACATGGATAGCGTCATCGAGGGACTATGATCTTGTTTTTTTTTTGCTTATTTTTACTAAGTTGCCTCACATGTATAGTATGACCATTTTTGTAAGGCAACAAAGTGGATTTACCCTAAGGGTGTATGTGTGCAAGTGTATTGATTTACATGCTTGATTTGTCTTGATTAGGGTTTGCTATTTGTTGGTTTTAATTTTCCCATACAAAACCCAAATTACTAGAATTTGTATATAAAGCATTTAAATTGCGGAAAATAAAAATACTAAGCTATTACATCATTTAGGGGAGGGGTGTACAAATTACAAATGGGGAATTACAAGAAATTAAATCTAAACAAATTATTACAACCATATTGAATTTGAATAAATGTAGAAAAATAAAGATAAAATGCAAGAATATAAAATGTAAGAAAAAATGTGATTTTTGTTTGGTTTTTCATGAAAAGGATTTTTTGACCTAATTAATTAAAATAAAATAATTAATTAAAAATAAGAAAATTAAGATTAAGTTAGTAAAATAAATTAATTTAAAGAAAACAAGTTTTTTTAGGATTTTTGTGAATTTAATTAAATTAGTAAATAAAAAATAATAAAATAAAAGTCCTAAATTCTAAATTGATTTTAATTAGCAAGAAAAATAATATAATAATTAAAATTTATTATCTAAGTATTAAAAAAAAAGGTAAATTAAATTAATTAAAGGAAATGTTTATTGTTGTTTTGTTTTTGTGAAGAAAAAAAAACAAACTAAATAAATATAAGAAATAAAATATAAATGTTTTTTTGGATTTTTTATTAATGAAAAGAATAATAATAATAATAATAATAATAATAATAATAATAATAATATTAATAATAATAAAATGTAAAATGAAAATAAAATAGAAAAGAAAGAAAAAAGAATAACAAAGAAAAATAAATGGGCCAGGAGTATAAAGAACAAGGCAGGGGGTCAAAAAATAGAGAAAAAGTTAGGCCCAAACATTTGGAGGCCCAGGCACTGCAAGAGTAATAAAATGTAAGGAAATGTGAAAAAAAGCAAAAGGCCGCACGTTGAGGTTTGAACCCATGACCTCTTGATTACCAGCGCGCTGCCTTACCACTGGGGTGGCGATACATCTGTTAATATAACTGAAATGATAAATATATAATACAAAATAAGTTCTGAATACACTTCATCTTCAACCTCCAGCCAGACCACCTGTAACTTCACCATTTCTCAACAAAAATGGAAAATGTAAACATGAGAGTTGTTCCATTTTTTCATACGAATCCAACCATATAAGTATCATAAACTATAAATCAAAGATGAATGAGAATTTTTGAAAGTACCAAATCCTGACCTAATTATTTTCAGAGGTTCAGGTTCAAAATTCTAACTACTCAAGCAACAATAATGAAATCTAAGGATATGGTTAGCTTCAGGACAATGATATCTACATTTCTTATTCACAAATAAACCATTAATGATGCTTGTATGAAGAGTTCAAAAGTCAAAAAACTCACCTTGCAAGAGGGTATCGTGTTTTGAGTTTGAGCAGCTTTTGATGAGTTCCAATGATTGGGTTAGCTTCCTCAAGTTCCCAGAGAGCTAATGTGATGCTTGGCTTGAGATGAAAGTGGCTGAGGAGTTATGGAGAAGTCAAGGTGCAAGGTGTTGTTTTTGAAAATAGTGGATGGTGATGGAGGTGTTACAGTCGTGTTATAGGTGTTGGAATGGTTTGTATATGTTATTTAGAAGCTTTTGAAAGCAAAAGGCCAAGAAACGCATGAGAAAATTTGGAGATTGGATTCAAAACTCAGAAATGGAAAGTTTTGAGATGTTTCTGGTGATTCTGTGTTTTAGGGAGTTTCAAGGCTTGAGCATGCACGTGTTTTCTTGCATATGACTTGTGTTTATGTATGGAAAAAGGTTTGAATACTTGAGGTGGTCAGAAGTACAAGATCACATGTTTTGAAGTAAGGTTGACACACATGGTTTCAATGCATAGTACAAAGATATCTAGAGTGGTTACCAACTTTAAACATGCTTATCTGACTTTGTAGAGGAAGTTTGTGTAGAAGGAACAAGTGCAAAGCTCAATGCAAGTTGACTTTACATAAAGCTTGCTTTATGTAAACGGCAATGGTGCCTTTGTGCCATTAATGGAAAATTAACTTGGATAAAGCTTGAATCAAGTGGATAATAGCTCAAAAGCAAGTGTAATCTTTTGATTATGGAGAGATCTTGAGGTTTAGAGGCCTGCAAAGCAAGATTGGGCAGCATAGGTTTGAGATTTGAATTTTGTTCATCACAAAATTTGCCCTGTAAAATAAGTTGAAACCCCAACTTCTGGCCTTCGATTCTCCTTGCTCACAAATGATCATAAGGAGTCCTAGGACATTTTGGAAAGCTTGTAATGTGCTCTACAACCCATCTTTTAATCACTTTTTCAAAATCCAAATGGAACTATGTGAAACTTGGGTCAGAAGTTAGGTCAAAATCCTAACCTAAAATGCTCAAAATTTCACTAAGTGTTTAGTTTCATGACCATGACTTCATGGATTAATAACTTGAGATCCAAGCATTTCTAGGAGAAGTTGTGTAAATAAATGTTGTAGATCTCATGGAGATTTACAATTTTCATGTTGAAAGTTTCTTTTGAATCATCTTGCATCATGGTGAAAAATTGGCTCAAAGTTGTGAAAAAATATGAAGTTTTCAACACTTAGAAATATTTCTAAGTTTGAAAACTTTGACTTTTCAAAATGAAATCTTGAATTTTTTGATTTCTTGATGGACAAGTTTCATATTTTGTCATGTTTTGATGAATTGGGATATTTTACACTTGATTTTGACCAAAAAGTCAAAGTTTGACTTTTCAGTATATAGTTGATTTTTGATCAGTTGACTGAAAATCAACTATAAATCCAATTGATCTTGAGCAATGTTGACTCATGCCATTAGGTAAAAATGATGTAATTGAACTCTTGAGATCATGCCTCAAAACAATTAACCATTTGCTAGGTCAAAAAATCAAAAATTGCCATTTCTCAATCAAAACCCTAATTTTGACCATTTTGCCCTTTTGATGATTTGATCAAATTTCTTGAGGAATTGTGGTCCAAACTTGATCAAATGATACATATGAGTTTATAATGTTGACGTGGATAAAAAATTATGAAGTTTGACTGTAAATTGGCCACAATTGACTTTTTCCCCAATACAATTGATTTTTAGGTCAACTGCTCAATTGACTGAGAAAAAATGTGATCCAAGGCTTGAAACTTGACATGAGTAATATTGGGGGTCCATAATGGTCCATGAAAGTCATATGAGGCATTGAAAGTTCAATTATTCTTGTTCAATCTCAAACCCTAATTTCAGTCATCAATGCTTAAGGAGGTGTCTTGAGCTGATCAACCCTAGCGCAATCTTGAACCAAAGGAGATCTTGTGAGAAAATACTTGATAAATGAGAGGGAAAATTTTAGGGTACAATAGCTGCCCCTATTCAATATTCTTAAACCTGGAGAGTTAGATTGGTCGATCCACCATTCGTGAGTTGAAGGTGGAAGATGATTGGACACTAGAGTGCCCAGAAATTTGCACTCGAAGATGAATTATGAATGGGCTTATAGATGCCATTTGGAGGAATGATGGAGATTTTCCCGAGATGGGCTTATAGATTCCATCCAAGGGTGACTGTTTCCAGAGAATGGACTAAGTCCGAACTTGAGTTCAACTGGAAATGAATCAGAATAAATCTTTAGGAGCGATTTATCTGAACCAGAAGTGTTCCTTTTGGAAATTATCAGGATTAACCATTGAGGGGTTTAAACTGAACCAAAAGAGATCTTGAATATTCTTTAACTGGAAAGTATCAGAGTAAATCTTTGTGCGATTTATATGAACCAGAGAAAGTGCCTGTAGGAAAGAATCAGAATGAATCGTTGAGGGATTTATCTGAACCTGAAGTGTTCCTTTCGAAAGCATCAGGATAAACAATTGAGTGGTTTAAACTGAACCAAAAGAGATCTTGGATGTTCATTAACTGGAAATAATCAGAGTAAATCTTTGTGTGATTTATCTTAACCAGAGAAAGTGTCTGCGGGAAAGAATCAGAAATAATCGTTGAGGGATTTGTCTGTACTCGAAGTGTTCCTTTGGAAAGTATCAGGATAAACAATTGAGGGGTTTAAAATGAACCAAAAGAGATCTTGGATGTTCTTTAACTGGAAAGAATCATATTAAATCTTTCTGCGATTTATTTGAACCATAGAAAGTGTCTGCGGGAAAGAATTAGAATAAATTGTTGAGAGGTTTATCTGAATCGGTAGAAGTCTGAAAGAAACATTTGTTGTGTAGATGGTTGACCAATCCTTTCTTGGGAATTGATCTTTAATTGACTTGTTGAAAATTTGATGATAATTTTCTGTTGATTGATCTTTCCTGAAAAAGATGAAAGGTTAGTTGTATGCAATGTCATGATGTATGCAACACATGGTGTAATGATTTTCTCAAAATAAATGAGATTGTGTCGTATGTATTTGTGCTGTCAATGTTATGACGTATGGATGCGATGTATAGACCTGTTAATTGTTATGCCGCAATGTTGCTGGAGTCGGGGAAAATAAATCTCGAATACTGTCGGGTATGAGTAGTGTAAGTCTTCATGTTTTGAAGTTGAAGTATTGATGAGTCTCCCATTGTTATAGAAATAAACTCTATTGTGTAAGGGGAAACGTCGTGTACTGCTTGTAAAATCCTGTTGGGGAATCCTGAGAAATTGGGCGACTTTCACTGGGGAATCTTTAGAGCGGTAACAGGAAGTTTGTTCTGAGAGAAGCTTGATATTATTAAGCTGCAAACTGTGGTTTTTTTTATGGAATAGTATAAAGATATTATCCAATTTCTTAAAGCCATTAGTAATCGTCTTCTATTTTTTTATCATTTGTAAACAGTAGTTACGTTCAAATGCATATGTTCAAAAATAAATCATTGGACGTTTTTGTAAACAAAACATAGAAATAAAGAAAAACAGATATTTTTACACTTTCAAAGGAATATCTTTGTATTAATAAGTATTTTGTACAATGAGATGAACATCCTAGTAAGATAATGTCGTTGTAAAAATGAAAATATGATACAAAGAAAAGATAGCTATATGAAATAATCCCATGGGGTTCCCATTCTGCTATAGCCTCTGTGTCTCTGAGCGTCTCGTCCATTTGCTGCCTCGTCCGAAGTTGATTGGATTGATCCGAACCTTTGAGTTTGTCAGTAGATGCTAAAGGTTGTCTGTAAGGTGATCCAACAGGACATAGTCATACGCTTTAATTCCATAACTTTTTCCTGGACCTCCCTTTCGGGTTTTCAGTCCACTGGGATACCCTTTTTTGCCCAAGCCGCCCTTTCGGATTTTCAGCTTACCGGGTGTACAAATTTTTTATTTTATCCCTAATTTTTGCCCGAACCTTTGTGGTTTACCGGGATGCCCTTGTTTTGCCTAGGTGTGTCAACCTAGCGGGTCTCTTATGCGTAGTATCTTTTGACTATGTCCGCGTTCACAGGGTGCGGAAGATCGTTTCCATCCATAGTGGTTAAGATCATTGCTCCACCAGAGAATATGCTTTTGATCATAAATGGTCCTTCGTATGTAGTAGTCTATTTTCCCGTGGGGTCACCTTGTGGTAATATGATACACTTTATTACCAAGTCACTAACCTGATATACCTGACGTCTGACCTTTTTGTTAAAAGCTTTGATCATAGGTTTTTGGTACATCTGGCCATGACAGACAACCGTAAGCCTCTTCTCATCAATTAAGTTTAACTGGTCAAATCTAGTTTGGATCCAATCGTCCAGGTTCATCCCTGCATCCTTTATGATTCTAAGAGAAGGTATTTGTACTTCAACTGGTAGAACAACTTCCATGCCATATACCAAGGAGAAGGGAGTTGCCCCTGTTGATGTGCGTTCCGCGGTACGGTAACCGTGGAAAGCAAATGTTAGCATCTCATGCTAGTCCTTGTAGGTTACTATCATTTCCTGTATGATCTTTTTGATGTTCTTATTTGCGGCTTCGACAACACCATTCATCTTCGGCCGATAAGGGGAAGAATTATGATGCTGAATCTTGAATTGTATGCACAATGCGGTGATCATAGTATTGTTGAGATTCGTACCATTGTCTGTGATGATTCTCTCTGGGATGCCATACCGACAAATGAGATTCTGTTTGATGAACCAGGCGACAACATTCTTGGTAACAGAAGCGAAAGAAGCTTCCTCAACCCACTTTGTGAAGTAGTCAATGGCCACCAAGATGAAGCAGTTCTTATTAGAAGTTGTTGGTTTGACTTCTCCAATCATATCGACGCCCCACATCGCGAATGGGCAGGGAGAAATCAGGATGTTTAAAGGAACTGGAGGCACATGCACTTTTTCAGCATATATCTGACTTTTGTGGCAGGTTCGCGAATGTTGATAGCAATCTGCATCCATGGTAGACCAGTAATACCCTGTCCGCAGGATCTTCTTTGCCATCATATGCCCATTGGAATGGGTGCCAAAAGTGCCCTCATGTATATCAGCCATGATCTTTTCTGCCTCAACCTTATCTATGCAACGAAGCAAAACAGAGTCGTGGTTGCGTTTGTAGATAATGCCATTACTGATGAAGAACTTAGCAGAGAATCTTCTCAAGAACTTCTTATCATTGACTGAAGCTCTTTCCAGATACTCTTGAGCCTCGAGATACCTCTTAACTTCATGGAACCAAGGCTGGTCCACTACTTCTTCAATATTGATCTTGTGACAGTAAGCTGGTTGATCTATCCGTTCAATGGTGATCTCGGGAAGCTCTTTACACCACTTGAGTTTAAACATGGATGACATGGTGGCTAGCGCGTCCGCTAGTTGATTTTATTCTCGCGGTAATCTCCTCAAAATGTGGGATTAATGTCAACACATGTTCTTTGTAGGGGATGAGGTTAGGGTGCTTAATGTCCCATTCTCCTTTAATCTGACTGATGACCAAGGCTGAATCTCCAAACACACTTAAATACTTGATTCCCAAATCTATGGTAGCTTTGAGACCGAAAATACATGCTTCGTATTCTGCCATTTTATTTGTACAGTTGAAGAAAAGTCTTGCATTGAAGGGAGTATGACATCCTTCCGGGGATATGATTACAGCACATATGCCATTGCTGAGTGCGTTGGACGCCCCATCAAAAAACAGGATCCATCGTGATCCTTGTTTAGGTCTATCATATGGTCTGAGTTCTTCACAGTTGTTCACCATCATGATGTCTTCATCTGGGAATTCGAATTTCATGGACCGATAGTCATCCACAGCTTGATGAGCAAGGTGATCGGCTAACACACTCCCCTTTATTTCTTTTTGGGTAGTGTACTGAATGTCATATTCTATCAATATCATTTGCCATCTTGCTATTCTTCCAGAGAGGGCAGGCTTCTCGAATATGTATTTTAGCGGATCCATCTTGGATATCAATGAGGTAGTATGGGTCAGCATATAATGTCTTAGTTGACCAGCAGCCCATGCCAGAGCCAACAAGTTTTCTCGAGCAGTGAATATCTTGTTTCACAGTCGGTAATCTTTTTGCTCAGGTAGTAAATAGCATGCTCTTTTCGGCCAGACTCGTCATGCTGCCCCAACACACACCCCATTGAAATTTCCAAAATAGTTAGATACATAATCAGAGGTCTTCCCTCGATCGGTGGTATCAAAACATGAGACTCTCTAACGTATTCTTTGATCTTGTCGAAGGCGGCTTTGCACTCATCATTCCATTTGACTACTTGATCTTTCTTCAGTAATTTGAAGATTGGTTCACAAGTAGCGGTCAAGTGAGAAATGAATATGGAAATGTAGTTTAGCCGTCCTAAGAATCCTCTGACTTTGTTCTCAGTATGAGGAGCAGACATTTCTTGTATTGCTTTTACCTTGGCAGGGCCCACTTCGATACCTTTACTGCTGACGACGAAGCCTAGGAGTTTACTGAACCTCACCCCAAATGTCCATTTATTCGGGTTCAACCTCAGCCAGTATTTCTTTAGTGTTTCAGACAGTTTCTGCAAATTGTAAAGATGTTCCTCTTCAATTTGAGAAATGGCTATCATGTCGTCCACATAGACCTCTATTTCATGATGGATCATATCGTGAAATAGAGATACCATGGCACGCTGATAAGTTGCCCCAGCGTTCTTCAACCCGAATGGAATAACCTTGTAATAGAATGTGCCCTACTGTGTGACGAAGTTCGTTTTTTCCATGTCCTCAGGTGCCAATTTGATTTGGTTGTAGCCTGAGAATCCGTCCATAAATGAGAACATTTTATGCTTTGTAGTATTTTCAACCAGAATGTCGATATGGGGGAGCGGGAAATCATCTTTGGGGCTTGCCCTATTCAAATCTCTGTAGTCCATGCACATTCGTACTTTGTCGTCCTTTTTAGGTACTGGAACAACATTGGCGACCCATTGTGGATAGGAGGTAACAACTAAGAATCCGACGTTGAATTGTTTCATGACTTCGGCCTTGATCTTCTCTAACATGTCTGGCCGCATGCGACAAACTTTCTGTTTTACCGGAGGGGAATCTTCTGTTGTTGGTAGACAATGGACCACGATATCAACATCAAGTCCTGGCATGTCTTCATACTACTAGGCAAAGACCTCAACATAATCATGTAGCAACTGAGTTAGACGCTTATTGACACTGGGTTCCAGATTGGCACCCACCTTGACTTCTTTCTTGTCCTCTTTGGTACCTAGGTTAACTGTGTCCACTGGTTCTTCGTGGGGCTGTATAGTCCTTTCTTCTTGTTGTAGTAACCTGGATAATTCCCCTGGCACTTCACAATCTTCCTCACCTTCGTCTTCAGCTTGGTAGATTAGGTTTTCAGAGTCACAATAGGCCATAGCTGAATTGTTACCCATGGGATCCTGAGTGGATGTAGACCTGCATTTTGAATGTGAGTGTGTGTAAGAGTATAGCTATCTTTGAAAGAAAATAAAAATGTAGAAAAAGAAAGAAAAAGAGCGCAAAGTTTGCATGCAAAAACGTCCATGATTCATTGATGACATATGAAAATGAGGTAACAACCCTTACAAATGGACCGTTGTACCTCGGGTAAGACACAAGGTTTAAAAAGTCTGAATTGTTTAATTATTACAAGTCCGATAGAAATTTAAAGACAATTACTGTTGGATAAATGTAATTAGGATAAAATTTTGCTTCCCAGTTGGTGAGTCCTCCGTTGATAGTCAGGAAAATCCATTCTTCCAGATCATAGTTGTCATCACTATCCTCCACTGTGTTGACTCCATGGTTGCTGATCCTCAAAGGTGGTCCCCCGGCACGAGCGTGAAAAACAACTTTTTGGGCTCCTAAAGTGAAACCCAAACCAAATTTGTCAGATTTGTAAGGGATATCCGGGAGTTGGCCCCAAATACTACACCCACCTTCTTCGACCACTGCCCTGGCATCTTTTAGAGAAGACATATTTAGCGGAAGTCTTGTAATCTTCGGGACTTGGGAAACAGTCTTGGTAGCTGCCATTGTCTGTGGGACTTCCTAGAAATGCTGAAATGGAGTTTCAATGAATTCACCATCCAATTCCACGTATCTGAAGGAGTTCAAGTGACTGACCATATATTCCTCTTCTCCATGGACATTAATGATTTTTCCTTTGATTGGGTATTTCAGCATCTGATGTAATGTAGAGGTGACGACACCAGTGTTGTGAATCCATCGTCGGCCCAATAAGTGGGAATAGGAAGGGAGAATGTCCATTACATAGAAAGTGGAATCAAAGGTATGAGTTCCAATTTTTATGGGGATGTCCACCTCCCCATGCACCATTCCTTTTGAACCGTCAAAGGCCCTTACCACTATGTTGCTGGGTTTTAAGGTCAGGCCTTCACACTCGAGTATATCCAAAGCTTTCTTAGGTAGCACATTCAAAGATAAACCAGTATCAACTAGGACATGGGCCAAAGTCGTTCCCCTGCATTCAACAGGGACATGCAACGCCTCGTTATGTTTCCTCCCTCTAGGCGATAAGTCAGCATCAGAAAAGCCTATGCCATTTCCAGCTGTTAAATTGGCCACACTGTCTTGGAACTGGTCTGTAGAGGTTTCTTTTGGCACATGGGAAATTTTAAGAAATTTCACCAAGGCCTTCGCATGAGCCTCGGAGCACAACAATAAAGCCAGCATGGAAATCTTTGATGGAGTCTGCCCTAGCTGTTCGACTATGTTGTTGTCGCTTCTCTTTATAATTTTCAGAATTTCTTCCATCTCCTTTTGGGAGGCCTCTGGGATAGATACTGATTGCGCCTTCATTCGAACAGGCTCAACCATAATTCCTTTTCCCCGAGTCTTGGTCGACTCGATGGTAGGGGTGTCAGTAGGGGTACCCACAAGAACTGTAGTAGTATCAACAGGAACAAAAACAAGGATGATCACGGGATCGATAAAAGTTTATAGAGGAGCAATCTCGGGTGAGAATACTCTGCCACTTCGGGTTATCTTGTTGGTTCCCGCAATGTTGCCGATGTCGGGGTCAACCTTCTCAAAAATCAAGTCTTCATCAACCATCCAATCTTTCTTGACACCGTGATAGTAGACGTCGCCCCCATAGTTCCATGGGATAGTTTTATCTGATGAGTACGGGATCGGCCCTAGAATAGTAATTATCAGTGGAGCCACTTTAGGAACAGATGTAATCCTAACGGGTATTTTGGTGGAGACCCTGGAAGGATTGGTGGAAATGGTTACTATTGAAACATCATTGTAAGAAATGGTTGGGACGAGACTCTTTTCAAACAAAATCTCTTTGTCATCCATTAGGCGTTGAACACCTGCTTTCAGTAAATGACAACTAGTTGGTAGGAATAAACAGAGGTGGCAGCTCTCGTCACAGCCCAGAAATAAACCAGCTTTCAACAGGTTCCTCTTGACAGTCAGGACAAGAGTAACGAGTTTATCAACAGCAGTAACAAACATATCATCTTAAACAACATTAACATCACGGCCATGCTTGGGCATAGGGGCAGTGATAACATTTGGGATCTCAGGAGCATCAAATTTAATTTATTTTGCTTCGAGAAGGTCTTGCACCTTATTTTTTCAAAGCCCATCAATTGTTGGTATCATGGCCTGGACTTTCTGAATGGTAAGCACAACGAGCTTTAGAATGGTAATGAGGAGATGAGGTGTTGGGATTCTTCGGGGCTTCCTTCAAAGTTACCAGATTAGATCTCAACAAATGTGGAAGGACTTGAGATAGTGTCATATTTATCTAGGTAAATTGTCTTACTGGTCTTTCTGTTCTAGGTTGGTTGCTCCTTTGTTGAGTAGGTGCAGGCTTAGGGATCATGACGGCCCCTACCATTGGACGGTGTTCAATTCTATCTTGATTCCTTTGAGGATACGCAACACCGACTTCTTTCTTCCCAATAAATTGTTTTCTCACGACATTGGAGGATGCGTCTTTTTGGATCTTCCCACTCTTAATCCCAACTTCCACAGTTTCCCCGGTCAAGATTAATTCATTGAAGCCTACTGAGGAGCTTCCAATTAGATGATTGAAAAATGGGATAGATAAAGTCCCTAAAAACATATCCACCAGTTCCCTTTCAGACAGGGGAGGTTGGAATCTTCCTGCTAAGTCCCTCCATTTCTGAGCATAGTCTTTGAAGCCTTCGCTTGAAACAATAGCCATACTCTGGAGTTGAGTACAGGTGGGAGCAAGGTATGCATTGTACTGATATTGTTTATAAAAAGCAGCGGCAAGGTCTTCCCAATTATGGATATTGGCCCTTTCCAGTTGATAGACCCAATCTAGCTGTGTCCTGGATAGACTGTCTTGAAAGAAGTGGACCCACAAATCTCTGTCAGAAGTGTGAGGCAATATCTTCCTCACATAAGATCGGAGATACATCTTGGGACACGAAACCCCGTCGTACTTAGAAAATACTGGCGTCATGATCTTTGGTGGAATAACAATCCTAGACACCAAACCCAACTCCTCATAGTCCAGCCCGCGCACTTTCTGAATCTCCATTGCACTTAGACGCTCTTCCAGATGTTTGTATTTGTCGTCAGCTGGAGGATACTGCTCTTCAGAGTAATCTTCTTCTTACTCCTCTTCAGATTCAGGCTGGGTAGTCACTTCCTTGCCTTTCCCTTCTTAATTATCCTTTTCACCAGATGATGTTGCGAAGTCTAGGGTCCTTCTGGCCCTGGGAACCTTCTTCCTAGATTCAGAACATCGGTTGCTTTCTTTGCTTTCTTCTTATTTTCTTTAATCAGCAAAGTTTTCAAATCTTCTTATCCTCTAGAGTCAAGAACATATGTTGAAACTGAGCATTCTGCGCCTAGAGCTCTTTTACTGTCTGCTCAAGATCCATCTTACTGAAATAAACAGTAGAAAGATGAGGAGACTTTTTGTAAAAAAACTTCTTATGTTATGATGAATGGAGATGCATATGCAATGATTTCAAGGAAATTAGATATTTAAATATGCTTTAGACCAAAAAAGAACACACGTTATATTAATAAATAAAAGTTTGAGTACATCATGCCTCTTTGGGCTTACAATGAAAGAAATTAAAATACAAAAATCTAAGACAAAAAATTTGAGTGCATCCTCTTTGGTGTGATGTAGGCGTTCAGACTCCGCTCCTCATGAAGCTGCTTGGTGAGTTCCATAACCTTCTTCTCACTGGCCTAGAATTGGGCCTCAAAAGTGTCTCACTGCCCCTTAAGTTGTATGCAATCCCTTTGCAAGTTTTCGAGAGAGGTGGGCATGTGAGGATGAAGGATAATGTACGGGATATCTCCTTCCACAACAGGCTCTATAGTAACTGGGAGAATAGAGGGATAAGGCATCAAAAGACTTTAAGCACGAGCTCGTACCCATTTGTGATAAGGCTCAATAGGGATGTAATTCTTGTTCCCCAGTGTCTTGCTATCAACTCTATGTACCATGCCCCAAGCTCTCATGAACCTTTTGTGGTAATCCTGAGCATCATTCTCATAGTCGAAGATGATTCCTTGAATATGTGCATCATGAGAACCATCCCTTCTTGCATATCCAAATTGTCGTAGTTCCAAACAAGGATTGTAAGTGATTCCTCCCCTAATTCCTAAGAGAGTGACATTAGGGAATTCTCCGCAACGATCAATGATGGTAACATTCTCCGAGGATCGAGAATACCAATGAATTCCTGAATGTGTAAGAGTCATCAGCCTTTGAGACCATTTCAAACCCTGTTCATTCTTCAAGACGGATCGGGGTAGGTGCGAAATAAACCACCTAGACAAAAGAGGTGCGCAACATATAAGGGTTCCTCTTCTCTTTATAGTGTGAGTATGCAACGAATGAAGGATATCTCCAAGCAGAGTAGGTACTGGATTACGTGACAGGAAAATATTAACCACATTCACGTCTATAAGCTGGTCCAAATTAGGAAACAATATTGAACCATAGATGAGAAGGGCTAACACCTCTTCAAAAGCTTGTAAGTCCAAGGTATCCCAGAAATGATGAGCTTTCTCAAACAAGAACTTAGCCAAAAAACATTTGACACCTCTCTTGGTTTCCCAATTTGCTACTACGTCAGACCGTTTTAAGGACAGAGCTTTGGAAATATCTTCAAGTTTAGGGTCTCTTTCCATACCATTGAAAGGGAACTCATTAAGGATAGGCACCCCCAAACAACAGAGAAAACTCCTCCATATTAGGCACTAACTGATAATCCGGAAACGTGAAGCAGTAATGTAGAGGGTCAAAGAACTGAAAGAGCACTTTTAACATTTCTTCATCAGGGTTTAAAGTGACCAAGATGAGAAGCCTACCATGTCTTTATGTGAATGGATATCTTTTTGGAACCCTTGATGCCAAATCCTTAAGCTGAGGAGGTACTTTTACCAGACTGACTTGGATAGTGAATCTACGGGTGAGAGCCATATCCTATAAAACAAGACAAAAATAAATCCTAAGAATCCTTGAAATGGTTAGTATGACATGCTATGTTATAATGTCATGATTATGCTCAGATATAGAAGATATAGCAAGCATAAGAAAGTCAAACAAAGACCTTAGGTTTAAGTCTTGCATGTATTTTAAGGTGATACCCTCTTGAAGTTGGATTGGTTCAACCTGTCCTAAATATATATAACTGGGTTCTAAGGGATCTCAATATCACCGGTCTTTCCCCCAATTCTTGTTCCGATAGACAATTGACTTGCCACCAAACAAAATTAAAGGGTCAAACCTCAATGAGTGTAGTATCGAGTATCAACCGACTTTGCGTTTACACCAAAGACAACTATCTCACTACGTCCTAAAAGCCAAGTTAGTTAATTAAGGTGCTAAAGTCAGTTGACGCTTTATGACACCATGCAGTGGCCCCGTATTCTCCTTGATTACTCAAGGGCTACCGGTACACACCAAAGTATCGTATCAACGTAGCTACTGTTTCAACAATGTCGGTATACCCCGCACAGTTCCCTCATAGTTTATTGCTACTTACCTAAGAAAGGTGCCCCAAATCCAGGTGTAAGATTAAAGCAAACCCAAACAAGGAACCATAATGTAAAGCATGCAAGTCAAACAAGGAAAGCAAATAAGTGTGATCTAGCCCTAAGGTAACCCCACTTTTATAAAATCCCCAGCAGAGTCGCCAGTTCCATAACGCGGAGAGAGAAATGACTTGGTTGTTTTGCGTTTGATCGCAAATGCTGTGGTTTAGTAAGAGTCACCACCGATTTTTCTTTTATCCAAAAGGAAAGGCTGAAACGAACAGGAAAGACCTTTGAGATGTTTTCTTAAGCTCAGGGGGTACGTTATAAAAAGGGAAGGTATTATCACCCTTTTAATCCATGATTTTGCATGTGCTCTTAGTTACTTTCTAGATCACTTGCTTTTGTTTGAAAATATGCTTTGTGTGGTTTTTGACATTATTTTGTAAAGACGTCATTGTTTAGGAAAACTTTGTAATGATTCTCGTTCGTAAGAATGTATACAAAGTGTTTGATCTTTTGAAAATGTTTTCAAGTTTGAAAGATGTTTTTGAAAGTGTTGGTGTTTGTTTTGAAAATAGCAAGGATGTTTTTGTTTTGAAATTGAGCAAGTAACTAGGAACATTCTACCTACTAAAATAGTCTTTCATGTTCATTTCCTCTTTTCTTTGACATTGTTATCTTACCATTGATTTGGTAAGTAACCCTATCTTTGGATGTAAAAGGGACGGGCGTGGGTCATCGTATAACCATGATTAGTAATGTTGTAAGATATCTTAGCATTTTCTTTAGAGACTAAGATCATTTTGAAAGACAACATGGATAGCATCATCGAGGGACTATGTTCTTGTTTTTTTTGCTTGTTTTTACTAAGATACCTCACATGCATAATATGGCCATTTTTGTAAGACAACAAAGTGGGTTTACCCTAAGGGTGTATGTGTGCAAGTGTATTGATTTACATGATTGATTTGTCTTGATTAGGGTTTGCTATTTGTTGATTTTAATATTTCCATACAAAATACTAATTACTAGCATTTGTATATAAAGCATTTAAATTGCGGAAAATAAAAATACTAAGCTATTACATCATTTAGGGGAGGGGGTGTACAAATTACAAATGGGGAATTACAAGAAATTAAATCTAAATAAATTATTACAACCATATTGAATTTGAATAAATGTACAAAAATAAAGATAAAATGCAAGAATATAAAATGCAAGAAAAAATGTGATTTTTGTTTGGTTTTTCATGAAAAGGGTTTTTTGACCTAATTAATTAAAATAAAATAATTAATTAAAAATAAGAAAATTAAGATTAAGTTAGTAAAATAAATTAATTTAAAGAAAACAAGTTTTTTTAGGATTTTTGTGAATTTAATTAAATTAGTAAATAAAAAATAATAATATAAAAGTCCTAAATTCTAAATTGATTTTAATTTACAAGAAAAATAATATAATATAATAATTAAAATTTATTATCTAAGTATTTAAAAAAAGGGTAAATTAAATTATTTAAAGGAAGTGTTTTTTGTTCTTTTATTTTTGTGAAGAAAAAAAATAAACTAAATAAATATAATTAATAAAATATAAATGTTTTTTTGGATTTTTTTATTAATGAAAATAATAATAATAATAATAATATTAATAATAATAAAATGTAAAATGAAAATAAAATAGAAAAGAAAGAAAAAATAATAACAAAGATAAATAAATGGGCCAGGTGTGTAAACAACAAGGCAGGGTGTCAAAAAATAGCAAAAAAGTTAGGCTCAAACATTTGGAGGCCCAGGCGCTGCAAGAGTCTAAAAATATAAGGAAATGTGAAAAAAAGCAAAATGCAACGCGCTGAGGTTCGAACCCATGACCTCTTGATTACCAGCGCGCTGCCTTACCATTGGGGTGGCTATACATTCGTTAATATATGTGAAATGATAAATATATAATACAAAACAAGTTATGAATACACTTCATCTTCAACCTCCAACAAGACCATCTGTAACTTCACCATTTCTCAACAAAAATGAAAAATGTAAACATGAAAGTTGTTCCATTTTTTCATACGAATCCAATCACATAAATATCATAAACTATAAATCAAAGATGAATACCTAGAAATTTTCAGAGGTTCAGATTCAAAATTCTAACTACTCAAGCAACAATAATGAAATCTAAGGATATGGTTAGCTTCAGGACAATGATATCTACATTTCTTATTCACAAAGAAACCATTAATGATGCTTGTATGAAGAGTTCAAAAGTCAGAAAACTCACCTTGCAAGAGGGTATCGTGCTTTGAGTTTGAGCAGCTTTTGATGAGTTCCAATGATTGGGTTAGCTTCCTCATGTTCCCAGGGAGCTAATGTGATGCTTGGCTTGAGCTGAAAGTGGCTGAGGAGTTATGGAGAAGTCAAGGTGCAAGGTATTGTTTTTGAAAATGGTGGATGGTGATGGAGGTGTTACAGTCACATTGCAGGTGTTGGAATGGTTTGTATAAGTTATTTAGAAGCTTTTAAAAGTAAAGGGCCAAGAAACGCACGAGCAATTGGATTCAAAACTCAAAAATGGAAAGTTTTGAGATGTTTTTGTTGATTCTGTGATTTAGGGAGTTTCAGGGCTTGAGCATACGTGTCTTTTCTTGCATATGACTTGTTTTTATGTATGGAAAAAGGTTGGATACTTGAGGTGGTCAGAAGTACAAGATCACATGTTTTGGCTTTTTGACTTGTTTTTGAAGTTAGGTTGAGAAACATGGTTTCAATGCATATTACAAAGCTATCTAGAGTGGTTACCAACTTTAAACATGCTTATCTGACTTTGTAGATGAAGTTTATGCAGAAGGAACAAGTGCAAAGCTCAATGCAAGTTGACTTTTCATAAAGCTTGCTTTATGTAAATGGTAATGGTGCCTTTGTGCCATTAATGGAAAATTAACTTGGATAAAGCTTGAATTATGTGGATAATAGCTCAAAAGCAAGTGTAATCTCCTGATTATGGAGAGATTTTGAGGTTTAGAGGCCTGCAACGCAAGATTTTGCAGGATAGGTTTGAGATTTGAATTTTGTTCATCACAAAATTTGCCTTGTAAAACAACTTGAAACCCCAACTTATGGCCTTCGATTCTCCTTTCTCACAAATGATCTTAAGGATTTCTTGGACATTTTGGAAAGCTTTTAATGTTCTCTACAACCCCTCTTTGAATCACTTTTGCAAAATCCAAATGGAACTATGTGAAACTTGGGTCAGAAGTTAGGTCAAAATCCTGACCTAAAATGCTCAAAGTTTCACTAAGTGTTTAGTTTCATGACCATGACTTCATGGATTGATAACTTGAGATCCAAGCATTTAAATGAGAATTTATGTAAAGAAATGTTTTAGATCTCATGGAGATATACAACTTTCATGTTAAAAGTTTCTTTTGAATCATCTTGCATCATGGTGAAAAATTGGATCAAAGTTGTGAAAAAATATGAAGTTTTCAACACTTAGAAAAGTTTCTAAGTTTGAAAACTTTGACATTTCAAAATGAAATCTTGACTTTTTTGATTTATTGATGGACAAGTTTCATATTTTGACATGTTTTGATGAATTGTGATCTTTGACACTTCATTTTGACCAAAAAGTCAAAGTTTGACTTTTTAGTATATAGTTGACTTTTGATCAGTTGACTGAAAATCAACTATCAATCCAATTGATCTTGAGCAATATTTTGAGTCATGCCATTAGGTAAAAATTATGTAATTGAACTCTTGAGGTCATGCCTCAAACCAATTAACATTTTCTAGGTCAAAAAATCAAAAAATGCCCTTTCTTAGTGAAAACCCTAATTTTGACCATTTTGCCCTTTTGATGATTTGATCAAATTTCTTGAGGAATTATGGTCCAAACATGATCAAATGATAAATATGAGTTTATAATGTTGATGTGGTTAAAAAATTATGAAGTTTGACTGTAAATTGGCCACCGTTGACTTTTTCCCCAATACAGCTGATTTTTAGGTCAACTACTCAATTGGCTGAGCAAAAATGTGATCCAAGGCTTGAAAAGTTGACATGATTAATCTTGGGGGTCCATAATGGTCCGTGAAAGTCATATCAGGCATTGAAAGTTCAATTATCCTTGTTCAATCTCAAACCCTAATTTCAGTCATCAGTGCTTAAGGAGGTGTCTTGAGCTGATCAACCTTAGTGCAGTTTTGAACCAAAGAAGATCTTGTGAGAAAATACTTGATAAATGAGAGGGGAAATTTTGGGGTACAACAGGTGGGATGTAAAATGAGATGGTTCAACATTTTGTCAAGCAAATGCAGTCAGAATTTGAGATGAGCCTTGTTGGTGAGTTAACATACTTTCTTGGTCTGCAAGTTAAACAAATGGAAGATTTCATATTCTTATCTCAGAGAAAATATGCACAGAATATAGTAAACAAATTTGGGATGGAAAAAGCCAGTCACAAAAGAACACCTGCTCCCACACATCTGAAGTTGTCTAAAGATGAAAAAGGAGTAAGTGTGGATCAAAGTCTTTACAGAAGTATGATAGGTAGTCTTCTATATCTCACAACTAGTAGACCTGACATTGCCTTTGTTGTAGGGGTGTGTGCTAGATATCAAGTTGATCCTAAATTTATCCATGCCAACCATGTGAGGAGAATTCCTAAATATGTGAATGGGACATATGACTTTGGTACGCTATATTCTCATGGATCTAGCTCTTCTTTAATTCGTTATTGGGATGCTGATTGGGCAGGAAGTGCTAATGATAGAACAAGTACATCAGGAGTATGTTTCTTTCTGGGTAATAATATCATATCTTGGTTTGGTAAGAAGAAAAATTGTGTGTCTCTGTCCACTGCTGAGGCTGAGTATATTACTGCAGGAAGCAGTTGTTCTCAGTTGGTTTGGATGAAACTAATGTTGACAGAATATAATGTCAAACAGGATGTCAGGATATTATTTTGTGACAATCTAAGTGCCATAAATATCTCAAAAAATCCTATTCAACACAACAGGGCCAAACACATTGATATCAGTCATCACTTCATAAGAGAGCTTGTTGAATAAAAAATTGTTACTTTAGAACATGTAGCTACTGAATTACTACTAGCTGACATTTTCACTAAGGATTTGGATGCAAACCTGTTTGAGAACTTAAGAGGAAAACTAGGGATCTGCATATATGAGGGTTTGTAGCAATTAAGGGTGTGTGGTAATATCACTAAAGTGATATTATATCATTTATGTTTCCAACAAATCAAATATCTTAAGCAATCATTTCAAGACTATCTCAAATACTCACCCACACGCTATGACATTACCTCATTCTATTTTCACAACCTCTTCGTTATCCTTTACAGAAAAATAACCCTGGCTATTTTTCATCTCACTGTTCAAAAATATTTAAAGATGTCACAACAAAGTGTTCGTCTGATGAAGCCAAGGCTTCTAGGTCAAAGTCAGTCAACCATCCTAATGATCTCTCCCTTGATAAAGTCTTGGTTGTCACTCCTCTGACAACTATTCCACCTCTTGAGAAGAAGGTCAAGAAACCCAAATCATCACATGCAAAGAAATCTAAAGAAGAGTCTGACACTTCTAAAGGTAATGCTCCTAAGACTACTTATAATAGGTCATAATAAGACATTGTTAATGTTGATAGGAGTATTAGAAGGCTAGTAGATAGGGTGTTAAATGAGGGTTTTCATGTGCCTGGGATTTCTACTCCTCTTGCCTGAATGCCTACTCAGGCTGACAAAGGTATTGATCCTCAAAATGTTGCTGAAGGTATTGCTAGGGTAACGAGTGTCCCATTCTCATTTAATCTGATTTATTACCAAAGCAGAATCACCATACACATATAGAATTTTGATTCTGAGATTAATAGCTTCCTCAAGATACATGATGCAAGCCTCATATTCTGCTATATTATTAGTGCAATCAAATGTTAACCTTGCAGTAAAAGGAATATGTGATCCACGAGGAGTGATAATCACAACACCAATTCCTTTACCATAAGCATTCATATCTCCATCAAATACCATACTCCAACGAGATTCCAGGTCAGGGCCTTCCTTGGGCAATGGTTCATCACATTCTTTCACTTTCAGGAACATCACATCCTCATTGGGGAATTCATATTCTGTGGACTGATGATCTTCCACCGGCTGGTGAGCAAGGTAATCTGCCAACACACTACTTTTAATAGCCTTTTGAGTGCGGTACTCTATATCATATTCAGATAACAACATCTGCCAGCGGGCAATTCTCCCAGTAAGAGCAGGCTTTTCAAAAATATACTTGATTGGATCACCTTTTGTAGATCAACCAAGTGGTATGATTTAACATATACTGCCGCAAACGCTTTACCGCCCAGGCCAAAGCACAACACGTCTTTTCTAGCATAGAATACCGCGACACACAATCAGTGAATTTTTTGCTGAGATAATAAATGGCGAACTCCTTCTTTCCTGTTTCATTCTGTTGTCCCAGAATACAACCCATGGATTTATCTAACATTGTTAGATACATAACCAACAGTCTTCCTTCTACGGGAGGGAGAAAGATAGGAGGTTCAATCAGATATTCTTTGATACTCTCAAATTCCCTTTGGCAGTCATCCGTCCATACACAACCTTGATCTTTCTTTAACAACTTACAGATCGGTTCACATGTTGCAGTCATGTGGGAAATAAATCTGGAAATATAATTCAAATGCCCGAGGAAAGCTCTGACTTGCTTTTTAGTTCTTGGTGCTGGAATTTCTTGAATTGCTTTGACTTTATCAGGGTCAACTTCGATTCCTTTCTGGCTAACAATAAAACCCAACAATTTCCCCGATCTAACACCGAAGGTGCATTTATTTGGATTCAAGCCGAGACGATACTTCCTCAAACGTTGAAACAACTTCAACAAATCTTCTATATGCCCCTCTTCAGTCTGGTATTTGGCAATCATATCATCAACATATACTTCGATTTCTTTGTGCATCAGATCATGGAATAGGGTTGTCATAGCCCTCTGGTACGTTGCACCAGCGTTCTTCAACACGAAGGGCATCACTCTGTAACAGAATATTCCCCAGGGTGTGATAAACGTTGTTTTTTCCATGTCCTCTGGAGCCATTCTTATTTGATTATACCCGGAAAATCCGCCATGAACGAGAATACCTTGAATTTTGGTGTGCTGTCCACTAACATGTCGATGTGAGGCAATGGAAAATCATCTTTTGGACTAGCTTTGTTTAGATCTCTGTAATCTACGCACATGCCGACTTTTTTTGTCTTTTTTCGGTAGTGGGACAATATTAGCAATCCATTGAGGATACACTGACGTCACAAGAAAACCCGCATTAATTTGCTTTAGGACCTCCTCTTTGATCTTTACTGCCATATCAGGGCGGGTTCTTCTCAATTTTTGTTTGACTGGCGGACACTCTGGCTTCTACGGCAAATGATGCTCGACAATGTCTGTATTTACACCAGGCAGATATTGATAAGACCAAGAAAAAATATCCACATACTCTTTCAACAACTCAATCAACTCGCCATTTACATCAGGATGCAACGATGCTCCAATCTTGACTTCCTTCGGATCCTCTTTTGAACCCAAATTAATCATTTCTAAAGGCTCCTTATATGACTGAATGGTATTTTCCTCGTGCTCAAGCAACCGTGAGACCTCTTCTGGAATCTCATCATAATCTTCTTCTTCAGCCCCAAACACAGGACATTCAAAGTTGGGAGAGGGTGCAGGGTCATTGTATTCAACGGGTTTATTAATTAATTTGCACATATGATTTATGATTTCTTTTAGAAACTGACACATATAACAAGTGATCATGCAAATTAATTTTCAGTTATTATTTATTTTGGAAGGTTTTTTTCTTCAGATTACCATTTCCCAAGAAAAAAAGCAGAAAATAAAAGACATAATTTTGGAAGCAAAGACAACTTTTATTAATGATCTTAAAAGTCCTAGCAAACAGATAAGCCCTAAAACATTAATACTTTAACCTTGGGCAGAGTGAAAGCTTTTCAAAAGAAAGAAACAGATTAACAAAACAAATTACTTTGAAACATGTATGCAAGAAGGAACATCAATGGTGACCCAGTTCTGAACTCGGACTCCACGCGTCACATAATTCGGTACTTCCTGCTCTGCTTCATCCTCTTCAACAACATTAATTCCAGAACCAATTGGATGGAGGTAGCCTCCACTGCAGAAACCATCATGATAACTGTTCACAGAAGACTTTGACTTCAAACTTTCTCCTTTGCCATTCCTCGAAGAGAAACCCAAACCAGTTCTATTTTGTTCATGGGTGGATCCACAAGCCATCCCTAAACTGCATTATGACCATTGCACATAACTTGATGCGCGTCCTTCAGCGAAACCATAGTATTCTCATTTCTTCTTATGTTGTCAATGGATAGGGCTTGGAACTGGGTTCCAACAGTAGCCTCATTTGCTTCTACAATACTGAAAGAGGATAGATGGGATATCAATAATGCCAGCTCCCCATTTATGATCACTACCTTCCCTTCACGCACAAACTTTAGCTTCTGATGCAGAGTTGAAGTGACAACCCCTGCTTCGTGTATCCATGGCCGTCCTAGCAAACAACTATATGCAGGAATAATGTCCATAACCTGGAAGGTTATCAGGAACAAATATGGTCCTATATGGATGGGTAAGTCCACTTCACTGATGACAGATTTCCTCGACCCATCAAAAGCCTTCACAATGATGCCACTCGGGCGCATGGGTGGTCCTTGATACTTTAATTTCATGAGAGTACTCCTCAGTATAACATTCAACACGGATCCATTATCAATTAGCACATTGGACAACGAATCATTTTTGCAGTTCATAGATATGTGAAGGGCCAGGTTGTGATTCCTCCGTTCATCTGGTAACTCATCATCGCAGAAACTCAAGTTATTACGTGATGTAATGTTTCCAATTACACTGCTGAATTGATCTAATGGCATGTCACTCTCCATAAAAGCTGGGTCTAGTACTCTCATCAATGATTCTCTATGAGCAGAGGAGTTCATCAATAAAGCTAGGATAAATATCTTTGAAGGGGTCTGCAGTAGCTGATCTACAATTCTGTAGTCGCTCATCTTAATTATCTTCAAAATATCATCCAATTCTCTCTCTAATGTAGCTCCACTAGTCTCTCCTGTAGCCTTCTTAGGCTCATCATTCTCAATAATTTTATTTCCAGCAACAATATCTTGTCGTACAACCGGTGCAAACACACGACAGCTAGGGGTCACCCTGCTATTTTCAACTATATTTCCAACATCAGGCATTGGCTGGATGGGAATTTCTACCCCATCTTCTAAGATCTTAGCGTTGTATTTGTAAGGCACAACCTTATCTGATTTGTAGGGAATAGGGCCTAGAAAACTAATTACCAATGGGGTAACAGCTGGCTTGCTATGGTACTCCACTTCAAGATGAGCGGTTACACCAAAACAAGGCACAATGATGTTTACTCCTTCCTCAACACAATCAGACATCAAAAAGTCATTTCCGTCAAACAAATCTTCGTATGAAGAGAAATACTCATCCGTAGAGGCATATTATTCCTCTGACTCTTCTTCCATTAAACAAACTTCAACCATATAAATCTCATGATAATCATCTCTCTGACCTGTGATCTTGATAGTTCCATTGTCTAACAGCAACTGAACACCCTCCCTCACAATTGAACATCCTCGGGGGTCTCGACAGCAAACTATGCAAGACCCATATTGGTGTTCCACCTAACTAGCAGTACGGTAGAAGGTAGCATGCAACTGCATGAGATACTCATTCAAATACTACACATCAAAAATTCTGAATTCACCAGGTCATCCGGAAACCATATTCACTTCCTCTTCATACTCTGCCCTAGGCCTGATTATATGGATTAAACCCTCATCCATCATCTCCTGTAAATCAACCTTTATCTTCTCACAAACCTGTATGTCTATACTGCAAATAACACAACCGGCATGGTCATGCGTATAGTAGCTGAATTCACAGAGGTCTGCATGCATCTTCACCAAATCTCCTCTAACCAGATTAATGTCAAAAATCTGGAAGTCGCCTGGTCAACCGGGCACAATATTCATAGCTTTCACTCCCCCGTGCTTGGGTAAAAGGATTATCTTTCACATTAGGTCCCATGTCTTTGAAAGATAGAATTCCAGACTTCACCAACCTTTGCACTTGAGTCCTCAAAGGATAACAATTCTCAACACTATGCCCTGGTGCTCCTTGATGAAAAGCATACGTTTGGTCCGCCTTATAATACCAAGGAAATGGTGATGTCACAACGGGAGGTGGTCGTGTTTGGACTAACTTATTTTGAATCAATGTCGGTAGCAATTCTGTGTAGCTCATGGGAATAAGGTCATAGTTCTCCCTTCTCTGATTATTCCCTTGATTCCCCTGCTGGAACTGTCTTTGATAAGAAACGGTAGTTGAAGCGACATTCATAATAGGAGTAACTGAGGCGACTTGCTGGTGACGCTGATAATTCCTTCTGGGAGCATTTACCCTCCTCTCTTGTATAACATCATTTGCGTCCCCCTCTTTCTTCTTGGAAAACCCATAAGTTGGCTTCTTTGCACCTCCAGATCCTCCACCCTTCTTCAAACGACCTTCTCTTACTGCCTCTTCTAGGCGGTCACCCATTCCTACCATCTCTTTAAAATCACTTGGTGCGCTTGCTACCATCCTTTCGTAGTAGAAAGCACCCAGCATCTTCAGAAAAATTTTAGTCATTTCCTTCTCCTCCATGGGAGGAATATCTTGGGCAGCCACTTCGCGCCATCTCTGTGCATACTCTTTGAACGATTTCCTGTCTTTTTGAACCATCGCCCTAAGCTAGTCACGGTCGGGCGCCATGTCCACATTGTATTTGTATTGATTGATGAATGCTTCTCCCAAATCATTAAAAGTATGGATGTTGGCGCTGTCCAAGCTCATATACCATTTCAACATTGTGCCGGTCAAACTGTCATGAAAAAAGTGAATCAGTAGGGGCTGATCATCGGTGTGGGTAGACATTCTCCTCACGTACATCACCAAGTGAGCACGAGGTCAAATGTTGCCCTTGTACTTCTCACATTCTGCCCAAATAACTATTTTCCCCTAAAAGCCTTCATCTCTCTTTGCATTCTATCAAAGTGCTCTTTGGAAATCATCCATTATGTCATAAAGACCCAAGTCTTCACTCAGTGGAGGGAAAGGACAACACACATCTTCATTAACAAATGGAACCAAATTCACCGAAGGAGGTGCAGCAGGAACAGTATGCAGCACAGGAGGTTCAGGAGTAACAACAATCTGAACCACCAGAGCATCTTGAGGGCCCAGATTGAAACCTTCAGGTGCAAAATTCTCTGGCATTCCCCATGGATAACCTTGAGGCATACGGTTTTGAACAACGGTCAGAGTAGCGGATACAGGAACAGTCGGAACTTCAGTATTTGTCCTTGTTGGTTGAGGTTGAACACTCAGTGGCTGATTCTGAGCAACCACCAGAGCTTCCATCAGAGTAGTCAAATTGGCCAAACCGGCCTTCAAAGTAGAAACTTCTTTGCGCAGCTCGCGATTCTCCTGATCTAAGTTGTCCATCTTCTTTTTGAAATTAGCCCGAGTGTTATAGGGATGAATCAGCTTGCTGAATGAAGTAAAAAGCTGGGTAAGGCACCTGGATATGCATAATAAATGCAAGAAATACGTGCAATATGATGCATGATATGCAATGCGTATGATTATTTTTACTTTATTATTTAATATTTCAAGGGATTTAAGATTTATAGACATATTGCAAACATCAAAATAATGACGCATTTGAAATACTAAATTTTTTTTAGTATAATAACTTCAAAATGGTTTACAAGTTTCAATGATCCCAAGTACATGATGAAAATACAATCTAAAATCCTGAGAAAAAGAACAAATAGAGATCAATCTGTACGCTGGCGCTTCCCTGTGAGCTTGGAAATCTGAGCCCTCAACCTCTAGTTTTCTTCCACATGTCTAATGGAAACCTCCTTCCAATCATCTGAATCAGGAAGTGAGTAATCAACACCTATTTAAGGCTTAGGGGAAAATAAATCCCCTTGCCTCTCCATAGACTCCACATGCTCGACTCTTAAGGATCTCGATCAAATCGTCTTTCTCCTTCAGGTCTGCTCTATAGGAACTCTATAAAGTCTGAAACTTGTTCTTCCAAGCATCTCTTTCCTGTTGCATCCTAACAAAAGCGAGTTACAGCTCTTCTAGATCATCTAATAAGGGAGGAATGCTCTTCACAAATAGATCAGGCATGGGTGTCTCCTGAGTATACGGCATCTTCAAATGAATGGCTCTCGATCAGACACACTGAAGATATGGCTCCAAATAAACAGCACCCCTAGGTCCCAAATCCTTCCTACTCTTCTTATGAATGTGACGCCAGGCCTTCGCAATCTGCTCCCTAGCTTTCGTGTGGTCTTCTCCTTCCTTCAGAAAGAAACTACTCAAATGAATACTATTCGGTTTATCCCTCATCGGATAACCAAGCTGTCACGGTGCAAGAATAGGGTTATAGTTAATTCCTCCCTTTGTACCAAGAAGAGGTACATTGGGGAAACTACCATAACTGTCAATAATTTCCACATCCTAGTAAGCTCGATGATACCAATCAATATCCGAGTGAGTAAGTGCCATTATCTTAGGAGCCAAACGGGGTTCCTTCTTGACATCCCAAAAAGCATCATACTGAGGCATATGAGAGATGAACCACCGGTACAACAAAGGCGTGCAACAGATAATCATTCCCCCATGATAAGAATTCCGAAGATGAACAGAGTAATAAGCATCACCCAACAGTGTAGGAACTGGGTTTCCAATCATGAAAATCCTGACAGCATTAATGTCGATAAACTTGTCCACATTAGGAAATAAGAACAATCTGTAAGCAATTAAAGCAAAGATGTCCTCAAAAGCAATCATACTCTTCATTTTGGAAAAGTAACGAGCTTTCTCCAATAAGAATTGAGCTGGTAATCCTCTAATCCCTCCTTTAGTAGTCATATGGGCTTCCACCTCAGACTTCCCCAGATAAATTAAAGCAGCAATCTCATGTGGTTTTGGCTCACCCTCCAAACCAGTAAAAGGAACACGATCGGTAACAGGTAAATCCAATAGATAATAATACTCCTCCAGTGTAGGTATCAACTGATAATCGGGAAAAGTAAAGAAGTGATACATCGGATCATAGAACTAGACCAAGGTCGAGAGAATACCCTCCTTCATCTTCAGATTCATGAGAGGAATGATGGATCCATACTTCTTCTGAAAGTATGCAGAACACTCGATCTCTGGAATTAGACTGACCAACTCATCTATCTTGGGATCCTTGAAACTGTATTTTCTGGTATTTCTCTTTCCAGAATCCATGGTTAAAAGTACCTGAGATATTCACAAATAGTCAACCTTTAAATCCCTTGAAATATTGTTTTTTCTTCAAAGGATGCTTATGAGTGCATGGATGCATGATGCAACAATCACACACAAGATCACACATATAAGGTTCATAGGTTCAACGTCACGAGCATGAGGTCGAAGGTACTACCCATAAGGTGTTGGTATAAAAAGTTATCACCTGCTGAACAAGGTTCTAGAGGTTCCCAGAGTTTACATCCTTCCTTCGGATATTACCAACTTCCCGATTAACTCGGTAATTAGTAATATTCTCAAGAAATAATCGTCCGTGCGTAGTATCGCGTGACAAATATTTCCGGATTACTCCGTCATAGCTTCTGCACTACACCTAAAAGGCCAAGATGGGTTTGGTATTCTACGGTCCTCAATTTCAGCAGGCTCCCAGGTCGAAAGCAGCATGTCTTCCCAATTACTCGGTAAACGACACTATAGTCAAAGGGGCCTCCACTAAGTGGGGGATCTCATGTCTCCTTTTTTGGGATTACTCCCTCAAAGTTAACATGACTATACCGCCCGTACTATCTTAAAGTTTGCCCAAGTCCGGGTACAGGACTTATGAGTAATCACCAAGCACCCTGAAAACCAGGAAAATCCAAACAAACATATATATAACATATAACACATAAACAACAATAGCACATATACAGATATAAACAAAGATAGGCTCAACCCACTTAGGGATGAACTAGCAAGAGGTCAATATTTCCCCAGTGAAGTCGCCATTTTTCTGTAGCGGTAGAAATGTTCAAGACTAAGCCATTGGGTTGACTAGACTTACACAAATCAAAAATAAAAATCTCCACCGTGCTTTATTGTTTCCAAAGGAATGGGAAAAGAGCGAATAATCCAAAAGAGGGGGAAAGATTCAAGGTAAGGGGGTTGGTTATGCAAAGGGAAGGTATTAGCACCCTAAACATCTATGGTACTCCGCAGGAACCTCTTTGAAAAATCTGTATATTTTGGCTATAAAATGTGTTGTATATAAAATAGATGGTGGAGGTGAGAAAAGAAATATATTTTTTTATGATTTTTGCACCCGTCGCGGTTGCGAAGCTTTAGTGTCTACGTACCACCTTTCATGCAATAGGGGATCAGGGTACACGTAGTTCCTCTTTTAAAGATTTGAAACACAAGTGTGTTGTTTAATTTTAAGAGATAAGACACCATCGTCATTGTCCATGTGGAAAACATACTTACTACCCACAATCATGAGAAAGGAGAATTTGCATCATCTCAAAGTGGAGGATATGGCTTGGATTTCAAAATCAACAATGCCTCACTCAACACCCAAGTGGAAAATATCTCACTTCACTACACATTGTAGAAGTATAGTTGTTTGCATCACTACAAGGATTGACAAGAGTCTAACCTTTTGAGAAAAAGTTTAAAGATAGAAGCCAAAAATGGTTTGAAATGAGATTGATTGACTTTTAGTCTTCTTACAATAAAAAGTCAAGGTATTATTAAATTGATTGAAGTTTATTTATGAAAATGATTTTGAAAATGCATGGACCTAGGTCCAAGTTTATTATGAAAGTGTTTCAAGTTTAGAAACAAGAAGAGTTTATTTTTAAAGGAGGGAGAAGATTTTTGAAATTAAAGAAGATGGGAGGAGAAGAAGAGGCTATCCTAAAGCATAAGGTAAAAGCTAAGGATAAGAACTATCTAACCAACAAGAAGCCAATACTTGACATTATGTGTCAAGATAGAATTCCCATTCTTTGGATTGGAACCAAGCAAGAAAAGATACTAGACCTCTTGAGAGAACCAAAACTTCAAGTGTATTAAGTCTTCACAAAAATTGGACAGAGTAACGTTTGTATACGGATGAATTCCATATTACAAACAAAGGGTGTAATCACAAAAACCTGCACACAAAATAAAACAAGAAAACCAATGTCTTGAGGTAAACCTCAAGAACTCAAGACAAAATAATCAGATAAAGTCACAAAGTCTCTAAGATAGGCCAAGGTCTTTAACCCTAAGTCCAAGAAAAAGTCCCATGCTCCATAATGTCAAGGATAGTAACCAAATAGTCCAATTACCATTAAGAGTTTTTAAGGGTTTATGTTTATTATTAAGTATCTTAAGAAAAGAAAATAAAAGCTCAAGTGAGCAAAGCAAAAATGACAACAAAATAAATGCTCAAATGAGCAAAGATGAAAATGGCTTGAAATGTAAATGCTAAAAAAATAAATAGTACATAAAGCATAAAAAAAAGAATAAAAGCATAAGATAAAACAAGTCAATAATTAGTGGTTAGTTGGATGACCATCTTGAAACTTGCATTTGGAACTCATTAGAGGACTGGTAGAACCAAAGCCTCCACACAACAAGTTGCATCTGCTTTTTGTCAAGTATATCATCCATTTGGAATTCTCACAAGTACCATTTAATGATCAACGATGTTTAAGTGATCCACGTTGACCAAAGGTGTTGTAGATCCATTAGAGGATTGGTAGAACCAAAGCCTCTACACAATGAATCTCAAGGTTATTGGATCAAAGAGATCAAATTAACATACTTGGGCTTGCAATCATAAGTTTGGGCCACGAATGATCATTTATTCGAATCAGGACAAAATTTAGTGTTATGTTAAGCAATCGTATGTGGACTTATATATATAAGTCGCACCTATTTTGAGGCCGGTCAATAGTAATCTATGCACCATTTATTTTGAGACATGATATAGAGATCATGCTTCAACAACATTTAGTGCAATGAGAAGGGGATGAGATGAAGAGGATTAGGGCAAAAAGATGAATAAACCACTTTTGAATTAAAAATTTAATCAAACTATTATTAAAATCATTCATCCATTTTGGTGGAGTTGAACTCAACACCTAAGATCCAATGATGTAAATAAAGTCATGATCAAAAAATCAACTCAAGACAGCCAGAAAATAATCACAAAATAATATCATATTTAATATATACATAAAAAGGTTTAAAAATGTTAAAAAATTGAAAATAAGGAGGAAATTATCAATTATGTTCAAATTAATCAAGAAATGAAAAAATAAGACCATAGAAAAATCAGAAAAGAGGCCAAGTAATTTTACAAAATTTTTGGTAATTTTTTAAAGTTATAAACTATTTTTAAAATTAAGATAAATGGGTAAAATAAAAAAAAAATAGTAAAAAATAGTAAAGTCAAAAACAAAAATAAAATAAGGTCGCCAATATTTGTCACAATATCATTGGATCATTCCATAATTTTTCCAGAATTAAAAAATGTATAAAAGTATTTTTAAACATTTTAAACAAAACAAATAAGTGTGAAATTTATAAAAAATACCAAAATAAAAAATTAAATTGTGAAAAATTAAAATCAGGAAGAGAATAATCAAAAATATTTTTCATAATTTTTTCAGATTATTTGGACTAAAAATGAATTTTCTATGATTTTTTGAAATTTAAAACAATAAAAATATAAAAATCAGAAAAAGAAAATAAAAGTAAAATATGTGGATCATTGGATGAGAGTCAAAATGCGTTTGTAATCAAATCCAATGGATCTGGCGTGTTGTGCATATCATGGTCATTAGTGAATAATGTACATAATCAAATATAAATCAGATTTTCAAAAATAACAAGTGGCGTGCCATCATTGGTTGGGAGATGACACATAGGTCATCTTTAACCTCCAGCCAACATGATTTGCAGGTCTCTCAAACTGTAAAATCAGAAGCTCATACCTATGCCAATCGCTTCGTCTCTTGAAGACGAAAACAACCACACCCTCGCGCCAAATTTATATAAACTGTAGCTCAAGCAATTTGGAAGGAAAGTTTTGAAAAGGGATTTGAAAATTCATGGTCAAAACATATTTCCAGTGAAATGTAAATGTTGTGACTAGAACCAGTGCAATGAGAGCAATACAATGATATTAGAGTTTTGAAGAATTGATGAAAGAATTTACCTATTGAAGTTGAGTTGCAGAGCTCTGAAACTGGACTTCTATGGAACAGTATAGGGCATGATTCTTAAATGTAATTATATGGTTAGCTTCAGGGAAGACTAAGGAAGGTTAATTGAGGGAAAAATTGGATTGAAAAAGGCTTGAGAATGGATTTCGAAGTTGCTGAATTCTAGGTTGTGAAACAAGTTTGGTAGGGTGATTCTGGCTATCTAAGCTTGGGAAAATGGATGGGGGATGACCTTCTATTTATAGGGAAGCAAATGGGATCAAGAGAAAGAGAAAATGATGCGTTTTGGAGGGAATTCGTGTGGGTCTGCTTCATGAAGAAAGTGTGACTCAATTTTGATCAAACTCAGCTAAATCGTGTGTTTCATGATGCTAATCACTTCTGGCAAGTTGCTAATCATGATTAGAAATAAAAACGCGTGGAAAAATTGTGATTAGAAGCCAAAACAAAGATTTCAAAATCCTGACTTTGTGAAAAATTCAGTTTCAAGTTACCAAATTCAAACCCATGGCATTTCCAACTAAAGGGGTCTTAGGGCATAATTCTTGATGCTTTGGAAAGATAAGGTTAAAAGCATTGCAATGGAAAAATAATGGAATCAAATGGATGCTTGAGCTGAAAGTCACATTGAGTCAAAGTTGAAGAAAAAGAGTTGACTTTCCATACTTAGAAATATTTCAAGTTCTTCTTCAAAAATGACCTATAATCTTTTGTATCCAAACATGGTCTTCCACTTAGAATTTCATCTTGACCAAATCATATGGAATGAAGTAGACCTATTGAATGACATTTGTCAATTTGAACCACTAAAAATCTCCAAAAATTGAGCAAGTTATGACTTGTTGAAGTTGGCCAAAAATCATGAAATAACCTATAATCTTTTGCATTCTTAAGGCAACTTCCATCCATTTTCTCACTTTGAATATAAAAGAAGGCATGAATTACACATCTTTAAGATCATCATGGAAAAAAATGGGTTCAAGGTGATAAAAATTGACTAAGTTATGACCATTTGAAGTCACATATGGAAAATTGTGGATTCATCTGGATGACTTGTAATCTTTCTTCTTCACCAAGTTCCTTACACATGAAAACTCCTTGGAACTTTTGAAGTAATTTGTTGGTAACTCTTTGAAGAGAAATATGTATTTGGAATCACTCAAGAATACCAAAAGGTGAGAAATATATGCTCCTCTGAAGTTCAAAACCCTAGCCTCTAGATCAAGAGAATGCTTTGAGGAACTTTGACAAGTTTGAACAAACTTCTTGTGCCAATATTCTTTCTTTGTTAATAGAAGTTGTTGAGGATGATGATGAGGACTCATAGCCACCAAAACCACTTCCATATTTTAAAATTAGAGAGAAATATGCTCTTGTGACCAATAGGAACAAGACCTTATCCAATCATGACAACTTCTTCCCTCAACCCCTTGTACTTTTGAATCAATTTTGATAACTTTGAGATATGTTGAACCAAAGTAAGCCTTGTCATTCCATTTCTTCCAAAACCACTCCAATAGTGGAGTTTGAACTCCTCAATCTATGTTGACTAGGGCATGGAAATAAACTCATGAACCGATGAAACAAATTGCTAAACCTCATTGCCTTTACCTACATTTTTAACAAGTAAGACCAACCAACATTGCATTTTATTAGTTAGAAAGAAAATCAAAGAAAAATATTAATGATCACAGAAGAAAACAAGTCAAGGTGCTTGGTAACTCCTCAAAAAGAGCAAAGCTAAATGATAGGGAGAAGAACTAAAAGTCCTAATGTGATCTTGTTGTGATTGAATCAACTTGGTGTGATGAAGGGGTCTTAAGGGCAAAAATTGGGGTACAACAAGAAGGATTTTCAAAATACTTAATTGGATCCATTTTGGAAATCAACCAAGTAGTATGATTCAACATATATTTCCGCAACAGTTTTGCCTCCCAAGCCAAAGTACAACATGTCTTTTCCAGCATAGAATACCGCAATTCACAGTCATTAAACTTCTTACTGAGATGATAAATGGAATATTTCTTCTTCCCTGTTTCATCTTGTTGTCCCAAAATACAGCCCATAGAATTATCTAACACTGTCAGATACATGATGCATGGTCTTACTTCAACGGGCGGGAACAAGATAGGAGGTTCAAGAAGATACTCTTTAATACTTTCAAAATCCTTTTTACATTCATCGGCCCACACATAACCTTGATCATTCTTTAACAACTTAAAGATCAGGTCACACGTAGCAGTCATATGGGAAATAAATCTGGAAATGTAATTCAAACGCCCAAGGAAGCCTCTAATTTACTTTTTAGTTCTTGGTGCAGGCATTTCTTGATTGCCTTAAATTTATCAGGGACAACATCAATTCCTTTTTGGCTGTCAATGAAACCTAACAATTTCCCTTATCAGACACCAAAGGTGAATTTATTTTTATTCAAGCGGAGACGATACTTCCTCAAACGCTGAAATTTTTTTAATAAATCTTCTACATGCCCTTCTTCAGTCTAGGATTTTTCAATCATATCATCAACATATACCTTAATTTCCTTGTGCCTTAAATCATGGAATAAGTTTTTCATAGCGCTCTAGTACGTTGCATCAGCATTCTTCAACCCGAAGGGCATCACTCTGTAACAAAATTTTCCTCAGGGTATGATAAACATTTTTTTCCATGTCCTCAGGATCCATTCTAATTTGATTATATCCCAAAAATTCGTCCATGAACGAGAATACTTTGAATTTTGTTGTACTATCAACCAACATATCAATATGTGGTAATGGAAAGTTATCTTTTGGACTAGCTATGTTTAAATCTCTATAATCAATGCACACGCGAAATTTTCCGTCTTTCTTTAGTACTGGGACAATATTGGCAATCCACTGAGGGTACACTGATGTCACAAGAAAACTGGAATTAATTTGCTTTGAAACTTCTTCTTTAATTTTCACTGCCATATTAGGGTGAGTTCTTCGCAATTTCTGCTTGATTGGGGGGCATTCTGGCTTTAGCGGCAATTGATGTTCCATAATATTAGTATCCAAACCAGGCATGTCTTGGTATGACTAAGCAAATATATCCACATACTCTTTCAGCAATTCAATTAACCTGCTTTTCACGTCGGGCTGAAGCAATGCTCCAATCTTGACTTCTTTTGGATCTTCCTCGGAACCCAAATTAATCATCTCTAACAGCTCTTTATACGACTGAATGACACTTTCCTCGCGCTCAAGCAACCGTGAAACCTCTTATGGGATTTCATCATATTATTCTTCTTTGGCCACATACGCAGGATATTCAAAGTTTGGAGAAGGTGCAGGGTCATTTTTATCAACATGTTTTTTAATTAATCTGCACATATGTTTTATGATTGATTTTAGAAACTGATACATATAGCAAGTGATTATGCAGATTTAATCACATTTATTATTTATATTTGAAAGGATTTTTCTGATTACCATTTTCCAAGAAAAAAGCAGGAAATAAAAGACACAATTTGGAAATCAAAAATAACTTTTATTATTGATTTTAAAAATCAAAGAAACAGATATACCAATACAATATGAATACTTTCACCTTGGGCAAAGTGAAATATTTTTTAAAAGATTAAAAAAAAACAAATTATTTTGAAATATGAATGCAAGAGGGAACATCAATAATAATCCAATTATGGACTCTGGCTCCATGTGTCACAAAGTTAGGCATCTCTTGTTCTGCTAAACATTCCACAATAGAATTGATCCTCGGAACAGTTGGATGAAGGTAACCTCCACTATGAAAGATATTTTGATTTTTGCCCAGAGCAGAATTCGGCTTCAGAACCTCACCTTTATTGTTCTTCATAGAGAATCTCAAACCACCTCTATTCTTATTCACAGGTGGATCAAGAATCTGCCCCCATACTTTACTAGGGCCATTATGCACTACCTGCTGAGCATCCTTAAATGAAGCTATAGAATTCTCATTTTCCCTTACATTATTAATGGATAAAGCTTGGAAATGAGTTCCAACAACAGCTTCATCTACTTACACAACACTGAAAGAGGACAAATGAGATGTTAACAACGCATGTTATCCATTTATGATGACCACTTTTCCTTCACGAACAAACTTCATCTTCTGGTGCATAGTTGAAGTAACAGCCCCTGCCTCGTAGATCGACGGTCGTCCCAATAAACAGCTGTAAGCGAGCACGATATCCATAACCTAGAAAGTAATCTGAAATAAATGCGGGCCTATGTGAATAGGCAAATATACTTCCCCGATGACAGACTTCCTGTACCCATCAAGCTTTCACAATTATGTCACTTGGGCGCATGGGAGTTCCTCGATACTTAAACTTCATGAGCGTGCTCCTCGATATGACATTTAAAGAGGATCCATTCTCAATCAGCACATTAGACAATGAATTGTTCTTACATTTCTTAGAGATATGGAGAGCCAGATTATGATTCCTTCCTTCATCGGGCAGTTCTTCATCACGGAAACTCAGGTTATTACTGGATGTAATATTCTCGACAACACTGCTCAATTGGTCCAAAGGCATATCACTTTCCATGAAATCTTGGTCCAATACTCTCATAAAAGATTCCCTATGGGCAGAAGAGTTCATTAGCAAGGCTAGAATAAATATCTTTGATGGGATCTGCAACAATTGATATATGATCCTGTAGTCACTCATCTTGATAATCTTCAATATATCATCCACATCTGTTTCCAGAGTAGTACCACTAGATTCCCCCTCTGATTTCTTAGGTTTAGTACTTTCAATAACCTTTTTATCAACATTGACATTCCCTCGAATGACAAGTGCGAAAACACAACCACTATGGGTCACTCGGCTGGCTTCAGCAATATTCTTGACATCAGACACAGGTTGGATGGGAACTTCCACACCATCCTCTAGTATTGTCGCATTGTATTTTTATGGCACGGCTTTGTCCGATTCATAAGTAACAGGACCCGACAAGCAAATCACCATTGGAAAAACAGCTGGCTTTTTATGATACTCAATCTCTATAGGGGAGGGAACACCAAAACAAGGCACAATAACATTCACTTCCTCTTCAGAATACTTAGACGTTATAGAATCATTGCTAGAGAACATATCTTCATCTGAGGAAAATAATTCATCTACAGAAGCATACTCATCGTCTAACATAGTTTCAAACCAATAAATCTTCAATCACATTAATCCCATGGTAATTATCTATATTGCATGAGACTTTGATAGTACCTGTTGTACCCCAAAATTTTCCCTCCCACTTTCACACAAGACATACTCCTAGAGGTTCTCAATTGCTCAAGGTTGACCAAGAATTGACCAGACAATTCTCCTCCTAAGGCAATGAACCCCTAACTAAGGTTTCGATTTTCATCAACATGGTTGAGCTCCAAGAGTCTCACATGCTTCACATGGTCCTAATATGTACTCAAGATTATCCATACCAAGTTTCATGACTTGCACAATAAGTTTGCTCAGTCAATTGCTCAAGTATTGGAAAATCAATTGTGCTAGGTCAAAAGTCAAATGTGGCCCATGTACAGTCGAACTTCAAGATTTTTTAACAACATTATCATTTTGAAGTGATATCCATCATTTGATCAAGGGTTGATCATGATTCCTCAAGAAATGCCCCTAATTGATCAAAAGTCAAAATTTCTAAAGTATGGTTTATATAGGAAAAGTCAATTAAACTTTGACCAGGCATAACTTTCACATACTTCATCCATTTTACCCTAACCAAAGCTCATATTGAAGATAATCTCATTACCTTTAACTTCTATTCATACCTCAAGTTCAAGAAATTAACCATTTGAAAGATACAAGCTTATACATTACAGGTCATTTTTAGAAAGTCAACAAAATGCACTTTTTGTCAAGACCATTTACATCAAGATAAAATATTCAAATAAAAATTAATAAAAAGATGGATTTAAGTAGACATCTTGGGCTTTCCAAAAAGTCCAATATCACCATCATGAGAAAAAAATTGAGCAAGTTATGGCTTTCCCAAATTGGGAAAATTTTGGAATATTTAAGAATTATGCATTGAGCTAACTTGAAGTTTTAGGTCAATGGCTTAATTTCTCGGACTTAAAACATATCCCTAAGCCTATATAGGACCTCTAAAATTATTCTTGCCATGCCTTGCATTTTCTAACTATTTTATTCATATTTATTTTAATTTATTTCAAATAAATATAAAATAAAATGTATAAAATAATTGGAAATGGGCTTTGAGCTTTGTGTTGATGTTTTGGACAGCCTAGGCCCATAAAATTACGTGCAAAGGTGTGCACATTCATTCAAATTCAAAAAATGACAAGTTTCCTTGTTTTTGGCCAAAGTAACAAATTTCATTCATGGCTTTAAAAACACATGTTTATGGTTGTTATTACCTTTGTTCTCTTGTATCCTCCCTCCTCTCTATATAAAGGACACATTAGTAAGCTTCAACATATAATATACAACCTGGAAAAGCTCTAAAAATTTTGCAAAAAATATCAAAGTTGTAAAATTCGCATTTTAGGTTCCAGCCTTTCTCAGTCCAAATAAAAGATCCAAATACATTTCTGGAGGCTCCCTGAAGCTTTTGCAATCATTACCAAGCCCTGAAATATCACAAAACGCCTCAGTAAGCTCCATTTTTATATTTTCTAACTTGTTTCATGCAGATCTAATGCTCCTCGTACCTAGATGTGCATTATACACCATCAGACATATGCCATCAGTTCTCCATCTAATCAGATCTAGCACACTCCATCTGCAGGCTCACCATGTCCATCAAGACCAATCCACATTGGATCCAGAAGCAAATTTGGGCCTCTCCCTTCATGGGCCAGCGAATTCAACAACCACTCCCCCACTTTCTTTACTACCTCAGGCCCATCTAGTTTTTTTTGTAATGTTTTTAATTTCTTTTATCTTCTTTACTTAATTAAGCAAATAATAAAGAAGTACTCATAAAAAAATTAGGCTTAGAATTTTTTTAAATTAAAATAATGAATTGGTTTAATTAATTAATTAATTATATTTTAACTACTTTCTTATTTTAAAATGAACTAGAATTTAGGATTTAATTTATGTTTCAAATGTTTTCTTAATAAATGCAAAAATATTAGAATTAGATTAATTTCATTCAATATTTATTTTATTAAATTAAATTTAGATTTAGTTTAATTATTTTTCTTGAAATAATTTAAAAAAGCAAAATGATTTTCTTGTTGTTTATTTTTATTTACTAGGTTTTTAGACGTAATATTTCATTTTGCGCGCATTATTTTTATTCTCGCATTTATATAATAATGCAACTGATTATGGGATGTAATAGTCTATATTTAAAATTCTGCACTTTAAATTTTAAGTCAGATATAATTGTAACTATCCCGAAGCCATGTAATAGCTGTAGGACTTTATTTCTCGTTTTTACATTTCTTATATGCATGTATATAAATTGTTAGTAACTTAGGCGTGTATGGAAAGACTAATAATCAAACGTTAGCTAACCTAACAAAAAGACATAAAATAACTGAATCTCAACAGACTTGCACATGCACACCTCTAAGGTATGTCCCGCTTTGGTTGCCTTTAAATGAAACAATCATGAGGCAGGAACACTTTAGTAAAGATCCGTAAATAAAAAAAGATCATAGTCCCTCGATGACCCTACAGTTGCCTTTCAGTAAATGATCTAGTCCCTAAAAGAAAAATTTCTAAAGCGTCTTCATAAATTGCCTTCGTGATTGTAAAACGTCCCTTCGAGTGTCCCTCAACATCCGACGATAGGGCTACCTACTCACTAATAGTAGGATAGCACTATATAAATATTAGGAGGAAAAGAACATTCTTTTTCGAGTAGGTATATTGTTCTTAAGTACTTGCTCAAATGTGAATTTTTCACACTTACACGCTTTTCAAAAACTATTTTCAAAAAATGCTTTATCACACTCTTGAAGAATGATACAAGAGTTACCATAAAGAAAACAAAAACTTTCAAAACATACAAACACACAAACACAAACAATTTTAAAAAATTAGAAAGTACCTAAGAGCCCGTGGAAAACCATGGATGGAAACGGTGATAACACCTTCCCTTTCCATAATTTACCCCCCTTACTCAGAAACTCTCGAAAAAACGTCTTTTCTGTTCTTTTCACCCCTTTCTTTGTTGGATAAAAGAAAAGTCGGTGGCGACTCTTGCTTACCGCGACATTTGCGAACAAAAAACGCAAACCAGTATATAACAGTTAGTTCTGCCACCGTATCACAGAACTGGCTATTCTGCTGGGGATATTATAAAGTGTGGTTTACCTTAGGGTCTAGATAATTTCTAAATTGTTTGCTTGTTTGTTTGCTTTACTTTTGAGGGACTATTTGGGGTTACTATAGATCCTACACCCAGATCTGTAGAAACCTTTTAGGTAAGTAGCAATAGATCATGGAAACTGTGCGGGATATACCGACACAGTTGAAGCGATGGGTATGTTGATGCGACACTTTGGTTGGTACCGGTAGCCCTTGAGTTAATTAAGGAGAATATGGGGCCGCTGCAAGGTGTCATAAAGCGTCAACTAACCTTAGAACCTTTAAATGAACAACTTAGCCATTAGGACGTAGTGAGATGGACGCCTTTGTCTCCTGAGTTTTGTTTGGTTGCGAGTCAGTCGTCTAGCGAACGAAACTTGTGGTAAAGATCAGTGATATTGAGATCCCTTAGAACCTGGTTACTATTTATAGGACAGGTTGAACTAATCCAACTTCAAGAGGGTACTACCTTAAAACCCATGCAAGCCTTAAACTTAAGGTCTTTTGTGTGTTTTGCTTGCTATATATGTGATTTCTTAGCATAATCATACACATCATAACATCATGCCACAACATTTTCTTAACCATTTCGTGGATCTCAAGGGTATGTGATGCAGGTTAAGGTAAATTAGACGTCTAGCAAGGGGCAAAAAGGATTTATTTTCCTCTAGCCAATGTCGTTAGAAGATCAAAACTCAACAACTTGAGTCAGGGGCTATGACCCACTTGATATGGTGAGCTTGACTCTCGTAGAAGGACACTCAATGATACGAACTTCTTCAATCAAAGTTACAAATTCCAACTCCTGACATTCTCTTGTTTACCCTGCGAGATCCTTGAAAACATTGCATACATATATCATACATATCATTGCATAAACAGGTTTCATAGCAGGTTTCACATCTTCTCCGCTGTTTATTTCAGCAATGGCTCTAGAACAAAATTTGAAGGATCTACAGACTAAGAATGCCCAGTTTCAACAGATGATTATGGCTCTGACCAAGGGGCAAGAAGAACTAAAATCCTTATTGTTAAAGAAAAGAAGAAGTCAAGGAAGCCAACTGGGTTAGTGAATCTGGGAAGAAGTATTAGAGGACCAGTGCAGCGAGCCTCTGAACTAATAACTTCATCAAAGGAAGGAAAAAATCAAGAGGAGAAAACAAGAGAGGAAGACTCGAGTCCAAAAGAATATGATGATGAATCTGAATATAATGAGGAATAATATCCTCTTGCTAATGAAAAATACAAACAACTAGAGGATCATTTGAATGCAATGGAGGTCCGGAAGGTACCAGGTCTGAATTTTGAAGAATTAGGTTTGGTTTCTGGGGTTGTCATCCCGAAAAGTTAAAGGTGTCGGTGTTCGCCAAATATGATGGGGTTTCATGTCCCAAGATGCACCTCCGATATTATGTGAGGAATATACATCACACTACTAACAAGGACTTATGGGTCCACTTCTTTCAGGATAGTCTGTCCGAAACTCAACTAGAATGGTTCTACCAGCTGGAAAGGACCAACATTCGTAATTGGGAAGACTTGGTTGTTGCTTTCTACAAGAAGTATCAGTACAATGCAAACCTTTCTCCCACCCATACACAACTCCAAAATATGTCTATGGGTTCGAGTTAGGGATTTAAAGACTATGCTCAGAAGTGGAGGGACTTAGCAGGAATAGTCTAACCCCCTCTGTCTGATAGGGAGCTAGTGGATATGTTTCTGGGTACCTTATCTGGACCATTTTTCAATCACCTGATTGGAAGCTCCTCATCCGGCTTCACTGAATTGATCTTGACGGGAGAAAGAGTGGAAGCTGGAATTAGGAGTGGTAAAATCCAGAAGGATGCATCCTCCAGTGCAGTAAGGAAGCCATTTTCTAGGAAAAAGGAAGTCAGTGCCACTTATAGCCAAAGAATCAGAACACAACTGAACGCCATCCAGTGGTTGGGGCTGTTATGATCTCTAAAACTGCACCTACTCAACAAAGGAATAATCAACTGAGAACAGAAAGTCATGTAAGTCAATTTACCCGGATGAATGTGACTTTAAAGGAAGCTCCGAAGAATCCCAATACTTCCTCTCCCCGCTACAATCCAAATGCTCGATGCGCCTACCATTTTGAGACTCCGGGGCATGACACGAACGACTGTTGGGCTTTGAAGAACAAGATGCAAGATCTGATTGAGGCAAATGAAATTGAATTCGACTACCCTCAGACTCCCAATGTCATAATTGCACCCATGCCCAAGCACAGCTCAGGAATCAATGTTATTGATGTTGTCTCCGCCACGTAAGATGTTGACAATGAGTATGACGTGGATAGCTGGATCTTCCCCACTACCAACGGTGGACCCAATAACTGGACAGTAAAAGACTTTGTACCTATTATTTTTATTCAAAAGTAATTGTCTTTCTTTTTTTTGGATATGTAATAAACAATATAAACTCTGGCCATGTGTCTTACCCGGGGCACAATGATTTCATTTGTGAGGGTTATCATGTTTAATTTCATATGGCATTAATAAAGCATTAATATGCTCACACACACACACCCACGTATCAAATTGCAGATCCATATCCACTCTGGATCCCATTGATAACAGTTATGCTATTGCCGATTATGACTTTGAAAATCAAATCAACCAAGCCGAGGACGAAGGTGAGGAAGATTATGAGGTACCCGAAGAACTTTCCAGACTGTTACAATAGTAAGAAAGGGATATACAGCCTCATGAAGAGCCAGTTGAGACTGTGAATTTGGGCACAAAAGAGAACAGAAAAGACGTCAAGATAGGTGCAAATTTGAAGCATTGTGTCAAACAACATTTGATTCAGATGTTGCATGATTATGTTGAGATCTTTTCCTGGTCATATGAAGACATGCCAGTACTAGACACATATATTGTGGTCCATCATCTGCTAACTAAAGAAGATTTCCCTCTGGTAAAGCAGAAGGTCCGTCGTATGCGCCCTGAAATGTCAGAGAAGATCAAAGCAGAAGTTATGAAACAATTTAATGCTGGTTCTTAGATGTCACCTCTTATCCATAATGGGTTGCTACCTTAGTCTAGGTGCCTAAAAAGTATGGAAAGGTACGAATGTGTGTGGATTACTGATATTTGAACAGGGTTGCTACCTTAGTCTAGGTGCCTAAGGATGACTTTTCACTTCCCCATATTGACATTCTGGTTGACAACACCGTGCATCACAAGATCTTTTCCTTCATGGAAATTTTCTATGGTTACAATCAGATCAAGATGGCACCCGAATACATGGAGAAGACAACCTTCATCACGCAATGGGGCACTTTCTGCTACAAAGTGATACCGTTTGGGTTGAAGAATGTCGGGACAACCTATCAGCGAGCCATGGTAGCTCTGTTTCATGACATGATTCACCATGAGCTAGAGATCTATGTTGATGACATGATAGCCAGGTATCAAACTAAAGAAGAGAACCTTGATCATCTACAAATATTGGTTGATAGTTTGAAGACGTACAAGCTGAGGTTAAATATGAACAAGTGAACCTTTGGGGTAAGGTCTGGTAAACTCTTAGGTTTTATTGTCAGTGGCAAAGGTATTCAGGTAGACCCTACAAAGGTGAAGGCTATACAAGAGATGCAGACTCCTCGCTCTAAGAAGGAGGTTAGAGGTTTCTTGGGACGCTTGAATTACATTTCCAGATTCATTTCCCATTTAACTTCTACTTGTGAGCGAATCTTCAAACTCCTGAAGAAAGATCAAGTGGTTAAGTGGAATGACGAATGTCATACTGCCTTCGAGAGAATCAAGGAATACCTTCAAGAGCCTCTGATCTTGATGCCTCCGATTGAAGGAAGACCCTTGATAATGTACCTAATAGTGTTAGATAATTCAATGGGGTGTGTGATGGGGTAGCATGAAGAGTTCGGTCGAAAAGAGCAATCAATATACTACCTTAGCAAAAAGTTTACCAACTGCGAAACAAGATACTCACTATTCGAGAAAACTTATTGCACTTTGGCACGGGCTGCTCGCCGACTGAAATAGTATATGTTGACCCACACTACTTTGTTGATATCTAAAATGGATCAAATCAAGTACATCTTCAAGAAGCCCTCTCTCTCCGGATGAATAGCAAGATGGCAAATGATTTTGACCGAATACGATATCCAATACACGACCCAGAAAGCAATCAAGGGAAGTGTACTAGCTGATCATTTGGCTCATCAAGCTGTGGATGACTACTAGTCCATTAATTTTGAGTTCCGGGACGAGAATATTATGCTAGTAACTGACTATGAAGAACCTGGACCGGACAAAGGACCTGAGGAAGGATCCTGATGGACTATGGTTTTTGATGGGGCCTCTAACGCACTCAGCAATGTCCTCGGTGCTGTAATCATATCTCCCAAAGGTTGTCATACTCCTTTCACTGCCAGATTATGTTTCAATTGTACCAACAATATGACGGAGTATGAAGCATGCATCATGGGTGTTGTACCCAAATTTTCCACCTAAGATCCCCTTATCATACCATGTTGATTCCATCACAACAAGATCACATTAGGATTCTTGGTTCCCCTCCCTATATTTAGCTTTGCTCTTTGAGGAATCACCAAGCACCTTGACTTGTGTTCTTTTGTAATAATGAATATTTTTTGTCTTGATTTCTTCTTTTAATTAATAAAATGCAATGTTGGTTTGTCTTGATTGTTACTCATGTAGGTAAAGGCAATGATATTCAACAAGTTGCTCCATGGGTTCATGAGTTTATTTCCATGACCTAGTCAATAAAGCTTGAGAATTCAAAACCTCACCATTGGATTTGTTTTGGAGGAAATGGTATGGAAAGGTTATTTTGGTTCACCACATTTCAAGATTATCAAATTTGGTTCAAAAGTACAAGGGATTGAATGAAGAAGTTGTCATGCTTGGACAAGTCTTTGTTCCCATTGATCACGGATGCATATTTCTTTTAATTCTTAAGATATGGATGTAGTTTTGGTTGCTATGAGTTATCATTATCATCCTCAACAACTTATATTTACAAAGCATTTGTGTAGGTAAAAGAATTTTGTTCAAAATGGTCAAAGTTCCTCAAGGAATTTTTTTGATCTAGGAGCTAGAGTTTTGAACTTTAAAGAAGCATATATTGCTCATATTTTGGTATTTTGGAGTGATTAAAAAGACATCCTTCTCTTCAAAGGGTTATAATAAAATTACTTCAAAAGTTCCAAGGAGTTTTCATGTGGAAGAAAGTTAACGATGAAGAAAGATTACAAGTCCTCAAGATGAACCCCCATTTTCCAATCTGTGACTTCAAATGATCATAACTTGGTCAAATTTTATCACCTTGAGACCACTCTTTTTCCACAATTATATTTAGTATGTGAAATTTATTCCTTGTTTTATGTGCAAAATGAGAAAATGGATGGAATATTCCCTAAGGATACAAAAGATTATAGGTCATTTCATGATTTTTTGCCAACTTCAACAATTCATAACTCTCTCAATTTTTGGAGATTTTGAATGGTTCAAGTTTAAAAATGTAATTCAAGAGTTCTATTTCATGTCATAGTTTTTGGTCAAGAGAAAATTCCAAGTGGAAGGCCATGTTTGGATGCAAAACATTATAGGTCACTTTTGAAGAAAAACTTGAAATATTTCTAAGTATGGAAAGTCAACCCTTTTTCTCCAACTTTGACTCAATGCAACTTTCATCTCAAGCATCCATTTGATTCCATTATTTTTCCATTGCAAAGCTTGTAACCTCATCTTTCTAAAGCATCAAGAATCATGTCCTAAGACCCCTTGAGCTAAAAATGCCATTGTTTTGAAATTGGTAATTTGAAACTGAAGTTTCATCATAAGTCAGATTTTGAAATCTTTGTTTTGGCTTCTAATCACAATTTTTCCATGTGTTTTGTCTTCTAATCTTGTTTAGGAACTTTCCAAAGGTGTTTAGCATCATGAAACGCACGATTTGGCTGAGTTTTGATGCTAAACAAGTCACACTTTGTTCATGCTGCAGACCCCTCACGATTTTCCTCAAAACTTCATCATTTCAAACACTTAAGGATCCCATTCATTCTCCTATAAATAGAGGGTCATCCTATATTCATTTCCTAAAGCTTGAATAGCCAGAATCATCATGCCAAACATGTTCCATAACTCAAAATTCTGCTACTTCGAAATCTGCTTTCAAGCCTTTTTCAATCCAATTTTTCCATCAATTCACCTTCCTTGATCTTCGCTGAAGCTAACCATATAATTACATTCAAGAATCGTGCCTTAGATTGCTCCATAGAAGTCCAGTTTCAGAGCTCTACAACTCAACTTCAATAGGTAAATTCCTTCATCAATTCTTCAAAACTTTCCTTCCAATTTCCTTGAGCTACAGTTTATATAAATTTGTCGCGAATGTGTGGTTGTCTTCGTCTTGAAGAGACGAGGAGAATTGCATAGGTTCGAGATTCTGATTTTACTGTTTGAGAGACCTGCAATTCACATTGGCTGGAGGTTGAAGATGACCAACGTGTCATCTTCCAACCAATGATGCCACGCCACTTGGATTTTTTGATATCTGATTTAATTAATGATTCAATACATTATCCACTAAAGTCCATAACATGCACAGTGCGCTAGGTCCACTTGATCTGTTTACTAATGCGTTTTGACATTGATCAGATGACCCATATTTTTTTGATTTTTATTTTCTTTTCTGATTTTTATATTTAATTGTTTTAAATTTCAAAAAATCATAGAAAATTCATTTTTAGTCCAAAAAATCTGTAAAAATTATGAAAAATATTTTTGATTTTTCTCTTTCGGATTTTTATTTTTTTTACTATTTTAATTTATGTTTTGGTATTTTTTAAATAAATTTTCACTTTATTTGATTTATTTTAAATATTTAAAAATACTTTTATGCATTTTTAAATTCTGAAAAAAATATGGAATGATCCAATGATATTGTGATAAATATTGGTGACTTCACTTATTTTTTATTTCTGACTTTGGTATTTTTTATTATTTTTGGTTTGTTTTACTCATTTCTTTCAATTTTAAGAATAGTTTCTGACTTTAAAAAATTACCAAAAAATTTATAATAATATTTGAGTCCATTACTGATTTTTCTATGGTCTTACTTTTATTTCTTGATTAATTTGAACATAGTTGATATTTTTATCCCTTATTTCTATTTTAAATATTTCTAAAGCCCTTTTTTAAATGTATATATTAAAATGCAATATTATTTTGTGATTATTTTCTGGCTAATCTTGGATTGAATTTTTGATCATGAACTTTATTAACATTATTGGATCCATGGTGTTGAGTTTAACTCCACAAAAATGGATGAATGATTTTAATAATAGTTTAATTAAATTTTAATTCAAATGTAGTTTGTATATTCTTTCCCACCCCTCTTCATCTCATCCCTTTCTTATTGCACTAAGTGTTATTGGAGTATGATCTCTATATCATGTCTCAAAATAAATGGTGCATAGATTTCTATTGACCGGCCTCAAAATAGGTGTAACTTCTACATAAGTCCACTTACGATTGCTTAACATAGCGCTATGTTTTGTCCCGATTCAGATAAATGATCATTCTGGCCCAAATATATGTTTGCAAGCACAAGTATGTTAATTTTATCCCTTTGATCCAATAACCTTGATTTTCATTGTGTGGAGGCTTTGGTTCTACCAATCCTCTAATGGATCTACAATACTTTTTGTCAACGCAGATCACTTAAATACCGTTGATCATTAAATGGTACTTTTGAGGATTCCAAATGGATGATATACTTGACAAAAAGAAAATGCAACTTGTTGTGTGGAGGCTTTGGTTCTACCAATCTTCTAATGAGTTCCAAATGCAAGTTTTAAGATGGTCATCCAACTAACCACTAATTTTTAAATTGCTTTTACTTTGTGCCCTTTTATTTTTTATGCTTTATGCACCATTTACTTTTAGCATTTACATTTCATTCTATTTTTCATCTTTGCTCACTTGATCCTTTTCTATTTTTCTTCTAAGACACCTAATAATCAACATAAACCCTAAAAAGCTTTAATGATACTTGGACTATTTGGTTACTATCCTTGGCATTATGGAGTATGGGACTTCTTGGACTTAGGATTAGAAACCTTGGCCTATGATGGAGACCTTGTGACCTTAATTGATATTTTGTCTGGAGTTCTTGAGCTTTACCTCAAGACATTGGGTTGTTTGTTTGTTTTGTGTGCAGGATATTGTGATTATATACTTTGTTTGTAGTCTGGAATTCACCTGTATACAGCCGTTACTCTGCCCAATTTTTGTGAATACTTAATACACTTGAAGTCTGGTTATTTTAAGAGGTCTAGTATCTTTGCTTGCTTGGTTTCAATCCAAAGAATGGGAATTCTATCTTGGCTCATAGTGTCAAGTATTGGCTTCTTGTTGGTTATATGGTTCTTATCCCTAACTCTTACCTTATGCATTAGGATAGTCTCTTCTTCTCCTCCCATCTTCTTTAATTTCAAAAATATTCCCCCTCTTTTTGAAAACTCTTCTTGTTTTGAAACTTGAACCACTTTCATAATAAACTTGGACTTAGGTCAATGCATTTAAAAAACACTTTCATGAATAAACATCAATCAACTTAATAATATTTTGACATCATTTTTTTTTGTGAGAAGACTAAAAGTTAATCAATCTCATCAAATCATGTTTGCCACTTTGGCTTTCTTATTTTAAAACCTTTCTCAAAAGATTATACTATTGTCAATCCTTGTAGCGATGCAAACAACTATACTTCTACAATATCTAGTGAAGAGAGATATTTTCCATATGGGTGTTGAGTGATGCATTGTTGATTTTAAAATCCAAGCCATATACTCCACTTTGAGATGATGCAAATTCTCCTTTCTCATGATTGTGGGTAGTAAGAATGTTTTCCAAATGGACAATGACGATGATGTTTTATCTCATAAAAATTAACCAACACACTTACATTTTAAAAATCTTTAAAAGAGGAACTATCTGTACCCTGATCCCCTATTGCACGAAAATGTGGTACGTAGACACTAAAAGTTCGCAACCGCGGCAGGTGCAAAAACCATAAAAATATATTTCTTTTGTCACCTCCATCATCAATTTTTATACAACATTTCATAGCCAAAATATACATATTTTACAAAGAGGTTCATGCAGAGTACCGTAGATGTTTAGGGTGCTAATACCTTCCCTTTGCATAACCAACCCACTTATCTTGAATCTTTCCCCCCTATTTTTCAGATTACTCGCACTTTTCCCATTCCTTTAGAAACAATAAAGCACAGTGGCGATTTCTATTCTGATTTTTAAAAGTCTAGTTAATCCCATGGCTTAGTCTTAAACATTTCTACCGCAACAGAAAACTGGCGAATTCACTGCCGAGAGATTGACTTCTTGCTGGTCCATCCCTAAGTGGGTTAAGCCTATCTTTGTTTATATTTGTATATGTGTTATTATTTGTTATATAATTTATGTTGTATATATATATATATATATATATATATATATATATATATATATATATATATATATATATATATATTTGTCTGGAGTTTCTTGGTTTTCAGGGTGCTTGGTGATTACTTATACGTCTTATACCTAGACTTGGGAAAACTTTAAGATAGGACTGGCGGTATAGTCATGTTAACTTTGAGGGAGTAATCCCAAAAAAGGAGGCATGAGATCCCCCTCTAAGTGGAGGCCCCTTTGACTGTAGTGTCGTTTACCAAGTAATCGGGAAGACGTACTGCTTTTGACCTGAGAGCCTGCTGAAGCTGAGGACCATAGAATACCAAACCCATCTAGGCCTTTTAAGTGTAGTGCGGAAGCTATGACAGAGTAATCCATAAATAGTTGTCGTTCCATACTATGCTCGGACGAGTCTTTCTTGAGAATATTACTAATTTCCGAGTTAATTGGGAAGTTGGTAATATCCGAAGGAAGGATGTAGACTCTGGGAACCTCTAGAACCTTGTTCAACAGGTGATAACTTTTAGACCATACCTTATGGGTAGTACCTTCGACCTCATGCTTGTGACGTTAAACCTATGAACCCTATATGTGTGATCTTATGTGTGACCGTGACATCATTCATCCATGCACTCATATGCATGTTTTGAAGAAATCTTATTTCAAGGAATTTAAAAGTTGACCATTTGTGAATATCTCAGGTACTTTTTAACCATGGATTTTAGAAAAAGAAAGATCGGGAAGCACAATTTAAAGGATCCCAAGATAGATGAGTTGATCAGTCTAACTCCCGAGATTGAGTATTCTGCATATTTTCAGAAGAAGTATGGATCCATCATTCATCTCATGAAGCTGAAGATAAAAGAGGGTATTCTCTCGACCTTGGTCCAGTTCTATGATCTGATGTATCATTGCTTTACTTTTCCCGACTATAAGTTGATGCCTACACTAAAAGAGTATTCTTATCTATTGGATTTACCTATTATCGACTGTGTTGCTTTTACTGGCTTGGAGGATGAGCCAAAATCACATGAGATTGCTGCTTTGATCCAATAGGGGAAGTCTGAGGTTGAAGCCCATATGACTACTAAAGGAGGGATTAGAGGATTACCAGCTTAGTTCTTATTGGAGAAAGCTCTCTACTTTGCCAGGATGAAGAGTACAATTACTTTTGAGGCCATCTTTGCTCTACTTGGTTACAGGTTGTTCTTATTTCCTAATGTGGACAAGTTTGTTGAGATTAATGCTATCAGAATCTTCATGATTAGAAACCCAAATCCTACATTATTAGGTGATTCTTATTACTCTATTCATCTTCGGAATTCTTACCATGGGGGGATGATTATCTGTTGCATGCCTCTGTTGTACCAGTGGTTTATCTCTCATATACCTCAGTCTAATGCTTTTTGGGATGTCAAGAAGGAACCTCGTTGGGCTCCTCAGATCATGGCACTTACTCACTCGGGTATTGATTGGTATCATCGAGCTTACCAGGATATAGAGATTATTTATAGTTGTGGTAGTTTCCCCAATGTACCTCTTCTTGGTACAAAGGGAGGAATTAACTATAACCCTGTTCTTGCATGACGACAGCTTGGTTACCCGATGAGGGATAAAACAAGTAGTATTCATTTGAATAGTTTATTTATGAAGGAGGGAGAAGACCATAGGGAAGCTAGAGAGCAGATTGTGAAGGCCTGGCGTCACATTCATAAGAAGAGTAGGAAGGATTTGGGACCTAGGGGTGTTGTTTCCTTAGATCCATATCTATAGTGGGTCCAGAGGAGAGCCATTCAGTTGAAGATGTCTTATTCCCGGGAAACACCTACGTTGATTTGTTTGTGAAGACCCCTCCTCCCCTATTAGATGATCTAGAAGAGCTGCAACTTGCTTTGGTCAGGATGCAATAGGAAAAGGATGCTTCGAAGAATAAGTTCCAAACTTTAGATATTTCCTATAGAGCGGACTTGAAGGAGAAAGACGACTTGATCGAGATCCTTGAGAGACAGGCTGTAGAGAATATAGAGAGGCAAGGGGATTTAATTTCTCCTAAACTTCAGTCAAATGCTAGTTTCTCACTTCTTGATTCAGGTGATTGGAAGGGGGTTGCCACTAGATATGTGGAAGAAAACCAGAGGTTGAAGGCTCAGATTACCAGGCTCACAGGGAAGCGCCAGCGTGTAGAGTGATCTCCATCAGGCTTTACTTCTCAGGATTTTATCTTTTATGTTCATCCTGTACTTGGAATCATTAAAACTCGTAACCCATTTTGAAGTTATTATAATAAAAAAAAATTCAGTATTCTCAAATGCGTTATTACTTTGATATTTGTAATATGTACCTAAATTTTAAATCCCTTGAAATATTTAATAATGAAATAAAATCATGTGCATTGCACATCATGCATCATATGGCACATATTTCTTGTATTTGTTATGCATATCCAGGTGTCTTACCAAGCTTCTTTACTTCATTCAGCAAGCTGACTCATCACTACAACACTCAGGCTAATTTCAGAAAGAAGATGGACAACTTAGAATAAGAGAATCACGAGCTGCGCGAGGAAGTTTCTGCTTAATGCTCTGATGGAATCTATGGTGGCTGCTTAGAATCAGCCACCGAGTGTTCAACCTTAGCCAACAAGGGTTACTACTGAAACTCTAGTTGTTCTTGTATCTGCTACTCCAGCTGTTGTTCAGAATTGAATGCCTCAAGGTTACCCTTGGGGAATGCCAGAGAATTTTGCTCCGGAAAGTTTCAACCTTGGTCCTCAAGATACTCCAATTGTTCAGACTATTGTTACTCCGACGCCTCCAGTGGTGCATGCTGCTCCTGCTGCACCCCCCTCGATGACTATGGTTATGTTTGTTACCGATGATGTGTGTCGTCCTTTCCCTCCACCGAGTGAAGACTTGGGTCTTTATGACATAATAAATGATTTTCAATAGCAGTTTGACAAGATGCAGAGGGAGATGAAGGCCCTCAGGGGAAAAGAGTTATTCAGGCAGAATGTGAATGAATTATGCTTGGACTCGAATGTTAAGATACCTGCTAAGTTTAAAGTCCCGGAGTTTGAGAAGTACATGGGAAACACTTTCCCTCGTGCTCGTCTGGTGATGTATGTAAGGAGAATGTCTACCCATACTGATGATCAGTGTATGCTGATTCACTTTTTTCAGGATAGTTTGACCGGTGCTGCGCTGAAGTGGTATATGAGTTTGGACAGTGTCAACATCCATACTTTCAATGACTTGGGAGAAGCGTTCATCAAACAATACAAGTACAACATGGACATGGCGCCTGATCGTGATCAACTCAGGGCCATGGTTAAGAAAGACAGGGAATCATTCAAAGAATATGCACAGAGATGGCGTGAGGTTGCTGCCCAAGTTATTCCTCCCATGGAAGAGAAGGAGATGAATAAGATTTTCTTGAAGACTTTGGGTGATTTCTACTATGAAAGGATGGTAGAAAGTGCATCAAGTGACTTTACTGAAATGGTAGGAATGGGTATCCGCTTAGAAGAGGCTGTAAGACAGGGCCGTTTAATGAGAAGTGAAAGATCTGGAGGTGTGAAGAAGCCATCTTATGGGTTTACCAAGAAGAAGGAAGGGGATGAAAATGTAGTCATGCAAGAGAGGAGGGTTAATACTTGTAGAAGGAATTCTCAGCGTCATCAGCAAGTCGCCTCAGTTACTCCAGTTGTGGGTGTAGCTCCAAGTACCATTGCTTATCAGATACCGTCCCAGCAAGGGAATCAAGGGTATAATCAGAGAAGGGAGAGTTATGACCCTATTCAAAAAAAGTTGGTTTAGACCCGACCACCTCTCGCTGTACCATCACCATTGCCTTGGTATTACAAGGCATACCAAACATGTGCTTTTCATCAGGGAGCACCAGGGCGTAATGTTGAGAATTGTTATCCTATGAAGACTGAGGTGCAGAAATTGGTGAAGTCTGGTATTCTATCTTTCAAGGATGTGGGCCCTAATGTGAAAGACAACCCTCTACCCAAACATGGAGGAGTAAATGTTGTGAATATGGTGGCCGGATGTCCAGGCGACTTCCGTATTTTTGACATTCATCTAGTAAGAGGAGACTTGGTGAAAATTCATGCGGACCTCTGTGAATTTAGCTACTATATGCATGACCATTCTGGTTGTGCTATTTGTAGTACAGACATACAGGGTTGCGATAAGATAAAGGTTAATTTACATGAGATGATGGATGAGGGCCTCATCCACATAATCAGGCCTAGGGCAGAGTATGAAGAGGAGGTGAATATGGTTTATGGATGTTTTGGAGAATTCAGAATTTTTGATGTTGAGTATATGAATGAATACCTTGTGCAATTGCATGCTACTTTCTACCATATGGCTGGTTAGGTAGAACACCAGTATTGGTCTTGCCGAATTTGCTGTCGGGATTCTCGAGGATGTTCAATCATGAAGAAAGGTGTTCAGTTATTGTTAGATAATGGAACTACAAGGTTATAGGTCGAAGGGATGATTACCATGAAGTTGATTTGATTGAGTTTTGTTTGGCTGAAGAAGAATTGGATGATGAGTATGCCTCTGCAGATGATTATTTCTCCTCAGATGAGGATTTATTTTTTAGAGATGACTCTGTGATGACTGATTATGTTGAAGAAGGGGTAAACGTCATTATGCCTTATTTTGGTGCACCCGTCCATTTTGAAGTTGAATATTATAGCAAGCCAATTGTTACCCCATTGGTGATTAGTTTGTCGGGTCCTATTTCATACAAGTAAGATAAGGCTGTACCCTACAAATACAATGCTACAATCTTAGAGAATGGAGTGGAAGTTCCCATCCAGCAAATACCTGATGTTGGAAATATTGCTGAAAATAGTAGAGTGACCCGCAGCGGTCTTGTGATTGCACCAATTGTTCGAGAAAGTGTTAGTGCTGGAAAGAAAATTGCTGAGAAGGTTGAACCCCAAGAAGGATATGGGTGAACCTAGTGGATCTAGGTTGGAGAAAGAAGTGGATGATATTTTGAAGATAATCAAGATGAGCAACTACAAAATAGTAGAATAGCTACTGCAGACTCCTTCAAAAATATCTATCTTGACTTTATTGATGAACTCATCTGCTCACAGAGAATCCTTGATGAGAGTATTGGACCAAGCTTTTATGGAGAGTGATATGCCAGTAGACTAATTTAGCAGCGTAATAGGGAACATTACGTCATGTAATAACTTGAGTTTTTGCGATGATGAATTTCCAGATGAAGGAAGGAATCGCAACTTGGCCCTCCACATCTCTATGAACTGCAAGAATGATTCACTATCCAATGTGCTAATTGATAATGGATCTGCTTTGAATGTTATACCGAGGAGAACACTTATGAAGTTGAAATATCAAGGAACGCCTATGCGCTCGAGTGGCATCATTGTGAAAGCATTTAATGGATCAAGGAAATCTGTTAATGGTGAAGTGGACTTACTTATTCATATAGACCCACATTTGTTTCAGATTACTTTCCAGGTCATGGACATTGTTCCCGCTTATAGCTGTTTGTTGGGACAACTGTGGATTCGTGAGGCAGGGGCTGTCACTTCAACTTTACACCAAAAACTAAAATTTGGACGTGAAGGTAAAGTAGTAATCATAAATGGGGAATATGCATTATTGATAGCTCATTTGTCCTCTTTCAGCATTGTGGAGGCGGATGAAGCTGCTGTTGGAACCCAGTTCCAAGCCTTATCCACTGACAACATAAGAGGAAATAAGAATTCCATGGTTTCGCTTAAGAATGCGCAACAAGTTGTGCGAAAGGGTCATAGAAAGGTATGGGGACAAATTGTGGATCCACCTGTGAACAAGAACATAATCGGCTTGGGGTTCTCTTTGAAGAATGACAAAGGTAAGAGAATGAAGCCGAAGTTAGCTGTAGGCAAGTATCAAGACATCTTATGTAGCAGGGGTTATCTTCATCCAACTGTTTCCGAGATTAATGCCATAATGGAAGATGAAGCAGAGCAGGAAATGACGAATTATGTGACGCACGGAGTTAGGGTTCAGAATTGGATCACCATTGATGTTCCCTCTTGCATACATGTTTCAAAGTAATTTGTTTTGTTAATCTTTTTGAAAAGATTTCACTCTGCCCAAGGTGGAAGTATTAATGTTGTAGGGCTTATTTGTTTGCTGTGACTTTTAAAATCAATAATAAAAGTTGTGTTTGTTTCCTAAATTTTGTCTTTATTTTATGCTTTTTCTTGGAAAATGGTAATAAAAAAACCCTTCAAAATAAATAATAATCTGCATGATCACTTGTTATATGTGACAGTTTCTAAATGCAATCATAAATCATATGTGCAGATTAATTAAAAAACTTGTTGAATACGATGACCCTGCACCCTCTCCTAACTTTGAATGTCCCGTGTATGGGGCCGAAGATGAAGACTATGATGTGATTCCAGAAGAGGTGTCACGATTTCTTGAGCACAAGGAAAATACCATTCAGCCATATAAAGAGCCATTGGAAGTGATCAATTTGGGTTCAGAAGAAGATCCGAAAGAAGTCACGATTGAAGCATCGCTGCATCCTGATGTGAAGAGCAGGTTGATTGAGTTGTGGAAATAGTATGTGGATATTTTTGCTTGGTCTTACCAAGATATGCCTGGTCTAGATACAGATATTGTGGAGCACCGTTTACTGTTGAAACCAGAGTGTCCGCCAATCAAACTGAAGTTGAGAAGAACTCACCCAAATATGACAGTGAAGATCAAAGAGGAGGTTCTAAAGCAGATTAATGCTGGTTTTCTTGTGACGTCAGTGTATCCTCAATGGATTGACAATATTGTCCCAGTACCAAAAAAAGACGGAAAAGTACGCATATGCGTAGATTACAGAGATCTAAATAAAGCTAGTCCAAAATATGATTTTCCATTGCCACACATTGATATGTTAGTGGATAGCACAGCATAATTCAAAGTTTTCTCATTCATGGACGGATTTTCCGGTTATAATCAAATAAGAATGGCTCCGGAGGACATGGAAAAAACAACGTTCATCACACACTAGGGAACATTCTGTTACAGAGTAATGCCCTTCGGGTTGAAGAACGCTGGTGCAACGTACCAGGGGGCTATGACAACCCTATTCCATGATCTGATGCACGAGGAAATTGAGGTATATGTTGATGATATGATTGCTAAATCCTAGACGGGGGAAGGGCATGTAGAAGATTTGTTGAAGTTGTTTCAGCGTTTGAGGAAGTATCATCTCCGCTTGAATCTAAATAAATGTACCTTCGATGTTCGATTAGGGAAATTGTTGGGTTTCATTGTTAGCCAGAAAGGAATTGAAGTTGACCCTAATAAAGTCAAAGCAATTCAAGAGATGTCGGCGTCGAGAACTGAAAAACAAGTTAAAGGGTTCCTCAGGCGTTTGAATTATATTTCCATATTCATTTCCCACATGACTGTAACATGTGAACTGATCTTTAAGTTGTTAAAGAAAGATCAAGGTTGTGTGTGGACGAATGAATGCCAAAGGGCATTTGAAAGTATTAAAGAATATCTGCTTGAACCTCTTATCTTGCTCCCTCCTGTTGAAGGAAGAGCGTTGATTATGTATCTGACAGTGTTAGATAAATCCATGGGTTGTATTCTGGGATAACAAGATGAAACATGGAAGAAAGCGTATGCCATTTATTATCTCAATAAAAAAGTTTACTGATTGTGAGTTGCGGTATTCCATGTTGGAAAAGACATGTTGTGCTCTGGCCTGGGAGGAAAAACATTTGCGGCAGTATATGTTAAATCACACTGCTTGGTTGATCTCCCAAATGGATCCAATCAAGTACATTTTTTAAAAGCCTGTTATTATTGGGGGAATTTATCGGTGGCAGATGTTGCTATCTGAATATGATACCGAATACCGCACTCAAAAAGCCATTAAAAGCAGTGTGTTGGCAGATTATCTTGCTCACCAACTAGTGGAGGATCATCAGTTTGTGGAGTATGAATTCCCTAATGAGGATGTGATGTTCCCGAAAGTGAAAGATTGTGATGAACCATTGCCCGAGGAGGGTCCTGACCCTGAATCTCGTTAGAGTATGATATTTGATAGAGCTGTGAATGCTTATGGTAAAGGAATTGGTGTTGTGATTGTCACTCCACGTGGATCGCACATTCCTTTTACTGCAAGGTTGAAATTTGATTGTACTAATAATATGGCATAATATTAGGCTTGCATCATGGGTCTCGAGGAAGCTATTGATCTCAGAATTAAAATTCTAGACATGTATGGTGATTCAGCTTTGGTAATAAACTAGATTAAAGGAGAATGGGATACTCATCACCCCATCTTGATCCCTTACAAAGATTATGCTAGAAGGTTGTTACCCTTCTTTAATAAAGTTGAATTACATCATATTCCAAGAGATGAAAATCTAATGGCGGATGCTCTGGCAACTCTGGCTTCTATGTATCTAGTAAGCACTTGGAATGATATACCTAGAATTATGGTTCGGCGACTGGATAGGCCCGCTCATGTGTTTACAACAGAAGAGATAGCAGATGAGAAACCTTGGTATTATGATATCAAGCATTTTCTCCAGACTCAAGAATACCCGATTGGTGCTTCAAAGAAAGATAGAAAGACATTGAGAAGATTGGCTGACAATTTCTTCCTCAGTGAAAATGTGTTGTATAAGAGAAATTATGACATGGTCTTTCTTAGATGCATGGATAGACACGAAGCAGACATGCTGATGCATGAGATCCATGAAGGTTCATTTGGCACTCATGCCAACCGACATTTGATGGGTAAAAAGATGCTAAGGGTAGGTTACTATTGGCTGACAATGGAATCTGATTGTTACAAATTTGCAAAGAAGTGTCATAAATGCCAAATTTATGCAGACAAAGTTCACGTGCCTCCGACACTCCTTAATGTGATCTCTTCCTCGTGGCCTTTCTCTATGTGGGGTATTGACATAATTGGGATGATATAACCCAAAGCTTCGAATGGACACCGTTTCATGTTAGTAGTAATTGATTACTTCACCAAGTGAGTGGAGGTTGCTTCGTATGCTAATGTTACTAAGCATGTGGTTGTGCGCTTCATTAAGAATAATCTTATATGTCAGTATAGTGTGCCGAGAAAGATTATCACTGACAATGGCTCGAATATGAACAACAAAATGATGACTGAACTTTGTGAAGAATTCAAGATTGTCCATCACAACTCATCTCCGTATCGGTCGAAGATGAATGGGGCTGTTGAAGCTGCTAATAAGAATATCAAGAAAATTATCCATAAGATGGTTGTTACTTAAAAGGATTGGCATGAAATGCTCCCTTTTACTTTGCATGGATATCAAACATTTGTCTGCACCTCAACAGGAGCAAGCCCGTTTACCCTTGTGTATGGAATGGAAGTTGTACTCCCAGTCGAGGTGGAGATCCCCTCTTTGCATGTGATAATGGAAACTGAGTCGTCAGAGAATGAATGGGTCCAAATCAAGTTTCACCAATTGAATTTGATCAAAGAAAAGAGAATGACAGCTTTGTGTCAAGGGAAATTATATCAGAAGAGAATGAAGAAAGCTTTTGATAAGAAGGTCAAACCTCAGAGAAGGTGACCTCGTGCTCAGGAAGATCATGTCTTTCAACACTGATTCTAGGGGCAAGCGGACTGCCAATTCTAAAGGCCGATATGTTGTCAAGAAATCCTTCTCTAGCGGTGCATTAATTCTTGAAACTATGGATAGCGAGGAGTTCCCACGTCCCATGAATGCTAATGCAGTCAAGAAATAATTCGCCTAAAGAAATAAAAGAATAGCTCGCTAAGTTGAAAACTCAAAAGGGTGGCTTAGGCAAAAAAGAGCGTCTCGGTAGGTCGAAAACCCGAAAGGGCGGTCTAGGAAAAAATTAAAGACATAAACAGAATAAATTTCCCGCTAAGTTGAAAACCCGCATGGGCAGCTTAGGAAAAAGTTAGGGACTTTCTTGGCAAGTAACTACATTAGGAAAGACTTGATCTTTAGTGTAACAATCTTCTCAGACCCTCATCTTACTTCAACAAAAGTTGCTGCTCAGGATTTCAAAAGTTGTTAGAGGGGATATTGGTCATTGTATCTCGCCATTCACAGACTACCATTCTATTAATGAAATTTGAGCTTTTACCCAATTCTTTGTAGTTCTTATTTTATTTAGCTTGCAAAGGCTCCATTTATTATTGATAATAACTTTCAAAGCAAAAAGATTAAATAACAAAATTGATTTTCAAAAAGAATTTACAATTTACTGTTACTTTAAAATTTGTGACGCAATAGGAAAACAAAAGTGATAATCCCAGGAATGGACAGACTCCAGTTGTTTTGAGAAGTTTTGTTTCCCGGGGATGTTTTTCTCAGGATGTTCTCGCTGTATTGGGTTTGTGACTCCAGTATCCCCAGTCAAGTTGTGGTTCATTTCTCCTCTTTCCGAAGCTTGCATGAAATGAAGATATAATCCCAGATTCCTCCAGTAAAGGTTTTTGTTTGTTTAGTAGTGGTTCTTTCTACCTAGAGAAGTTAGTACAATAACTAATCTTGAAAAACGCAGGTCTCCGATTTCTCTAGTGAAGAATGTATATTGGTTTTCCCTTTAAGGATCTGGTGTTAACCTCCCTAGTGAAGCCAACGCGAAATCCCCAGTTAATGACTTGATGATAGGAAATTATACGCCTTAACAAAATTTGTGTGTTTCTTCTTTCAAAATGGTCCTGAATTCCCCAGTGAATGTTTTGATGATTTGATGACCGTCTGCTCTACTTGAAATTGATTTTTTCAAAATCCCCAATAAAATCATTACTTTTGAAAATATTTTATTTCCCGCTGAAGTCTGAGTGCTACACCTGGTTAAGCCTGGAGAAGGATGTTGTACCTCTGTATATGTATTGTTTGGTCGCTATCTTTTGTTTACTTCCGAATTACGTTTCTCCCTAGTAAAGTTAAACCCAGTAGGTTTTGTTTCCTCAGTTGGCGCTTACTTTTTCTTGGATTGTTCATCTTGAATGTAATTTAGCTGAGTGTTGATTGTGCCCGGGGTGGTTTTTCCTGGTTATTCCCAGTGTTGTATATCTGTTATGTCAGCATACGCACGATAACACTCATACATTCATACATACATCATGCGTATCTAAAATTCGCAAATCATTGCTCATTCACATTCGTTAATATTTTGTTGACATATCACCTTGTTTTGCAGAGTTACGTTATCCTCTCTCCAATAGAGTGTTGAACTTAAGCAGAAAGCATATATTCTTTCAATTTCCCCACAGAGTTATCCCTTGTGGAAGGTTTTTGCTTTAGCCTTCTTAAACATCTCTTTGTCTGGATGATTTGGGTTTCCCTCTTGAGTTTATTTCTTAAAGGATGTATTATGGTTGATTGTTCCATCCCAGCTTATTTCTGGTTTGAATCTTTGATCCTTAGCAATATTATTACTTTGGATTTTCCGCAAGCATCGAGCATTAGTTTGAGAATGTGCGTTTATTTTGCACGAGAAGACTTTATCTCCTCAGCAGGAATATATTGGCATCTACCCAGGAAGTCATATTGTTTCCCCAAGAAGCCATATTGTTTCTCCCCAGAGAGTCATCTTTACAATCCTCCATGACAGCAAGTAACAGGTCTCTTTATTTGAGCAACCTATACTTCCCCATAAAAGTTGGCATTACCCTTTTTTCTATCTTCCCTATGAGCAGATAGTTTGCAGTTTGTTGCCAAAATTACTCCAAATGATGGCAAGTCTTTCGATATCACAGAGACAGTTCATTGTGAAATCTCTACAAGTGGTCGTCTCTTTATTTGAGACAACTTATATATTACCCTTTCCAGGCAGAATGCTTTGGTTAAAGAAGAAGTTGAGACCTGTTCTAGGTGAAATGTCAGAATTTTGGGGAAACTTATATTTTCTCTCTACCTTCAATGAATGTTGGTAGGTCACTTTCAGTGAAAGTTGGTGATTGTTATATTTTTGCTACCTTGAGTGAATGTTGGTAGTTCATCATCAGTGAACGACGGTGCTATGATATATTTTCTCTCTACCTTTAGTGAAAGTTGATAGGTCACCTTTAGTGAAAGTTGGTGATTGTTATCGTTTTTCTACCTTCAGTGAACGTTGGTAGTTCATCGTCAGTAAACGACGATTCTATGATATATTCTCTTTCTACCTTCAGTGAAAGTTGGTAGGTCACCTTCAGTGAAAGTTGGTGATAGTTATCTTTTTTCTACCTTCAATGAACGTTGGTAGTTCATCGTCAGTAAACGGCGATGCTATGATATATTCTCTTTCTACCTTCCGTGAAAGTTGGTAGGTCACCTTCAGTGAAAGTTGGCGATTATTATCTTTTTGCTACCTTTAGTGAACGTTGGTAGTTCATCGTCAGTAAATGGCGGTGCTATGATATATTTTCTCTCTACCTTCAGTGAAAGTTGGTAGGTCACCTTCAATGAAAGTTGGTGATTGTCATCTTTTTTCTACCCTCAGTGAACGTTTGTAGTTCATCGTCAGTGAACGACGATGATATGACATTTTCTCTCTACCTTCAGTGAAAGTTGGTGATTGTTATCTTTTTTCTACCCCCAGTGACGTTGGTAGTTCATCGTCAGTGAATGGTGATGCTATGATATATTCTCTTTCTACCTTCAGTGAAAGTTGGTAGGTAACCTTCAGTGAAAGTTGGTGATTGTTATCTTTTTGCTACCTTCAGTGAATGTTGGTAGTTCATTGTCAGTGAACGGCGGTGCTATGATATATTCTCTTTCTACCTTCAGTGAAAGTTGGCAGGTCACCTTCAATGAAAGTTGGTGATTATTATCTTTTTGCTACCCTCAGTGAATGTTGGTAGTTCATTGTCAGTGAATGACAATGCTGTGATATTTCTTTTCCTTCTACCTTCAGTGAATGTTGGTAGCTCACCGTCAATGAACGTCGGTGTTGTTATTTCTTTCCTCTTTCTACCTTCAGTGAACGTTGGTAGTTTCACCTTCAGTAGGATTTAGTGTATCCTTTGAATTTTTTTACCATCCTCTCTAAGTCAGGTCTTTTGATCCACCAGTGATTTATTTTCCTAGTCGGGTTTCTCTTTTGTTTCTGTATTTTCTTTGCTACATCCCCATTGGTGTTTTGCATCTCTTTGGTTTTGTTCATATGCATTCATAAGCATTGCATGGCATCTTAGCAACAAAAATAGGGTTTGTTTTATATTTAAGTATCTTTGATCGTGTCGACACAAAGATTTTCAACCTTTGTATCTCCGGATAAAAGAAACTTAAATAAGGGCAGCTGTTTACCCCAATTTTTCCCCCTAAGATACCCTCATCATACCATGTTGATTCCATCACAGCAAGGTCACATTAGGATTCTTGGTTCCCTACCCTATATTTATCTTTTCTCTTTGAGGAATCACCAAGAACCTTGACTTGTGTTCTTTTATGTTCATGAATATTTTTTGTCTTGATTTCTTCTTTTAATTAATAAAATGCAATGTTGGTTTGTCTTGTTGTTACTCATGTAGGTAAAGGCAATGAGATTCAGCAAGTTGCTACATGGGTTCATGATTTTATTTCCATGCCCTAGTCAATAAAGCTTGATAAGTTCAAACCTCTCCATTGAATTTGTTTTGGAGGAAATGGAATGCCAAGGTTATTTTTGTTCACCACATTTTAAGATTATCAAATTTGGTTCAAAATACAAGGGATTGATTGAAGAATTTATCATGCTTGGACAAAGCTTTATTCCCATTGATCACAAATGCATATTTCTTTCAATTCTCAAGATATGGAAGTGGTTGTGGTTGCTATGAGTTCTCATTATCATCCTCAACAACTTATATTTATAAATCATTTGTGTTGGTACAAGAAGTTTGTTCAAAATTGTCAAAGTTCCTCAAGGAATTTTTCTTGATCTAGGAGCTAGGGTTTTGAACTTCAAAGAAGCATATCTTGCTCATCTTTTGGTATTTTGGAGTGATTCCTAAGACATCCTTCTCTTCAAATGGTTATCAACAAATCACTTCAAAAGTTCCAACGAGTTTTCATGTCGAAGAAACTTGATGATGAAGAAAGATTACAAGTCCTCCAAATGAACCCCCATTTTCCTATGTGTGACCTCAAATGAACATAACTTGGTAAATTTTTATCACCTTGAGCCCACTCTTTTTCCATAATGATCCCGAGGATGTGAACTTTATTCTTTCTTTTATGTTCAAAGTGAGAAAATGGATGGAAGATTCCCTAAGGATACAAAAGATTATAGGTCATTTCATGATTTTTTTTCCAACTTCAACAATTCATAACTCTCTCAATTTTTGGAGATTTTGAATGGTTCAAGTTTCAAAATGTCATTCAAGAGGTCTATTTCATGTCATATTTTTTGGTCAAGAGCAAATTCCAAGTGGAAGGCCATGTTTGGATGGAAAACATTATAGGTCACTTTTGAAGAAAAACTTGAAATATTTCTAAGTATGGAATGTCAACCCTTTTTCTCCAACTTTGACTCAATGCAACTTTCATCTCAAGCATCAATTTGATTACATTCTTTTTCCATTGCAAATCTTGTAACCTCATATTTCTAAAGCATCAAGAATCATGTCATAAGACCCCTTGAACTAAAAATGCCATTATTTTGAAATTGGTAACTTGAAACTGAAGTTTCATCATAAGTCAGATTTTGAAATCTTTGTTTTGGCTTCTAATCAAAAATTTTTGACGCGTTTTTACTTCTAACCATGTTTAGGAACTTTCCAAAGGTGTTTAGCATCATGAAACGCACGATTTGGATGAGTTTTGATGCTAAACAAGTCACACTTTGTCCATGCTGCGGACCCCTCACGATTTCCCTCCAAACTTCATAATTTCACACGCTTGAGGATCCCATTCATTCTCCTATAAATAGAGGGTCATCCCTCATTCATTTCCTAAAGCTTGGATAGCCAGAATCACCTTGCCAAACTTGTTCCATAACTCAAAATTTTGCTACTTCGAAATCTGCTTTCAAGCCTTTTTCAATCCAATTTTTCCATCAATTCACCTTCCTTGATCTTCCCAGAAGCTAACCATATAATTACATTCAATAATCGTGCCTTAGATTTCTCCATAGAAGTCTAGTTTCAGAGCTCTGTAACTCAACTTCAATAGGTTTATTCCTTCATCAATTTTACAATAACTTTGATATCATTGTGATGCTCTCAATGCCCTGGTTCTAGTCGCAACACTTAGTTTCATCTGGAAACTTGTTTTGACCACGCAATTTCAAACCCCTTTTCAAAACATTCTTTCCAATTTGCCTGAGCTACAATGTATATAAATTTGTCGCGAAGGTGTGGTTATCTTCGTCTTGAAGAGACAAAGCGAATGGCATAAGTTTGAGCTTCTGATTTTTACAGTTTGAGAGACATGCAATTCAGGTTGGCTGGAGATTGAAGATGACCAACGTGTCATCTTCCAACCAATGATGGCACGCCACTTGTATTTTTTGAGATTTGATTTAATTATGATTCAATGCATTATCCACTAAAGTCCATAACATGCACAGCGCGCCAGGTCCACTTGATCTGTTTACTTATGGGTTTTGACATTGATCAGATGGCCCATATTTTTTTTTATTTTCTTTTCTGATTTTTATATTTAATTGTTTTAAATTTCAAAAAATCATAGAAAATTCTTTTTAGTCCAAAAAATCTGAAAAAATTATGAAAAATATTTTTGATTTTTCTCTTTCTGATTTTTATTTTTTCACTATTTTATTTAATGTTTTGGTATTTTTTATAAATTTACACTTTATTTGATTTATTTTAAATATTTAAAAATAATTTTATGCATTCTTAAATTCTGTAAAAAAATTAGGAATGATCCAATGATATTGTGACAAATATTGGTGACCTCACTTATTTTTTATTTCTGAATTTGGTATTTTTTTAAATCATTTTTGATTTGTTTTACTCATTTCTTTTAATTTTAAAAATAGTTTCTGACTTTAAAAAATTACCAAAAAATTTATAAAAATATTTGAGTCCATTTATCATTTTTCTATGGTCTTACTTTTTATTTCTTCATTAATTTAAGCATAGTTGATATTTTTATCCCTTATTTCTATTTTAAATATTTCTAAAGCCCTTTTTTAAATGTATATATTAAAATGCAATATTATTTTGTGATTATTTTCTGGCTAATCTTTGGCTGAATTTTTGATCATGGACTTTATTAATAGTTTGATTAATGCTTTTAATAATAGTTTGATTAAATTTTAATTCAAATGTGGTTTGTATATTCTTTCTCACCCCTCTTCATCTCATCCATTTCTTATTGCACTAAGTGTTATTGGAGAATGATCTCTATATCATGTCTCAAAACAAATGGTGCATATATTGCTATTGACCAGCCTCAAAATAGGCATGTCTTCTACATAAGTCCACTTACGATTGCTTAACATAGGGCTAATTTTTGTCCCGATTCTGATAAATGATCATTCGTGGCCCAAACCTATGTTTGCAAGCCAAAGTATGTTAATTTGATCCCTTTGATCCAATAACATTGAGATTCATTGTGTGGAGCCTTTGGTTCTACCAATCCTCTAATGGATCTACAATACTTTTGGTCAACGCGGATCACTTAAACATCGTTGATCATTAAATGGTACTTTTGAGGATTCCAAATGGATGATATACTTGACAAAAAGTAAATGCAACTTATTGTGTGGAGGATTTGGTTCTACCAATCCTCTAATGAGTTCCAAATGCAAGTTTCGAGATGGTCATCCAACTAACCACTAATTATTAAATGTCTTTTACTTTGTGCCCTTTTATTTTTTATGCTTTATGCACCATTTACTTTTAGCATTTACATTTCATGCCATTTTTAATCTTTTCTCATTTGAGCCTTTTCTTTTTTTCTTCTAAGACACATAATAATCAACATAAACCCTAAAAAGCTTTAATGATACTTGGACTATTTGGTTATTATCCTTGGCATTATGGAGTATGGGACTTCTTGGACTTAGGATTAGAAACCTTTGCCTATGTTGGAGACCTTGTGACCTTAATTGATATTTTGTTTGGAGTTCTTGAGGTTTACCTCAAGACATTTGGTTGTTTGTTTGTTTTGTGTGCAGGTTATGTTGATTACATACTTTGTTTGTAGTCTGGAATTCACCCGTATACAGCTGTTACTCTGCCCAATTTTTGTGAAGACTTAATACACTCGAAGATTGGTTCCTTCAAGAGGTCTAGTATCTTTGCTTGCTTGGTTTCAATCCAAAGAATTGGAATTCTATCTTGGCTCATAGTGTCAATTATTGACTTCTTGTTGGTTAGATGGTTCTTATCCCTAGCTCTTACCTTATGCATTAGGATAGTCTCTTCTTCTCCTCCCATCTTCTTTAATTTCAAAAATCTTCTCCCTCTTTTTGAAAACTCTTCTTGTTTTGAAATTTCAACCACTTTCATAATAAACTTGGACTTAGGTGCATGCATTTTTAAAATATTTTCATCAATAAACTTCAATAAACTTAATAATATTTTGACATCATTTTTTTTGTGAGAAGACTAAAAGTCAATCAATCTCATTTCAAATAATTTTTTCCACTTTGGATTTCTTATTTTAAAACCTTTCTAGAAAGATTAGACTCTTGTCAATCCTTTTAGTGATGCAAATAACTATACTTCTACAATATGTAGTTAAGAGAGATATTTTCCACTTGGGTGTTGAGTGAGGCATTGTTGATTTTAAAATCCAAGCCATATCCTCCACTTTGAGATGATGCAAATTATCCTTTATCATGATTGTGGGTAGTAAGAATGTTTTCCACACGGACAATGACGATGATGTTTTATCTCATAAAATTAACAAACACACATACATTTTAAAAATCATTAAAAGAGGAACTACGTGTACCCTGGTCCCCTATTGCACGAAAAGGTGGTACATAGGCTCTAAAGGTTCAGAACCGCAGCGGGTGCAAAAACCATAAAAATATATTTCTTTTCTCACCTCCACCATCCACTTTTATACAACATTTCATAGCCAAAATATACAGATTTTACAAAGAGGTTCCTGCGGAGTATCGTAGATGTTTAGGGTGCTATTACCTTCCCTTTGCATAACCAACCCCCTTACCTTGAATCTTTCCCCCTCTTTTTTGGGTTACTCGCTCTTTTCCCATTCCTTTGGAAATAATAAAGCGCGGTGGCAATTTCTATTCTGATTTTTACAAGTCTAGTCAATCCCATGGCTAAGTCTTAAACATTCTACCGCTACAATGGGTCTCAAAGCTTCTATTTACCTGAGAATAAAGTTCATGATTCTAACCACCATGGATGGTGACGACCTTCTTCACCCTGTTAATACGGACATAGTGAAAAGATACTACGCGTAAGTAAAGACCCGCTGGTCGACTGGCCTAGGCAAAAATAAGGGCATCCCGGCGAACCAAAAGAGTTCGGGCAAAAATTAGGGATAAAAACAAAAAAAAAATGTGTACACCCGTGTTGTACCCCAATTTTTGCCCCTAAGATCCCTTCATCATACCATATTGATTCAATTACAACAAGATCATATTAGGGTTATTGGTTCTCCTCCCTATCTTTAGCTTTGAGGAATCACCAAGCACATTGACTTGTTTTTCTTTTATGATCATGCATGTTTTGTTTTGAATTTCCTTTTAATTAATAAAATGCAATGTTGTTTTGTCTTACTAATAATGAAGGTAAAGGCAATCTGGCTTAGCAAGTTGATCCACGGGTTCATGAGTTTATTTCCATGCCCTAGTCATTAAAGCTTGAGAAGTTCAAACCTCACCATTGAAGTTGTTTTGGAATAAATGGCATGGAAAGGTTGTTTTGGTTCACCATATTTCAATGCTATCAAATTTGATTCAAAAGTACAAGGGATTGATTAAAGAAGTTGTCATGTTTGAACATGGCTTTGTTCCTATTGGTCATAAGTGCATTTCTCTCTCAATTCTCAAGATATGGAAGTGTTTTTGATGGGTATGAGTTATCATTATCATCCTCAAAAACTTCTATTTACAAAGTAAGAATGTTGGTACAAGAAGGTTGTTCAAAATTGTCAAGGTTTCTCAAGGCATTTTCTTGATCTAGGAGCTAGGGTTTTGAACTTCAAAGAAGTATATCTTGCTCATCTTTTGGTATTTTTTAGTGATTCCAAAAACATCCTTCTATTCAAAGGGTTATGAACAAGTCACTTCAAAAGTTTCAAGGATTTTTCATGTGGAAGAAGCTTGATGATGAAGAAAGATTACAAGTCCTCTAGATGAACCCCCAATTTCTCTTACATGACTTCAAATGATCATAACTTGGTCAATTTTTATCACTTTGAGCCTATTCTATTTCCATAATAATCTCGAGGATGTGAACTTTATTCCTTATTTTATGTGAAAAGTGAGAAAATTGATGGAAGATGCCCTAAGGATGCTAAACATTATAGGCCATTTCATGATTTTTTGCCAACTTCAACAATTCATAACTTTCTCAATTTTTGGAGATTTTGAATGGTTCAAGTTTCAAAATGTCATTCAAGAGGCCTTTTTCATGCCATATTTTTTGGTCAAGAGAAAATTCCAAGTGGAAGGCCATGTTTGGATACAAAACATTATAGGTCACTTTTGAAGAAACTTTTGAAATATTTCTAAGTATGGAAAGTCAACCCTTTTTATCCAACTTTGACTCAACGAAACTTTCAGCTCAAACATCCATTTGATTCCATTCCTTTTCCATTTCTAAGCTTGTAATCTCGTATTTTTAAAGCTTCAAGAATCATTCCTTAAGACCTGTTGAGCTGAGAATTCCATTGTTTTAAAAGTGGTAACTTAGAATTGAAGTTTCATTGCAAGTCAGAATTTGAATTTCATGTTACAACCTCTAAACCTCAAATTAGCACGCGTTTTTAGTCTAAACATGATTAGCCAACTTTCCCAAGTGGATTAGTGCATCAAAACGCGAGCTTTGGTTGAGTTTTGACAAAAGAGAAGTCACATTTTCTTCATGATGCAGACCTATACGAATTTCGTCCAAATTGCATCATTCACCCTTCCTTTTGATCCCATTTGCTTCTCCTATAAATACATGAGCTATCCCATTCCTTTTCTCAAGCTTGGATAGCCAGAATCATCCTTCCAAACTTGTTACATAACTCAGAATATAGCAACTTCGAAATCTATTCTCAAGCCTTTTTCAATCCAATTTCTCTATCAATTCACCTTCATTGATCTTCCCTGAAGCTAACCATATAATTACATTCAAGAATTGTGCCCTATATTGCTCCATAGAAGTCCAGTTTCAGAGCTCTGCAACTCAATTTAAATAGGCAGATTCCTTCATCAATTCTTCAAAACTTTGATATCATTGTGATGCTCCCATTGCCCTGGTTCTAGTCGCAACACTTGCTTTCAACTGGAAACACGGTTTGACCATGAAATTTAAAATCCCTTTTAAAAACTTTCCTTCCAAATTGCTTAAGCTACAGTTTATATAAATTTGTCGCGAAGGTGTGGTTGTCTTCGTCTTGAAGAGACGAAGAGAATGGCATAGGTTTGAGCTTCTGATTTTACGGTTTGAGAGACCTGCAATTTACGTTGGCTGGAGGTTGAAGATCACCAATGTGTCATCTTCCAACCAATGATAGCGTGCCACTTGTTATTTTTGAATTTTGATTTAATAATTGATTCAGTGCTTTATTCACTAATGACCATGATATGCGCAGCGCGCGAGATCCCTTGGATTTAATTACTAACGCGTTTTGACTCTCATCCAATAGTCCATATATTTTTTACTTTTATTTTCTTTTCTGATTTTTATATTTAATTGTTTTAAACTTCAAAAAATCATAGAAAATTCATTTTTAGTCCAAAAAATCTGAAAAAATATGATAAATATTTTTGATTATTCTCTTTCGGATTTGTATTTTTTCACAATTTAATTTTGTTTTTTGATATTTTTTATAAATTTTCACTTTATTTGATTTGTTTTAAATGTTTAAAAATACTTTTATGCATTTTTAAATTCTGAAAAAATTATGAAATGATCCAATGATATTGTGACATATATTGATGACCTTATTTTATTTTTGTTTCTGACTTTGTTATTTTTTTTATCATTTTTGGTTTATTTTACCCATTTCTTTTAATTTTAAAAATTGTTTCTGACTTTAAAAAATTACCAAAAATTTTATAAAAATCATCTGAGCCCTTTTCTGATTTTTCTATTGTTTTACTTTTTATTTCTTGATTAATTGGAACATAGTTGATATTTTTTCTTTTTATTTCTATTCTTAAACATTTTTAAACCTTTTTTTAATGTATATATTAAATGCAATATTATTTTGTGATTATTTTCTGGTTGATCTTGGGTTAAATTTTTGATCATGAGCTTTATTAACATCATTGGATCCATGGTGTTGAGTTTAACTCTATAAAAATGGATGAATGATTTTAATAATAGTTTGATTAAATTTAATTCAAAAGTGGTTTATATTTTCTCTCCCACCCCACTTCATCTCATCCCCTTCTTATTGCACTAAGTGTTATTGGAGCATTATCTCTATATCATGTCTCAAAACAAATGGTGCATAGATTGCTATAGGCCGGCCTCAAAATATGTGCGACTTCTATATAAGTCCACTTACGATTGTTTAACATAGCGCTAAATTTTGTCCCGACTCGAATAAATGATCATTCGTGGCCCAAACTTATGTTTGCAAGCCCAAGTATGTTAATTTGATCTCTTTGATCCAATAACCTTGAGATCTATTGTGTGGAGGCTTTGGTTCTACCAATCCTCTAATGGATCTACAACACCTTTGGTCATTGCGGATCACTTAAACATTGTTGATCATTAAATGGTACTTATTAGGATTGCAAATAGATGATATACTTGACAAAAAGCAAATGCAACTTATTGTGTGGAGGCTTTGGTTCTACCAATCCTCTAACAAGTTCTAAATGCAAGTTTCAAGATAATCATTCAACTAACCTCTAATCATTAATAATTGACTTTATCTTGTATTTTTATTATGTGCCCTTTTATTTTTATGCACTATTTACTTTTAGCATTTACATTTCATGTCGTTTTCATCTTTGCTCATTTGAGCATTTACTTTCTTGTCATTATTATTTTGCTCACTTGAGCTTTTCTTTTCTTTTCTTAAGATACTTAATAATCAATATGAACCATAAAATCCTTAATGAAGCTTGGACTATTTGGTTACTATCCTTGGCATTATGGAGCATTGGACTTCTTGGACTTAGGATTAGAAACCTTGGCCTATGTTGGAGACCTTGTGACCTTAGTTGATATTTTGTCTGGAGTTCTTGAGGTTTATCTCAAGACATTGGGTTGTTTGTTTGCTTTGTGTACAGGTTATTGTGATTACATACTTTGTTTGTAATCTGGAATTCACCCGTATACAACCGTTACTCTACCCAATTTTTGTTAAGACTTAATACACATGAAGTTTGGTTCTTACCAGAGGTTTAGTATCTTTGCTTGCTTGGTTTCAATCCAAAGAATGAGAATTCTATCTTGTCTCATAATGTCAAGTATTGGCTTCTTGTTGGATAGATGGTTCTTATCCCTAGCTTTTACCTTATGCTTTAGGATAGTCTCTTCTTCTCCTCCCATCTTCTTTCATTTCAAAAATCTTCTTCCTCCTTTTGAAAAATCTTCTTGTTTTTTAACTTGAACCACTTTCATAATAAACTTGGACTTAGGTTCATGCATTTTCAAAACATTTTCATAAATAAACCTTAATAAATCTAATAATACCTTGACCTTTTTGTGAGAAGACTAAAAGTCAATCAATCTCATTTCAAACCATTTTTTCCTCTTTGGCTTTTATCTTAAAACTTTTCTCAAAAGATTAGACTCTTGTCAATCCTTGTAGTGATGCAAACAACTATACTTCTACAATGTGTAGTGAAGAGAGATATTTTCTACTTGGGTGTTGAGTGAGGCATTCTTGATTTTTTTAAATCCAAGCCATATCCTCCAATTTGAGATGATGCAAAATCTCCTTTCTCATGATTGTGGATAGTAAGTATGTTTTCCACACGGACAATGGCGATGATGTATTATCTCTTAAAATCAACCAACACAGTTGTGTTTTAAAATTTTGAAAGAGGAACTATGTGTACCCTGATCCCCTATTGCCCGAAAGGTGGTACCTAGGCACCAAAGGTTCACAACCGCGACAGGTGCAAAAATCATAAGAAACATATTTCTTTTCCCATCTCCACCATCTATTTTTACATACAACATTTTTATAGCCAACATATACAGATTTTTACAAAGAGGTTCCTGCGGAATACCGTAGATGTTTAGGGTGATAATACCTTCCCATTGCATAACCAACCCCCTTACCTTGAATCTTTCCCCCCTCTTTTGGGTTATTCGCTCTTTTCCCATTCCTTTGGAAACAATAAAGTGCGGTGGCGATTTTTTTATTTTGATTTTATAAGTCATGTCAGTCCAATGGCTTAGTCTTAAACATTTCTACCGCTACAGAAAAATGGCGACTTCACTGGGGACAGATTGACCTCTTACTGGTTCATCCCTAAGTGGGTTGAGCCTATCTTTGTTTATATCTTTATATATGCTATTGTTGTTTATGTGTTATATGTTGTATATGTGTTTGTATGGATTTTCCTAGTTTTCAGGGGCTTGGTGATTACTTATAAGTCTTATACCTGGACTTGGGAAATCTGTAAGATAGGACGGGCGGTATGATCATGTTAACTTTGAGGGAGTAATCCCAAAAAAGGAAGCATGAGATCCCCAATTCAGTGGAGGCCCCTTTGACTGTAGTGTCATTTACCGAGTAATCGGGAAGACGTACTGCTTTTGACCTAGGAGCCTGCTGAAGCTGAGGACCGTAGAATACCTAACCCATCTTGGCCTTTTAGGTGTAGTGCGGAAGCTATGACAGAGTAATTCGGAAATAGTTGTCACGCGATACTACGCTCAGACGAATTTTTCTTGAGAATATTACTAATTACCGAGTTAATCGGGAAGTTGGTAATATCCGAAGCAAGGATGTAGACTCCGGGAACCTCTAGAACCTTGTTCGGAAGGTGATAAGTTTTATACCATACCTTGTGGGTGGTACCTTCGACCTCATGCTCGTGACGTTGAACCTATGAACCTTATATGTGTGATCTTGTGTGTGATTGTTGCATCATGCATCCATGCACTCATAAGCATCTTTTAGAGATATCTTATTTCAAGGGATTTAAAAGTTGACCATTTGTGAATATCTCAGGTAATCATGGATTATGGGAAAAGAAATACTGGGAAATACAGTTTCAAAGATCCCAAGATAGATAAGTTGATCAGTCTAATTCCCGAGATCGAGTGTTCTGCAGACTTTCGGAAGAAGTATGGATCCATCATTCCTCTCATGAAGTTGAAGATGAAGGAGGGTTTTCTCTCGACCTTGGTCCAGTTCTATGATCCAATATCATTGCTTTACTTTTACCGACTATCAGTTGATGCCTACATTGGAAGAGTATTCTTATCTGTTGGATTTACCCGTTACTGATCGTGTTCCTTTTACTAGTTTGGAGGGTGAGCCAAAAACCACATGAGATTGCTGCTTTGATTCATCTGGGGAAGTCTGAGGTGGAAGCCCATATGAATTCCAAAGGAGAGATTAGAGGATTACCAGCTCATTTCTTATTGGATAAAGCTCATTACTTTGCTAAGATAAAGAGTACAGTCGGTTTTGAGGCCATTTTTGCTCTACTTGCTTACGGGTTGTTCTTATTTACTAATGTGGATAGGTTTGTTGACATTAATGTTATCAGGATCTTCATGATTGGAAACCCAGTTCCTACCTTGTTAGGTGATGCTTATTACTATATTCATCTTTGGAAATCTTATCATGGGGGTATGATTATCTGTTGCACGCCTTTGTTGTACCAGTGGTTTATCTCTCATATGCCTCAGGCTGATGATTTTTGGGATGTCAAGAAGGATCCTCGATGGGCTCCTAAGATCATGGAACTTACACACTCGTATATTGATTGGTATCATCAAGCTTACCAGGATGTAGATATTATTGACAGTTGTGGTAGTTTCCCCAATGTACCTCTTCTTGGTACAAAGGGAGGAATTAACTATAAACCTGTTCTTTCACGACAACAAATTGGTTATTCGATGAGGGATAAACCAAACAATATTCATTTTAGTAGTTTCTTCCTGAAGGAGGGAGAAGACCATAGGGAAGCTAGGGAGCAAATTGCAAAGGCTTGGCGTCACATTCATAGGAAGAGTAAGAAAGACTTGGGACCTAGGGGTGTTGTTTCTTTGGAGCCGTATCTTCAGTGGGTCCGAACAAGAGCTATTCAGTTGAAGATGACGTATACCCGAGAGATACCTATGCCTACTTTGTTTGTGAAAATCACTTTTCCCTTATTGGATGATCTAGAAGAGCTGCAGCTTACTTTGGTCAGGATGCAACATGAAAATAACGCTCGGAAGAATAAGTGCCAAACCCTAGATATTTCCTATAGAGCAGATTTGAAAGAGAAAGACGACTTGCTCAAGATTCTTGAGAGTCGGGATGTAGAGACCATGGACAGGAAAGGGGATTTATTTTCTCCTAAGCCTCAGTCAGATGCTAGTTGCTCACTGTGATACGGTGGCAGAACTGACTATTTTTACTGGTTTGCGTTTTGCGTTTTTTGTTCGCAAAATGTCGCGGTAAGCAAGAGTCGCCACCGACTTTTATTTCATCCAGTCATGGAAAAGGAAAAAGAACAAAAAAAACCTTTTTTTGAGATATTCTGAGTATGGGGGGTAGATTATAGAAAGGGAAGGTGTTAGCACCCTTTCTATCCATGGTTTTCCATGGCCTCTTAGGTACTTGCTCATTTTATCATATTACTTGTGTGTGCTTTGCTGTGAAAATGTTTTACTTCGTGATAATCCTTTTTACAGTCCTCAAGGATGTGACGAAGTTTGTTTTGAAAATTAGTTTTGAAAGGTGTTTGTGTGAAAAGTTTTTATTGAGCAAGTACTTAAGATTCTACCTACTCGAAAAAAGATTGTTCGTTCACGTTTCCTTTAGACACCGTTATCCTACTATTAAGGAGTAGGTAGCCCTGTCGTTGGAGTTTGTAAGGGACATTCGAAAGGGACAAGTACAATCACTAAAGCAACAATTAGAAAACTTTAGTAGTAACCCTAGAGTCTTAAGATCTTTCCGAGGAAACATTCGAATGGGACACTTTGATCTTTTAGACTTGAGGGCAACCACTAAAATCTCCTATGCTTAATGATTGTTTACCGAAGGCAACTGAAGTAAGGTAAACCCTAGGAGTGAATATGTGCATATGAATTGTTTCAGTTATTTAATCTTTACACATTAGGTGATCTAGCGTTTAAATTTTCAGATATTCTTGCCATACAATCCTATTAGCATACATCTAGACAGTTAAATATTTGCAGGAATTTAAAGTGCGAAAAATAAACCTAGCTATTACAAGGCTTTGACAGTTACATAATTGTCTCGACTAAAAAATAAAAAGGTTGAAGCTTAAAACCCTAATTAAAACTATTACAAGCTCGAAACAGTTACAATAAATAATAAAACAAATTAACATGCACACGGTAAATTAAATGCGAGGAGAAATTGAAAACCCTAAAATGCTGATTAGAAAATGTTTAAGTTATTTTTTGAGAAAAGAATTAATTAAATTATGTACAATAAAACCCTATTCTACATATTTTTAATTACAAAAAAGAAAGTTGAAATTAACCTAATCTAAGCTAAATTAAATAATTTCAAGGAAATAAAATATTTTTGTAAAAAAAGATTTTGTGTATTTTTGGTTTTTATTTGAGAAAAGAAATTTAATTGTAAAATTAAAACCTTGTTTCTATTTAATTTTAATTGAAACAAAAATTAAATTTATCTAACTTACTAATTATATTAAATAAATATTATAAAAAAAATCTCTTTTTTATGATTTGTTGATTTTATGAAGAAAAAAAAATTGTGTTAATTAATTAAAACAATTAAAGAAATTAAAAAAGAAAAAGAAAGAAAATGCAAATTGAGGTTGTATGATAGCAAAGGGGGGGTGTCAATCTGAAATTTCCAAGCCCAATAACCCTTCAAGCCCGGTCAGCATTGGATTCCTTATAGCGTTGACCTGAGGGTGCATCATGGTCCCTCACTGTCTGTGCGTTGGATTGAATGGATGATGAATCCATTGGATGGCGATTTGAAGCGCATGGTAGGCCCTTTGATGAGAGTTGTATGAAATCTGCGCTACTATAACTTATGCTTGCCAACCACATGCCTTTCCAGCTGTGCTACTATTACTTGTCGTTAATACAGTAGAAACAAAATATAATATAAAGAAGCAAATTGCCAAACCCCACGCGCGCGAATTTTCAAACGGGCGAATGGATGATTGCCACGCCATCGTCTCTTTCCCCGGGACAGTCGCTTTAGGTTCTTATACTTTTACCTACGGACAAAGGTCTTTTTCTACAAACCTGTAAAACTCAAAAATCCATAAAACGCAAGATAAATGAACTCTAACTATATAAATCAACTCGTTTTGATCTGGTGAACATCATGGTACCCTTCTTTTTGCCCAATTTAACTTGTAGAACAAACCCCTAAATTGCACAGGCAAACCCTAATAATGGCAAAGGCACGTATAGGCTTCAAAAATGAAATTAAATTATTCAGTTAGCTTGTAAACACGATGAGGATCACAAATATATAACTTAAACATGCTAATGATGCAAGAAATACAGTAATCGATTTTGAAATAAAGGACAAACCGTATGAACGCTAGGGGGAGATTCAGGGCGTGAGAACGTGTGCAACTGATCGTATTAGCTTCTGGGAAGGTCCAAGAAACGATTGGAAGCGTTGGAATGGCTTGAATTGATCTCTCAGTTCAAAAACGATCCAGCACTTTTTGTCACTTTTTTTAATTTTGTTTGGTGTTTTCACGACTGCAAAACCTTGTGCCATGCTTTGTTCTTGTCCAATATATATCTAGGAATGAATTATGGTTACAAACTTGGATTGAATCTTTGCCATTATGGGAGATTTGATTTTATTTTCAAGATACATGTAAACTTTCTATTTTGAGCCAAATCATCCATTTCTTGTACCAATTATGCTTGATTCGTTTTGGCCTTGATTACTCAGCATATTTTGATTGCCAACTTGTCCAAAAACCAAATCAAATCACATCTTTGCTATTTTTCATCAATTATTTGATTTAATTCAATTTTTTATTAATAAAAAATCAAAATAAATTGAAAAATGAATAAAATGATGTGTGGATGAATTTTTGGGTCGTGGACCAGATCATAAGTGAGGTGCAAGCATAAAAAGTTAGGCCCATTTAGCAAAAAATGCATTTTTGAGCATATTTGACTTTTGGCAATTTTGCAAAAAGGGTCAACTTTGACAAAGCATATCTCTTCCAATTTTAACCCTAGAGAGGTGTTCTTGGACTTTATAGAAAGCTTAGGTTGTCCCCTAAGCAACCCTTTTGGTATCATCTCAATTGAGTCTTCCATGTTCCTGTAAGGAGCTTTGACCCAAAATGTGTTTTTGTTCACTTTTCAAAAGGACCCATAATGTAGAAATTCATATCTTTTTGTGAGTGCATATTTTGAACTTGTGAGATGAAGATGAATTGTAGGGAATTTCATCCTCTTCAAAATTATATTTGGATGGAAAATTTCTGATAAAGCATGTGGAAGTTATGCTTGGTCAAAGTTTGGTTGTGTGATACGGTGGGAGAACTGACTTGAGGTTTTGCGTTTGTTTTCGCAAATGTTTCGGTTGAGCAAGAGTCGCCACCGACTTTTTATTTTATCCTAAGGAAAGGTTAAAAAGCACATCAAAAACCTTTTAGATGTTTTCTTGGGTTCGGGGAGTAGATTATAGAAAGGGAAGGTATTAGCACCCTTTCTATCCATGGTTATCCATGGGCTCTTAGTTACTTGCTTAGATCACTTGCCTTGCATTTTCAATTGTTTGAAATGGTGCTTTGTGTGTGGGTTTGAAAAAGATGCCTTGTCTAGGCAACCCTTGTAACAATTCTTTACTCGAATGTTTTACAAAAGGTGTTTATCTTTTTGAAAAGATGTTTCAAGGTTTTGAAAGTTGTTTTGATGTGTGTTTTGAAAAAATGGCAAGGATTTGTTTTGCAAGTTGGTCAAGTAACCAAGAGCTATCTACCCTAAATTTCTCAAAGATCTTTGCTATGTTTTAACCCTTTTAACAATTTTGTTCCACCATTGTATTTGGTGGACAATCTTGTGTTAGGATGTGAATGGGACGGGCGTGGGTCATCGTTTAGACCATGATTGCAATGGTGCCAAGTGTCTTTGGCAACTTTTCTTTCAAGGGACTTGATCATTTTTAGGCAACTTTCGAAAGCGTCATCGAGGGACTATGATCATTTGAATTTGTTTTGTTTTTGCCAAGGACACTTAACATGCAATATGGCCCATTATTGAAGGCAACAAGTGGAATACCCTAGGGGTGCAAGTGTGATTAGTGTTGTCCATTTTCATGCTTGTTTATCTTGAATTTAGGTTAAACTATTTGTTATTTTTGATTTGCATACAAAACCCTAATTTTATCATGGTATAATTGGAAAGCTTTAAAGTGCGAAAAATAAAGGTCCTAAATTATTACAACACAATATATGGGATGGGGGGTACAAATGTTCGAATGGGGAATATATAGCAAGAAAATTAAACCTAAACTACTACATCCAAATTGAATTATACAAATTATTTAATTGCACAATAATTAAATAAAATACAATAAATATGCAAGATGCAAAAATGATATTTTATATGTATGTAAAAAGTATTTTTCATGTGACAAATAAACAAAAAATAAAAAGGATTAATTTTTGGTATTTTTATGTTTGTAGGGCAAAACCCTAATTTTGCAAATAAAAGGTATTAATTATTTAATATATGCAATTATTTATTAATTATGTACAAAAAATAAATAAAAAGGAAGTATATTGTAAAAGAGTGATTTTTTAAGTTAAATATTAATAAAATAAAAATGTGTTATTTTTTGTATTTTTATCCTAAATATTCTAATAAATATATATGTATTTACATTATTTATTAAATATATATTATATGTACAAAATAAAGTATTTAATATTTACAAAAAAAAAATATATTTTTTATAAAATGTTTTCAAAAAGATAAAATAAAATGAAATCAGAAAATAAATATGTTTGTATTATTTTTTAGTTATTTTAAATAAAAGTATATTTATGTTTATTTATGTACAAAACTAAATGAAACAAAATAAATATAAAAAAAAATGCAAAAAAAGTGAGAAAAATAATTTTAATATTTTTTCATGCTTAAATAAAAATATAGAACCAAAATCAAAAGGAAAAAAATAGAAATGATAAATAAAACTCAAAATGGGCCAGGGGGGTGCATGTGTGACAATGTGGTGCAAAAAAGAAAAATATCTCAGGCCCAACCCAAGAGAGGTTGTCTTCAACCTCCAGACTTGTTTGAACAACAACAACACGCGTTTCCTATCTCCTGATTCCTGGACTTTCAAGCAAAACTCATAACACAAGAAATGTAGAGCATCAAAAGACGAATCCACACATATAAAAAACTTAACTCTCAGAAATGAGAGAGAATTTCTCCATCCCTAATTCTTAACCTAAGTTTTTGTCAATATTCAGGTCTTAAATTCTCTCAGCATATGCAATATAAATGGAAAGTGAGGATATCTATAGCTTCAGGGACATGAGTAGAACATTTTTCATTCATAAACTTAAAGCTAACTCTTCCTATATTGAGAGATAGAAGTTCATGATCTTACCTGTTCAGCTTGGATCGTGTCTGGCAATGGAGGCACTTTCAAGGCAAGGTGAGGATTGGTACAGCTTGCTTGAAGTCCAGGGATGCTATTCCAACCTTTAGCTTGCTTTGAAACCAAGTGAATCAAGCTATGGCAATCAACCTGCAAAACAGAAAAAGTGAAAATGGCAAATGGTGTTAGGGATGTTACAGGTCGTGTCCAATGCTTGGTACAACTTCATTGGGTGATAGGGAATGTGTTTGCAAAGGTTTTAGCCAAAACGCACGAGGGGAAATGTTTATGGAAGCCAAGTTGCAGGGATGCCCTGTTTTTGTGCAATACAATGGTGTTTTGAGGTTTGATGAGGTTTGGAAGGTGGTTAGCTCGTGCCTTAGCTCAGGTTTGTTATTTGGAATGTGTACAACAAGTTTGTCTAAGCTTGTTCTTGCAGCAATGAGAGTTGGGTTCAGTTATGCCAAGTTACTTCTAACTTAAGCAAGAAATGGCAAGTTGGTTTCTACACTTGTGCAGGCCCCCTCAAGTGTGTTGCCAAGCCTTGTCTTGATCAGTGGGATATGTCTAATAACTTGTGCCTCATAGATTTGCATTGTACCTCTTGGATTGTAAACTTGACATAAAGCCATACTTTTCAAAAATGGATAAAGTGCTTTTTTTCCATTTATGGCTCAATCTTGTATGCAATGGTTAAACACACAAGATAAGGCTTAAACACCAAGGATTGGCATTAAATTTATGAGTGTAAATGAGATTAGAGGCCTATGTTGAGTTTGAAAATGCACAAGTTATGAACATTCCTTTGGCCATGAATCAAAGTGACTTTTGCTCATATTGCCAAATTCGATTCTCCCTAACCACAAGGTTGTTTGATGAGTTCTTGGACATTTTGGAAAGCTTGGAATGTGTACTACAATCCATATTTGTAATGCAAATTGAAATTCCAAGTGGAAGCATGTGAAAAGTGGCCATGAAGTTAGGCAAAAATCCTGCCTAAAATAGGTCAAAATTTTTCTAAGTTAAGAATGTTTTGCACCCTTGTTCCAAAAATCATAACTTGAGCTACAAGCTTCTTTTAAGGAAACTTTGTGAATCAAAGTTGTAGATTTTGCAATGGACTATAACTTTCATGTTTTGAGTTTTCCTTAAATCCAAATGTATCTTGATGAAAAAAAGGGACAAAGTTAGGAAAAAATTAGGGATTTTCATAACTTTGAAAAAAATTCTAAGTTATAAAAATTCTTCATTTCAAACCCTAATTTGTGATTTTTGATTTCTTGATGAACAAGTTTCATAATTTGACATGTTTTGATGAAAAATGAATCTTGTCATTTGATTTTGACCAAAAAGTCAAAGTTTGATTTTTCAGTATACAGTCAAATTTGGCTCAGTTGACTGAAAAATTCATCTGTCAATCTTGTGCATTTGGGATCTTTTGAACTTGTTGATTGTGTCAAGACAATGCCATTGAGTCCTTGAGTCCATATATGAGCTTGGTTTGCCATTGGTTAGGTCAAACAGTCAAAAATTGTCTTTGTGCAGTCAAAACCCTAAAAATGACCATTTTGCCCTTTTGGTGATTTGATCAAATTTCTTGTGGAATTGTGATCTAAACTTGATCAAATGGTCCATATGAGTTCATAATATTGATGTGGGTCAAAAATCATGAGGTTTGACTGTCAATTGACCACAGTTGACTTTTTCCCCAATACAGCTGATTTCTAGGTCAACTGTCCAATTGACTGGGCAAAGTTTGGAATCAAGACTTGAAACTTGGTATGGATAAACTTGTGAGTCCAACATGAAGCATGAAAGTCACTTTGGGCCTTTTAGGTCAAAACATCTTTGTGCAAACTCAAACCCTAATTTGGGTCAACAGTGCAAGAAGGAGTCTTGAGCAGAGCAAACCCTAACTTGATCTTGAGCTCCAAAGGTTTTTGTGATGAGAAAATGAGAGGGCAAATTTTGGGGTACAACAGTTGCCCCTGTTCAATCTTCTTGCACCTGAAGAGTTAGATTGGCAGGTTTGCCTTTCGTGTCTCGAAGGTAAAAGGAGATTGGACACTAGAGTGCCCTTAAATTTGCACTCGTCAGAACAATGGATGCGGGAATGGGCTTAGAGATGCCATTCGGAGATGGGCTTAAAGATGCCATCTAGATGAGTGACAGAATCTCGTCGGGGTGGGCTTAAAGATGCCATCTGGTATGAGTATCAGAAAGGTGTCCATGTCTTGGAACATCTCTGAATTGGGGGGTATTGAATAAGCAATGGATTGATATCCGTGTTTGGAGAATCCGTAAATTGTTCTCCAAAGTCTCGAGTCTAAACAAGCGATAGGTTAACGTCCGTTACTGGAGAACCCGTGAACTGTTTTCAGAAGTCTGGAGATTGAATAAGCAATAGAGCAGCATCCGTTGTTGGGAAGCGTCCATAAACTGTTTTCAAAAGTTGCATCTAAACAAGCGATAGATTAACATCCGTTATTGGGAAGAATTCGTAAACTGTTTTCAGAAGCCTTGAAGTTGAATAAGCAATAGAGCAGCATCTGTTGTTGGGAAGCGTCCGTAAACTGTTTTCAAAAGTTGCATCTGAACAAGCGATAGATTAACATCCATTGTTGGGAAGAATCCGTAAACTGTTTTCAAAAGTCTTGAAGTTGAATAAGCAATAGAGAAGCATCCGTTGTTGGGAAGCGTCCGTAAACTATTTTCAGAGGTTGAGAAGAGTCTGAACAAGCGATAGGTTAACATCCATTACTGGAGAACCCGTGAACTGTTTTCAGAAGTCTTGAGTCTGAACAAGCAATAGATTAAAATCCGTTACTGGAGAATCCGTAAACTGTTTTCAGAGGTTGAGAAGAGTCTGAACAAGCGATAGATTAACATCCGTTACTGGAGAACCCGTGAACTGTTTTCAGAAGTCTTGAAGTGGAGGAGGAACCGGTGTAGGGTTTCCTAATGATGAGTCCATGAAAAACTGCATCTAGAATAATTGTTAATGATAGCCTTTTATTGTTATCCTGAAAAGGACAAAATGTTAGCTAAACACAAAACTATGTTGCATAAAATGTATGATGCAATATGTGCTATATCAATGTTTATGATATGAATGTAAATGCATGCGCATGTAATGCTGAAGAGCTGTCTTGCTGAGGATAAATGAATCCTGGATGGCTGGAGATAAAAGAATCTTTATTGTTGCCAGGGAAAATAATTCCTTGGCTGCTGCTGGGGAGGGCGAGAATCTTTTGATCGCTGAGGATGAGACATCCTAGTTGACTACTGCTGGAGAATTAGGAGCATGGGTTGTATACCAATCTTTTGGGGATTCTTGTCTTGAGAAAATCTTTATTGGAGAACCTCTGAATATCCTGGGAGGAACTGAGAATGAGAGTCTTCATTCTGCTTGGGGAATACCAGATCTTCAATCGTTGAGGGACCTTAGGACCACTGCGGGGAATTGGAATTTCCTTAGTGACTTGCAGGGTAAGAGAATTTCTGATGATCTCTACTAGGGAGTTCAGAACCTGATAGGCTCATGCTGGAGAGGTAAGACTGAGCATCCTCAGCTTGGTGGGAAGTACCTCTGTGGGGAAAAGGTTCACTAGCCTGGTTCAGCTGGGGATTGATGGTTGGAAATTTTAGTTCCGCTGGGGAATGGATTTTCATATCCTTAAGGCTCCACTGGGGATACTGAAACTTAACTCTGAGGGGTATTGAGCCCTGGAAGGCTCTCTGGCTGGAGAAAACAGTATTAGGAAAGCTTTCTCTAATGAGGATCCTGAAGTCTAACTCTGTTTAAGGAAATAAGTTCTGACTGAGGAATTTGGATTTCAAATCTGCTCGGGATTTCCTTTGAAAGGGCATCAAGATACCTATTTGCACCTTCAACTTATCAGTAATCATCTTCCTTGATTCATAAGGAAATGATTATGTTCAAATGCATATGCCTATTTAACAAAACATTGGACGTTTCTCAAATAAAACAATAGTGCAAAAGAAGAGAGAAAAGGAAGACGACGCAAATTTCTGTATTTGGAAAAGTATTTGTATTAACTTTCTATGAGTATATTTGTACAAAGGAGACAGTCATCCTAGTAAGAGGATGTCGTCGTAAATATTGAAAAATTTATACAAAAGAAAGATGGCTATGTGAAATAATTCTATGGGATTCCATTCTGCTATAGCCTTCGCAACTCTGAATATCTGTCCATTCAATGCCTCGTCTGCCGATGACTGGATTGATCAGAAACTTGGAACTGGTTGATGAAGAGATTGTCCTTAAAGTGATCTGACGAGACATAGTCATACGCTTTAATTCCCTAACTTTTGCCTGAATTTCCCTTTCGGGTTTTCGATCCACCGGGAAACCCCTTTTTGCCCAAGCCGCCCTTTCAGGTTTTCAACTTGCCGGGTGTACAGATTTTTTTTGCTTTATCCCTAATTTTTGCCTGAACCGCCCTTTCGGGTTTTCGGTCCACCGGGATGCCCATTTTTGCCCAAGCCACCCTTTCGGGTTTTCGACTTGCCGGGTTATTCTATGCATAGTATCTTTTGACTATGTCTGCGTTCGCAGGGTGTGGCAAATCGTCGCCATCCATGGTGGTCAGGATCATTGCACCACCAGAAAATATGCTCTTGATCACAAATGGTCCTTCGTATGTAGGAGTCCATTTGCCCCTGGGATCACTTTGTGGCAAGATAATCCGCTTGATCACGAGATCTCCGACTTGATATACTTGACGTTTGACTTTCTTGTTGAAAGCCTTGACCATCCGTTTTTGATACATTTGACCATGGCAGACAACAGCGAGTCGCTTTTCATCGATCAAATTGAGTTGATCAAGTCGGGTCTGAATCCAATCATCTTCATTCAAACCTACGTCCTTCATAATCCTTAGAGAAGGAATCTGAACTTCCATGGGCAGGACAGCTTCCATGCCATATACCAAAGAAAATGGGGTTGCCCCGGTTGAAGTGCGTGCCGTCGTACGGTATCCATGCAGAGCAAACGGTAAAATCTCATGCCAGTCCTTATAAGTGACTGTCATTTTCTGAATGATCTTCTTGATGTTTTTATTCGCAGCTTCAACAGCACCGTTCATCTTCGGCCAATAGGGAGATGAATTGTGATGATAAATCTTGAACTGTTCGCACAATGCGGTGATCATAGTGTTATTCAGATTTGTACCGTTGTCTGTGATGATCCTGTCTGGAACACCATACCGGCATATGAGGTTTTGCTTGATGAAGCAGGCAACCACATTTTTAGTAACAGAGGCGAAGGAAGCTGCTTCGACCCATTTGGTGAAATATTCAATGGCAACCAGGATGAAACGATGTTCGTTTGATGCCTTGGGTTTGATCTCTCCAATCATGTCAATGCCCCACATTGCAAATGGCCAAAGAGCTGTCAGAACGTTGAGAGGAACCGGAGGAATATGAATCTTGTCAGCGTAGACTTGACACTTGTGGCAAGTACGGGAATGTTGATGGCAGTCAGCTTCCATGGTAGACCAGTAATAGCCTGCCCTTAGGATCTTCTTAGCCATTGTATGCCCGCTCAAGTGAGTGCCAAACGTGCCGCTGTGTATCTCGGTCATGATTAACTCTACTTCAGCCTTGTCTGCGCATCGGAGTAAAACACAATCATGGCTTCGTTTGTAGAGGATGTCGTTGCTCAGGAAGAACTTGGCAGCAAATTTCCTTAAGAACTTCTTGTCATTTACGGAAGCTCCTTCGGGATATTCTCTAGTCTGGAGATACCTTTTGATTTCATGGAACCAGGGTTGTTCCACCACTTCTTCGGTATTAATCTCGTGACAATGTGCAGGTTCATCCATTCGCTCGATGGTGATTTGGGGAGCCTCGTTATCCCAGTTGAGTTTAAACATGGAAGACATTGTAGCCAGAGCATCTGCTAGCTGATTCTCTTCTCGCGGGAAATGCTCGAAGGTGATTTGCTCGAAATGAGGTAACAATGTCAGAACATGTTCTTTGTATGGGATAAGATTAGGATGCTTGGTATCCCACTCTCCTTTGATTTGACTGATAACCAAAGGCGAGTCCCCGAATACGATCAAAGATTTGATCCCCAAGTCTATAGCAGCCTTGAGACCAAAGATGCAAGCTTCATATTCAGCCATGTTGTTGGTACAGCTGAAGCAAAGTCGGGCCGTGAAAGGTGTGTGACAACCTTCCGGGGAAATGAGTACCGCACCGATACCGTTTCCAAGTGCATTTGAAGCGCCATCAAAGTAAAGGGTCCATCGGGATCCCTTTTCGGGCCCGTCATACGGTCCGTTACCTTCAATGTTGTCCAAATTCACGATGTCCTCGTCTGGGAAGTCAAATCTTATGGGTTGATAATCTTCGATAGCTTGATGAGCTAGATGATCAGCTAGTACACTCCCTTTTATAGCTTTTTGAGTGGTGTACTGGATGTCATACTCAGTCAGGATCATTTTCCATCTAGCTATTCTTCCCGATAAAGCGGGCTTCTCGAAGATATACTTGATAGGATCCATTTTGGAAATCAACAAGGTAGTATGAGTCAACATATACTGCCTTAGTCGGCGAGCAGCCCATACCAAAGCGCAACAAGTTTTCTCGAGCAGTGAGTAGCGAGTCTCACAGTCGGTAAACTTTTTGCTAAGGTAATAAATGGCATGCTCTTTTCGACCAGACTCGTCATGCTGTCCCAAAACACACCCCATTGAGTTATCCAAGACGGTTAGATACATGATCAATGGTCTTCCTTCGATGGGTGGCATTAGAATAGGAGGTTCTAGCAAATACTCCTTGATCTTATCAAAAGCAGCTTGGCAATCGTCGTTCCATTTGACTACCTGATCTTTCTTCAATAGTTTGAAAATTGGCTCACAGGTAGAAGTCAAATGAGAGATGAATCTGGAAATATAGTTTAAGCGCCCCAAGAACCCCCTAACCTCCTTTTTAGTACGGGGAGCAGGCATCTCTTGTATTGCTTTCACTTTTGCTGGATCGACCTCAATGCCTTTGTTGCTGACAATGAATCCTAGAAGTTTACCAGACCTAACTCCAAAAGTGCACTTACTTGGATTCAGCCTGAGTTTGTATTCTTTCAACCTAGCAAACAACTTTTCTAGATGTTCAAGGTTTTCCTCCTCTGTTTGTGACCGAGCTATCATATCGTCTACGTAAACTTCGATCTCATGATGTATCATATCATGAAATAAAGCTACCATGGCGCGTTGATAAGTTGCCCCTACGTTCTTCAGTCCGAACGACATCACCTTGTAACAGAAAGTACCCCATTGTGTAACAAAGGTTGTTTTCTCCATGTCTTCGGGGGCCATTTTGATTTGATTGTAACCCGAGAATCCATCCATGAAGGGAAACACTTTGTGCTGAGCTGTATTGTCGATCAAAATGTCAATGTGCGGTAGTGGAAAATCATCTTTGGGGCTGGCCCTATTCAAATCCCGGTAGTCCACACACATTCTGACTTTGACATCTTTTTTAGGTACTGGCATGATGTTAGCGACCCATTGTGGATAGGATGTAACAGCCAGAAAGCCAGCGTTGAATTGCTTCATTACTTCTACTTTGATCTTCTCAGACATGTCGGGCCTCATTGGGCGGACTTTTTGCTTGATCGGTGGACAATCCTCTCTTGTAGGGAGGCGGTGAACCACGATGTCTGTGTCTAAACCCGGCATGTCTTCATAAGACCAGGCGAAGATTTCAACATACTCATTTAACAGCTGTATCAGGCTCTCCTTGACACTTGGTTCCAGATTGGCACCCACTTGTACCTCCTTCCGATCTTCCTCTGTTCCTAAGTTGACAGTTTCCAACAACTCTTCGTGAGGTAAGATGGCCCTTTTCTCTTGCTGTAGAAGTCTGGCTAGTTCTCCTGGTACTTCACAACCTTTGTCATCTTCATACTCAGCCTGATTGACCCGATCTTCAGAGTTATTGAAGGACATAGCAGAATAGTCACCCATAGAATCCAGAGTGGATGGGTACCTGCATTCGTGAGTGTGGGTGTGTGTAAGGGATAGCCATCCTTAAACAAAAAATGCAAAAGGAACGAAAATGAACATAACAGTTTATCAATGAAAAACGTCCAATGAATCATTAAACATGGCATGTGGATATGAAGATAATCAAAACCCTTACAAATGGACCTACATGCCCCGGGCAAGGCATGAGGTGAAAAAGTAGTGTACGGATTGTTCAAAAGTAATTATTACAGACCACAGGAAATGTTTGACAGATAATTACTGGTTAATAAAAGTAATGGGGACAAAGTCCTTTGCCTCCCAGTTGCGTAGTCCTCCTTCGATAGTTGGGTAGATCCACTCTTCAATGTTGGCCTCTTTGTCCTCACCCTCCAAAGCGTTGATTCCGTAAGGAGAAATCTTGATGGGCGCTCTTTCAATCTTTGAACGGCGCATAGCTTTCTGTCCCGCAGCAGTGAATCCTAAACCAAACTTGTCTGTTTTGTGAGGAATATCAGGCAACTGCCCCCATGTTAAATTCTTCCCTTCCTTCATTGCGGCCTTCGCATCTTTTAGAGATGCCATCCTGGCCATCTGCTTTGGTACCTCAGCTACCATTTTTGCTACTGTCACTTCAGGAGAGACTTCTTCGAAGTGCTGGAATGGTGTCTCAATGAATTCACCCTCTACCTCCACATACCAAAAGGAGTTCAGGTGGCTGATCATATATTCCTCTTCACCATGGACGGTTATGATCTTTCCCTTGACAGGGTACTTCAACATTTGATGTAAGGAAGAGGTGACTGCCCCGGCATTGTGTATCCATGGCCTCCCTAGTAAGCAAGAGTATGACGGACGGATGTCCATCACATAGAAAGTCGAGGGGAACACTTCTGTACCAACCTTAATGGGAATGTCCACCTCCCCATGTACCATTCTCTTTGACCTGTCAAATGCCCTTACAATGATATTGCTTGGCCTTAACTCCAAGCCTTCACAATCTAAATGGTCGAGAGCCTTCTTGGGTAGCACGTTCATAGAAGAACCAGTGTCGACTAGAACATGGGCCAGAGTAGTTCCTTGGCATTCCACTGACACATGTAATGCGTCGTTGTGTTTTCTTACTTTTGAGGTCAGGTCAGCATCAGAGAAACCTAAACCATTGTCTGCAGTAAGACTGGCAACACAGTCTTGGAATTGGTCGGCAGAGGTTTCCTGGGGCACATGGGCTGTCTTCAGGAATTTTATCAATGCTTTGGCGTGCGCCTCTGAACAAAGCAGTAATGCTAACATGGAGATCTTCGAGGGGGTTTGCCCCAGTTTCTCTACCACGTCATAATCACTCTTCTTAATTATCTTTAGGATCTCCTCCATCTCTTTCTTGGAGATTTCAAGGATGACCAAAGGTTGAGCCCTCGTCCTGACGAGCTCATCTTGGATCCCTTTCCCCTTATCAGCAGAAGTGGGAGGGACAACAACAAGAATAACAGCTTCTTCAATCAACGGAGTTCTTGCAGAAAGTTTTATCGGTGCAGGAATAACTTTGGCAGAAGATGAGGGTCCAAAGATTGCCTTTGGGGGGGCAATCTCTGGAGAAAATATTCTCCCACTTCGGGTGATCTTGCTTGTGCCTGCAATGTTTCCAATGCTGGCATCTTCTTCATCAGAGCTTCCTTCGGTTACTTCAACTTGTTTAATACCATGGTAGTAGATGTCTCCACCGTAATTCCATGGTATTGATTTTTCAGAAATGTAGGGGACAGGCCCTAACATCGTTATCTTCAGAGGAACAGACTTTGTAGCTGATGTAATCTTAACAGGCTTTTTGACGGCCTTGGAAATATTGGCGTGAATGGTGATAATTGAAACATCTTCAGTAGGGGTTGGAATAGCAGAAACCTTTTCAAATAGAATTTGTTGATTGTCCATTAGGCCTTGGATGCCTTTCTTCAGTAACGGACAATCAAACGGCAAAGAGTAACAACAGTAGCAATCTTCTTTGCATCCCGGGAAAATCCCGGCCTTTAACAGATTTAACTTGATGGTTAACAGTGGAGTCATCAGATCATTGACATCAGAAACATACAAATCTTCTTCAATAGCATGGACATTTCGACCGTGCTTCGGCATCGGAGCGGATATTACGTTTGGCTTCTCTGGAGCGTCGAACTCTACCTCTTTCGCCTCTATCAAGTCTTGAATTTTATGCTTGAGTGCCCAGCAATCGTTGGTGTCGTGCCCGACACTGTCAGAATGGTAGGCACATTTAGCATTGGGATGGTAATGCGGAGAGGATGTATTCACATTTTTGGTGCCTCTTTGATAGTGGCGAGATTCAACTTTAACAGATGGGGAAGCACCTGCGCTGGCGTCATATTAATGCGGGTGAACTGCCGTTGTGGCCATTCCACCCGTTGTTGATTTGGTCTGGACTGGTTATAACGAGGCCGATCACTTGATGGATTTTGGATCATCACGGCCCCCACAGTCGGCCGACGCTCAGTCTTCCCTGCTCTTCTCTAAGAGTACACAACAGTTGTTTCCTTCTTCGCTGGAAATGATTTCTTAACAGTTGTAGACGCAGAGGTATCCTTCTGAATCTTCCCATTCTTGATACCGACTTCTACCCGCTCGCCAGTCAGAATTAACTCAGTAAACCCTGCAGAAGAGCTACCGATCAAATGGTTAAAGAATGGACCAGATAGGGTCCCCAGGAACATATCAACAAGTTCTCTATCAGAAAGAGGTTGCTGCACTCTTCCAGCCAGATCGCACCACTTTTGGGCATATTCCTTGAATCCTTCACCTGAGGCCATCCCCATACTCTGTAGCTGAGTACGGGTTGGTGCCAGGTCAGAGTTATACTGATATTGGTGATAAAAAGCAGCTGCCAAATCCTCCCAGCTGTGTACCTCTGATCTCTCAAGATTGTAGAACCAATCCAGCTGAGTACCAGATAGGCTATCTTGAAAGAAGTGTACCCAAAGGTTTCTGTCAGAAGTGTGAGGTTGGATTCTTCGAACGTACGACCTTAGATGCATCTTTGGGCAAGACAACCCGTCATATCTTGCAAAAATCGGCACTTTAAACTTCGGGGGGATCACAATTCCAGCAATTAATCCCAAATCTTCGAAATCTAAGCCGGGAACTCTCTGCAGCTCCATGGCTGCCAACCTGTCTTCCAAACCTTTGTATTTATCATCGGCGGGTGGGTATTGTTGATCAGAGTAGTCTTCGTCCTCTTCAACCTCCTCTTCTTCAACCTCAGATTCGGAAGGTACTGCAGCCGCATTCCCTTTACTGGTTCCCTCTTCAGATGTAGGGGGAAATTCAAGCACTCTTCTGGCTTCACCCTCAAACCTTCTTCCTAGGGTAGCCACCCCGATTCTCTTCTTCTTCTTTTTCACTTGGTCTTTGTTCCCCAGCAGGTCCTTTAGATCCTCCTGACCTTTAGCCAAGGTCATCAGGAGTTGTTGAAACTGTGAGTTCTGAGACTGCAAATCCTTGACGGTCTGTTCGAGATCCATCTTACTGAAATAAACAGCAGAAAGATAAGGAAACCTGGTGTGGAGACCTGCTTATGCGTATGATGAATGATATGCTTATGTATGCAATGCATTCAAGGATTTAGAACATTAAAAATTGTTGCAAACAAAAAGAACGCACGTCATATTAATATGAAGAAATTTGTCAGTACATAAATGCCCCATGGGCCAAATATTACAAAAACTTCTCAAGGTAAAAAGACGTTGCGCATCCTCTTTGGTGCGATATAGGTGTTGAGGGTCTCTTCCTCGTGGAGTCGACGGGTAAGCTCCAAAACCTTCTTCTCACTGGCGTAGAAGCTGGCTTCAAAAGTGTTCCGTTCCTCCTTGAGTTGGATCCAACTCTTCTGCATTTCCTCCCACGATGTAGGCATGTCAGGATATAGGATGGTGTAGGGAACCTCTCCTTCCTTAATGGGCTCTTTAATCACAGGGAGAACATGAGGATAAGGCATCATTAGACTCTGGGCTCGGGCTTGTACCCATTTGAGATAAGGCTCAAGAGGGATGGAGTTCTTGTGCCCCAGTGTCTTGCTGTCGACCTTGTTAGGCATCCTCCAAGCTCTGATGAATCTTTGGCGAAGTCCTTGCGCATCGTTGTCGAAGTCAAAAACTAGGTCAGGAATCAACATGTCGTGAGGGCCATCTCTTCGTGCATATCCAAATTGTCTCAAGGCTAGACAAGGGTTGTAGGTAATGCCTCCCCTAATGCCAAGCAATGGAACATTAGGGAACTCTCCACAACGATCGACGATAATGACATTTTCCCTGGACCGGGAACACCAATGTACATCAGAGTGAGTAAGAGTCATCAATCGTTGGGACCACCTTAAGCCTTGGTCATTCTTCAAAACAGATTGTGGAAGGTGCGAAATAAACCACCTTGCAAGGAGAGGAGTACAGCACATGAGAACACCCCTCTTTCTCATTGTTCGTGTGTAAAATGAGTGAAGAATGTCCGCAAGCAATGTTGGTATTGGATTTCTGGATAAGAAGATCTTGACGGCGTTGACATCTACAAGCTGGTCAGGATTTGGGAACAAGACCAAACCATAGATGAGGAGGGCCATAATTTCTTCAAAGGCTTATAGATCCAATGAATTCCAACACTCTTGTGCTTTCTCGAACAAGAATTTTGCCAAGAAGCCTTTGACACCGCTTCTAGTTTCCCAATGCCCCTTGATGTCAGATGGTTGCAAGTGTAGTGCTTGAGCAACATCTTCAGGCTTTGGTTCTTTTTCCTTACCGTTGTAGGGTAGTTGATTAAGAACAGGAATTCTCAGGAGTTGAGAAAATTCCTCCAAAGTGGGCACCAATTGGTAGTCGGGGAAAGTGAAACAGTGGTGAAGAGGGTCAAAGAACTGGAACAGCACCTTCATCATGTCCTCTTCAATGCTGGTGTTGACTAGGCTGAGCAGTCTACCATGTCTTTCACTGAAGGGAGAGCTTTCCGGAATTCTTGATGTGAGCTCCTTGAGTTGAGGAGGGATTCTCACAAGGTTGACTTGGATAGTTTTCCTGCGAAGAATTTCCATGACCTACAAAACAAGAACAAAGATGAAGATCTAAACCCTTGAAATGGTTAGTATATGCATATGATGCTTTATGATGTTTATGATGTATGCACAAAACATATGTACAAGCAAATCACACAAAACCCTAGTTTCAGGCTTGCATGGGGTTTCATAGGTAAGTGCCCTCTTGAGTGTAGTTGGCTTAAAAACCTGTCCTATAAATAGTAACCGGGTTCTAAGGAGCTCAATATCACTGGATTGTTTTCATTGTTCATTGTTTTGGTTTAGCCACATACCTAGCGACCAAAATATTCCAAGAAAACAACCCTCAATGAGTGTAGTATCGAGTATCTACCAACTTCGGACTACACCAAAGCCGGTCATCTCACTACTCCTAATGAAAGGCCGAGATGGTCAAGTAAGGTTCTAGGTCATTAGTGCTTAGTGACATCACTCAGCGGCCCCGTACTCTCCTTCATTGAACTCAAGGGTTACCGGTACTCACAAATATGTCGCACTAATATAGCTATTGCTTCAACCGTGTCGGTATACCCCGCACAATTTCCACAACGTATTGCTATCTATGAATGTTTCCCCAAATCCGGGTGTAGGATTGCAAAACCAAACAAGAGAGCCAAGATGTAAAGCAATCAAAACAAGAAATTAGTCATGCAAGAGGGTGATCTAAGCCCTAAGGTTACTCCACTTTAATAAAAATTCCCCAGCAGAGTCGCCAGTTCTGTGATACGGTGGGAGAACTGACTTGAGGTTTTGCGTTTGTTTTCGCAAATGTTTCGGTTGAGCAAGAGTCGCCACCGACTTTTTATTTTATCCTAAGGAAAGGTTAAAAAGCACAGCAAAAACCTTTGAGATGTTTTCTTGGGTTCGGGGAGTAGATTATAGAAAGGGAAGGTATTAGCACCCTTTCTATCCATGGTTATCCATGGGCTCTTAGTTACTTGCTTAGATCACTTGCCTTGCATTTTCAATTGTTTGAAATGGTGCTTTGTGTGTGGGTTTGAAAATGTTTTGAAAAAGATGCCTTGTCTAGGCAACCCTTGTAACAATTCTTTACTCGAATGTTTTACAAAAGGTGTTTATCTTTTTGAAAAGATGTTTCAAGGTTTTGAAAGTTGTTTTGATGTGTGTTTTGAAAAAATGGCAAGGATTTGTTTTGCAAGTTGGTCAAGTAACCAAGAGCTATCTACCCTAAATTTATCAAAGATCTTTGCTATGTTTTAACCCTTTTAACAATTTTGTTCCACCATTGTATTTGGTGGACAATCTTGTGTTAGGATGTGAACGGGACGGGCGCGGGTCATCGTTTAGACCATGATTGCAATGGTGCCAAGTGTCTTTGGCAACTTTTCTTTTAAGGGACTTGATCATTTTTAGGCAACTTTCGAAAGCGTCATCGAGGGACTATGATCATTTGAATTTGTTTTGTTTTTGCCAAGGACACTTAACATGCAATATGGCCCATTATTGAAGGCAACAAGTGGAATACCCTAGGGGTGCAAGTGTGATTAGTGTTGTCCATTTTCATGCTTGTTTATCTTGAATTTAGGTCAAACTATTTGTTATTTTTGATTTGCATACAAAACCCTAATTCTATCATGGTATAATTGGAAAGCTTTAAAGTGCGAAAAATAAAGGTCCTAAATTATTACAACACAATATATGGGATGGGGGGTACAAATGTTCGAATGGGGAATATATAGCAAGAAAATTAAACCTAAACTATTACATCCAAATTGAATTATACAAATTATTTAATTGCACAATAATTAAATAAAATACAATAAATATGCAAGATGCAAAAATGATCTTTTATATGTATGTAAAAAGTATTTTTCATGTGACAAATAAACAAAAAAAAAAGGATTAATTTTTGGTATTTTTATGTTTTTAGGGCAAAACCCTAATTTTGCAAATAAAAGGTATTAATTATTTAATATATGCAATTATTTATTAATTATGTACAAAAAATAAATAAAAAGGAAGTATATTGTAAAAGAGTGATTTTTTAAGTTAAATATTAATAAAATAAAAATGTGTTATTTTTTGTATTTTTATCCTAAATATTCTAATAAATATATATGTATTTATATTATTTATTAAGTATATATTATATGTACAAAATAAAGTATTTAATATTTACAAAAAAAAATATATTTTTTATAAAATGTTTTCAAAAAGATAAAATAAAATGAAATCAGAAAATAAATATGTTTGTATTATTTTTTAGTTATTTTAAATAAAAGTATATTTATGTTTATTTATGTACAAAACTAAATGAGGTTTGATGCAGTACAATGGTGTTTTGAGGTTTGATGAGGTTTGGAAGGTGGTTAGCTCGTGCCTTAGCTCAGGTTTGTTATTTGGAATGTGTACAACAAGTTTGTCTAAGCTTGTTCTTGCAGCAATGAGAGTTGGGTTCAGTTATGCCAAGTTACTTCTAACTTAAGCAAGAAATGGCAAGTTGGTTTCTTGACTTGTGTAGGCCCCCTCAAGTGTGCTGCCAAGCCTTGTCTTAATCAGTGGGATATGTCTAATAACTTGTGCCTCAGAGATTTTCATTGTACCTCTTGGATTGTAAACTTGACATAAAGCCATACTTTTCAAAAATGGATAAAGTGCTTTTTTCTATTTATGGCTCAATCTTGTATGCAATGGTTAAACACACAAGATAAGGCTTAAACACAAAGGATTTGCATTAAATTTATGAGTGTAAATGAGATTAGAGGCCTGTAATGTAGCTTGCATATGCTGAGTTTGAAAATGCACAAGTTATAACATGCCTTTGGCCATGAATCAAAGTGACTTTTGCTCATATTGCCAAATTCGATTCTCCCTAACCACAAGGTTGTTTGATGAGTTTTTGGACATTTTGGAAACCTTGGAATGTGTACTACAATCCATCTTTGTAATGAAAATTGAAATTCCAAGTGGAAGCATGTGAAAAGTGGCCATGAAGTTAGGCAAAAATCCTGCCTAAAATAGGTCAAAAATTTTCTAAGTTAAGAATGTTTTGCATCCTTGTTCCAAAAATCATAACTTGAGCTACAAGCTTCTTTTGAGGAAACTTTGTGAATCAAAGTTGTAGATTTTGCAATGGACTATAACTTTCATGTTTTGAGTTTTCCTTAAATCCAAATGTATCTTGATGAAAAAAAAGGACAAAGTTAGGAAAAAATTAGGGATTTTCATAACTTTGAAAAAAATTCTAAGTTATAAAAATTCTTCATTTCAAACCCTAATTTGTGATTTTTGATTTCTTGATGAAAAAGTTTCATAATTTGACATGTTTTGATGAAAAATGAATCTTGGCATTTGATTTTGACCAAAAAGTCAAAGTTTGATTTTTCAGTATACAGTCAAATTTGGCTCAGTTGACTGAAAAATTCATCTGTCAATCTTGTGCATTTGGGATCTTTTGAACTTGTTGATTGTGTCAAGACAATGCCATTGAGTCCTTGAGTCCATATATGAGCTTGGTTTGCCATTGGTTAGGTCAAACAGTCAAAAATTGTCTTTGTGCAGTCAAAACCCTAAAAATGACCATTTTTCCCTTTTGGTGATCTGATCAAATTTCTTGTGGAATTGTGATCTAAACTTGATAAAATGGTCCATATGAGTTCATAATATTGATGTGGGTCAAAAATCATGAGGTTTGACTGTCAATTGACCATAGTTGACTTTTTCCCCAATACAGCTGATTTCTAGGTCAACTGTCCAATTGACTGGGCAAAGTTTGGAATCAAGACTTGAAACTTGGTATGGATAAACTTGTGAGTCCAACATGAAGCATGAAAGGTACTTTAGACCTTTTAGGTCAAAACATCTTTGTGCAAACTCAAACCCTAATTTGGGTCAACAGTGCAAGAAGGAGTCTTGAGCAGAGCAAACCCTAACTTGATCTTGAGCTCCAAAGGTTTTTGTGATGAGAAAATGAGAGGGAAAATTTTGGGGTACAACAGGTTGTCTTTTACTTAGAAACCCTAATTTAGCAACTTTTGGGTTCTGATGAATTTGGAGCATTCCTTGGGGAATCATGGTCAAACCTTGATCAAATGATGAAATTCACTTCCAAATGTTAATCTTGACCAAAAACCTTGAAGTTTGAACGTATGTGGGTCACAGTTGACTTTTGACCTAATATAGTCGGTTCTCAAGCATCTGAGCAGTTGACTGAGAAAACTTCTTGTGCAAGGCATGAAACTTGACATGTAGGGTCTTGAGAACATATTAAGACCATGGAGAGCATATGAGACCTTTGGAGTCCACCTATCTTGATGAAAATAGAAACCCTAATTTAAGGTACACTACCTTAGGAGAGAGTTTGTCTGGTCAACTCTTGGGCAATCTTGAGCAAATTGAGGATCTCTAGGAGTATGTATTGAGTAAAATGAGAGGGAAAATTTTGGGGTACAACAGCTGCCCCTGTTCAATGTTCTTAAACCTGAGGATGTAGATTGGCTGGCCTGCCTTTCGTGATCTGAAGGTGGAAGATGATTGAACACTAGAGTGCCCAGAAATTTGCACTCGCACGAAGTGGCACTTGATTTATGATATCAGGAATGGGCTTACAAATGCCATTTGGAGGTCGATAATGGAAGATTATCGGAGATGGGATTAAAGATACCATCCTGGATGCGACGGATAATTGTCGGAGATGGGCTTAAAGATGCCATCTAAAGAGTGTTGATTTCCTGAGGTATTCCTTTGATGAGGGTCCATGTTGCTGTCGTTGAGGAGGAATATGCTGAGCATTATTGGTATCTGTCTTGGAAGAAATAGAATTTTAGGAGCTTCAGTCGTCTGTTACTCTATTGGGGGAAATAACTCCTGCTCGAGAAAGCGTAAGTGAACTAAATAACTAGTCAGGGTATAGTCTATACCGCGACTTACTAGGGAAATGCAAAACCAATCGTGTTCGATTAGGTCCAGGTCTTACAGTGTTATGAACTGTTGTCTGGAGCTAAGAGAGAAGGAACCTAGATAGTAAGGTTACTTCGATATGAAAGCTTGGATAGTAGGGATGTGAGAAGGAACCTGGATAATATGGTTACTTCGATGTGAAAGCTTGGATAATAGGGATGTGAGAAGGAACCTGGATAGTAGGGTTACTTCGATACGAAAGTCTGGATAGTAGAGCTGTGAGAAGGAACCTGGATAGTAGGGTTACTTCGATATGAAAGCCTGAATAATAGGACTGTGAGGAGGAACATGGATAGTAGGGTTACTTCGATACGAAATTCTGGATAGTAGGGCTATGAGAAGGAACCTGGATAGTAGGGTTACTTCGACACGAGAGCATGGATATTAGGGTTGTGAGAAGGAACCTGGATAGTAGGGTTACTTCAATATGAAAGCCTAGATAGTAGGGTTATTAGAAGGAACCTGGATAGTAGGGTTACTCCGATATGAAAGCCTGGATAGTACGGTTGTGGGAAGGAACCTGGATAGTAGGGTTACTTTAATACGAAAGCCTGGATAGTAGGGCTGTGAGAAGGAACCTGGATAGTAGGGTTACTTCGATACGAAATCATGGATAGTAGGGCTATGAGAATGAACCTGGATAGTAGGTTTACTTCGATATGAAAGCCTGGATAGTAGGGCTGTGAGAAGGAACCTGGAAATTAGGGTTACTTCGATACGAAAGCCTGGATAGTAGGGCTATGAGAAGGAACCTGGATAGTAGGGTTACTTCTATACGAAAGCTTGGATAGTAGGGTTGCAAGAAGGAACCTGGATAGTAGGGTTACTTCGATATGAAAGCCTGGATAGTAGGGCGGTGAGAAGGAACCTGGATAGTAGGGTTACTTCGATATGAAAGCCTGGATAGTAGGGCTGTGAGAAGGAACCTGGATAGTAAGGTTACTTCGATATGAAAGCCTGGATAGTAGGGCTGTGAGAAGGAACATGGATAGTAGGGTTACTTTGATATGAATGCCTGGATAGTAGGGCTGTGAGAAGGAACCTGGATAGTAGGGTTACTTCGATATGAAAGCCTGGAAAATAGGGTTGTGAGAAGGAACCTGGATAGTAGGGTTATTTCGATACGAAAGCCTGGATAGTAGGTCTGTGAGAAGGAACCTGGATAGTAGGGTTACTTCGATACGAAAGAATGGATATTAGGGATGTGAGAAGGAACCTGGATAGTAGGGTTACTTCGATATGAAAGCCTGAATAGTAGGGCTGTGAGAAGGAACCTGGATAGTAGGGTTACTTTGATACGATAGCCTGGATGGTAGGGCTGTGAGAAGGAACCTGGATAGTATGGTTACTTCGATGTGAAAGCTTGGGTAGAAGGGCTATGAGAAGGAACCTGGATAGTAGGGTTACTTCAATATGAAAGCCTAGATAGTAGGGTTATTAGAAGGAACCTGGATAATAGGGTTACTTAGATATGAAAGCCTGAATAGTAGGGCTGTTAGGAGAAACCTAGATAGTAGGGTTACTTCAAAGCGATAATATATATTAATTAACCCGTTTAATTTCGAGAACTGAGTTTCCATTAGTCGTCTATAAATGTTATATGTATAACTGGTGGATTTGTTGAAGCTAATAGTCTTTTCCTGCAAAAGATATCAGGGTTACTTATATGCGATGCATGACATGCAGGGTGAGATGATGTTCTCAAATATAAATGAGATTTTGCTGAGTATAATATGTATGCGTATGTCATGATGTATGTTCATGAAATGTTGTCGGGGTACGCTCGTGTCTGAGAAAATAAATCCCTAACAGTTGCTGGAGATTTGCAAATATTTTGTCGGGAAGAGATGTTGGAGAATAACTCTGCGGGGACCAGACTTAGGGGGGAAGAGATACTCTGTTGGTAGACCTTCTGATCTGGAGGGATAAACTCAGCTGGGGATGAAATTTGTTGCTGGAGATGATGAGCTCTGTTGGAGATTGAGCTTCTATATCCGGAGAAATAAACTCCGCTTGGGGGATGAAATTTACTAACTCGCCCACGATTATGAACCTCGGCTGGGGAAAGTTATGTCCTGTTTCTGGAAAGCTGACATCATTGCCTTCGGATACTTTTACTTTGTGGTGAGTGTATGTACTGATAATCATGTTCCAAAGCTAGCTCTATCCCGATACCTGCTAGGCAGAGGAACCGTCTGGTTTTGTACTTCTTGTTTATTCCCTGTTTCCGGAATTACGAGTAATTGTCTTTTGTTTCCTATGTAAATAATTATTTTCAAATGCATATATCAAAAATAAATCATTGGACGTTCTTGCAAAACAAAACAGAAAAAGAAAAAACAGATTGAAGTTTTTTTGTGAAAATGAATTGTATTGATTTTGAAGTCGGCCTGTAATAGGAGTTTTGTACAACGAGGCTGACGTTCTAGTAAGAGAATTCCGCCGAAAGATAGAAATCATACAATTTGTGTAAAAGAAAAAAAAACAGCTATGTGAAATAACCCCATTGGGTTCCAACTCTACTATTGTCTTTATATCTTCAAGCGTCTCATCACTTTGCTACTTAGCCGAAGGTTGATCAGATTGATTGGTGTCGTCCGAGCTTGATAGTCGATACCGAAGTCTGGTTGCAAGATGATCCAATGAGAGATAATGGTACGCTTCAATCCCTAACTTTTCCTGGACTGCCCTTTCGGGTTTTCAGTCCACTGGGATACCCTTTTTTACCCAAGCCACCCTTTCGGGTTTTCGACTTGCCGGGTGTACAAATTTTTTATATTTTCATCCCTTACTTTTGCCCGAACCCTTTTGGTTTGTCGGGAAGCCCTTATTTTTGCCTAGGCCAGTCGACATAGCGGGTCTTTGATTATGCGTAGTATCTTTTCACTATGTCTGCATTGACAGGGTTAGGAAGGTCGTCACCATCCATGGTGGTTAGAATCATAGCTTCTCCCGAGAAAATGTTCTTAACCACAAATGGCCCTTCGTACGTGGGGGTCCATTTTCCCCTGGGATCACCTTGCGGTAGTATGATGCATTTAATTACCAGATCCCCGACTTGATATTCTTGGGGTCTGACTTTCTTGTTAAAAGCCTTGATCATTCGCTTTTGATACGTTTGACAATGACAGATAGCAGTAAGTCTCTTTTCATCGATTAAATTTAACTGGTCAAGTCGGGTTTTGATCCAGTCGTCTTCCTCCAAACCCGCATCCATCATAATCCTGAGAGAGGGTATCTGGACTTCGATGGGTAGGACTGCCTCCATGCCTTATACTAGAGAGTAGGGTGTTGCTCCTGTCGATGTCCGTGCTGAGGTACGGTACCCATGAAGAGCAAATGGTAACATCTCATGCTAGTCTTTGTATGTCACCGTCATCTTCTGTACAATCTTCTTGATGTTCTTATTAGCCGCTTCAACAACGCCATTCATCTTGGGCCGGTAGGGAGAATAATTATGGTGCTGTATCTTGAACTGTTTACAGAGCTCAGTGATCATTATATTGTTGAGATTCATACTATTGACAGTAATAATTCTCTATGGCACCCTATATCGACAGATCAGATTATGTTGGATAAACCGCGCCACGACGTTCTTGGTTACTGTAGAAAAGGAAGCTGCCTCAACCCACTTCGTGAAGTAATCAATGGCTACTAAGATGAAGCAATGTCCATTAGAAGCGGTGGGCCTGATTTCTCCGATCATGTCGATGCACAAAATTACAAAGGGCCACGGAGTTGTCAAGACATTTAAGGGAACCGGAGGCACATGCACCTTATTAGCGTAGATTTAGCATTTATGACAAGTTCGAGAGTGTTGATAACAATCGGCTTCCATGGTGTACTAGTAGTATCCTGCCCGTAGGATCTTCTTAGCCATGGTATGTCCACTAGAATGGGTTCTGAAGGAGCTTTCATGTAGATCTATCATGATCCTCTTTGCTTCGCTCTTGTCCACACACCGTAATAGTGTGGAGTCATGGTTGCGTTTATAGAGGATTTCATTACTGAGGAAGAAATTTGCAGCGAACCTTCTCAAAAACTTATTATCATTGACAGATGCCCCTTCAGGATACTCTTGAGCCTCGAGATACCTTTTGAATTCGTGAAACCAAGGTTTATCTACCACTTCTTCGGTATCGATTTCACAGCAGTGTGCTGGTTCTTCCAACCTCTCAATGGTAATCTAGGGAGCTTCATTGTCCCACCTAACCTTGAACATAGAAGACATGGTAGCTAGTGCGTCCGCTAACTGGTTCTCCCCTCGTGGGAAATGTTCGAAGGTTACCTCCTTAAAGTGTGGGAGAAACGTCAGTACATACTCTTTGTAAGGAATGAGATTTGGGTGCTTCGTATCCCACTCACATTTGATCTGACTTATCACCAGAGCAGAATCCCCGAATACACTTAAGAACTTAATCCTCAAGTCAATAGCATCTCGAAGACCCATGATACACGCTTTATAGTCCGCCATGTTGTTGGTACAGTTGAAACATAATCGGGCAGAGAATGGAGTATGACAGCCCTCAGGGGATATGATTACAGCGCCAATGCTGTTACCCAGTGCGTTTGAGGCTCCATCAAAATACGTAGACCATCGAGATCCTTCCTTAGGTCCTTCATCTGGTCCAGGATCTTCGTAGTCAGTCACCAACATGATATTCTCATCTGGAAACTCAAAATTCATAGACTGGTAGTCATCCACGGCCTGATGAGCCAAATGATCAGCCAATACACTCCTCTTTATTGCTTTTTGGGTTGTATATTATATGTCGTACTCAGTTAACATTATTTGCCACCTTGTTATCCTTCCGGAGTGATCGGGCTTCTCGAAAATATACTTGATCAGATCATCTTTGATATTAACAAGGTAGTGTGAGTCAACATATACTGTCTCAGTCGGTGAGCAGCCCTTGCCAAAGCGCAGAAAGTTTTCTCGAGCAATGAGTACCGTGACTCACAGTCGGTAAACTCTTTGCTAAGGTAATAAATTGCGTGCTCTTTTCGACCAGACTCGTCTTTCTGCCCCAGCACACACCCCATTGAATTGTCTAGCACTGTCAAGTATAATATCAAAGGTCTTCCTTCAACTGGAGGCATTAGAATTGGTGGTTCTTGAAGGTATTCCTTGATTCTTTCGAAAGCGGTCTGGCATTCATCATTCCACTTTACCACTTGATATTTCTTCAGAAGCTTGAAGATTGGCTCACAAGTAGCAGTCAGATGTGAAATGAACCTGGCGATATAGTTCAGGTGTCCCAAGAAGCCTCTAACTTCCTTCTCTGTACGGGGAGCTGGCATCTCTTCTATGGCCTTCACCTTCGCATGGTCCACCTAAATACCCTTATCACTGACGATAAAACCCAGGGGCTTACCAGATCTTACCCCGAAGGTGAACTTGTTCGGATTCAACCTCAACTTGTATGTCTTCAACCTGTCAAACAATTTCTGTAGATGGTCGAGGTGCTCCTCTTCTGTTTGAGACCTGGCTATCATGTCATCAACATAGACTTCAATCTCGTGGTGAATCATATCATGGAACAAAGTGACCATATCGCGCTGATAAGTTTCCCCAACATTCTTCAACCCAAAAGGAATCACCTTGTAGCAGAAGGTGCCCCACTGTGTAACGAAGGTTGTCTTCTCCATTTCTTCAGGAGCCATCTTGATCTGGTTATAGCCAGAGAAACCATCCATGAAGGAGAATATTTTGTGTTGCGCAGTGTTGTCGACTAGAACATCGATGTGAGGAAGTGGGAAGTCATCCTTGGGGCTTGCCCTGTTCAGATCTCTATAATCCACACACATCTGTACCTTACTGTCCTTCTTAGGTACCGGAACGACGTTAGAAACCCACTGCGGGTAAGAAGTGATAGCTAAGAATCCTGCGTCGAACTGTTTCATGACCTCTGCCTTGATCTTCTCTGACATTTCAGGACGCATACGGTGGACCTTATATTTAACCAGAGGACAGTCTTCTTTAGTCGGTAGGCGATATACCACAATATCAGTGTCCAAACGAGGAATGTCTTCATAGGACCAAGCAAAGATCTCGACATAGTCGTGCGACATCTGTATCAACCTTTGTTTGATGCCAAGCTCCAGATTACACCTATTTTAACCTCTTTTCTGTCTTTCTCAGTACCCAAGTTCACTTCCTCAATCGACTCTTCATGAGGCTGTATGGCCCTTTCTTCATGTTGTAGTAATCTAGTAAGTTCTCCAGGCACCTCACAATCATCCTCACCTTCGTCCTCGGCTTGGTTGATCGGATTTTCTAAGTCATAACTGGCAATAGCAGAGCTGTTATCAATGGGATCCAGAGTGGATAAGGATCAACATTATGATACGTGAGTGTGTGTAAGAGAATAGCTATTTTGATAAAGTGAAAAAAGAAAATAAAAATAGAGAGCGCAAAATTTGTATGAAAGAAACGTCCAATGCTTCATTAATGATATATGAAATGAAAAATAATAGCCCTCACAAACAAAGCCAATGTGCCTCGGGAAAGGCTCAAGGTCGTAAAGTATTAAATTTTTTATTACAAATCTTAAAACAAATAAGTCAATTACTGTGGAATAAACGAAACAGGTATAAAGTCCTTAGCCGTCCAGTTACTCGGTCCACCGTTAGTAGTTGGGTAGATCCAGTTGTCGATGTCTGAATCCTCCTAGAAGTACAAGGGCAACACTTGACCTCATGCTCATCTGGTGATATATATAAGAAGAATGTCTACCCATACTGATGATCAGCGTATGCTGATTCACTTTTTTCAGGATAGTTTGACTAGTGTTGCGCTGAAGTGGTATATGAGTTTGGACAACGTCAATATCCATACTTTCAATGACTTGGGAGAAGCATTTATTAGACAATACAAGTACAATGTGGACATGGCGCCTGATCGTGATCACCTCAGGGCCATGGTTCAAAAAGATAGGGAATCATTCAAAGAATATGCGCAAAGATGGCGTGAGGTATCCGCCCAAGTGATTCCTCCCATGGAATAGAAGGAGATGACTAATATTTTCTTGAAGACCCTGGGTTCTTTCTACTATGATAGGATAGTAGTGAGTGCGCCAAGTGACTTTACTGAAATGGTAGGCATGGGTATCCGCTTAGAAGAGGCTGTAGGAGAAGGTCGTTTATCAAAGAGTGAAGGATTTGGAGGTGCGAAGAAGCCATCTTATGGGTTTACCAAGAAGAAGAAGAGGGATGCAAATGTTTTTATACAAGAGAGGAGGGTTAACACTCCTAGAATAAATTATCAGTGTCATCAGCAAGTCGCCTCAGTTACTCCAGTCGTTGGTGTAGCTCCAACTACCGTTGCTTATCAGAGATCATCCCAGTAGGGAAATCAAGGGTATAATCAGAGAAGGGAGAGTTATGACCCTATCCCTATGAGTTATACATTATTATTGCTGGAATTGATTCAGAAGAAGTTGGTTCAGACCTGACCACCTCCTACTGTACCATCACCATTACCTTGGTATTACAAGGCAGACCAGACATGTGCTTTTCATCAGGGAGCACCAGGGCATAATGTTTAAAATTGTTATCCTTTAGAAGATTGAGATGCAGAAATTGGTGAAGCCTGGTATTCTATCTTTCAAGGATGTGGGTCCTAATGTGAAAGACAATCCTCTTCCCAAGCATGGAGGAGCAAATGTTGTGAATATGGTGGCTGGTTGTCCAGGCGACTTCCGGATTTTTGATATTCATCTGGTTAGAGGAGATTTGGTGAAAATGCATGCACACCTCTATGAATTTAGCTACTATACACACGACCATTCCGGTTGTGCTATTTGTAGTATAGACATACAAGGTTGCGACAAGATAAAGGATGATTTGTAGGGGATGATGGATGAGGGCCTCATCCACATAATCAGGCCTAGGGCAGAGTATGAAGAGGAAGTGAATATGGTTTATGGATGTCCTAGGGCAGAGTATGTAGAGTATATGAATGAGGACCTTGTGCAATTGCATACTACTTTCTACCACTTGGCTGGTCAGGAAGAACACTTGTATGGATCTTGCCGAGTTTGCTGTCAAGATTCCCGAGGATGTTCAATCGTGAAGAAAGGTGTTCAGTTGTTGTTGGAAAATGGAACTAACAAGGTTACAGGACAAAGATATAATTACCATGAAATTGATATGATTGAGGTTTGTTTGGCTGAAGAAGAGTCGGATGAAGAGTATGCCTCCGCTGATGAGTATTTCTCCTCATATGAGGATTTGTTTTCCAAAAATGTCTCACTAATGACTGATTGTCTTGAAGAAAGAGTAAACTTCATTGTACCTTGTTTTGGTGCACCCGCCCATTTTGAAGTCGAGTATTATAGCAAGCCAGCTGTTACACCATTGGTGATTACTTTTTCGGGTCCTGTTCCCTACAAGTCAGATAAGGTTGTACCCTACAAATATAATGCTACAATCTTAGAGGATGGTGTGGAATTTCCCATCCAGCCAATGCCTGATGTTGGAAATATTGCTGAGAATAGAAGAGTGACCCGCAACGGTCGTGTATTTGCACCAGTTGTTTGAGGAGATTTTAGTGCTGGAAAGAAAATTGTTGAGAACGTTGAACCCAAGAAGGCTACGGGTGAATCTAGTGGAGCTACGTTAGAGATATAAGTGGATGATATTTTGAAGATAATCAAGATGAGCGACTACAAAATTGTAGATCAACTACTGCAGACTCCTTCAAAAATATCTATTTTGGCTTTATTGATGAACTCATATGTTCACAGAGAATCCTTGATGAGGGTATTGGACCAAGATTTTGTGGAGAGTAATATGCTAGTAGACCAATTTAGCAGTGTAATAGGGAACATTACGTCATGTAATAACTTGAGTTTCTGCGAAGATGAATTGCCAGATGAAGGAAGGAATCACAACCTGGCCCTCCACATCTCTATGAACTGCAAGAATGATTCATTATCCAATATGCTGATTGATAATGGATCCGCTTTGAATGTTACTTTGAGGATCACTCTTATGAAGTTGAAATATCAAGGAACGCCTATGCGCCCGAGTGGCATCATTGTGAAATTGTTTGATGGATCAAGGAAATTTGTTATTGGTGAGGTGGACTTGCCTATTCATATAGGACCACATTTGTTTCAGATTACTTTCCAGGTCATGGATATTGTACCCGCTTATAGATGTTTGCTAGGAAGGTCGTGGATACATGAGGTAGGGGTTGTCACTTAAACTTTACACCAGAAGCTGAAGTTCGTACGTGAAGGGAAAGTGGTAATCATAAATGGTGAACATGCATTATTGATATCTCATTTGTCCTCGTTCAACATTGTAGAGGCGGATGAAGCTGTGGTTGGAACCCAGTTCCAAGCTTTATCCATTGACAACATAAGAGGAAATGAGAATTCCATGGTTTCAATCAAAGATGCGCAATAGGTTGTGCGTAAGGGTCATAGTGAAGTTTGGGGACGAATTGTGGATCCGCCAGTGAACAAGAATCAAGCCGGCTTGGGGTTCTCTTTGAAGAACGTTAAAGGTAAGAGCATGAAGTCGAAGTTTGTTGCAGGCAAGTATCAAGACATTTTCCGTAGTGGGGATTATCTTCATCCGACTGTTTCCGGGATTAACTCCATTGTGGGAGATGAAGCAGAGTAGGAAATGCCAGATTACGTGATGCACGAAGTTAGGGTTCAGAACTTGATCATCATTGATGTTCCCTCTTGTATACATGTTTCAAAGTAATTTAATTTGTTAAATTTTCTTAGAAAGCTTTCACTCTTCCCAAGGTGGAAGTATTAATGTTGTAGGGCTTATCTCTTTGCTGTGACTTTTAAAATCAATAATAAAAGTTGTCTTTGTTTCCCAAATTGTGTCTATATTTTCTGCTTTTTCTTGGAAAATGGTAATCAGAAAAAACCTTTCAAAATAAATAATAACTGAAATTTAATTTTCATGATCACTTGTTATATGTGTCAGTTTCGAAATGGAATCCTAAATCATATGTGCAGATTAATTAAAAAACCTGTTGAATATAATGACCCTGCACCCACTCCCAACTTTGAATGTCATGTGTATGGGGCCGAAGAAGAATACTATGATGAGATTTCGGAAGAGGTCTCACGGTTGCTTGAGAGCGAGGAAAATGAAATTCAGCCATATAAAGAGCCATTAGAAGTAATCCATTTGGATTCAGAAGAAGATCCGAAAGAAGTCAAGATTGGAGTGTTGCTGCATCCTGATGTGAAGAGAAAGTTTATTGAGTTGTTGAAGCCAGAGAGTCCTCCAATCAAATAGAAGCTGAGAAGAACTCACCCAAATATGGCAGTGAAGATCAAAGAGAAGGTTCTAAAGTAGATTGATGCCGGTTTTCTTGTGACATCAGTGTATCCTCAATGGATTGCCAATATTGTACCAGTACAAAAAAAAGACAGAAAAGTCTGCATGTGCGTAAATTACAGAGATCTAAATAAAGCTAGTCCAAAATATGATTTTCCATTACCACACATTGATATGTTAGTGGATAGCACAACAAAATTAAAGGTATTCTCGTTCATGGACGGATTTTTCGGGTATAATCAAATAAGAATGGCTCTAGAGGACATGGAAAAAACAATGTTTATCACAACCCGGGGAACATTCTGTTACAGAGTGATGCCCTTCGGGTTGAAGAAAACTGGTGAAATGTACCAGAGGGCTATGATAACCATATTCCATGATCTGATGCACAAGGAAATCGAAGTATATGTTGATGATATGATTGCTAAATCCCAGACTGAAGAAGGGCATGCAAAATATTTGTTGAAGTTGTTTCAGCGATTGAGGAAGTATCGTCTCCGCTTAAATCCAAATAAATGTACCTTCGGTGTTTGATCAGGAAAATTGTTGGGTTTCATTATCAGCCAGAAAGGAATTGAATTTGGCCCTGATAAAGTCAAAGAAATTCAAGAGATGCCAGCACCAAGAACTGAAAAGCAAGTCAGAGGGTTTCTCGTGCGTTTGAATTATATTTCCAGATTCATTTCCCACATGAACGCAACATGTGAACCGATCTTTAAGTTGTTAAAGAAAGATCAAGGTTGTGTGTGGAAGGATGAATGCCAAAGGGCCTTTGAAAGTATTAAATAATATCTTCTTGAACATCCTATCTTGCTCCCTCCTGTCGATGGAATACCGTTTATTATGTATTTGACAGTGTTAGATAAATCCATGGGTTGTATTCTGAGACAACAGGATGAAATAGGGAAGAAAGAGTATGCCATTCATTATCTCAGTAAAAAGTTCACTGATTGTGAGTCGCGGTATTCCATGCAGGAAAAGACAAGTTGTGCTCTAGCCTGGGTGGAGAAATGTCTGCGGCATTATATGTTGAATCACACCAATTCGTTGATCTCCAAAATGGATCCAATCAAGTAGATTTTTGGAAATCCTGCTCTCACTGGGAGAATTTCCCGCTGGAAGATGTTGTTATCTGAATATGACATTGAATACTGCAGTCAAAAGCTATTAAAAGAAACATATTAGCAGAGTATCTTGCTCACCAACCAGTGGAGGATTATCAGTCTATGAAGTATGATTTCCCTGATGAGGATGTGATGTTCCTAAAAGTGAAAGATTGTGACGAACCATTGCCTGAGGACGGTCTTGATCCTGAATCTCATTGGAGTTTGATATTTGATGGAGTTGTGAATGCTTATGGTAAAGGGATTGGTGTTGTGATTGTCACCCCTTGTGGATCACGCATTCCTTTTACTGCAAGGTTGACCTTTGATTGTACTAATAATATGGCAAACTATGAGGCTTGCATCACGTGTCTCGAGGAAGCTATTGATCTCAGAATTAAAATTCTTGATGTGTATGGCGATTCAGGTTTGGTAATAAATCATATTAAAGGAGAATGGGATACTCGTCACCCCGGCTTGATCCCCTACAAAGACTATGCTATAAGATTGTTACCCTTCTTTAATAAAGTTGAATTCCATCACATTCCTAGTGATGAAAATCAAATGGCAGATGCTCTGGCAACTCTGGCTTCTACGTATCAAGTGAATACTTGGAATGAAACACCTCGAATTATGGTTCGGCGACTGGATAGGCCCGCTCATGTGTTTACAACAGAATAGGTAGAACATGAAAAACCTTGGTATTATGACATCAAGCATTTTCTTCAGACTCGGGAGTACCCGATCGGGGCATTGAAGAAGGATAGAAAGACATTGAGAATATTGGTTGGAAGTTTCTTCCTCAGTGAAAATGTGTTGTATAAAAGAAATTATGACATGGTCTTGCTCAGATGCATGGATAGACACGAAGCAGACATGTTGATGCATGAGGTTCGTGAAGGTTCATTTGGCACTCATGCCAATGGACATTTGATGGCTAAAAGGATGCTAAGGGTAGGTTACTACTGGCTGACAATGGAATCTGATTGTTATATGTTTGCGAAGAAGTGCCATAAATGCCAGATTTATGCGGACAAGGTTCATGTGCCTCTGACACTTCTCAATATTATCTCTTCCCCGTGGCCCTTCTCTATGTAGGGTATCGACATGATTGGGATGTGTTGTACCCCAAATTTTTACCTAAGATACCATCTCCCATCTGCATCATTACATTGCAAGCGTTTTGATCTATTGATTTTTAAAAATTCATAACTTTTTCAGGCCGAGAGCTGTTTATTTTTGAACGCTGAATTTATTAATCGATCAATGATCAAACAATGTTTATTAATTATTTATTATCTTAAATTTAAATAATTGGAATCTATTTTCGGTTATTATATAATTTAAAGATTTATGAATAATAAAATAAACATTTGGAAAGAGGTTTATTAATTGGTCAACAATGATTATTTAATTATTTATCCTTTCTAAGTTAAATAATTGAAATTATATTTTTAATTATTATAATTTAGAAAATTATGAATAATGAATTAAATAATTGAAATTATTAATTGATCAATGATGTTTATTTATTTGTTTATTATTCAGAATTTAAGTAATTGAAATTGATTTTTTAATTATTATAATTTAAAGAATTATAAACAATAAATAAATAATTGGAAAGAAAAAGAATTAATTGGGAAATAATATAATTTTATTCACTTTATTCTATTTATTACAATTGTTATTTAAATATTGTATTATTTACAAAATATTTATGATGACAATTACATAAAGAGTTTAAAGTAAAATAAAAACTATTTTCCTAAATTCTAAATCTTCATCTTCTATCCAATGCCTTTTTGTCTGCTCATATGAGTTTACCTGCAAAAACAATTAAAAGAAAAGTTAGAATTAAATAAATGATTAAAAGCAGAAAATTATTTCAGTGTTCATCATTAAAAGATACGGCTGGAATCAGTTTACCCTTTTTTTCAAATCACGGGATTTCTCCCGGTTCACAAAAAAGGGAGGAATTTTTATTTTTCATAAATGAATGCACAATTTAAAATGCACAAATTCATTTTTATTTTTCAAAACTGCATAATTAAAACCAATTGCATTTTAAAAAAAGGGCCAAATGCATATTTCAAAAATATACACAGCTTACAAGATCAACAACATATGCAAGAAAGCCAACGTAAACCTTTGCCATGTACATAGGAAGAGTCCAAAACAAATAGGCTCCACTGTGCCATTGCAAGTCAAAAGGAAATGTGCAGTTTAAAAAACCATTTTGCAAGTAAGTATATTTCCTTTTACATCATGTTCCAGCCTATGCAATTTCAGAAAATACAGTACAGTACATCATTTCAATACATCAAATGTACCCATGAGAGAGAAGAGAGATAGAAGTATGGTTTTTACAGGTTTTGGTTTAGGCAGAAGTGGATACAAAACAAAATCAGCAGCATCTCATAAGAAGAATGAAAGCATGAAAATAGAATAAAAATAAAACTGTTGTAACAGTAATATGCAGAAGGCCAAGAAAGCTAGTAAAATAATTCAAAACCTGTGGCATAAAGGAGATGCCAAGCAACTGTATAACATAACACAAACAAACCCCTTAAAAAACAAGAAGAGTTCATAACCTACACAAGCCTTCCACGTTCAAACTGTAAAAACAAAAGCAAAAACCTTTGTTCTCCAAGTCCAAAACAAAAACCAGTGGAGTCTACTGTCAAAAAGGCCAAACCTGCATAGAACCAAAAAAAACAACATGTCTTAAACCATTCCAAACAAAATGCTAAGCTTGCAACCATCAAACAATATAGCCTACTGCATAATACCACAAAAACCAGTACCATACATAACCATTGTCAAAACCCTCAACCTGCTATCAACATAAACCCTTCCTACTGCATAATACCACCAAACCAGTACCATCCATAATCATGTCCTAAAACCATCCCTACTGTCAAACATACACCACACAAACCTGCCAAACCAACATAAACAAAATATTGCCTACTGCATACAAACCTCAACCATTACCAAAAACCATAGCCTACTGCAAAAACCAGTAGAACCAACATCAAACCATTCAAAACCAACAAACGCCATAACCATTTTCCAAATCATTATACCATAGCCTACTGCAAAAACCAGTAAAACCATAACCATTTTCAGAGCTTAAGCCATGATAACATAAACTATGGCCTAAAACCACAAAACAATTCAAGCTCAACATTCATCATAAGGCAAATTCGAGGCAACAGAAGAAGAGAAGTAAGATAAATACAGAGTATCGGTAGTCCGGAGCAAGCCCACAGCGTCGAACCTCGCCGTCCCGGCCTCCTAGCTTTCCTCACCTTCCCTCCTCCTTCTCCAGGTAGTTGTTTTTTCACCCTCTTTGTTTTTCTTCATAATACCTCAATAATCATGTGAAAAAATGAAGTAAGAATCAAATCAGAACCAAAATCACAACATGAAAATTGTAACGAAATACCACGAATACGAAAACGAACTTACCGAATCCGTCGCCCCCTAACGTTATGCTGGAGGGAAGAGGGAAGTGAAGAGCTGGTGGCCGTTGGGACAGAGGGAGACTCAGAGCTACAGAAGCAAAGCAAAGGCGTAGAAAGATGGAGCGAAGAAGAAGACGGTACAAACAAGTGAGCGCCGTTCTCCCAAAACCCTAACCCTAATTCAACTAAGCAAATCACGTTTAACCCTAACAAAAAACTTATGAAATTGTTTGGACCAACCTATTCTCCCTAAAGCCCAAACGTACTGCTTATACACCCCCTTCCCTATCTTTTCGCCTTGGGCCCTTCAGAACCCTTTTGGCCCATTTAATTGCTCATCCATTTTTTTTCTAATACACCCTTTTCCTTTATTCGTTTTTTTAGTTTTTAGAACTATTACTCATTTAGTTTAATCAAATAGATATAATTTAATTAAACATTTTAATAAGGTGACCCATTTTATTAACTTTAGGTTTATTGGGTATTTTTTTTAAATATTCCTTTTTTAATTAGGTTTAAGTTAGTAACCTTTTAAGTATTCATTTAGTTTTGATTATTTAATATTTCTTCAAAAATAATGCTCTCATATAGAACTCTAAAAAATATATAAAAAAATAGAAACTTAAAAAAAAACTTAAAAAAAACATTTTTATTTTCCTTAATTAATTCTCATTACTTTTATCCATATTAAAAATGCGTAAAAAATGAAAACTATTAAAACTTTTTTTTCTTTTAATTAATATTAAACAAAAATCCAAAAATGCATATTTACACCATTTAGTCATTTATTTAACCGTTTCTATTTAATTATTATCCGCATAATTTTTCTGTTTAATTATTTCATATTTACATGTTTATTCTGTTTACTTCTAAATCCAAGGGAAAATCGATTAAATTTGTCGACTTCATGTCCTCAAGTCTAATCGCGCGAACATTCGCATTTCATTAAAACTTAGGATAAATTTTCCTCAAATATTCAATCTTTTCAAAACTTATACCCTTTAAGCAAAAACTTCGACATTAGGTCGTCGTATCTTCAAAAACCCGTCCGTACCCCTTTTTTCGGCCAAAACAATTTATTTTCTTCAATCAAACGAACAATTTTAATAAACAGATATTTCAAAAGGTTCCTATAGAGTACTATAGATACATTGGGTGCTAATACCTTCCCACTGTATAACCAACCCCCGAACCATAGATCTCTTTTCAAAAACGCCTTGTATTTTTATTACTTTTAAAAGTATTATTTACATTGCATATTTAGGGTTTTATTTCGCTCTTTCCCCTTTCCCTTGGAAACAATAAAGCGCGGTGGCGACTCTTGCTTTTGTGAGACGAATTAATCAATAATTCGATCTCCGATTTACCCCGCTACATTTTTTATCGCTACAGAATTGGCGACTCTGCTGGGGAAAGATTGACCTCTTGCTGGTCCATCCCTAAGTGGGTTAAGCCTAATTTGTTTTATCTATTTTATTATTATTTGATTTATTTGATTATGTGTTTAAATTGGGGTGTTTGGGTTTTTTGCAAAGGACGAATCCTATACCCGGATTAAGTAACACTCAAGGAATAGGACGGGCGGTATAGTCATGTTAACTTTGAGGGAGTAATCCCGAAGAAGGAGGCATGAGATCCCCCACTCAATGGAAGGCCCTCTTGAACTTAATATTTGTTTACCGAGTAATCGGGAAGACATTATTATTTTCGACCTAGGAGCCCGAGAAGTTGAGGACCGTAGAACCCTAACCCATCTTGGCCTTTTCAGGTGTAGCGCGGAGACTATAACGGAGTAATTTGGAAGTAGTTGTTACGCGATGCTACGCTGGGACGAGTTTCTCTTGAGAATATTGCTAATTATTGAGTAATCGAGACGTTGGTAATATCCGAAGGAGGAATGTAGACTCCGAGAACTCTTAGAACCTTGTCTTACAGGTGTGATTGAACCATTAGTACATACCTTTGGGTGGGCTTTACCCTTAACTCCATGCTGAACGTTGAACCTTTGAACCCCATGTTTGTGAACTTGTGTGTGACTATTGCATTATCATTCATTCATGCATTCATCAACATCTTTGTAAAAAACATGTTTTTCAAGGAACTTCGGAATGATTTTTGCAGACATCTCAGGTCATCATGGAATTTGGAAGGAGAAACACTCGAAGCTTTAGTTTTAAGGAGCCCGAGATTGAAGAACTAAAGAGTTTGATTCCGAAGATCGAGAACCCGACGGATTTTCAGAAGAAGTATGGGTCCATTATACCTCTCATGAAGCGCAAGATGAAGGAAGGCATTCTTAATACGTTGTTTCAATTCTACGATCCTTTGTACCGATATTTCACCTTTCCGGATTACCAGTTGATGCCCACCTTAGAAGAGTACTCCTACATACTCGGTTTTCCGATCATCGACTGTGTTCCTTTTTCTGGATTAGAAGAGGAGCCCAAATCTCACGAGATAGCGACCATCACCCACTTGAAGAAGTCAGAGATAGAGGAGAACATGACTACAAAAGGGGGAATCCGAGGTTTGTCTGCGCAGTTTTTGTTGAGGAAAGCTCGTCATTTTGCTGAGATAAAAGATGATGTTGCCTTTGAAGACGTCTTTGCTTTACTTGCTTATGGTTTATTCTTGTTCCCTAACGTTGATAAGTTTGTGGATATCAACGCCATCATAATTTTCTTGATTGGAAATCCAGTTCCTACGCTGCTCGGAGATACCTACTACTTCATCCACCTTCGAAACTCTTATCAAGGAGGGATGATTATTTGTTGTGCACCGTTGCTATATCAGTGGTATGTCTCGCATCTACCTGGGTCTGATGTTTTCTGGGATCTCGAGAAGGAGCCGCGTTGGGCGCCAAAGATTATGGCTCTCACTCACTTCGATATTGACTGGTATAATCGAGTTTACTACGACGTGAAGATCATCGATAGCTGTGGTGCTTTTCCTAACGTGCCTCTTCTCGGTACGAGAGATGGAATTAACTATAACCCTGTTCTCGCGCGCCGTCAGTTTGGGTACCCGATGAGAGATAAGCCAAACAACATCCATGTGAGTGGTTTCTTTCTACAGGAAGGCCAAGATCATCAGGCAGCTAAGAGGGAGATCGAGGGAGCTTGGCGCCACATCCATAGGAAAGGGAGAGATATGTTAGGACATAGAGGCGCCGTTTCTTTGGAGCCTTACTTACAATGGGTCCGTGCTAGGGCTTGTGTTCTCAAGATGCCCTATAAACTTGAGAAACCTTTGTTCCCTACCGTTGCATCATCATCTGTTGTTATCCCTATCGCAAACGTAGGAGAATACCAAGGAAATATGGCTAGGATGAAGTCCGAGAGGGATGCTTGGAAAGAGAAGTACCATATGTCTGAATATGAGAATCGAGTCCTGACTCGACAGCTAAAGGAAAAGGAGGAGTTACTCTTTATTCAAGACGGCTGGTTCATTGATCATGATGAGAAACTTCGTCAAAAGGATGCTTTACTGAAGAAGTATGTTAGTGAGAGGAAGAGAAAGAAGGAAGGTTCGGTAAGCGTTTCTCTTGTTCTTAATCCGCAGAAGGAAATCATTGATCGACTGGTAGATGAGAAGAAAGAGATGGAAGACTTTTATGAAGAGAAGATCAAGAAGCTCCGGTTATAGTTGGTGTTTGGTCCCTCATCTGGTGATTCTGAGTGATCTTTAGCTTTTAGTTTTATTTTATTGATGTCATTTTGTAAAACTATGTAAATGAGCTTCATGCTCCGAAGTTGTAATTTATTGTTTTATTATGGGCTTCATGCTCCAAAGTTGTAATTTATTGCTTTATTTTGGACTTCATGTTTTAAAGTTGTAATTTATCGCTTTATTATGGATTTCATGTTTCGAAGATGTAATTTACTGCTTTTATTATTGGGTTGTTATCCCAAAGTTTTAATTTATTGTTTTGTTATTCCAAGTTGTAAGTTGTAATTTACTGTTTTTGATTAATGGATTGAGTTTTTGTTGTTCCAAATTCCTTTACCATTGATGTATGCAAAATTATCGAAGTTCCTTGAACAAACTATTAAAATGAATCATCATTTGCATCACACATCATGCATCATTCAACATTTCACTTCACACTTTTTTAGAGTCTTATCCTTGTTCTTTTTCCACTCCAAAGGTTGTCAAGTTGTCTCACCGATACGACACTCGAGCCAATCGTCAGAGGAAAATGGAAGATTTGGAACAGGAAAACCATGAGCTTCGTGGGGAGGTTTCTACCCTTCGTGTCGAGATGGAAAAGTTAACTGCGTTAGTGGAAAGTTTGGTGGCTGTTCAGAATCAGCCATCGACTACAGCTGTCGAGATTCGGACTTCAACTCCAGTGGTTTCCGAGACTGTCACCGTTCCAACCTCTGTGACTCAAATCAACTCTCCGCTTCAGCATCAGATGCCGAAAGGTTTTCCGTGGGGAATGCCTTACAACTTTGTGCCAGAGGGGTATCAGCCTGCCGTACAGCCTTTGTTTCAACCTGCTTTGTCTCTTCCTCAACCAGAGACAACTTCCATACCGCCAGTAATTCCGTCTGTGACACCTTTTCCGCAACCGATTATGAAAATTGTCGCTCCTGTGGTTCACTCCGTTCCGTACTTGAATGAACCTACTTATCCTGCCGAGCCTGCTGAAAGTTTGGGTCTTTTTGATAGAATGGAAGAATTTCAAGATCAGTTCCAGGAAATGCAGAAGGAGCTTAGAGCGTTAAAGGGGACGGATTTGTTTGGGAAGAATACGCACGACCTTTGTTTAGTTCCGAATGTCAAGATACCAGCAAAATTCAAAGTGCCAGACTTTGAGAGATATAAGGGTGATTCGTGTCCTAGAAGTCATTTGACAATGTACGTGAGAAAGATGTCTACGTATTCCGATGACCATGACTTGTTGATTCATTATTTTCAAGATAGTTTGACGGGTGCTGCTCTAAAGAGGTATATGGGTTTAGACAGTATTCGGATCCGCAACTTCAACGATCTTAGCGAAGCCTTTGTTCACCAGTATAAGTATAACGTTGACATGGCGCCGGACAGGGATCAACTCCGGGCGATGTCGCAAAGAGACCGAGAATCTTTTAAGGAGTACGCCCAGAGGTGGCGTGAAATTGCTGCTCAAATCTATCCACCTCTTGAGGAGAAAGAGATGACGAAGATATTTTTGAAGACTTTAGGGTCCTTTTACTATGAAAGAATGATAGCCAGCGCACCCAGTGACTTCACCGAAATGGTAAGCATGGGCATGCGGTTAGAGGAAGGGATTTGTGAAGGGCATTTGGTTAAAGAAGGTAGTCCGTCTAGCAGTACTAAGAAGTTTGGAAGTGTTTTCCCGAAAAGAAAAGAGCAGGATGTCAGCGCTTTGTTCCCAGGTAGACCTAGGAGAGGTTACTCTCACGTTGCGACAGTCACTCCGGCTGTCCGCCCAGCTTTGATGACCCCAACTCATCAAACTCCACCAACTCAACAACAACCATTTCAGCAGCAGCCTCGACAACAGGCTTATCCATTCAACAATCAGAACCGTTCACCCAGAAAACCGCAGTTCGATGCCATTTCTATGACTTATACTGAATTGTTCCCTGCTCTTATCAGAAAGAATCTCATCACGACAAAGCCTCATCTTGTCGCACCGAATAGTACTTCTCCGTGGTACAAGGCGGATCAGTTTTGTGAATATCATCAAGGGTCGCCGGGGCACAACCTTGAGAATTGCTTTGCTCTGAAGGCGGACGTGCAGAAGTTGATTAAGAATGGTATCTTGTCTTTCAAGGATGTTAATCCAAATGTTAGAGATAATCCTTTGCCTCGACATGGGGCAGCTTCAGTGAATATGGTGGAAGGTTGTCCGGGGAAGTTTCGAGTTTTTCAAGTTGAACACATAAGAGAATCGTTGATCAGGGTACATCAGAGTTTGAGGAGACTTGCCTTTGTTAAGCACCAGCATGATTATGATGTTTGTGAATTTTGTTCAAGAGAGGTTGATTGTCCTATTGTGAAGGAGGACATTCAGAAGTTGTTAGACCAGAGAGTTATCACTATTACGTATGACAGAGATCCGAAGGATGAAGTGAATGTTATAATACCGCAATTCAATTTGCCTGAATCAGTAGAGATCGCTTACGACAGTCAGACTGCACCTGTTGCTCCTTTGACCATTTACCCACCTGGTCCTGTGCCTTACAACTCAGACCAAGCTATACCGTATAAGTATAATGCCACAATGATTGAGAATGGGATAGAAGTCCCTATACCAACAAGACCGTCTTTTGTTAACATTGCTGATGTGAGTAGAGTTACTAGAAGTGGACGTGTCTTTGCAGCAGTACCTTTGAAGAGACCAGAAGTTCAAGTCAGGAGGCCCATACTGTTAGAACAAAGTTTGAATCTACTACCCTACATTTAAGTTTTAATGATAACAAAGTTAAAAGATATATCATTTATGTGATTCATGTATGAACTATCTGCTGCCTAAATTATTATGTTCTAATTTGCAGATACTCTGATTGATATAAGCAAGAACACACCTATTCAGCATCAGAATTTGGTTCCTGACATCAGCATCAGAAGTTGCCATATCAGAATGTCAGAATCAGATGATCAACTCACGTACATGCTGAAGCCTGATGAACAAGACTGCGCTCAACACTCTGATAAAGAAACACAACAGTTCATCAGCAGCTAAGTAGAGTCAGAATGAGCCAAGCCAGAACTTGCATTAAGTAAGCAACGGTACTGTGCATTGAAAGCAAGTTAATACCAACGGCCTCATTCCAGACAAGATCTGCTCGATAAGGAAAGTTTGTTATTAGCATTGAATCAAGAATATTGCATCCAACGTTCAACATCTCAGTGTTATATAAACAAGACTTTGAAGATTGAAATGGCTAATGCTCTCCAAATCTTTACACGCATAAAAGCTGATCAAAATCTTCTTTCTCTGTTTTGCTAAACACTACACATTCTGATATTCTATCATTGTTTATACATCACAGTTGTGATACAGTTTTGTAGAAAACATTCACACACTTAGATTTGATTTCTTTGTAAGAAAGTGTTTCCTTGACAAACCGGGTTGTGGTTTGCATCAAGAAGGCTTTAGCAGTTGTTAAAGCAGTCTGTAATATTCAGTTGAATATAGTGGATTAAGACCTCGTTGGAGAGAGGCGAAATCACCTTGACGGGTGGACTGGAGTAGTTTGAGATCAAATGAACCAGGATAAAAATATCGTGTTCATTGCATTAGATTTCAGTTTTACAATTCAACCCCCCTTCTTGTGTTTTTCACTACTTCAATTGGCATCAGAGCGCCTGGTTCTGAGCTAAAAACACTTAACCGTGTCAGTACAAGATCCAGCGTCAGAAAAACACAATGGCAGGAAACAACTCTCACATCAGCAATGACAACAATGAGGACAGAGACAGATTCAGCGGCAAACCTCCAGTCTTTGATGGAGAAAACTTTGATTACTGGAAAGACAGAATTGAAAGCTTCTTTCTGGCACATGATGCTGATCTGTGGGATATGGTGACAGATGGATACACGCACCCTGTGAATGCAAGCGGTCAGAAGATTGATAGAAAAACAATGTCTGATCAACAAAAGCGTGACTTCAAGAATCACCACAAGGCCAGAACCATCCTCCTCAGCGCCATCTCCTATACTGAATATGAAAAGATCTCCAACAGAGACACAACAAAGAACATTTTTGACTCACTCAGAATGACGCATGAGGGCAACGTTCAGGTCAAAGAAACTAAAGCTCTAGCGCTCATTCAGAAGTATGAGGCGTTCAAAATGGAAGAATCTGAATCCATTGAAACAATGTTCTCAAGATTCCAGATTCTGGTAGCTGGTCTCAAGGTTCTGGACAAAGGATACTCTACTGCTGACCATGTCAAGAAAATCATCAGAAGTTTACCCAAGCAGTGGAGACCAATGGTTACAGCTCTGAAGCTAGCTAAAGATCTCAACAAAATCACTCTGGAGGAACTTATCAGCTCCCTCAGAAGTCATGAGATAGAGCTAGAAGCTGATGAGCCTCAGAAGCAAGGTAAGCCTTTAGCATTAAAATCTAACAAAAAATTTGAGTCTAAAGTTTTGCAGGCAGTTGAAGAAACATCTGATGGATCCTCATCAGAAGAAGACGAACTCTCTCTCCTTTCCAGAAGAGTAAATCAACTGTGGAAGCAAAGACAAAGGAAGTTCAGGAATCCCAGAAGATCTGATCAGAACGAGTCTTCTTCCAGATACAGAAGGACAGATTCTTCCTCTGGATACAGAAGATCTGAAGGCTCCTCCAGTAGCAAAAAGCCAAACACCAAGGACATCATCTGCTATGAGTGCAGTGAGCAAGGACACTATAAGAGTGACTGCCCAAAGCTTCAGAGGGAAAAGCCCAAAAAGAAGTTTGGAAGAGAGAAGAAGAAAAGTCTCATGGCTACATGGGATGACTCTGACTCGTCTGAAGCTGACTCAGAATCAGATGATGAGAGGGCAAACATAGCTCTCATGGCTAACATCTCAGAAGATAGTGAAGCTTCTGAATCAGACTCAGAATCAGATACTGAAGAGGTATTTCCTAACTTTGTTGTTAACTTTACAAAGGCTGAACTTGCTGAAAGCCTTAATGAGATTCTGGAACGGTATCAGCAAATTAGAGTTAAATTCAGAGACCTGAAAAGGAATCTTGAATCTGACTCTAATAAGACTGAGAGTCTCAAATTGGAGAATTCTGAGCTGAGAAATAAGATTTCAAAATTAGAAAACACTTTACAAAACTCTCAGAAGGAACCAATTTCTGAAACTCCCAGCAACGCTGATGAGATCATCAAGGAGTATGATCACAGTTTCCAAAAGTTCCTCGCTAAAAGCATAGATAGAAGCAGAATGGCTTCAATGATCTATGGAGTTAGCAGAAACGGCAGGAAAGGAATAGGATACCAAGGTAAGGTTCCTACACCAAAGAATGTCATGGACTTAACCATTAAACACACTCCTCTGAACTCACATTTTGTGTATGGTCACACACATGATATTAAATACACTAGCAGTAAGCACTCTGTGAAACCAAAATTCAACCAGAGTTTTGGTAAAACTAACAAATCAGGACCCAAGAAAATCTGGGTACCTAAGGATAAAATAATACATGTTGCAGATATCTTTAGCAGCAAGTCAGAAACACCAGTCATGGTACCTGGACTCTGGCTGCTCACGACACATGACGGGAAGAAAGCATATGTTCCAAAGCATGGAACTTAAGCCTGGAGGCCACGTTGGCTTTGGAGGCAATCAGAGGGGAAAGATAATTGGCTCTGGAACTGTAGGTAATGGAAATCTTCCCTCTATTAATATTGTTCTGCTAGTAGATGGATTGATGCATAATCTGTTATCCATAAGTCAATTAAGTGATAACGGTTATGATATAATCTTTAATCAAAAATCATGTAAAGATGTTAGTTAGAAAGATGGGACTATCCTGTTTAATGGTAAGAGGAAAAACAACATTTACAAAATCAAACTTTCTGAACTAAAGAGTCAGAATGTAAAATGTCTTCTGTCTGTTAACAACGAGCAGTGGATCTGGCACAGAAGATTGGGGCATGTTAGTATGAGAAGAATATCTCAGATTAACAAACTCAATTTGGTCAGAGGACTCCCTAATTTGAAGTTCAATTTAGATGCTCTGTGTGAAGCATGTCAGAAAGGCAAGTTTGCAAAACCTTCTTTTAAATCCAAAAATGTTGTTTCTACCTCTAAACCATTAGAACTTCTGCATATTGACTTATTTGGACCAGTTAAAACTACTTCAGTCAGTGGTAAGAAGTATGGGTTAGTAATCGTAGATGACTATAGCAGATGGACATGGGTAAAGTTCTTAAGACACAAGGATGAGTCACACTCTGTGTTTGTTACCTTCTGTAACCAAGTTCAGAATGAAAAGGATCTTAGAATCGTGAAAGTCAGAAGTGATCATGGTGGAGAATTTGAAAACAAAGACTTTGAGTCATTCTTTAATGACAGAGGCATTCTGCATGATTTCTCTTGTCCTAGAACTCCCCAACAAAATGGAGTTGTAGAACGAAAGAACAGAACATTGCAAGAAATGGCCAGAACCATGATCAATGAGACAAACGTTGCTAAGACCTTCTGGGCAGAGGCAATAAACACAGCGTGCTACATTCAGAATAGAATCTCAATAAGACCTATTCTGGAAAAGACTCCATATGAATTGTGGAAGAACAGAAAGCCCAACATTTCATATTTTCATCCATTTGGATGTACTTGCTTTATATTAAATACAAAGAATTATTTGAACAAGTTTGACTCTAAAGCACAGAAGTGTATTATGTTAGGATACTCTGAACGCTCGAGAGGGTACAGAGTATACAATACAGAAACACAGATTGTGGAAGAATCAATCAGTGTTCGTTTTAATGATAAGCTTAACTCTGAAAAGTCAAAGCAGAATGAAGTTTTTGCAGGTATGGAAATTGAATTTACAGGTTCTGAAGACAAGTCATCAGAAGCTCTCAACACAGACACTCCTTCAACGTCTGAAAGGAGCACTGCTAGCAATCCTACAACAGCTGCTGATCAACCTCAGAAGAGATTACCCAGAAGCAGCTTGGATCACCCAGAAGAGACTATCTTAGGAAGAAAGGAAGATCCAATCAGAACAAGAGCAAGCTTCAGAAACTCTGAAGAAACTCTTATGGGACTTGTGTCTTTGATTGAACCTTCTTCTATTGATGAAGCACTTCTGGATAATGACTGGATTCTGGCAATGCAAGAAGAGCTGAATCAATTCACCAGAAACAACGTATGGGATCTCGTTCCCAGACCAAAAGGATTCAACGTTATTGGAACAAGATGGGTGTTCAGAAACAAGCTAAATGAACAAGGTGAAGTCATCAGAAACAAGGCACGACTGGTTGCACAAGGTTATAGTCAGCAAGAGGGGATAGACTATACATAAACCTTTGCCCCAGTCGCCAGGTTAGAATCTATCAGACTTTTAATTTCATTTGCTGTTAATAGAGGCATCACTCTGTATCAGATGGATGTCAAAAGTGCATTCTTAAATGGTTATATAGAAGAAGAAGTCTACGTACACCAACCCCCTGGTTTTGAAAATACAAAACATCCAGAACATGTTTTCAAACTAAAGAAGTCACTATATGGTCTGAAACAAGCTCCCAGAGCTTGGTATGAAAGGCTAAGTAATTTTCTATTAGAAAATGAATTCACCAGAGGGAAAGTGGACACTACTCTATTCTGTAAATCAGTTAAGAATGACATCTTAGTCTGTCAAATCTATGTTGATGATATTATTTTTGGTTCTACTAATCCTTCTCTTGGAAGAAAATTTGCTAAGTGTATGCAGGCAGAATTTGAGATGAGCCTCATGGGGGAACTGAAATTCTTTCTAGGAATTCAGATCAATCAAACTCCAGAGGGAACTTACATTCATCAGAGCAAATACATCAGAGATCTTCTGAAGAAATTTGACCTCTCAGAATGTAAGCCATCAAAGATTCCAATGCATCCCACGTGCATTCTGGAAAGAGAAGAGGTAAGCAAAAATGTAGAACAGAAAGTCTACAGAGAAAATCTAGTGATTACAGCTTAGTAGGCTACTGCGATGCTGATTTTGCTGGAGACAGAGTGGAACGTAAAAGTACTTCTGGAAGCTTCCAGTTTCTGGGAGAAAATCTGATCTCTTGGTCCAGCAAAAGGCAATCAACAATTGCGCTATCAACAGCAGAAGCTGAGTACATAGCAGCAGCAGGATGTAGCACACAAATGCTCTGGATGAAAAGTCAGCTTGAAGACTTCCAGATTTTTGAGAGTATCATTCCTATACTCTGTGATAATACTTCTGCTATTTGCTTAAGTAAGAATCCCATTTTACATTCTAGAGCTAAGCATATAGAAATAAAACATCACTTCATTAGGGACTATATTCAGAAAGGTATTTTGAACTTAAAATTTATAGATACAGACCATCAATGGGCTGATATCTTTACTAAACCCCTTTCAGAAGATAGGTTTAATTTCATTCTGAAACATCTCAGCATGAAAATCTGTCCAGAGTGAAAATGTTTTAACTCCATATATTTACCTTCAGAATGTAATTGTTTTACTGTGAACTTCTGATCAATCTTCTTTCAGAAAGATAGAACATGCAGATTGTATCAGATGCAAGTCTAAAGATCTGAGAGTCTAAGCTCAAAGACAGACGTGCTGATCACTACATCAAACAAGTGTCATCCAATCATCAGCAAATCTCTGAAGCAGAACGCGTGCACGCTTCTGAGAAGGCAAAGCGCTGATTGGGTGCATTGAGACACATGTCTGGTAACCGTTTTTAAGTATCTTTCTCAAATTCCCCAAAATCAGCAAGCATTTAATAAAAAGTAATCCTGCTTTTAAAATGCAATCATGATTTTTCTCTTTCTTAAAAACGTTTATCTTTTCAAAATTTTATTGAAACTCTATTTAAACACATTAACCTCTCATTCTAATTCTTTACAGTTTCTCACTAATACTCAAGCATTCTCTGCATTTTTTCTGTGTTCATCTCTTGCAAAACCCTTTTTCTCAGTTTCTTCTCAAAACCTTTTTAGTGTGAACATGGCAACCTCCAGCAGTGCTTCTGCAGGTCCTCAGAAGAAAGCATCATCTGAGCAGTATCAAGTGCCATTCAGAACACTCCTCACTCCTGTGAAGAATCTTGAAGTGTTATCTGAATTGATCATTGATTTTGGAAGCTTGAAGGAGAACAGTTTTGACCTAACCGAAGAAGTTAGGGCACAGAAGTGGGAAAGGTATTTTGACAGGTTGGTTGGACCAACATTCCCTATGTTAGTCAAGGAATTCTGGATTCATGCCAAGGCTTCAACACATCTAGTCACCTCCTTCGTTATGGGGAAGAAGATTGTGATCACTGAGGATCACATTGCAAGGTTAATCGGTTACAATGGCGGTGGCGTCCGTTGTGTGGACATGGCTGAGAGATGTGCTGACGTGGGCGTGATAGCTGCAAGGATTTTCACCCATGGGGTGCCCAGCAGCAAGATCAAAGATCTGAAGGATCATTATAGAGTTTGGGCTAAGATAATTCTGGGGTGCTTCAACCATAGGAAGCCAACCAGTTCACCTGATTACATAAATGTGGATCAGCAGTTTCTGATCTACTTTATTGATCAGAAGATAAAAATCAATTTGGCTCATTTTCTGTTCAACCACCTCAAAACAAGTGTGAAGGAAACCAGGGAAGAAGAAAGAACAAAGAGGGATTGGATACCCTTTGGAAGGTTGATATCAGATATTCTGACAGAGAATAGGCTGATTGAGCATCTGATAGAAGCTCAGGAGTTAAGCATCATTGAACCAACTGTTGGGAAACCTCTGAACACGAAGAACTTAAAGAAAATGAAGTTGATAGAGAATATCCAAAAGGAACCCAGTGCTACTCCTATTGCTGATATCACCAGCAGAAGAGTTCCTCTAAGTGACTTTCCTTTATTTTCTGAGATAGAATCTAAACCAGAGGTGGTTCTCAGATACTTGGATGCGTGCAAGGCAGATGGTACAGATCCAAATCTGATTATCAAAGCTCTGCATCAACCTCAGCAAGAAGTGACTCTGAAGAAGACGAAGAAGAGGAAGGCACCTTCAGAAGGATCATCCCAGCAGACACCCAAGAAAAGAGGTAATTTATCTGCTGCTTCTATTTTAAATTCTTCTACTATTCCAGCATCTATTCCTCCTCAAACCTCTCATAGAATCTCAATCCCCATCCCTACAATAGATGAAACTGTACCAGAAGAGGACCCTTCTGAGGCATTAAAACTCATAAGACCCAGAACCAAACATCCCAAACCAACAATCTCCACAACATCAGCAATTGACAAAGTGCTGTCTGACATTGATCAACACACTTCTGATCAACCAAACTCTGAACCACAAATTGTCCCTCCTCCACAACCAGAACAACAGCAATCTGCTGAAGAACCAGAACAACAACAACCATTCTCATCAATTCCAGAAGAACCCCTTATCCCTGAACAACCAGAAATTTCAACAACTTCTCCTCAACCAGAAATTAATCCACCATCACTTCAACCAGAGTTTCATCAATCTGAAACTCCTTTTCCTCAACCATCTGAACCCCATTCACCTCAACCATCACCTCTGGCAATCCAGCTGCCAGGTGGAACAACAATCACCCTGGCACAATTGCCATCCTCACCAGAATCTACACCACCAAATACTCCCAAAACACCACCCAGTCCAATCATAATTTCTGATTTTGAAACTCCCTCTCCAAAACAAACTGCTGCCAAGAAAACCTCTGAAAACCCCAGCAGGACCTTCATAGACTTAACCAGTCTTGACCGTCTTGCTGATCTGAAACATAAAATTGCCATCCCAAAACCAAAACAACCAGATGTTGGCTCTGGTATTATGAATTTTGAAACAGGTGTGCAGCAATGGATTGCTTCTTTGAAGCAAGTCAGTCCTGGAATGATTGACCCAGCTGCTTCTGATCAGCTCTGGTCACAATTCAGACTTTGGGTACGTGCTGAAGGCCTCAAGTTGTAGGATATCAACTATGAGCAGGCACAACAGAATTTCAGCAAGCTTCTGAATGAAGTTGGAAGTTAGCTTCTGAAAGAAGACGTGCTCCCTCTGGATAGTGAACCTTGGTCTGAGAAACAGCTAGCTTCAAAGGTGCAACCAGAAGAAGACAAGACCATTCAAGCTGAAGAAAGTCAAGCAGAAGATGTCGCAGAAAGCTCTCAGAAGCTTCCTGCTTCTGATGCTTCTCAAGCTGCCTTGGACAGGAAGACTCTGGAAGAACTAAAGATGAATGACATGCGTCTGCAGCAGAGGATGGATGAAAACGACCAGAAGATGAAAGAAAGAATGGATGTGCAGGATAGCAAGATTGACACTGTTGTCAGCATGGTGCACAAGCAGAATGAGACTGCTGATCAGATCAAAGCCATGCTGGAGAACCTGTTCACACGCTTACCTCCCCAACCTTAGTCTTTTTTTCATTCATGTCTTTTTCATGTTTTCTTTGATTTTATGATGTACTATTTGAATATGTTTTGTACTATTTTCATGTTTTGATTCTGAACCTTTCAATATGACAAGTTTTTCTGATCTTAATTGTTTTAGCACTCACCTACACTTTTTGATTGCTGACAAAAAGGGGGAGAACAAGAATGATATTTTAAACAATAACGGTTAACTAAGACAGAAATTCTCAAACATTCTTACTCTATTACTTGAAAATGTTTTTTTTTGTTTTGCTTAAAGTCTACAGGTACAAGGAAGCTCCAGGACACTCTGAAGACTAAAAGATATGAAGCTCTGATCCGCTCTGATACTCTGATCCAAAGCAAAGCTCTGACAAGAAAAGCTCTGATACGCTGATCTGACGCTCTGCTCTGATATGCTGATCTAAAGCTTCTGATAGTCAAAGACTCTGATACTCTAATGTTCAAAGAAAGGCAAAAAGATATGATCCTGAAGAACACATGTAATCAAAGGGAAGTAATAAACTCAGGGGGAGTATCTCTCAACTCTGATATCTTTCTTACCCCTTATCTTTGATAACTTCTTACTCTGATGCATCTCTCTGATACCTTTTCACGTTATCTTCATTTAAAAATATCTAGTTTTTGTCATCATCAAAAAGGGGGAGATTGTTAGAACAAAGTTTGAATCTACTACCCTACATTTATGTTTTGATGATAACAAAGTGAAAAGATATATCATTTATGTGATTCATGTATGAACTATCTGCTGCCTAAATTATTATGTTCTAATTTGCATATACTCTGATTGATATAAGCAAGAACACACCTATTCAGCATCAGAATTTGGTTCCTGACATCAACATCAGAAGTTGCCATATCAGAATGTCAGAATCAGATGATCAACTAACGTACATGCTGAAGCCCGATGAACAAGACTGCGCTCAACACTCTGATAAAGAAACACAACAGTTCATCAGCAGCTAAGCAGAGTTAGAATGAGCCAAGCCAGAACTTGCATTAAGTAAGCAACGGTACTGTGCATCGAAAGCAAATTAATACCAACGACCTCATTCCAGACAAGATCTGCTTGATAAGGAAAGTTTGTTATTAGCATTGAATCAAGAATATTGCATCCAACGTTCAACATCTCAGTGCTATATAAACAAAACTTTGAAGATTGAAATGGCTAATGCTCTCCAAATCTTTACACGCATAAAAGCTGATCAAAATCTTCTTTCTCTATTTTGCTAAACACTACACATTCTGATATTCTATCATTGTTTAGCAATCTAGTTTCTAAGCTTTAATTTGTGTATACATCACAGTTGTGATACAGTTTTGTAGAAAACATTCACACACTTAGATTTGATTTCTTTGTAAGAAAGTGTTTCCTTGACAAACCGGGTTGTGGTTTGCATCAAGAAGGCTTTAGCAGTTGTTAAAGCAGACTGTAATATTCAGTTGAATATAGTGGATTAAGACCTCGTTGGAGAGAGGCGAAATCACCTTGACGGGTGGACTGGAGTAGTTTGAGATCAAACAAACCAGGATAAAAATATCTTGTTCATTGCATTAGATTTCAGTTTTACAATTCAACCCCCCTTCTTGTGTTTTTCACTACTTCACATACCGGCAGAAGTTCCAGTGAGAAATGTTGAACCAAGGGTTGAGATAGGCCGATCCAGTGAACCTATCCCTCACCCTGAGGATGATGAGATTCTGAAGCTTATCAAGAGAAGTGAATATAAGATTGTGGACCAACTTTTGCAAACACCTTCCAAGATTTCTTTGCTTGCTTTACTGAGAGATTCTGGTGCCCATAGAGAAGCTTTGATGAAGGTCTTGGACCAGGCGTTCGTGGATCATGATGTGACGGTTGACCAATTTGATGGAATTGTGGGAAATATTACTTCGTGTAATAATCTTGGTTTCAGTGATGAAGAGCTCCCGGAGGAGGGGAGAAACCATAATATGGCTTTGCATATCTCAGTAAGTTGTGGAAATGATACCTTATCAAGTGTGTTGGTGGATACAGGTTCGTCGTTGAATGTGATGCCCAAGACTACTTTATCTCGGCTCTCATATCCAGGTGCTCCTATGAGACCTAGTGGAGTAATTGTTAAAGCGTTCGATGGTTCTAGGAAGACAGTCATTGGTGAAGTGGATCTTCCTATAGTAATTGGTCCCCATACTTTTCAAATCACTTTCCAAGTGATGGATATTCGTGCTTCCTACAGTTGCCTATTGGGTCGTCCATGGATCCATGATGCTGGGGAAGTCACTTCCACGCTCCATCAGAGATTGAAGTTTGTGAGGCATGGGAAGCTAGTGATGATCGGTGGAGAGCAGGCTATGGTGGTAAGCCATTTATCATCCTTCTCTTTTATTGATGCTGATGAGGATGTGGGAACCCAGTTCCAAGGTCTATCTGTTGCCAAGAATGCAGTGAAGAAGCAAGGGGCATCCATTTCTTCTTTTGAGGATGCGCGACGAGTGGTGGAAAGTGGTTCGGCCGAAGGATGGGGCCAGGTGTTGACTTTGCCCGAGAACAAGTCTGGGGAAGGTCTAGGTTTTCGTCCCGTGTCTGCGAGAGTCAAGCAGGAAGTGGTTGTTCGTCCGATTCAAGAGGTTTTCCGAAGTGCAGGGTTTATACATCCTGAGGTTGATGCTATCGTAGAAGATGATTCCGAGGAAGATTTTCCCGATTTTGTGATGCCTGGACTGGCTTGCCAAAACTGGATAGCTGTTGATGTTCCTGTTGTTATGCACATTTCCGAGTAATGTTTTGTTTCATTTTTCTTTGAAAAATTCGCTCTGCCCAAGGTGAAAAGTATTTTGTGTCGGGCTATGAAAAATAATTCCTTTTGCTCTGCCCAAGGCAAAAGAGAAATGTCTGGGCCCTCTGTTTCAAGTATTTCTCTTCAATGAATAAAAATGTTATTTTGTCCACTACTGTTTTATTTTTTTCACTTTTTTCTGGGAAATAGTAATGAAAATTAATTGGTAGTAATAGGAAATATAATTGTTTTATTTGCACAAAATCGATTTCTAAAATAAAGTATAATCATATGTGCAGATTAATCCATGACTTAACCATCGAAAACAATGATCCTATGCCCTCTCCCAACTTTGAATTCCCTGTGTTCAGAGCCGAAGAGGAGGATGACAAAGAGATTCCTGTTGAGATTTCCCGTTTTCTTGAGCATGATGAGAAGGTCATTCAACCATTTGAAGAACCTGTAGAGTTAGTCAATTTGGGTGATGAAGAAGTTAGAAAGGAAGTCAAAGTCGGAGCATTGCTTATCCCAGAAGTCAAAGAGAAGATGTTGGAGCTTCTCAAAGAGTATGTTGATGTGTTTGCTTGGTCCTACCAAGATATGCCGGGTTTGGACAACGATATTGTGGAGCATCGTTTACCGTTGAGACCTGAATGTCCGCCGATTAAGAAGAAGCTGAGAAGGACTCGTCCCGATATGGCTGATAAGATCAAAGAGGAAGTTCAGAAGCAGATTAATGCAGGTTTCCCTGTGACATCGGTCTATACTCAGTGGTTAGCCAACATAGTGCCTGTTGCAAAGAAAGATGGCAAAGTTCGGATGTGTGTAGACTACCGAGATCTGAATAGAGCTAGTCTGAAGGATGACTTCCCATTACCTCACATTGACGTATTGGTCGACAATACCGCCAAGTTCAAAGTCTTTTCTTTCATGGACGGTTTCTCTGGTTACAATCAAATCAAGATGGCACCAGAAGATATGGAGAAGACCGCTTTCATTACACCGTGGGGAACTTTTTGCTATCGGGTTATGACGTTTGGTTTGAGGAATGCTGGCGCAACATACCAAAGGGCCATGACTGCTTTGTTCCATGACATGATGCATAAGGAGATATAAGTGTATGTGGATGACATGATTGCCAAATCACAGAATGAGGAGGATCACTTGGAGCATTTGTTGAAGTTATTCCAGCGTTTGAGAAAGTATAAACTCCGTCTGAATCCCAACAAGTGCACTTTTGGTGTTCGTTCTGGAAGACTTTTGGGTTTCATTGTCAGTCAGAAAGGTATTGAGGTAGATCCTGATAAAGTCAAAGCTATTCGAGAAATGCCCGCACCCAAGACGGAAAAACAAGTAAGAGGATTCCTTGGGAGACTGAACTACATTTCTAGGTTTATATCTCATATGACTGCTACCTGTGGGCCGATTTTCAAGCTTCTCCAAAAGAACCAAGGATGTGTGTGGACAGAAGATTGTCAGAGAGCTTTTGATAGCATCAAAGAATATTTACTTGAACCTCCCATTTTGATTCCTCCAGTGGAAGGAAGACCTTTGATTATGTACCTGACTATATTAGAAGACTCCATGGGATGTGTGCTTGGTCAACAAGATGAGACTGGAAGAAAGGAGCATGCTGTATACTATCTGAGTAAGAAATTCACAGACTGTGAGTCTCGATACTCATTGCTTGAGAAAACCTGTTGTGCTTTAGCTTGGGCTGCTCGCCGTCTGCGCCAATATATGATTAACCACACCACTTGGTTGATCTCCAAAATGGATCCGATCAAGTATATCTTTGAGAAGCCCGCCTTATCTGGAAGGATAGCCCGTTGGCAGATGTTGTTATCTGAATATGACATTGAGTATCACACTCAGAAAGCAATCAAGGGGAGTGTTTTAGCCGATCATTCGGCTCACCAACCAATTGAAGATTATCAATCCATCAAGTTTGATTTCCCAGATGAAGATGTTATGTACTTGAAAGCTAAAGATTGTGAAGAGCCGTTACCTGAAGAAGGACCTGATCCCGAATCGCATTGGGGTTTGATATTTGACGGAGCTGTGAATTCCTATGGAAATGGAATTGGGGAAATCATCTTCACTCCCCGAGGCACTCATATCCCGTTCACGGCGAGATTGAAGTTTGACTGCACGAACAACATGGCTGAATATGAGGCATGTATTATGGGTCTCGAAGAAGAAGTGGATCTAAGGATTAAGATTCTTGATATTTACGGAGATTCGGCATTGGTGATTAATCAAATTAAAGGAGAATGGGAGACTCGTCATCCTGGTTTGATCCCTTACAGAGACTATGCTAGAAGATTGTTAACTTTCTTCAACAAAGTGGAATTACATCATATCCCTAGAGATGAGAACCAAATGGATGATGCTTTAGCTACTTTGTCTTCAATGTTTCAAGTGAATGGTTGGAACGATGTGCCTACAATCAGAGTTATGCGCCTTGACAGACCTGCTCATGTGTTCTCAGTAGAAGAGGTTACCGACGACAAACCGTGGTTCTATGACATTAAACGTGTTCTCCAAACTCAAGAGTACCCACCTGGGGCATCAAATAAAGATAGGAAGACGTTGAGAAGATTAGCAAGCAGTTTCTTTCTCAATGAAGAAGTTTTGTATAAGAGGAATTACGACGTGGTCTTGCTCAGATGTGTAGATAGACGTGAAGCGGACATGCTGATGCAAGAAGTGCATGAAGGATCTTTTGGCATTCATGCCAACGGACATGAAATGGCTAGAAAGATGTTGAGAACTGGTTACTATTGGATGACAATGGAATCTGATTGCTGCAAGTATGTGAAGAAGTGTCATAAATGCCAGATTTATGCGGACAAGATGCACGTCCCGCCGACCCTCCTCAATGTTATCTCTTCACCTTGGCCTTTCTCTATGTGGGGGCATTGATATGATTGGAATGATTGAACCCAAAGCTTCAAATGGTCATCGTTTCATCTTGGTAGCGATCGATTATTTTACTAAGTGGGTGGAAGCGGCATCTTATGCTAATGTAACCAGACAGGTGGTAGTCAGATTTATCAAGAATCAGATCATTTGTCGATATGGCGTCCCGAGCAAGATTATCACTGATAATGGTTCGAATTTGAATAACAAGATGATGAGAGAGTTTTGTGAAGAGTTCAAAATCGAACATCATAATTCTTCTCCTTACAGACCGAAGATGAATGGAGCTGTTGAAGCTGCTAACAAGAATATCAAGAAGATTGTCCAGAAGATGGTGGTAACTTATAAAGATTGGCATGAAGTGCTTCCGTTTGCTCTGCACGGATACCGTACCTCAGTTCGAACTTCAACAGGCGCAACCCCATTTTCCCTGGTTTATGGTATGGAAGCAGTACTCCCCGTGGAGGTTGAGATTCTATCTCTGAGAGTGTTGATGGAAGCTAAACTTGCTGAGGCTGAATGGTGTCAAAGTACATATGATCAGTTGAATTTAATCGAAGAAAAGAGATTGACAGCTTTGTGTCACGGTCAATTGTATCAGCAGAGAATGAAGAAGGCTTTTGATAAGAAGGTTCGACCGCGCGAGTTCAGAGAAGGTGACCTTGTGCTCAAGAAGATATTGTCTTTCCAACCTGATTTTAGGGGCAAGTGGGCTCCAAATTATGAAGGACCGTATGTCGTTAAGAAAGTTTTCTCTGAAGGTGCTTTGATTCTCACCAATATGGACGGTGAAGAACTCCCGCGTCCCTTGAACGCCAATGCAGTCAAGAAGTATTTCGCTTAGGTAGGCTTTTGGTCAGACCAATCTTGGCATTTGAGCACATTTTGGAATTCGAAGTTGTTAGGGAGAATAGCGATCATTGTTTTTGTGTAACCTTTTTATTTCATGAACTATTTCCCAAACTTTTGTAAACCGTTGGAGTCGCATTGTTAGCGAACTACCATATTATTAATGAAATTTGAGCATTTACCTTTTGTGGGCAAAATTTTAATTTTTGTGGAAATACTTGAAACAAATTTACTTAAAGTATTCTTATTTTAAAAAAATGTGTCGTGAATAATGGAAGGAATATTAACAGTTGTTCCGAGGATGGTCAAGCCATGAGATGCAAAACAGTACAGTAATTTATCCTTGCATGATGAACATGTTTTCTTTCCAAGATCGTCATGAGGTGTTAGTTGTGTAAACTTGCGTTTCTGGTGGTGCTGAGTTTGGTGACTCCCCAAGTGTTCCAGTTAAGATTTGTTTCAGTTAGCTTTATCTGGGAAATTTCTGAAGTATGGTACGCTTTGTCTCTTGCCAGTGGTCTTTTGGTTTTGTAAGATTGGATTTGAGTGCTTTTCTCCTCAGAAGGCTTGAGCCTTGTGGCGTGTCACGCTCCGACGTTGCTTTGTGTTTCCAGTTCCAGTTATCTTCCGTCTTTTTAAGATTGGCCGAGTATCTATCTTTTTGTGACATTTTATCGTCTTCAGGATATTCCTTCTGTTCGTTTTGTCAGCATAACATTCATTTATTCATTCACACTTATATCATGCACGCATACTCGCATTTGCCGTTGACTTTTGGGTTGTACTTTGTTTATTCAAATAACGTACATGTTTCTTTCCAAGTAGAAGGTTAGCTTAGGCAGAAAATGTGCTTCCTTTCTAAATTTGCCAACTGAACTAATCCTCATAGATGATTTTTGATTTAGCTCACCTTGCCCATTTCTGGATAGGATGAATTCCCCAATCGAGTTGCTTTCTCATTGGGTAGAGTCTTGTTTGGCTGTTTTCTCTCTAGTTATTCCTGGATGAAGTTATTGTCTCTTGCGTAGGCTATCTCATTATTTTCCCCAGTGAAGTCGCGACCTAGACGAATGGTGCATTTATTTTGCACGTTTAAATATGTGATCTCCTCGGGAATGGACTGATTCATGATTCTCTTTGACGAAGAGTTTTATTCTCTGCCAGTGTCATCGCAACTTCTTTCTGAGTTACTCTTCGGAAAACGACAAGCGGCAGCTCTTCACGAGAAACTTGTACGTATATTATCATCGTTGGAAAACGACAAGCGGCAGCTCTTCACGAGCAACTTGTACGTATATTATCATCGTTGGAAAACGACAAGCGGCAGCTCTTCACGAGCAACTTGTACGTATATTATCATCGTTGGAAAATGACAAGCGGCAGCTCTTCACGAGCAACTTGTGCGTTATTATTATTGGAAGAAGACAAGCGGAAGCTCTACACGAGCAACTTGTACGTTATAGACATCGTCAGAAAACGACAAGCGGCAGCTCTTCACGAGCAACTTGTGCGTTATTATTATTTTTGGAAAACGACAAGCGGCAACTCTTCACGAGCAACTTGTACGCCATTTTATCTTGTGGAAAACGACAAGCGGCAGCTCTTCACGAGCAACTTGTGCATTATTATTTTTGGAAAACAGCAAGTGGCAGCCTCTTTATTTGAGCAGCTTGTATGTTATTGGTATTTTCTTTGGACGACCGCAAGTGGCAGCCTCTTTAATTGAGCAGCTTGTATGTTATTGGTATTTTCTTTGGACGACCGCAAGTGGCAGCCTCTTTATTTGAGCAGCTTGTATGTTATTGGTATTTTCTTTGGACGACCGCAAGTGGCAGCCTCTTTATTTGAGCAGCTTGTATGTTATTGGTATTTTCTTTGGACGACCGCAAGTGGCAGCCTCTTTATTTGATCAGCTTGTATGTTATTGGTATTTTCTTTGGACGACAGCAAGTGGCCGCTTCTTTATTTGAGCTACTTGCGCATCTACAACCATGTTATCTCAGCATTAATGAGTATATCTCCGGAAATCTCGCAGAGAAGCTTGTCATGAATCATTACCTTCAGAAGTCGGTAATCCATCATCAGCAAGATTGTTTGCTTTTCGTCTATCTTCGACCTTGAGTTGTGAGCTCACTGTTTTGGGTCAATAATCTATTTATGGCCTATGTAAGATGCCTTCTTTGTTAGGGTCATAGGTCGTATTCCCTCAATTTTATTCACTGTCAAGAGTCTGTCGTTTGAAATCAATGGCTCGTTTCCCCAGTAATGTATAATCCATGTCTCTGTGTTTTGTTGGTGTTCGATTCCCCCAGCATTGTCTTGTTTCATACAATATCTTTCTCTGTGAATTCAATCAGTGCATTCATGTCAAACATAATGGCGGCATCTTAGGACAAAATTTGCGTATTATGTATTTAAGTACCTTCAATCTCGTCGAAACGAAGACTTTAATCTTCATATCTCCGGATAGAAGAAACTTAAATAGGGGCAGCTGTTGTACCCCAAATTTTGACCTAAGATACCATCTCCCATCTGCATCATTACATTGCAAGCGTTTTGATCTATTGATTTTTAAAAATTCATAACTTTTTCAGGCCGAGAGCTGTTTATTTTTGAACGCTGAATTTATTAATCGATCAATGATCAAACAATGTTTATTAATTATTTATTATCTTAAATTTAAATAATTGGAATCTATTTTCGGTTATTATATAATTTAAAGATTTATGAATAATGAAATAAACATTTGGAAAGAGGTTTATTAATTGGTCAACAATGATTATTTAATTATTTACCCTTTCTAAGTTAAATAATTGAAATTCTATTTTTAATTATTATAATTTAGAAAATTATGAATAATGAATTAAATAATTGATCAATGATGTTTATTTATTTGTTTATTATTCGGAATTTAAGTAATTGAAATTGATTTTTTAATTATTATAATTTAAAGAATTATAAACAATAAATAAATAATTGGAAAGAAAAAGAATTAATTGGGAAATAATAGAATTTTATTCACTTTATTCTATTTATTACAATTGTTATTTAAATATTGTATTATTTACAAAATATTTATGATGACAATTACATAAAGAGTTTAACGTAAAATAAAAACTATTTTCCTAAATTCTAAATCTTCATCTTCTATCCAATGCCTTTTTGTCTGCTCATTTGATTTTACCTGCAAAAACAATTAAAAGAAAAGTTAGAATTAAATAAATGATTAAAAGCAGAAAATTATTTCAGTGTTCATCATTAAAAGCAACGGCTGGAATCAGTTTACCCTTTTTTGCAAATCACGGGATTTCTCCCGATTCACAAAAAAGGGAGGAATTTTTATTTTTCATAAATGAATGCACAATTTAAAATGCACAAATTCATTTTTATTTTTCAAAACTACATAATTAAAACCAATTGCATTTTAAAAAAAGGGCCAAATGCATATTTCAAAAATATACACAACATACAAGATCAACAGCATATGCAAGAAAGCCAACGTAAACCTTTGCCATGTACATAGGAAGAGTCCAAAACAAATAGGCTCCACTGTGCCATTGCAAGTCAAAAGGAAATGTGCAGTTTAAAAAACCATTTTGCAAGTAAGTATATTTCCTTTTACATCATGTTCCAGCCTATGCAATTTCAGAAAATACAGTACAGTACATCATTTCAATGCATCAAATGTACCCATGAGAGAGAAGAGAGATAGAAGTATGGTTTTTACAGGTTTTGGTTTAGACAGAAGTGGATACAAAACAAAATCAGCAGCATCTCATAAGAAGAATGAAAGCATGAAAATAGAATAAAAACAAAATTGCTGTAACAGTAATATGCAGAAGGCCAAGAAAGCTAGTAAAATAATTCAAAACCTGTGGCATAAAGGAGATGCCAAGCAACTGTATAACATAACACAAACAAACCCCTTCAAAAACAAGAAGAGTTCATAACCTACACAAGCCTTCCACGTTCAAACTGTAAAAACAAAAGCAAAAACCTTTGTTCTCCAAGTCCAAAACAAAAACCAGTGGAGTCTACAGTCAAAAAGGCTAAACCTGCATAGAACCAAAAAAAACAACATGTCCTAAACCATTCCAAACAAAATGCTAAGCTTGCAACCATCAAACAATATAGCCTACTGCATAATACCACAAAAACCAGTACCATACATAACCATTGTCAAAACCCTCAACCTGCTATCAACATAAACCCTTCCTACTGCATAATACCACCAAACCAGTACCATCCATAATCATATCCTAAAACCATCCCTACTGTCAAACATACACCACACAAACCTGCCAAACCAACATAAACAAAATATAGCCTACTGCATACAAACCTCAACCATTACCAAAAACCATAGCCTACTGCAAAAACCAGTAGAACCAACATCAAACCATTCAAAACCAACAAACGCCATAACCATTTTCCAAACCATTATACCATAGCCTACTGCAAAAACCAGTAAAACCATAACCATTTTCAGAGCTTAAGCCATGATAACATAAACTATGGCCTAAAACCACAAAACAATTCAAGCTCAACATTCATCATAAGGCAAATTCGAGGCAACAGAAGAAGAGAAGTAAGATAAATACAGAGTACCGGTAGTCCGGAGCAAGCCCACAGCGTCGAACCTCGCCGTCCCGGCCTCCTAGCTTTCCTCACCTTCCCTCCTCCTTCTCCAGGTAGTTTTTTTTTCACCCTCTTTGTTTTTCTTCATAATACCTCAATAATCATGTGAAAAAATGAAGAAAGAATCAAATCAGTACCAAAATCACAACATGCAAATTGTAACGAAATACCACGAATACGAAAACGAACTTACCGAATCCGTCGCCCCCTAACATTATGCTGGAGGGAAGAGGGAAGTGAAGAGCTGGTGGCCGTTGGGACAGAGGGAGACTCAGAGCTACAGAAGCAAAGCAAAGGCGTAGAAAGATGGAGCGAAGAAGAAGACGGTACAAACAAGTGAGCGCCGTTCTCCCAAAACCTTAACCCTAATTCAACTAAGCAAATCACGTTTAACCCTAACAAAAAACTTATGAAATTTTTTGGACCAACCTATTCTGCCTAAAGCCCAAACGTACTGCTTATACACCCCCTTCCCTATCTTTTCGCCTTGGGCCCTTCAGAACCCTTTTGGCCCATTTAATTGCTCATCCATTTTTTTTCTAATACACCCTTTTCCTTTATTCCTTTTTTTAGTTTTTAGAACTATTACTCATTTAGTTTAATCAAATAGATATAATTTAATTACACATTTTAATAAGGTGACCCATTTTATTAACTTTAGGTTTATTGGGTATTTTTTTTAAATATTCCTTTTTTAATTAGGTTTAAGTTAGTAACCTTTTAAGTATTCATTTAGTTTTGATTATTTAATATTTCTTCAAAAATAATGCTCTCATATAAAACTCTAAAAAATATATAAAAAAATAGAAACTTAAAAAAAAAACTTAAAAAAAATATTTTTATTTTCCTTAATTAATTCTCATTACTTTTATCCATATTAAAAATGCGTAAAAAATGAAAACTATTAAAACTTTTTTTTCTTTTCATTAATATTAAACAAAAATCCAAAAATGCATATTTACACCATTTAGTCATTTATTTAACCGTTGCTATTTAATTATTATCCGCATAATTTTTCTGTTTAATAATTTCATATTTACTTGTTTATTCTGTTTACTTCTAAATCCAAGGGAAAAGCGATTAAATTTGTCGACTTCATGTCCTCAAGTCTAATCGCGCGAACATTCTCATTTCATTAAAACTTAGGATAATTTTTCCTCAAATATTCAATCTTTTCAAAACTTATACCTTTTAAGCAAAAACTTCGACATTAGGTCGTCGTATCTTCAAAAACCCGTCCGTACCCCTTTTTTCGGCCAAAACAATTTATTTTCTTCAATCAAACGAACAATTTTAATAAACAGATATTTCAAAAGGTTCCTATAGAGTACTATAGATACATTGGGTGCTAATACCTTCCCATTGTATAACCAACCCCCGAACCATAGATCTCTTTTCAAAAAAACCTTGTATTTTTATTACTTTTAAAAGTATTATTTACATTGCATATTTAGGGTTTTATTTCGCTCTTTCCCCTTTCCCTTGGAAACAATAAAGCGCGGTGGCGAATCTTGCTTTTGTCAGACGAATTAATCAATAATTCGATCTCCGATTTACCCCGCTACATTTTTTATCTCTACAGGATGATAGAACCTAAAGCTTCAAATGGACAACGTTTTATCTTGGTAGCAATTGATTACTTCACCAAATGGGTGGAGGATGCTTCATACGCTAATGTTACCAAGAAGGTGGTTGTGCGCTTTATTAAGAATAATCTCATATGTCGGTATGGTGTGCCGAGCAGAATTATCACTGACAATGGCTCAAATCTAAACAACAAGATGATGACAGAATTGTGTGAAGAATTCAAGATCGTCCATCACAATTCATCTTTGTACAGGCCAAAGATGAATGGGGTTGTTGAAGCTGATAATAAGAATATCAAGAAGATTATCCAGAAAATGGTTATTACTTATAAGGATTGGCATGAAATGCTCCCTTTTGATTTACATGGATATCGGACATCTGTCTGCACTTCAATAGGAGCAACCTCATTCTCCCTAGTGTATGGAATGGAAGCTTTACTCCCAGTCGAGGTTGAGATTATGTCTTTGCGTGTGATAATGGAAACCAAGTTGTCAGAGGATGAATGGGTCCAGAACAGGTTTGACCAATTGAATTTGATTGAAGAGAATGACAGCTTTGTGTCATGGATAGTTATATCAGAAAAGGATGAAGAAAGCTTTTGATAAAAATGTCAAACCTCGTGAATTCAGAGAAGGCGACCTCGTGCTCAGGAAGATCATGTCTTTTAACACTGATTCTAGGGGAAAGTGGACTCCCAATTTTGAAGGTCCACATTTTGTCAAGAAAGTCTTCTCTGGCGGTGCATTAATTCTTGAAACTATGGATGACGAGGAGTTCTCACGTCCCATGAATGTTGATACATTGAAGAAATACTTCTCCGAAAGAAATAAAAGAACATATCGCTAAGTTGAAAAATCGAAAGGGCGGCTTAGGCAAAAAAAAGCGTCTCGGTAGGCCGAAAACCCGAAAGGGCGGTCTAGGAAAAAATTAGAGACATAAACAGAATAAATATCCCGCTAAGTTGAAAACCCGCAAGAGCATCTTAGGCAAAAGTTAGGGACTTTCTTGGCAAGTAACTATATCATGCAAGATCTGATCTTGGAAGCAACAATCTTCTCGAATCCTCATCATACTTCGACGGAAGTTGCTGCTCAGGATTCCAAAAGCTGTTAGAGGGGATAAAGGTCATTGTATCTCAATTTATCTTTTCCATTATATATTACAAGTTTCCAAACTTTGTAATCATCCATTGAGTCTCGCCATTTGCAGACTACCATTCTATTAATAAAGTTTGAGCTATTACCCAATTCTTTGTGTTTCTTATTTTATTTAGCTTGCAAAGACTCCATTTATTATTGATAATAACTTTCAAAGCAAAAATATTAAATAATAAAATCGATTTTTAAAACGAATTTACAATTTTCTTTTACTTTAGAATTTGTGATGCGAAAAAAAACAACAACAACAAAAATGATGATCCCAGGAATGGACAAACTCTAATTGTTTTAAGAGGTTTTTGTTCCCCTCGGGAAGGTTTACTCAAGATGATTCACCGTATTGGGTTTGTGACTCTCGTATCCTCTGTCAAGCTTGGATTCATTTCTTCTCTTTCCTGAGTTTTCATGAGGTGAAGATTCAATCCGCGATTTCTCCAGTGATGTTTTCATTCGGTCTAATGAGAGTTATTTTTCCAGAAAAGTTGGTATCATAATCACTCTTGAAGAACAAAGTCTCAGGTTTGTCTAGTGAAGAATGTATTGTGGTTTTCCCTTTGAGGATGTGGTGTTAACCTCCCCGATGAAGTGGGCCTGAATTCCCCAGTAAATATTTTGATGATTTAGTGTCCATCTGCTTTACTTGAGATTGGTTTTGCAAACCCCAGTAGGAGTGTTACTTTTGAAAACATTTGTTTCCCCGGTTAAGCCTGGAGAAGGATGTTCTATCCCTGTATTTGTACTATTTTATCACTTTGATTTGTCTACCTCCAAATTTCGTTTCTCCCCAGTAAAGTTAAAGCAGGAAGTATATTTTGTTTCCTCAGTTGGCATCTACTTTTTCCGGGATTGTTCACTTTGGATGTGATATAGCCGAGTGTTGTTTGTGCCCGAGTTGGTTTTTCCTAGTTACTCCCTGTGTTATTTGTCTGTTTTGTCAACATATACATGATAACACTCATACATTCATACATACATCATGCATAGTTAATTTTAGCAAATCATTGCTCATTTGCATTCATTAATTTTGTTTGTTGACATATTACCCTGTTTTACAGAGTTGTGTTTTCCTCTCTCCAATAGAGTGTCAACCTTAAGCAGAAAGTGTATGTTCTTTCAACATCCCCACCGAGTTATCCCTTGTTGGAAGATTTTTGCTTTAGCTTTCCAGTATAGCTCTTTGTTTGAATGATTTGGATTTACCTCTTGAGTTTATTTCTCAAAGGATTTATTTTGGTTGACTGTTTTACTCCAGTTTATTTCTGATTTAAATCTTTGTTTCCCAGCAATATTATTATTTTGGATTTCTAAGAGCTTCGAGCATTGGTATGAGAATGTGCATTTATTTTGGCACGAGAAAACTTTTATCTCCTCAGCAGGAATATGTTGGCATTTCCCCAGGAAGTCATATATCTTTCCCCAGGAAGCCATATTTCTTTCCCCAGAAAGTCACTGTTACCATCCTTCCCATAACAGCAAGTAGTCGGTCTCTTTATTTGAGCAACTTGTACTTCCCCATAAAAGTCAACGTTAGTTTTTTGCTATCTTCTTTACGAATGGATAGTTTGCAGTTTATTGTCAAATTACTCCAGTGGATGGCAAATATTTCAATATCCCTAGGGACAGTTTGTTGTGAAATCTTTGCAAGCAGAGGTCTGTTTATTTGAGACAGCTTATATATTACCCTTCACAGGCGGAGTGCCTCGGTTAAAGAAGAAGTTGAGACCCATTCTCGATGAAATACTAGAATTTTTGGAAAACTTGTTATCTTTTTGCTACCATCAATGAACGTTGGTATTTCATCGTCATTGAACGGCGGTGCTATGATATATTTTCTCTCTACCTCCAGTGAAAGTTGGTAGGTCATCGGCAATGAACGTCGGTGATTTTTATCTTTTTGCTACCCTCAGTGAGCGTTGGTAGTTCATCGTTAGTGAATGGCGGTGCTATGATATATTTTCTCTCTACCTTCAGTGAAAGTTGGTAGGTCATCAGTAGTGAACGTCAGTGATTGTTATCTTTTTGCTACCCTTAGTGAACGTTGGTAGTTCATCGTCAGTGAATGGTGGTACTATGATATATTTCCACTCTACCTTCAGTGAAAGTTGGTAGGTCATCGGCAGTGAACGTCGGTGATTGTTATCTTTTTGCTACCCTCAGTGAACATTGGTAGTTTATCGTCAGTGAACAGAAGTGCAATGTTATATTTTCTCTCTACCTTCAGTGAAAGTTGGTAGGTCATCGACAATGAACGTCGGTGATTATTATCTTTTTGCTACCCTTAGTGAACGTTGGTAGTTCATCGTCAGTGAATGACAGTGCTATGATATATTTTCTCTCTACCTTCAGTGAAAGTTGGTAGGTCATCGGTAGTGAACGTCGGTGATTGTTATCTTTTTTCTACCCTCAGTGAATGTTGGTAGTTCATCGTCAGTGAACGGAGGTGTTATGATATATTTTCTCTCTACCTTCAATAAAAGTTGGTAGGTCATCGATAATGAACTTTGGTGATTGTTATCTTTAAGCTACCCTCAGTGAATGTTGGTAGTTCATTGTCAGTGAACGGCGGTGTTATGGTATATTTTCTCTCTACCTTCAGTGAAATTTGGTAGGTCATCAGCAGTGAACGTCAGTGATTGTTATCTTTTTTATACCCTTAGTGAACTTTGGTAGTTCGTCGTCAGTGAACGGCGGTGCTATGATATATTTTCTCTCTACCTTCAGTGAAAGTCGGTAGTTCATCGACAGTGAACATTGATGATTTTTATATTTTTGCTACCCTCAGTGAATGTTGGGAGTTCATCGTCAGTGAACGGCGATGTTATGATATTTCTCTTCCTTCTACCTTCAGTGAAAGTTGGTAAGTCATCGGCAGTGAACATTGATGATTCTTTCTCTCTGCCTTCAGCAAATGTTTGTACCTTCGCCTTCAGTGGAAGTTGGTGTATCCATTGACCATTTTACCATCCTCTCTGATTTAGGTCTTTTTGATCCACCAGTGATTTATTTTCCTTGTTGGGTTACTCTCTTGTTTCTTTATTTTTGTTACATGTGCATTCATGCTCATAAGCATTGCATGGCATCTTAGGGCCAAAAATAGGGTTTTTTTTATATTTAATTATCTTCGATTGTGTCGACACGAAGATTTTTAACCTTCGTATCTTCGGATAGAAGAAACTTAAATAAGGGCAGTTGTTGTACCCCAATATTTTCCCCTAAGATCCCTTCATCATACCATATTGATTCAATCACAACAAGATCACATTAGGGTTTTTGGTTCTCCTCCCTATCTTTAGCTTTGAGGAATCACCAAGCTCCTTGACTTGCTTTTCTTTTGCGATCATGCATGTTTTGTTTTGACTTTCCTCTTAATTAATAAAATCCAATGTTGTTTTGTCTTACAAATAATGAAGGTAAAGACAATGTGGCTTAGCAAGTTGATCCATGGGTTCATGAGTTTATTTCCATTCCCTAGTCATTAAAGCTTGGTAATTTTAAACCTCGCCATTGAAGTTGTTTTGGAAGAAATGACATGGAAAGGTTATTTTGGTTCACCACATTTCAAGGCTATCAAATTTGGTTCAAAACTACAAGGGATTGATTGAAGAAGTTGTCATGTTTGAACAAGGCTTTGTTCCTATTGGTCATAAGTTCATATCTCTATCAATTCTCAAGATATGAAAGTTGTTTTGATGGCTATGAGTTTTCATTATCATCATCAACAACTTCTATTTACAAAGAAAGAATTTTGGTACAAGAAAGTTGTTCGAAATTTTCAAGGTTCCTCATGGCATTTTCTTGATCTAGGAGCTAGGGTTTTGAACTTTAAAGAAGCATATCTTGCTCATCATTTGGTATTTTTGAGTGATTCCAAAAAACTACTTCTCTTCAAAGGGTCATCAACATGTCACTTCAAAAGTTTCAAGGAGTTTTCATGTGGAAGAAGCTTGATGATGATGAAAGATTACAAGTCCTCCAGATGATCCCCCAATTTCTCATGTGTGACTTCAAATGATCATAACTTGGTCAATTTTTATCACTTTGAGCCCATTCGTTTTCCATAATGATCTAGAGGATGTGAAATTTATGCCTTATTTTATGTGCAAAGTGAGAAAATGTATGGAAGATTACCTAAGGATGCAAAACATTATAGGTCATTTCATGATTTTGCCAACTTCAACAATTTATAACTTTCTCAATTTTTGGAGATTTTGAACGGTTCAAGTTTCAAATTGTCATTAAAGAGTCCTATTTAATACCATCTTTTTTGGTCAAGAGCAAATTCCAATTGGAAGGCCATGTTTGGATGCAAAAAAGTATAGGTCACTTTTGAAGAAAATTTTGAAATATTTCTATGTATGGAAAGTCAACCCTTTTTCTCCAACTTTGACTCAACGCAAGTTTCAGCTCAAGCATCCATTTGATTCCATTCCTTTTCCATTGCAAAGATTGTAATCTCATCTTTCTAAAGCTTCAAGAATCATACCTTAAGACCCCTTGAGCTGAGAATGCCATTGTTTCAAAAGTGGTAACTTGGAATTGAAGTTTCATTGCAAGTCAGAATTTGAATTTCATATTACAACCTCTAAACCTCAAATTATCACGCGTTTTGGGTCTAAATGTGATTATCCAAATTTCCCAAGTGGATTAGTAGATCAAAACGCGCGTTTTGGTTGAATTTTGACAAAAGAGAAGTCACATTTTCTTCATGATGCAGACCCACACGAATTCCCTCCAAATTGCATCATTCACCCTTCCTTTTGATCCCATTTGCTTCTCCTATAAATACATGAGCTATCCCATTCATTTTCTCAATCTTGGATAGCCAGAATCACCCTTCCAAACTTATTCCATAACTCAGAATTCAGCAACTTCGAAATCTATTCTCAAGCCTTTTTCAATCCAATTTCTCTATCAATTCACTTTCCTTGATCTTCCCTGAAGCTAACCATATATTTACATTCAAGAATCGTGCCCTATATTGCTCCATAGAGGTCCAGTTTCAGAGCTCAGCAACTCAACTTCAATAGGTAGATTTATTCATCAATTCTTTAAAACTTTGATATCATTGTGATGCACCCATTACCATGGTTCTAGTTGCAACACTTACTTTCAACTGGAAACACGTTTTGACCATGAAATTTCAAATCCCTTTTCAAAAATTTCCTTCCAAATTGCTTGAGCTACAATTTATATAAATTTGTCGCGAAGGTGTGGTTGTCTTCGTCTTGAAGAGACGAAGCGAATGACATAGGTTTGAGCTTCTAATTTTACAGTTTGAGAGACCTATAATTCACGTTGGTTGGAGGTTGAAGATGACCAACGTGTCATCTTCCAACCAATGATGGCGCACCACATTTTATTTTTGAATTCTGATTTAATAATTGATTCAGTGCTTTATTCACTAATGACCATGATATGCACAGCGCGCCAGATCCCTTGGATTTGATTACTAACCCGTTTTGACTCTCATCCAATGGTCCACATATTTTTTACTTTTATTTTCTTTTCTGATTTTTATATTTAATTGTTTTAAACTTCAAAAAATCATAGAAAATTCATTTTTAGTCGAAAAAATCTGAAAAAATTATGAAAAATATTTTTGATTATTCTCTTTCTGATTTTTATTTTTTCACAATTAAATTTTGTATTTTTGTATTTTTTTTATAAATTTTCACTTTATTTGATTTGTTTTAAATACTTAAAAATACTTTTATGCATTTTTAAATACTGAAAAAATTATGGAGGGATCCAATCATATTGTGACAAATATTGGTGACCTTATTTTGTTTTTGTTTATGACTTTGTTATTTTTTATCATTTTTGGTTTATTTTACCCATTTCTTTTAATTTTAAAAATAATTTCTAACTTTAAAAAATTACCAAAAAATTTATAAAAATCATTTGAGTTGTTTTCTGATTTTTCTATGGTTTTACTTTTATTTCTTGATTAACTGGAACATAGTTGATATTTTTTCTTTTTATTTCTATTCTTAAACATTTTTAAACCTTTTTTTAATGTATATATTAAATGTAATATTATTTTGTGATTATTTTCTGGTTGATCTTGGGTTAAATTTTTGATTATGAGCTTTATTAACATCATTGGATCCATGGTGTTGATTTTAACTCCACAAATATGGATGAATGATTTTAATAATGTTTGATTAAATTTAATTCAAAAGTGGTTTATATTTTCTCTCACACCCCACTTCATCTCATCCCCTTCTTATTGCACTAAGTGTTATTGGAGCATGATCTTTATATCATGTCTCAGAAAAATTGGTGCATAGATTGCTATTGACCGGCCTCAAAATAGGTGCGACTTCTATATAAGTCCACTTACGATTGCTTAACATAGCGCTAAATTTTGTTCCGACTCGAATAAATGATCATTCGTGGCCCAAAATTATGTTTGCAAGCCCAAGCATGTTAATTTAATCTCTTTGATCCAATAACCTTGAGATCCATTATGTGGAGGCTTTGGTTCTACTAATCCTCTAATGGATCTATAACACCTTTGGTCAACGCAGATCACTTAAACATCGTTGATCATTAAATGGTACTTATGAGGATTCCAAATGGATGGTATACTTGACAAAAATCAAATGCAACTTGTTGTGTGGAGACTTTGGTTCTACCATTCCTCTAACAAGTTCCAAACGCAAGTTTCAAGATGATCATTCAACTAACCACTAATCATTAATAATTTACTTTATCTTGTATTTTTATTATATGCCCTTTTATTTTTATGCACTATTTACTTTTAGCATTTATATTTCATGTCATTTTCATCTTAGCTCATTTGAGCATTTAGTTTCTTGTCATTTTTATTTTGCTCACTTGAGATTTTATTTTCTTTTCTTAAGATACTTAATAATCAATATGAACCATAAAATCCTTAATGAAGCTTGGACTATTTGGTTACTATCCTTGGCATTATGGAGCATTGGACTTCTTGGACTTAGGATTAGAAACCTTGGCCTATGTTGGAGACCTTGTGACCTTAATTGATAATTTGTCTGGAGTTCTTTAGGTTTACCTCAAGACATTGGGTTGTTTGTTTGCTTTGTGTGCAGGTTATAGTGATTACATACTTTGTTTGTAATCTGGAATTCACCCATATATAGCCGTTACTCTGCCCAATTTTTGTGAAGACTTAATACACTTGAAGTCTGGTTCCTTCAAGAGGTCTAGTATCTTTGCTTGCTTGGTTTCAATCTAAAGAATGGGAATTCTATCTTGGCTCATAGTGTCAAGTATTGGCTTCTTGTTGGTTAGATGTTTCTTATCCCTAGCTTTTATCTTATGCTTTAGGATAGTCTCTTCTTCTCCTCCCATCTTCTTTAATTTCAAAAATCTTCTTCCTCCTTTTGAAAACACTTATTGTTTTTTAACTTGAACCACTTTCATAATAAACTTGGACTTAGGTCCATGCATTTTCAAAACATTTTAATAAATAAACCGTAATCAATCTAATCATACCTTGACCTTTTTGTGAGAAGACTAAAAGTCAATCAATCTCATTTTAAACCATTTTTGCCATTTTGGCTTTTATCTTAAAACTTTTCTCAAAAGATTAGACTCTTGTCAATTCTTGTAGTGATTCAAACAACTATACATCTACAATGTGTAGTGAAGAGAGATATTTTCCACTTGGGTGTTGAGTGAGGCATTGTTGATTTTTTTAAAAATCCAAGCCATATCCTCCACTTTGAGATGATGCAAAATCTCCTCTCCCATGATTGTGGATAGTAAGTATGTTTTCCATACGGACAATGACGATGATGTCTTATCTCTTAAAATCAACAAACACAGTTGTGTTTTAAAATTTTAAAAGAGGAAGTATGTGTACCCTTATCCCCTATTGCATGAAAGGTGGTACGTAGGCACTAAAGATTCACAACCGCGACGGGTGAAAAAATCATAAGAAACATGTTTCTTTTCCCATCTCCACCATATATTTTTACATACAACATTTTTATAGCCCAAATATACATATTTTTACAAAGAGGTTCCTGCAAAATACCGTATATGTTTAGGGTGCTAATACCTTCCCTTTACATAACCAACCCCCTTACCTTGAATCTTTCCCCCCCTCTTTTGGGTTATTTTCTCTTTTCTCATTCCTTTGAAAACAATAAAGCGCGATGGCGATTTTTTTTATTTTGATCTGTATAAGTCAAGTCAATCCAATGGCTTAGTATTAAACATTTCTACGGCTACAACTCGGCAAGTCGAAAACCTGAAAAGGCGGCTTGGGCAAAAAAGGGTATCCTGGTGGACTGAAAACCCGAAAGGGTAGTCTAGGAAAAAGTTTGGGATTTGAAGCGTATAACTATGTCCCATTGGATCACCTTGCGACCAGACCTCAATATCAACTACCAAGACTCAATCAGTACCGATCAATCCAGTCAGCTTCGGACGAGTAGCAAAGTGATGAGATGCTCAAGGACATAGGGGCAATAGCAGAATTGAAACTCAATGGGATTATTACACGTATATGTTTTCTCTTTGTACACTATTTTGTATAGTTTTCATTTTCATGGCGAAGTTCTCCTACTAGAACGTCAGTCTCTTTGTACAAAATGCCTGTTATAGGCAAACTTCAAAAAAAATCAATACAAATCGTTCCTTGGAAGTACCAAAGCTATTTGTTTTATTTTTCTGTTTTGTTTTGAAAAAACGTCCAATAATTATTTTTGACATATGCATTTAAAGATGATCACTGTTTACAAATACTTGCATAAGAAATAGAAAGATAGTTGCTAATGAATTTAAGAAATTGGGAAAAGTATAAAAAAGCAATTTGTAGTCCCGACAGTTACTCTTTCCAGAGAGTACAGGGGCAGAGACAGCGTGAGACGAAGTCACCATTACATACGACCCCGTGACATCTATGTTCCCCATAGAGTAGAAACAACCAGAGTTTTGATCTCTTCATCCCCAAGAAGGAATTACCTCCTCCAGCAAAGTTCCTTCAGAGAGATGAAATCCGTATTCCCCAACCGAGTTTTATAACTTCAAACAGTTTATAAAACTTCATCCCCGGTAATGTTTATTTCTCTAACTGTGAAAGTTTATTCCCCAACAAAGTTTATTTATCTACACTGTAAAATCTTCCAACAAAGCATCATCTCCCTCCACAGAGTTATTCTCAAGCAGAGTCAATCCTCGGCAGAATATCCTCAAATAGAAAGTGGAAATCCCCGGCGAATCATATCCATTCATTATCCTCAGCGGAAACGAAGGATTCGTCTTCCCAATACTCTTCAGCAGCAGTCCAGGATTTACTTTCCCATACTAAGAAATATCACAATAGCATTCCATATTCATACATCATGGCATGAGCATGCACATCACATACAACATAATCTCATTTATTTTGAGAACATAATCACAATGCATTTCATACATCATGACATTGCATATGAATAATTCTTTACCTTTTTCAGGGAAAGATCAAATCAACAAACACCGTTGACTACTTATGTGACTTAGTAGTCTTCTAAAAAGCTACGTATAACAAAGGGTTATCTCAGGATCTTCCTCAGAAAGATGCCCTCACAAGACCTTCTCTGGTTCAGTCAGATCGCCCCTAAGATCTCTCGGATTTCTATTCCAGATGAAGATATTCCAAGACTTTTGTCTGGTTCAGTCAAATCGATGCTAAGATTCTTCTAATTTCCATTCCAGTCAAAGTTAATCCAAGACCTTCTCTGGTTCAGTCAGATCGACACTAAGATCTATCTGATTTATATTCCAGATGAAGACATTCCAAGACTTTTGTCTGGTTCAGTTGAATCAACCCTAAGATTCTTTTGATTTCAATTCCATTCAAAGTTAATTAAAGACCTTCTCTGGTTCAGTCAGATCGCCACTAAGATCTCTCTGATTTCTATTCCAGACGAAGATATTCCAAGACTTTTGTCTAGATGAGTTGAATCAATCCTAAGATTCTTCTGATTTTCATTCCAGTCAAAGTTAATTAAAGACATTCTATGGTTCAGTCAGATCGACACTAAGATCTCTTTGATTCCTATTCCCGTTGAAGATTACCCAATACATTTGTCTGGTTCAGTTGAATCGATCCTAAGATTCTTCTGATTTCTATTCCAGTTAAAGTTAATTCAAGACCTTCTCTGGTTCAGTCAGATCGCCACTAAGATCTCTATTATTCCTATTCCAGTTGAAGATATTCCAAGACTTTTGTCTAGTTTAGTTGAATCGATCCTAATATTTTTCTGATTTCCATTCCAATCAAAGTTAATTCAATACCTTTTCTGGTTCAGTAAGATCGACACTAAGATCTCTCTGATTCTTATTTCATTTGAAGATGACCCAAGACTTTTGTCTGGTTCAGTTGAATCGACACTAAGATTCTTATGATTCTTATTCAATCAAAGTTAATTCAAGATCTTCTCTTGTTCAGTCAGATCGACCCTAAAATCTCTCTGATTTCTATTCCAGTTGAAGATAATTCAAGACCTTTACTGGTTCAGTTAAATCGACACTAAGATTTTTCTAATTCTTATCCAATCAAAGATAAATCAAGACCTTCTCTAGTTCAGTCAGATCGGCAATAAGATCTCTCTGATTCCTATTCAAGTTGAACATATTCCAAGACCTTCTCTGGTTCAGTCAGATCGCCACTAAGATCTCTCTGATTCCTATTCCAGTTGAAGATATTCCAAGACCTTTTTCTGGTCCAGTTAAATCGACACTAAGATTTTTCTTATTCTTATCCAGTCAAAGATAAACCAAGACCTCTACTGGTTCAGGTTGAATCGACCTTTGACTTGTTACTAATTTTTTTTCTGATACACCTTTCTCTGGTTAAGTTTAATCGACACTAATATTTTTTTGATTCTTATCTAGTCAAAGATAAATCAAGATCTATGCTGGTTCAGTTTGAATCGACCATTGATTTGTTACTGATTCTTTTTTGGTAGATCCTTTCTCTTGTTCAGTTAAATTGACACTACGATTTTTCTGATTTCTATTCCAGTTTGAGAAACTGCAAAGCCTAGAGTATGACTAGACAACAATTTAATCTCATTTCCTCAGTAAGTCGCTGTGAAGCCTGGAATACGACCAGATAGCAGTCAGCCTCATCATCCTCAACAACTCACTATGAAGCCTGGATCCTGACCAGATAATAGTTTACTTTCGTCTCTTTAGTTAAGAGATGACTCCCCAATAGAGTAATGGACAACTAAAGCTCATAAACTCTATTTCCTAAGATATATACTGAAATTCCCCAGCGGACTCCTCCTCGGACAGCAGGAACAGGGATCCCCATAAAGAGAATTCTTATGAAATCAACATCAATTTCGGATGGCATCTTTAAGCCCATCTCCGACGACTCTCAGTCAAATTTCTTGGATGGCATTTTAATCCCATCTCCGACAGTCTTCTGACATCTTTTCCAAATGGAATATGTAAGCCCATTCCCAATATTATTCACCAACAGTCTCACTCCGTGCGAGTGCAAATTTTTGGGCACTCTAGTGTTCAATCATCTTCCACCTTCAGATCACGAAAGGCAAACAAGCAAATCTAAATCTCCAGGTTTAAGAAGATTCAACAGGGGCAGCTGTTGTACCCCAAAATTTTCCCTCCCACTTTCACAAAAGACATACTCCTAGAGGTTCTCAATTGCTCAAGGTTGACCAAGAATTGACCAGACAATTCTCCTCCTAAGGCAATGAACCCCTAACTAGGGTTTCAATTTTCATCAAGATGGTTGATCTCCAAGAGTCTCAAATGCTTCCAATGGTCCTAATATGTACTCAATATCATCCATGCCAAGTTTCATTCCTTGCACAATACGTTTGCTCAGTCAAATGCTCAAGTATTAGAAAATCAACTATGCTAGGTCAAAAGTCAACTGTGGCCCATGTACAGTCAAACTTCAAGATTTTTTATCAACATAACATTTTAAGTGATATCCATCATTTGATCAAGTGTTGATCATGATTCCTCAAGAAATGCCCCTAATTTATCAAAAGTCAAAATTGCTAAAGTAGGGTTTCTAAAGGAAAAGTCAATTGAACTTTGACCAGGAATAACTTTCACATACTTCATCCATTTTTCCCCAACCAAAGCTCATATTGAAGATAACCTCATTCCCTATAACTTCTATTCATCCCTCAAGTTCAAGAAATGCACCATTTGAATGATATAAGCTTATACATTACAGGCCATTTGAAAATCAATTGTGTTAGGTCAAAAGGAACGTTTTGTCAAGACCATTTACATGAAGATAAAATCTTCAAATAAAAAATTGATCAAAAGAGGGATTGAAGTAGACATCTTGGGCTATCCAAAAAGTCCAAGATCATCATTGAGAGATAAAAATTGAGCAAGTTATGGCTTTCCCAATTTTGGAAAGTTTAGGAATTTTCAAGAATTATGCATCGAGCAAACTTGAAGCTTTAGGTCAATGGCTTAATTTCTTGGACTTCAAACATATTACTAAGCATATAGAGGACATCTAAATTTATTATTTTCATGCCTTGCATTTGCTAACCAATTTATTCATATTTATTTTAATTTATTTCAAATAAATATAAAATAAAATGTATAAAATAATTGGAAATGGGCTTTGAGCTTTGGATTGATTTTTGGACAGCTTAGGCCCATAAATTTCGTGCAAAGGTATCCACATTCATTCAAATTCAAAAAATGACAAGTTTCCTTATTTTTGGCCAAAGTTACAAATTTCATTCATGGCTTTAAAAACACATGTTTATGGTTGTTATTACCTTTGTTCTATTGTCTCCTCCCTCATCTCTATATAAAGGACCAATTAGAAAGCTTCAACACATGATATACATCCTGGAAAAGTTATACAAATTTTACAAAAAATATCAAAGTTGTAAAATTCGCATTTTGAGGTTCCAGCCTTTCTCAGTCCAAACAAAAGATCCAAATACATTCCTGGAGGCTCCCTGAAGCTTTTGCAATTATTACCATGCCCTGAAAAATTACAAAACGCCTTAGTAAGCTCCATTTTTATATTTTCTAACTTGTTTCATGCAGATTTGGTGCTCCTCGTAGCTAGATGTGCATTATACACCATCAGATATGTGCCATCAGATGTCCATCTGATCAGATCTAGCGCACTCCAACTGCGGGCTCACCATGTTCCATCAAGACCAATCCACATTGGATCCAGAAGCAAATTCGGGCCTCTCCCTTCATGGGCCAGCGAATTCAACAACCACACCCCCACTTTTCTTTTTATTATCTCAGGCCCATCTATTTTTTTTGTAATGTTTTAATTTCTTTTATCTTCTTTACTTAATTAAGCAAATAATAAAAAATACTCACAACAAAATTAGGGTTAGACTTTTTTTTTAATTAAAATAATGAATTGCTTTAATTAATTAATTAATTAATTAATTAAATTTTAATTACTTTCTTATTTTAAAATGAACTAGAATTTAGGATTTAATTCATGTTTCAAATGTTTTCTTAATAAAAAATGAAAAAATATTAGAATTAGATTAATTTCATTCATCATTTATTTTCTTAAATTAAATTTATATTTAGTTTAATTATTTTTCTTGAAATAAATAAATAAAAACCAAAAAGACTTTCTTGTTGTATATTTTTATTTACTAGGTTTTTAGACGTAATATTTCATTTCGTGCGGATTATTTTTATTCTCGCATTTTATATAATAATGTAACTGATTATGGGATGTAATAGTCTAGATTTAAAATTCTACACTTTACATTTTAAGTCAGATATAACTGTAATTGTCCCGAAGCCATGTAATAGCTGTAGGACTTTATTTCTCGCTTTTACATTTCTTATACGCCTATATATAAATTGTTAGTAACTTAGGCGTGTATGGAAAGACTAATAATCAAACGTTAGCTAACCTAACAAAAAGACAAAAAATAACTGAATCTCAACACACTTGCACATGCATACCTCTAAGGTATCTCCCGCTTTGGTTGCCTTTAAATAAAACAGTCACGAGGCGGGAACACTTTAGTAAAGACCGTAAATCAAAAAAGATCATAGTCCCTCGATGACCCTACATATGCCTTTCGGTAAATGATCTAGTTCCTAAAAAAATTTGCTAAAGCGTCTCCATAATTGTAAAACGTCCCTTTGATTGTCCCTTAAGATCCGACAATAGGGCTACCTACTCACTAATAGTAGGATAGCACTATCTAAAGAGTAGGAGGAAAATAACATCATTTTTTGAGTAGGTATACTATTCTTAAGTACTTGCTCAAATCTGAATTTTTCACACTTATACACTTTTCAAAAACTGTTTTCAAAAAACGCTTTATCACACTCTTGAGGACTGATACACGAGTTACGATAAAGAAAACAAAAAATTTCAAAACACACAAACACACAAACACAAACAGTTTTCAAAAATGACCAAGTACCTAAGAGCCTGTGGGAAACCACAGATGGAAAGGGCGCTAACATCTTCCCTTTCCATAATCTACCCCCTTACTCAAAAACTCTCAAAAAAAGTCTTTTCTGTTCTTTTCACCTTTTCCTTTGTATGATAAAATAAAAGTCGGTGGCGACTCTTGCTTATCGCGACATTTGCAAACAAAAAACGCAAACCAATATATAACAGTCGGTTCTGCCACCGAATCACAGTACCATTTTCCAATAACAAATGAACACAGTTTCTCAGTATGGAACAACCACGAGAATCTTTGCAGCTGATCCAACAAGTCCCATAATAGTGTTTTTCTTGACCATCCATGTGACAAAAGGTAGCGTGCAACTGCACGAAATCATCATTCATAGGGTTCACGTCAAAAATCCAGAATTCTCCAGGACATCCATAGACTATATTAACATCCTCTTCGTACTTTGCCCTAGGCTTGATTATATAAATGAGGCCTTCATTGATCATTTCCTGAAGATCAACTTTTATCTTATCACATCCCTGGATATATGTACTTCAAATACCACAACCAACATGGTCATGCGTATTGTAACTAAACTCGCAGAGGTCAGCACACACTTTTATAAAATCTCCTCTAACCAGGTCGGTATCAAAAATATGGAAGTCCCCTGGACAATCAGCAACCATGTTTATAGCATTTGCTCCTCATGCTTAGGCAAAGGATTATCTTTCACGTTAGGGGCAACATCTTTAAAGGATAAGAGGCCAGATCTCACCATCTTTCATACTTCAGATTTCAAAGGATAACAATTCTCAATATTGTGCCCTAGTGCTCCCTGATGGAAAGTATATGTCTGGTCCGACTTATAATACCAAGGTAAAGGTGATGGTATAGCAAGGGGCGGCCTGGTCTGAACCAACTTCTTTTGGATCAAAGCCGGAAGCAACTCTGCATAGCTCATTAGAATGGAGTAAAAAGCTTCTCTCTTCTGAATTTTCCATTGATTCCCCTTAGGGAATTGTCTATGATATGCAACAAAGGTTGGTGCTACATTAATGACTGGAGTCACAGAAGCATCCTATTGTTGGTATCGTTGATGCCTTCTAGTTGGTCTAATTTTACTTTATCCAATAACAACATCCATTTCACTTTCTTTCTTTCGAGATAACCTGTACGATGACTTCTTTGTCATTTCATCTTTTGTCAAGCGCCCTTCTCTAACAGCCTCTTCCAAACGAACACCAATGCTTACCATTTCGGTAAAATCACTCGGTGCACTAGCAAGCATCCTTTCATAATAAAATGATCCAAGAGTTTTCAGGAAGACCTTGGTCATTTCTTGTTCTCTCATAGGTGGCACCACCTGGGCAGCTATCTCGCGACATCTCTGTGCATATTCTTTGAACGACTCCTTGTCTCTCAGAGCCATTGGCCTCAACTGGTCACAATCAGGCGCCATGAACATATTATACTTATACTTCTTGGTGAAGGCTTCCCCTAGATCATTGAAGGTGCAGATACTACTACTGTCCGGACTCATATACCACTTCAGAGCAACACCGGTTAAACTATCTTGGAATAAATGAATAAGAAAGCGCTGATCATTAGTATGGGTAGACATTTTCCTGATATGCATCACAAGGTGGTCAGGAGGACAAGAGTTTCCCTTGTACCTCTCAAATTCTTGCATTTTAAACTTGGCTGGCACCTTCACATTGGGAACTAGGCAGAGCTCACTGGCGTTCTATCCAAACAATTCTTTTTCTCGAAGGGCCTTCATTTCCTTCTATATCTTATTGAAATGGTCTTGAAAGTCATCCAATCGGTCATAGAAACACACACTTTCACTCGGTGGAGGAACAAGACGATAAACTTCATCATTAGCAAACAACTAAGCATTCGCCGAAGGAGGTGCAACATAGTGGATCTCATTTCTAGTTGCAGGAGTAACATGAACCACAGAAGGTGAAGGAGTAGTGGTAGCTTGAACAACTGGAGCGACTTGAGCATCAAGATTATACCCTTCTGGCATGAAATTTTTAGGTATTCCCCACGTGTAACCCTGAGGCATACGGTTTTGAGTAGCAGTAGCTGGAGTAATAGAAACTGGAACTGATGGACGTTCATAGGTGACCTGTTTGTTGTGGTTGAGTCAGTGGTGGTTGATTTTGAGTAGCCACCAATGATTCCATCAAATCAGTCAGATTGGCCATACCGACCTTCAAAGCAGTAACATGTTCACGTAGCTCGCGATTCTCGTGTTCAAGATTCTCCATTTTCTTCCTGAAATTAGCCCGAGTATTATACCAATGAGACAACTTGCTGAACAAAGTAGATAAACTCAGTAAAACACCTGGGTATGGATAGTCATGCAAGAAATATGTATAAGATGATGCATGATATGAAATGCACATAATTTATTATTAATAATTTCAAGAGACTCAAAGAATTATAGACAATTTGCAAATACTAAAGTACTAACACATTTTTGAAATACTGAAAATCTCATTATACTAACTTCAAAATGGATTATAACTTTCAGTAAAAGTTTCAACAATCCCAAGCACAAGAGAAGATAGAATCTAAAATCCTAAGAAATCAAATCGGATAAATATCACTCCACACACTGATGCTTTCCCGTGAGTCTTTCAATCTGGGCCTTCAACTGCTTATTCTCTTCTGCATACCTGTCGGTGACCTCTTTCCAATCACCAGAGTCGGGAAGTGAATGACTAAGTCCTGATAAAGTTCGAGAGGAAAATAATCCTCTTTATTCTCCATCATCTCTACATCACGACTCTCAAGAATCTCAGGTAGGTCATCATTCTCCTTCAAGTCCACTCGGTAGGACATCTTTAATGTCTGACACTTATTCTTCCAAGCTTCTTTCTCATGCTGCATCCTGACTAGGGCAAGCTGAAGCTCTTCCACATCATCTAAAAGGGAGGGGTGGTCTTCACAAACATATAAAGTAAAGGTTCCTCACAGGAATATAACATCTTCAATAGAATTTCCCTTGCATGTAACCATCAGAGATAAGGTTCCAAGGCAACAACTACTCTAGGTCCCACGTCCTTTCTAATCTTCTTGTGAACATGGAACCAAGCCTTTGCAATCTCCTCCTTGGCTTTCTTATGATCCTCTCTCTCTTTGAGAAAGAAACCACTCAGATGAATACTATTTGGCTTATCTCTCATTGGATATCCATGTTGACTTTGTGCAAGAACAGGATTGTAGTTAATTCCTCCCTTTTTACCAAGAAAGGGTACATTGGGGAAACTACCACAACTATCGACAATTTCCATATCATGTTAAGCTTGATGATACCAATAAATATCTGAATTAGTGAGGGTCATAATCTTCGGAGCCCAACGAGGTTCCTTCTTAACATCCCAGAAAGCATCAGACCGAGGTAAGTGAGAAATAAACCACTGATACAGCAAAGGTGTGCAACAAATGATCATCCCTCCATGATAAGAATCACGAAGATAAATGGAGTAATAAGCATATACTAATATTGTAGGGACTGGATTCTCTATCAAAAAGATCCTGATGGTCTTAACATCCACAAACTTGTCAACGTTAGGAAATAAGAACAACCCATAAGCAAGTAGAACAAAGATGGACTCAAAAGCAATTATACCCTTCATCCTAGAAAAGTAGCGAGCTTTCTCCAATAAAAACTGAGCGGCTAAGATTCTAATTCCTTCTTTGGTACTCATGTGGGCCTTAATCTCATACTTTCCCAAATGAACCATAACAACAATCTCATGAGACTTTGCCCCCCCCCCCCCCAAAACCAGTGAAAGGAACACGATTGGTGATAGGTAAACCCAATAGATAAGAATACTCCTCCATGAATGAAAAATCTTATAAAGGATGCTCAAGGGAGGCATGAATGCATGATGCAACAATCACACACAAGATCACAAACATGGGGTCCATAGGTTCAGCGTCACGAGCATGAACTCAAAGGTACTACCCATAAGGTATGGTCTAATAGTTTATCACCTTCCGAACAAGGATCTAAGAGGTTCCCAGAGTATACATACTTCCTTCGGATATTACCAACATCCTGATTGACTCGGTAATTACTAATATTCTCAGGAAAAACTCATCTGAGTGTAGTATCGCGTGACAACCGTTTCCGGAATACTCAGTCATAGTTTCCGCACTACACCTAAAAGGCCAATATAGGTTAAAGGTTCTATGGTCCTTAGTTTGAACAGGCTCCCAGGTCGATAGCAGCACGTCTTCCCAATTACTCGGTAAAAGACACTACAGTCAAAGGGGCCTCCACTAAGTGGGAGATCTCATGCCTCCTTTTTTGGGATTACTCCCTCAAAGTTAACATGACTATACCACCCGTCCTATCTTAAGTTTTCCGAAGTCTGGGTATAGGACTCATGAGAAATCACCAAGCACCCTGAAAACTAGGAAAATCTAGACAAACATATATATAACATATAATATACAACAAACAATAGCAAATACACAAATAAACAAAGATAGGCTCAACCCACTTAGGGATTGACCAACATTTTGTCAATCTTTCCCTAGTGAAGTCTCCATTTTTTTCTGTAGCGGTAGAAATATTAAGACTAAACCATTGGATTGACTTGAATCGCACAAATCAAATAAAAATCACCATTACGCTTTATTGTTTCCAAAGAAATGGAAAAAGAGCGAATAACCCAAAAAGAGGGGAGAGAGAATCTAAGTTCGGGGGTTGGTTATGCAAAAGGATGTTATTAGCACCCTAAACATCTACGATACTCTGCAAGAACCTCTTTGTAAATTTGAGTACTTGGCTATAAATGTTGTATAAAAATAAATTGTGGAGATGAGAAAAGAAATATATTTTACAATTTTTGCACCCGCCGCGGTTGCGAACCTTTAGTGCCTACGTACCACCTTCCATGCAATAGGTGATCAGGGTACTCGTAGTTAACCTTTAAAAAATATAAAACACAAGTGTGTTGGTTAATTTTAAGAGAGGATACATCCGAGTGGAAAAAGTAGTTACTACCCACAATCATGATAAAGGAGAATTTGCATCATCTCAAAGTGGAGGATATGACTTGGATTTTAAAATCAGCAAAGCCTCACTCAACACTCAAGTGGAAAATATCCCGCTTAACTACACATCATAGAATTATAGTAGTTCGCATCACTATAAGGATTGATAAGAGTCTAATCTTTTGAGAAAATTTTAAGATAGAAAGCCAAAAATGGCTAAAAAATGGTTTGACTGAGATTGATTGACTTTTAGTCTTCTCACAAAAATGTCAAAGTATTATCAAGTTGTTTACAATTTGATTAAGAAAAGATTTTGAAAAGGCATGGACCTAAGTCCAAGTTTATTGTGAAAGCAATTCAAGTTTAGAAAACAAGAAGAGTTTTGAAAAGGAGGGAAAATATTTTGGAAATTAAAGAAGATGGGAGGAGATGAAAGGATTATCCTAAAGCATAAGGTAAAAGCTAGAGAAAAGAACAGTCTAACCAACAAGAAGCAAACACTTGACACAATGAGTCAATGTAGAATTCTCATCTTTTGGATTGAAACCAAACAAGCAAAGATAATAAACCTCTTAAGAATACCAAACTTCAAATGCATTATGTCTTCAAAAAAATTAGGCAGAGTAACGACCGTATACAGATGAATTCCCAATCATAGATAAAGCATATAATTAGAATAGAAGTCCATACAAAATAACAATAGAAGTCCATACAAAATAACAATAGAAGTCACCAGGTCTCAAGGTAGGTCAAGGTCTCTAATCCTAAGTCCAAGAAGTCCATGACTCCATCATGCCAAGGATAGTAACCAAATAGTCCAAGTAGCATTAAAGTTTTTTATTGGTCAAGTTGATTATTAGGTATCTTCAAAAATAAAATGAAAAATATCAAGTGAGAAAAATAAAAAGGACATAAAGATAAATGCTCAAGTGAGAATAGATTAAAATATCATGAAATGAAAATGCTAAGATAAATGGTGCTTAAAGTAAAAGCATAAAGTAAGAGCATACAAATAAAAGTCAATTGTTAATGAGTTAGAAATTAGAGGTTAGTTGAATGACCATCTTGAATATTGCATTTGAAAACTCATTAGAAGATTAATAAAATCAAAGCCTCTAGACAACAAGTTTCATTTGCTTTTGTTAATTATATCATCCATTTCAAAATCTCAAGGCAACAATAAATGATCAACGATGTTTTAAATGAGTCACTTAATCAAAAGTTTATGAAAGTTCATTAGAGGATTGATAAGACCAAAGGCTCCTAACAATGAACCCTAAAGGTTATTGGGCCAAATGTTTCAAATTAAACATACTTGGGTTTGCAAACAAAGGTTTGGGCCACGAATGATCATTTCTCGAATCGGGACAAAATTTAGCGCTATATTAAGCAATCGTAAGTGGAATTATATAGAAGTTGCACCTATTTTGAGGCTGGTCAATAGCAATCTATGTGCCATATGTTTAGAGAGATGATATGTAGATCATCCTCTAACAACATGCAACACAAAAGAGAAGGGGATAAGATGAAGAGGCGGGGGATACATTTGAATCAAAAAAATTGATCAAACTATCATTAAAATCATCCATCCATTTTGGTGGAGTTAAACTCAACACCTAAGATCCAATGACGTTAATGAAGTTTATGAACAACAATCACATAGTCATAATGTATTAAAAAAATAAATTTAATTTATTGAATAAAATAAAAAGAAAACTGATTTTTAAATTATTTTTAAAATGAAGATAAAAGGGAAAATAGTAAACTATATTCAAAGTATCAAAGAAAAATTAAAACAAACCATAGAAAAATCAGAAATAATTTCAAATATTTTTATAATATTTTTAGTAATTTTTTAAAACAGAAAAGTATTTTTAAAATAATTAAAATCACTCAAATAAGTGAAAAAAAATAAAAAAATAGCAGAAGTCAAGATAAAATTCTAGAAAAATTTTAGAAAGTCAGAAATGAGTAAAATGATTTTTTATAAAAATTTTCAGAATTTAAAAACATCAAACAGTATTTTAAAATAATTAGAAACAAGTCAAAATAAGAGAAAATTTATAAAAATATAAAATCTGAAAATAAAATTATGAAAAAATAAAAATCAGAAAGAGAATATTTAAAAATAATTTTGTAAAATTTTGTGTCAGAAATGAATTTTCTATGATTTTTTAAGTTAAAAACAATTAAATATAAAAAAATCATAAAATAAAATTAAAGTCAGAAAAGTATGGATCATTGGATGAGAGTAAAAATGTGTTAGTAAACAGATCCAATGGATCTGGTACACTGTGCATATCATGGTCTTTTTTGGAAATCACACCAAATCATTTTTTAATAATTATAAGTGACTTAAAATCTGACGTGTTGGATGAAGTCTGACTAATGAAAGTAATCAGATCCAAGGGTTCCTATGACGCACGCATGGTAAAACAGATGCATTGGATAAAATTCAAAAAATCACATGTCACACCATCATTGGCTGAAGCACGACACGTAGGTCGTCTTCAACCTCCAAACGCCCTAAATTGAGGTTCCACAAACAGTAAAATTAGAGAACCAGACCGATACCATCAGATTCGTCTCTTCAAGACAATTCTAATGGTACCTTCACGCCAAATTTATATAAACTGTGCAAGGCTGAATTTGAAGAAAACCAAAAAAAATAGCAAGCACGAAAATCCCAAATTTCTCTCTCAATTCTCAATGAAAATGCAAAACGTAAGAAGTGTGAGAATCAGAAGGATGAATATAATAGAACAGCGCTTTATTTGGTTCAAATTGATTGAGAATTATACCTGAACGAAGTAGCTGAAAACTGTTTTGAAAATGGACTTGGTTAGATCGATTTAGGACACCTCATGGCTTGATTATTCTTTTGTTAGCTTCAGGGATGTTCAAGGATGAAGGATCAATGAAGAAATTGGATTGAAAAATGGAGAAAATAGGAATTCGAAAACTCAAAAAAGTGGGTTATGCCGGGAGTTTGGGAGGGTGATTTTGGCTATTCAAGCTTGAGAAAATGAGACGAGTGAGGTCCTCTTTTTATAGGGAAGCGGATGGTGAAAAGAAATCAAAGAAAATTTGAAGTTTAGAGGGAAATTGGATCAAGCTCGAAAATGAAAAAAAAATGTGACCCCATGTGAATCAAAACTCAAATCAATTCATGCATTTTGATCTTTAATTCAACTTTGGGAACTTTTTTAAACATGTTTAAATCAAAAATGTGTGCTAATTTGGTGTTTAGAAGCCATATTATGAATCTCAAATTCTGATTTTGGAGAAAACTTTAGTTTCAAGGTACCATCTTTGAATCCATGGTGTTCAGAGCTCAAGGGGTCTTATGGCAAGATTCTTGAAGAAATTGAAATATAGGGTCACAGAAAGATCAAATGGATGCTTGAGCTAAAAGTTATGATGAGTCAAAGTTGAGAAAACGATGCTGACTTTTTGTACTTAGAAAAATTCTAAGCTTTTCTTCAAAAGTGACCTATAATGTTTTGATTCCAAAAAAGATCTTCCTTCAAAATTGAGATTTGATACTTGATTATGGCTTGAAGTAGACATCCCAAATAGCATTGTGAAACTTGAATCACTCAAAAATACCAAGTATTGAAAAAGTTATGGTCTTGCAAAATTGGTGAAAATTCATGACGTGGCCCATAATCTTTTGAGTTTTTAGGGCATCATCTTCCACTCATTTTGAATCTTTGCACATAAAATAAGAGTTGAAGTTCACATCCTTAAGATCATTGTGGAAAAATAATGGGCACAAGGAGATAAAGATTGACCAAGTTATCGTCTTTTAAAGTCACACAAGGGAATTTGATGGTCTATCTAGAGGACTTGTAATATTTCTTTATCATCAGGCATCTTCCACATGAAATTTTATTTAAACTTTTGAAGGGATTGGTTTATAACTATTTAAAGAGAAGCATGTCTTTAGAATCACTCAAAAATACCAAAATATGAGCAAGATATAGCCCTTAGAAGTTCAAAACCCTAGCTCCTAGAGCACAAACCCTTTCAATTTTGACAAAATTTCTTGCATAATTACTCTTTCTATGTGAATAGAAGTTGTTGTGGATGATAATAAGAACCCATTGCAACAAAAACCACCTCCAAATGTTAAGAATTGAGAGAGTTATGCATTTGTGATCAAGAAATCAAGAACTTGTCTAATTAGGTCAAACTTCTTCAATCAACTCTTGCATCTTTTGACTTTCTTTAATAAATTGAGACATGATGAATAATAGTAGACCTTGTCATGATATTACTTCAAAGTATCTTCAATGATGAAGCTTGAATCTTAATGAAATTTTGTTGTGGAAGGCATGGAAATAAACTCATGAACCTATGAATCAACCTGATGAAATGTATTGTGCCATTACATATAATATCATCAATTAGAGCAAACATTCATTGTATTTATTAGTTAAAAGTTAATCAACAGAAAACATAGATGATCACAATATATAAATCAAGGTGCTTGGTTATTCCCCGTAACCAAACCTAGAGATATGGAGAAGAACCAAACCCTAGTGTGATCTTGCTGTAATTGAGTTGATATGAGATGATACAGGAATCTTAGGGGCAAAAATTTGGGTACAACAGTAAGTAAACCCCTTCGTCTTCTGGATAACACTCTTTGGGAAGCTCACATGAATCCGAATTTCAGGAACCATTTCCTGAACCTCAACCTCTACCTCTGGTCATTTTTAAAGATCAAGGTAAGTCAGTTGAAGAATATCCTGAGAAAGAATCTGTTGTAGTAACTTCTGAGAATATGGCTTCTACTATTGAAAAACTACATCTTCTCTAGTGTTGAAAACTTTGGATGAGTTGAAGAAAGAGAATGAAGTTGTCAGGGAAAGGCTGGATAAAAAGAATGAAACCAATAAAGAGATTAAGTGGATGCTAGGTAAGAAAGAAAAATTAAACAATCATATTAAAAGTCTCTTGGAAGCATTGTTCATACGACTTCCACCTCCTTCACAACCTTAGATCTAGACTTTTTCATGTTTTTTCTGCTTTATGTTTAAACTTCTGTTTGTATTAATCGTTGTTCTTGAATGCATAACTTTTTTTATTCTCTTTACGTGTTTTTCTTGCTTTTTGATTAATGATAAAAAGAGGGAGAACATAAGATATTTTGAATATAATAGTGCCAGGACTTAGTCTCAAACATTTTTTGATAACATAACCTTTGTTTCAATGTTTCTGAAAGTAAATAGGAAAAGTGTCTCTTAAAATTAACTTCTGCCACATGGACTTATCAGAAATTCAATCAAAAACTCAGATCAAACATCTTCAAGGAAGTATCTATTTCTTTATCTGAGTATTCAACTCAGGGGGAGACCCTAATTCTTTATGTTCTTGCTTGTTCATCAAAATATACAAGTTTTGTCATCATTAAAAAGGGGGAGATTGTTAGAACATAGTTTGGTTCTACATCTTAATAATAGTTTTGATGATAACAAATACATGATAAATATAAAGAACAAATATGATCTCTAATAAATTATTTAAATATGCAGAGAAGTTCTGACAAAATAGGATAGAAGATGATGAGAGTATTTGCATTTTGAAGTTCTCATTAGACGAAGCGTACAAACTTAGAAGCAAATCCGTGTAACATGCTCGATAGAATAAGTTCTGATGTTATAACTCCTGAAGCACCAAAGCTGCAAGCTATATTCCGATACTTTGATAAGTGAAGTTCTAGAAGAACAAAGGAAGTCTCAATGCACTCATCTATTTTAAAGTTCTAAGAGTCAAAACTTAAGCTCAAGCTATACTCTGATAAGTGAATATTCTGAAAGTACAAAGAAGGTTCAACATGTTTGTCTCATCCAAGTTCTAATCATATGAATCTCAAGAAACTCTGATGATCTAAAGTCTCAATGTTAAAATTCCTATTCTGATCAGATTTCAAAGAAGCAAAGTTCGGATGCGTTACAATTCCTTCATTACAAATCAAAGAGTAACAAATGGAACATGACAAGATATGTATTTTTGGAAAGTGCATTAACAACATTTTTTCAACATTCCAAAGATGATTTCTTATGTCTCCAACGATTCAATTCACTTCCTCTATATAAAGAGACTATGAAGATGGATTAAAGTGTGAGCACTTACAATGGAAATATTCAAGAGAATCACACGCGTATATCAAACATGAGCAATAAAATTCTCTATTTTATCATTGTCTAAAATTCTCTTTTTAGAAGCATTTGTTAAACACATATTTTATGTTAGAAAAGTTGTAATTCCTTCAGAAGCTAAGTTATGGTTTAGTCTCAAGAAGACATTTAAGGTAGTCTTTGTGAGTTATAATTACTAGAGAAACCAAGTTGTGGTTTAATCTCAAGAAGATGTTGACAGTTGTCTTAGTGAATTGTAATCAAGTTTTGATTAATGGATTAAGACCTCGATTGAGAGATGAGAAATCACCTTGGCGGATGGACTGGAGTAGTTTGAGTTTAAACGAACCAGGATAACCTAACGTGTCATACTGTTTTTTATTTTTAAAAACCTCAATTCAAACCCCCCTTTATTGTGTTTTTCTATCCTTCAAGAAGTGGTCAAGAGAGAGATTATTATGTGGTTAGATAATGGGATTATCAACCCTTTTTTTAAAGTGTGTGAGTGTGTCCAATCTTTGTGTGCCTAAGAAAGGATGCATGACTGTCATCAACAATGCAAAAGTTGAGCTAATGCCAACCAGAACTGTTACCGGTTGGACTATTTTCATGGATTATAGGAAGCTGATCAAGGCCACCAAGAAGAACCACTTCCTCTTACCCTTTATTGAATGAATATTGGATAGATTGTCTAGAAAGAAGTATTATTGCCTCTTGGATGGATATTCGGGATACAACCAAATATCCATTGCACCTGAAGATCAAGTGAAAACCACATTCACTTATCCTTATGGTACCTTTTCCTATAGAAAGATTCCCTTTGGACTGTCCAATGCTCCAGCCAGTTTCCGACGGTGCATGATGGCTATTTTTCTGATATTATTTAGAGATCCATGGAAGTCGTCATGGATGATTTCTATGTTTTTGGGGAACCATTCAAGAAGTTTTTAGACAACTTGAATTTGGTATGAACAAGGTGTGAAGAGAATAATCCAGACTTAAATTGGGAGAAGTGCCATTTCATGGTGAAATAAGGGATTACTCTTGAACACAAAATCTCAAAAAGGGGCTTGGAAGTGGGTTAAGCCAAGATAGAAGTAATTTAAAAGGTGCCCCCACCAATCAACATCAAATGAATTAAAAGTTTCCTGGGGCATGTTGGCTTTTACAGAAGGTTTATCAAGGATTTCTCAAAAATCACAAAACCACTTTGTCAACTACTACAGCATGATGTGCCATATGACTTCATTCAAGAGTGTTTAAATACCTTCAACTTATTGAAAAAGATTTGGTTTATACAATGATTATTAAGGATTGTGACTGGAAACAACCATTTGAGTTGATGTGTGATGCAAGTGACTTTGCCATTAGGGTTGTTCTTTGTCAAAGACACAACAAGGTGTTCCGCATCTTTTACTATGCTAGTAAGACTCTAATTGAAACATAAATTAACTACACGACAACTGAAAATGAGTTACTAGATGTTGTATTTGCTTTTGACAAGTTCATATCCTATTTGGTAGGGACAAAGGTTACTGTATACACTGATCATACTGCCATCAAGTACCTACTTGCTAAGAAGGATGTCAATCCATGGCTCATAAGCTGGGCACTTTTGTTGCAAGAGTTGATATGGAAATTAGATATAAAAAGGGAGTTGAGAATTTGGTTGTTGACCATTTGTCAAGATTATTAGAGGAAGTACAAGACAAAAGTGGTAGAGAAATTCAGGAGAATTTTCCTGATGAGAAGTTGTTGTTGATAACAGCAGGCGTGACTCCTTGATATCATGACATTATCAACTACCTGGTCAGAAGAATTGTTCCACCTGAGTTCAATTCTCAATAAAAGAAAAGGTTCTTCCATATGACCAGAAGTTACTTTTGGGATGAACTTTTCCTTTAAAAAAGTGTGTTGATCAATTGCTAAGAAGATATGTGGATCAACCAGAGGCACAATAAATATCGTCTGCCTGTCATGAAGCTCCTTATGGAGGACATTTTGGAGGAACCATAATTGCTGCCAAAGTTTTACAATCAGGTTTTTTCCAGTGCTCTCTTTTTAAAGATGCTCATGAACTAGTTAGTAAATGTGATATGTTCCAAAGACTGGGAAATATCTCCATCAATCAAGAAATGCCTCTTACCAACATCCTAGAAATTGAAATTTTTTATGTATGGGGCATTGACTTCACGGGGCCATTTCCTCAATCTTTTGGAAACTTGTACATATTGGTAGATATGGATTATGTTTCTAAATGAGTAGAGGTGGTAGAAACCCCAACTAATGATGCTATTGTGGTGACCAAAATTTTAGTGAAAAATATTTTATCTAGACATGGCACCCATAAGGAAATCATTACTGATGTAGGAACTCATTATTGCAATAATTCTTTTGAAAATAGAGTGAAGCACAAGGTTGCGATAGCCTACCATCCTCAATATAGTGGGAAAGATAAAATCTCTAATAGGGAGATAAAAATAATTTCGGAAAAATTTGTTAAATCCTCTAGAAAAGACGGGTCTAAGCATTTGGATGATGCTTTATGGGCATATAGAACAGCTTTGAAGCCCCCCTTAGGCATGTCTCCTTACAGACTTGTTTATGAGAAGGCATGACACTTGCCAATTGAGTTAGAGCAGAAGGCTTTTTGGGCAACCAAAACACTTAATTTTGATTTGTCTAAGGCTGGCCAAGCTAGAATGCTTCAACTTAATGAGCTGGAGGAGCATAGGTTGTTCTCTTATAAAAATGCTTAGTTATATAAAGAAAAGACCAAGAGGTGGCACGACATGAAATGTATGAAGATGAAATTAAGTGAAGGTTAACTTGTTATTTCGTTCAATTCTAGATTAAAGATTTTCCCTGGAAAACTTAAGTCTAGATCGTCTGACCTCTTCAAATTAACTAAGATTTATCCTTATGGGGCCATGGATTTGTTGAACATAAAAACAGATGAGACATTCAAAGTGAATGGACAAAGAGTGAAAACCTACCATGGTGACTCCTTAAGCAACATAAGGGTTATCATGAATTTACTTGAATTTTTTTAAATTTGTTTTATAGTTAAGCTATAAGACTATAAAATAACGCTACTGGAAGTCAACCTTGTTTAATTTTTATGTTTTAGTTTAATTATTTTTCAGATGATGTGATTGATGCAATAAAGTTGGGAAGAGTCAGTGATGAGTCATGTCATGACTAGTGAAACACAATTAGTCTTATACAAGAAAGGAAAAAAAGTATTGGTACTAAGATCTTTGATTGCAGCATAGGTAAGGCAAGTTTTAGGGGCACGTGAGAAAAGCAAAAAGCTAGTTGAAAGAGAGAGAGACTCACGCGTGGGTAGGCAGACTACAGCACTGCAACATGACGTCATGGAGGGGACAAAGCATTAAATGCTTATTTCATGCTTTTATAGGGAATTATTACATTATGTAACCCTCACCATATCCGTGAATGTTTACACTCTCCCTTTGGTCATTTCAAAATTTTTCCCCTTTTTATATGTTACACTCACCACACCCTCTACAACTTATCAACTCCTTATTTGTCTTTCATAATATAACCCCCCATCACTTCTCAATTTTTTCAAACCACTCCAATTTAACTTCTTAAACTTCTATCATTCTCTCTCTTAAAATTTGTTCACCCCAAAAATCTACTTCCCTTTCAAACCCTAATTTTACATTCACTATGAAACGAAGCTACTCCCAAGGTCGTTACAAGAAGTGTGCAAGAAAGAATGTCACGCCTTCCATTTCCTATTGAGACGATGAAGAATATGACTATGAAACCTTCATCAATATAGGCACTACCCAAAAGGTTCTGTGAGTACTTTTCTGGGATGAACATGTTCTCAAAATGTGGATTCATTCTAGATAAAGAGGAGGAAAACCTAGGGATTACTGGAGATATTGGGATACTGATCAAAGCAAGTTAATGGGGAAAAATTTGTCTACAACCGTTGCCGCTCAACACCCAGATTATGAAGGAGTTTTATGCCAACCTGGTTGACACAAATAACAAAAGGGCTGAAGTAGTTATTCGAGGAGTTAAAGTATCATATGCTGAAGGGACTATCAACACGCACTTCCATCTGAAGAGCAGTGAAGATAAGCACCAAGACTTGTTGGATGCCTCATATGAAAATGATTTTGATGTCTACATGGAGTCCCTCTGTAACCTTGGCACTAAGTGGGTTGATTCAGGGGGAGAGAAAACTTTTCAGAGGTTGAATTTGAGGCCTGAGATGAAGGTTTTGTACTACTTCATAAAATAGTCTTTGAAGTCTACAACACATAATGAAACAATGAACAAAGCAAGATTGGTGTTGCTTCACTGCATTAATGCTAATGAGGAAGTTAATGTTGGAAAGATCATTGTGCAAGAGATACAAGCTTGTTCTATAAAGAAAGATGGGATATTATACTTGCCATTCTTAATTACTACCCTTTACACTGAGAGAAACAAATGAAGTTTGCCACCCTTAAGCTGCTTTTGACAAAGTTACTATTCAGACACTCATGAAGTCAAGGATGAGGAAGAGGTAAGTAGAGGTAAGACAAGAGCCTACATGTGCAAAAATTAAGTTTGAAACGGAAAACATGATGTGGAAGATTTTGCTTCAAATGCAAATGGACCAAAGGGGTTTCTTTAAATTTCAAAAAGAAAAGTTTGATTGGGAGATGAAAGTGAATCAACTGGGTTACACTGATGAGTAGACCCTAATTTTTCCTGATCATATATTGGGATTATTGGAGGAAGAAGAGGACCAAGAAAAAGCTGAAGATAAGAGAAATTTAGTGAAGAAAGGAAAGAAACTAGTCAACGCTAGGTCTGTAGGGGCTACTAGGTCGTCAACATCGGGCGTGCCTAAGGATGCATTTTCTAAAAAACCAACAAAGAAAGCAAAGAAAGAAGTGACTGTAAAGGACAAAGCTAGAAAGAAGGTTGATAAGGAAGTTTCACTGACAAGAGAAGAAGTTGAGGATGATGATGAGACTCTAGATAAATTGCTGAAGCAAACAACTAAATATAAAAATGAGATGAGAGCAGAAACGTATGTAAAGGTGAAAACCCTAAAATTAGCTATAGATAAAGTTGTGAACAAAATAGTGGAAAAGGTGAATAAAGAAGAAGAAGTTATTGAAAAAGTTAATTAGGAAGAGGAAGAAAATAAGAAAGAGGGGGAAGAAGAGGGACATGATGAAGAATCAATGCAGGATAAAAGTGACACGACTAAGGATGACTCTGAAGAAGGGGAGAATTCTGAAAAAGGAAAATCTGAACATGAGGCTATGGAAGAGGAGGAAAGAGAAACTGAAACATAATAGGATGGGGAAGTAGGTGAAGAGGAGAAGAAGGAAGAAGGACAAGGAGAAGATTCATCAGTGAGCTTGAAAGAATTGGAGCAATCAGATGAAACTCCAGTGGAGAAGCGTGCTGATGTGACTCCTAAGGTCACACTTGAAAAGACAAAGAAACCTGCAAGAATCAACACTCCTACCAAATCAAAAGCCAAGCCAAATTCCCCTCTGAAGAAAGTCCAAGTGAAGTCATCCACGATGCAGTTGACTGCCATGCCCGAAGTCGTCCCTAAGGCACCTATAACTGTTGTTAAGAAGTTGTCAATCCCAAAGCTTCTCTGGAAGGAGGCTAGAAAGAAGCAAAAATAAGATCTTATATAAAAGAGCAGTAAGCTTAAGGCCCAAGTGATAAGAATAGGAAATTGTTGGCACACCTCATTCCACCTGTTGGCAGTGAGGACACTATCCTTACTTTAAGTATGGGGAGAGTGGCAGATCATGTCGTGAACTCGTTCATCTCTCTCTCTCTCTCTCTCTCTCTCTCTCTCTCTCTCTCTCTCTCTCTCTCTCTATCTCTCCCTCTCTCTCTCAAATATTAATCAATCATTTTAATGATAGTTTTCTTTTTTGTTTTGTTTTTGTTGGCTATCAAAGCCCGTTTGTTGTTATTTATGTTGGTTTTTTCAGCCTCTTTTTTAATGAATTTATTTCCTGCTTTATGTAGTTTTTTGTTTTCATTTTTATTTAATATTTATGCTAAAAAAAGTAGAATAAAAAAGTAGAATAAAAAAGCAGAAGAACAGACTCAGTTGATTTCCCCTTTAGAACAAGTTGTCTTAGAAATACTTAGAGGAAATTCTAGAGGTACTTTAACAATATAGGGGAAAAATACTTCAGAAGTATCTTGTGCAATGGTCTTATGTTACTCATAATCCCTGTTGTGACTCTGGTAGTCTTGAAAGTAGGTAGCCTGTTTTTAATTATGGAATAAAAAATAGTTGTAAGGCTTAGTTAGGGTTGTTGATACATCTGTTAAAAGGACTGGAACACTCCGGGAACACTGCATTTGCTTGAATAAACACACCCAAGTGTCCAAAAGAAGTTTCCAAAGGCACTTCTTAATAAGTTCCTGTGCTCGAAATTGGAGGAATAACTCTTGTGTTTGAAACTGGGAGAGTAGATTTTTATTAAGTTCATGTAGCCGTGTCTGGAGGAATAGTAGTTGGTCCAACCATTATTAATAAGTTGGACTCATCACAAGTGAGATCTTGTCTAGTCAAAATGTTGGGGCAGCTACTAACAAATTTTTAATTTTGAATAAATACGTTTGTGAACCTAGGTGTAGGTTCAAGAACAAAAAGTAAAACCCTCTGCTAGAGCTGAAAACTAAGTGGTTGGACCATAGGAGAAAGCAATCAAAATTTGAAATTAGGCTGGCTATTCTAACAGAAGAGTTTTGTCGTGACAAGGAGTATCAGTGATCTAAAGAGAATACACATTCAAGAATGTACTTCAGGACTGAGTTATACCTTTTTTTGGGACAAGTCCTTGAGAAGATTTTTGAGTTTCAAAAAGGTTGGTCTTGTTAAAGAGGGGATAGATACTTGGAAGATGTTTTGTCTGTCTTTGCCTGTCGCATCACCTAAGGACATGTAATGGTTTAAGTTTGGGTGTGTTAACCCATATTTTGTGAGTTAATACATGCATTTGGTTTTTTATTAATTAGTCTTTTTATTAGCTTAATAGTTGTAATTTCTTGTATTTTAGTTGTTTTTATTAGATTAGCTTGGAGCACAATATGTGCTCCCTTTTAATTATTAATGTGTGTTTTTGCAAGTAAAGGTTAGCAGAGTCGAGTTGGGGCAAGACTCTAGTGGTCTACTGCATGAGGTGTGAATTGAAGGAACTAGAAGGGCTCGAGCTAATGGGAAATAGTTGTTGCAAGTAGCTGGCTGATAAGGAAAGCATGAAAGGAAGATAGCAATGGAGGGAAAACTTGGATATGCTGAATCAGAGGAATAAACCATTCAAAATCAAAGCCCAAAAGTGTAGTCGCTAGAAGACAAATTTGGGTACAATAGTACACTGTGCAAGTGACAGAGCACCACCTATGCCTGTTGTGGCAGTCTGCCATACTACACTTTGTCTCCTACCATGGTGTCCTTATACCAGATTCCTTGTTTACTAAGCAGCTGATTTTATGCATTGGCACTACTTTTGTATGGGCTTGATGTGATTTCATCATATTAGGCCCATGATCCAATGAAACAAAAACCATAATCCTTGGTCTATAAATAGAGATATAATGAGAAACGAAAAGAAGTTCAGCTATTCTAAGAGAAAATCACCAAGAGTTTAAATGCGTGGATAGTGGAGTGTGAAAGAGTTTCTCTCCTCACTCAATCTTGTACTAGTTGATGAGCAGTGACGCGAATGGAGACATCTCTTGAAGATTATCCATTTCAAGTTATTTTCCCAGTCTCTCTTATGTTTATATATTTTCTTTATTTATTGCTAAAGAGATGTTCCTATTGAGAACTGTTATTTCTCTGAAATTATGATTGGCTTATACTTTGGTAAAACCATTTTAGAAGAAACATGTTGAATAAGATGTTCCAACCTTCTATATTCAACATGTCAAGTAAGATGTCCCAACAAGGAGATAGGACATCGCATCTGCAACAAGCTGACAGTTGTCAATCAATTGATTTTTAGCTACTGCATATTCAGGGAATATTCAGTCAGCTTATGTGGCGTCCAAGATAGACAAAACAAAATATTATTTGTTGGTTTTCAAAGATTTGATTAGTTTCTAAATATGGAGACATTTTAGGAAACTAATGATTGAAGACCTATTTTCTTGGAGGAGTTTTTGCAGACCTTGTGCAGCCTCACTACTGTGGCTTTGAAGACCAATGTAACACCCCGATTTAATTCAGATTATTTTTATTTAAAATAATTATATGAGATGATGTGTTTACTTGTGTTGCTATATTTTATGATGCGATGTGATGCAATTTGGGAAAATTAGAGTTTAAGGTGTTGAGGGGTGTATGACTAAAAGTGTAGAGACCATGGGGTGAATAGAGAATATTAGTAATATTGGTATTATTATTATTATTATTATTATTATTATTATTATTATTATTATATTATTTTTTATTAATTATTATGAATAAAATAGTGTTTATAATATTAATAATTAAATAAGTAATTAAGTTAAGGAAGGGTATTTTTGGGATACATACATTAGGGGTCTAGATATCGATATAAGAAAAAAAGTGAGAATACGAAAAATAGATCATAGAACGAGAAAAGGCAAGGAGAATGGAAAAGCTAGGGAAAAAATAGGAATCCACAATCTTGGGAAGATCAAAGATTAAAATTAAGGTCAGGAGGTGAATGGATTCTATAATTGGTGATTTTACATGAGAGGGTAGTGAGGGTTCCTTTCCCTCTTAGCTTGTTTTTTAATGATTGATGTATGATCTGTTTTTGTTTGATTTAATTGATGTTGTTGTATGTGACATTACATGAAATTGTGATGTTATGATTGTGATTTGTTTTTGGTGATTCTGTTTCTATCATGATGGTACTACAAAACCTTAATCTAAAACCTATTAGTAATGGAAATTAGGATTAGGGGATTTGATGATGTAATATGACCCATAACTGATGTATGGATAGTGGTGCATTGTGATAGATTAATAGGTGATAAAACCAGGTGTTTAGGCAACATATTAGGACCTATAATATGACAAAATAGCAAGAAAATTGGTCTAGTATAGTGCATATCGCAAATAGGAAAACATTGTTCACAGAGAATCGTCGAGCGATACAAGGAGTGTCTCCAAGCGGCGGTGCTTCACCAAACGAAGGTGGAGGTGAAGAGGAGGAAAATTTGTGGACGAGCTACTAGAGCGCGTCACACTTAGCATCACCAAGTGATGAGTGACGCGAAAGCCGCATTATCGGGCAACGTAGGGCTTCGTCGGGCGATGGATGACATTAGCTGGTGGTTATTTTCGACTTCCTTGAATCGACAATAACTTTAGTTTTAGGAACCCGATTGTTGTGTCGTTCGAAGGAGGAAAATGAATGATAATGATTATGTTTCTGGTACCTAGTTAGGATAGGAATAGTTTCCCCCTTGTTACACTGAAACAGTGAGTTGTTATTGCGATGTTGTTTTTCTTACGGTGCTGTTATGAGGTAATGTTGATGACTATGATGATAATCATCTGGATGGCCTAAATTGGAATTGTGATGAAGGTTTATGCATTGTTGTTGTATAATTTATGTTGTTGCATGATACAGTTGCATGCATTCATTGGTGAGGGCTTATGCTCTGTTGTTGTCCATTTGGAACTGTGATGAGGGCTTATGCTCTGTTGTTGCCAAACTGGCACCGTGATTAGGGCTTATGCTCTGTTGTTTCCTAATTAGAAATATGTTGGGGGATCATGCCACGATGGTACCACATGCATGTTGATGTAGGTCTCATTGCATTGCATTGATGATTGAATGGATGTCGTATGATGCGAATGATGGGTGTCTATGATATATTGTTTGTATGATGTGATTTACTAATCCTTAGGATGTTTTATTCACCGTGTGATTATTGAATGAAATTCTCACCCCTTTTGTGTTGTTGTGTCTATTTTCCTTGAGAGTACAGATAATCAGGTACCCGAGTAGTGCTTGAAAAGATGTTACCAGATCAATTATTAGGAATCGCTCAGATATGTAACACGGGATTTGGGGATTTTACCATGTTTTGCATGATTTCAATTGTTGCACATTTATTTTACTTATGATGGACCACATATTGCGGAGTTTGATTTTTTGTTGATGCTAGAATGCCATTGAAACGATTTAAGTTGATTTTCTGCTGCCGAATAAATATTTGGGATAAACGAAGAAATAAAGTGTTTTGAAATTTTATGGATTTTTGGATTATATGACATCCGATTATGGACTGTGATGCATTTTTTCATGATTTTATATTATATTTATTAATTTGGGAAAATGGGGTGTTACACTTGGTATCAGAACATGTTGGTTTGTCCGGCCAGGCTGTTGAGTCAGTAGCATAGTATGATAGTTGAATAATGTCGACGTATTGTTCTTTAGTATGCGACATGTGTGTGAAACACTGTTGGTGCTTTCTTGATTTTTCTAATCACTTGTTTGCAAGAGTGGAATTGAAACAAGTGGGGGAGAAGCTTGTGCTTCTTTGAGATGGTTCAGGTGTGAACAATTGGTTCAGTGTGCCTTGAATCACATAAGTGCAAAGATCGATGAAGCCGTGTTATTTCTCGAATTCAAAGGAAGTACGGATTCAGGATTTAAGTCTAACGGTCAGACGAAGTGTTCTGAAGGTGGATTGAGCACGTACTCATGTGGTTCGCATCTTTAGAAGTGAAGGGTGATGTTATGGCTAATGATGTGCCCATTGTGGGTGAGTCTTGAAGTTCTCCCACGTATAACTGCGACTTGTCATTGGACCGAAATGTTAGATTAACTTGATGTTAGCCTTGGGGTGAACTATCTGGAATTAAACCAGGTGATTACGAAGTGTTTTGGTGAGTACATGTAGATTCTCATGTCTAAAGATTGTATGGGTACAAGGTACTTGTTTGTTGGTCAAGTAGATTCGCCTCCGGGGGAAAAAGAGAATTGTTAAAGGTTGCTTCTCAGAGGTTTTAGATCAATGTAACGAGTAGTAATATACAAGAGGTGTGTAATTTCTTGATGATCCCCTGAGGAAAGTAGCTAAGCGAGTAGGAAAGCTATTGGAAGATGAAGCTCAAGTAACTGCAATGTTTCAGCAATGTTGGCTGATCGTGAAGTTTTTAGTGTTAAGTTACCATTGTGTATGATGTTGATATTTTGAATGGTGATATAGTGATGAATTGCTATAAATTTTTGTTGGAGTCAGGTAAGTAATTATCGGTTGTTTTTAACGCTTTTGGGTGATTGTAAATTATGAATTAGATTCGGAACTCAAAGATACTAGTAGTCTTGTGAGAAGAATCAGAGTTTTTATGTTTTGCAAATTGAGTTTTTGGCAACGTAATATGTCTTCTGAGTTATAAGAGGAATGATGTTTTGGGTTGAGAAAAAAAGCGATATTCATGTCGAGAAGCAACATAAAAGTGCTTTTGCACTGCATGTAACTGGTTACCAATATATGGATACCCGGGTACACCATCAGAAATTAGTGTGGATTGGTTGTTTTGAGAGGTGTAATCGGTTACCTCTATTAGGGTAACCCGTTACCGCTCAGTTGACAGCATTTTGTAATTCTTTGAAAAATTCATAACTTGAGTATTGGACGTCCAATTTGAGTTATGTTGGAAGCGCTAGAAAGCTAATGTGATGAACATTGTTTTAAAAATGGTTCTAGCACCTGGAAGTAATTTATTTGTCACGTGATGATGTTGAATGAGAGGCGAAATTTGATGTTGATCTCGTTCTTGGTACCAGACTTGTTCATATGGAACCATACAGGATGTTAGTTCAAAGTTGGGAGAATTGGATAGGTTTTTAGAATATGTGCGGAGAAATAAATTTGTAAAACCGAATGTATCATTTTGGGAGCTTTGATGTCATTAGTTAAGGAAAAAGAAAGTAGTATGAAATTGTATGTGGATTACCGATAACTGATTAAAGTAGTGGTTGAGGTTACATATGCACTTCAGATGATTGACGATTAGATGGACCAACTGGTAGTCGAGTATGTTCTCAGTATAATTGAATTCGGATCAGATTATCTTCAGATACGAATGAAGAGTGGGGATAGTTAGAGGACAACTGTTAGAAATTGGTGGAGTTATTTTGAATAATTAGATCAATTCGTTGTGGTATTTATTGAAGAAATTTTTATTTAGTCTGAGTTAGAAAAAGGAAACGTTGAATGTCGTGATTTGAAATTCAGTATCAAAAGGGAAGAAAATGTATGTTAGGGTGTCAGGATGTAGATCATGATTTGAAGAGGTGAGTTGTATTGAACATTGTTATTTCGAATTAAGATATTTGTGGTATCTATTCAAAGTAAATAGAGGTCTATATTGAGATGCTCTGAAATTGGTTATGGAGACTAGAAGCTTTTTAGGGTTAACTGGGTATTACCACAGTTTGCTTGAGATGAGGTCAAGTGAGACATGTTGTTAGTGAATGAGTTAAGGGAATGAGATTTTTAACATTAGTAAGCATGCAAATGTTTTAGATAAGTGTGTGGAGATGAAACTTATGTCAATTAAGGATGATTATAAGACGATAATTTTTGAAGATAAGAGAAGTAATGCTAGAGGAAAGATAAATTCAAGAAGGATTGGAATCATGGATATGACGGAAAAGTATAGACATGAGTTAGGAAGAAATAGGGGAGTTCTATCACCAACAATATGAAGGAATGGTAGTGTTGAGATTATGATTAGAATGAGATCCAAATGTGATTTTAAAGGAAAGAGTAAGGATTTATTGATGTGGTCAAAATCTTATAACTAGATAAAGACTTCCTTTGGAACGAAAAGATTTGGATTATGCTTGGTGTAATCGTTTTCCTGTATTAGAATATACTTAGCAATTACGTTGTGTTGTGTGCGTGTAAGGGAGACTGTGAAATGGATTTTTGGTGTTTATGTATCATTGGCGAGGTAGAAATAAAGGAAATTAAGAAAAACGTTTGTAAGCCTTGGAGAGATTGTAGGACATTATGCTCGGGTAACTTTGAGCATAAGGTGAAGGACGCTATTATTGTTAGGTTCTGGTGATTTATGCCACCATTGTGGTTGTCGGCTACCTGTTGAAAAATTGAGGAACTGATCACCCTTGATCTCTTGTTGATGGTAGACGGGATCATCTTGGATTGATATACTAATCGTGCCAGTTTGATGATGTGTAAAGTGAATTGGCGTTTTTATTGAGAGAATAGTTGTTCAACATTTTGTGTAAACCTAATAAAAATGGCTATGAAGGAGTTAGGACTTATTGAACAGTTTGGAGACTTGAGTTGTTATGCGAGCTAACACCGTAGAGTGGAAGGTTGTAGATATCTAAAGTGAACAATGATTTTCTGGTGGATATTAAAGAGTTAGAAACTAGATGTGAAACTTTTAGATTTGATGGTTGATGGGAACCAAATAAGGACAGTGACCTTAAGGTAGGCGATTAGAGTGGCGCAACTGAAGTGCGATGTGGCGTTATTCTTTATGTGGGGTGACTTGTTAGGAGTCAAGTGTCAAACATCAGAAGCCTTCGGGGCTTGTGCAAACCATTGGACATTCCAGAAGGGAAGTGATAAATTAAGAGTTATTATATATTATTCATGTTATTGCCATTTCAATAGGTGTATTGAATCGTATGCTCGATTGGGGGGAAGTAGCATTGTCGTACTAGTGTTATGTGTCAATGTTGTCGATAATACCATTATGTTGATGGTCTTATGATGTTATTGCGGTGTAATTAGGTGCTAGATCATGTATCCTAGGGTGATTGGACAAGGAGTAAAATGGAATATGTGCGTTCATACCTCGGTAGCATTGAGACTTGTTTGAATTATTGTGGTTAGTAATGTGGAATGTTGATTAGTGGTATCTGAAATATTGCCAAATAAGTTGTGAGAATTGAAGAGTAGGATGCGAGAGTCGTACCCACAGTTGTTTTATCTTGTAAATTTTCGAGGACAAAAGTCTTCTAAGTGGGGGAGAGTTGTAACACCCCAATTTAATTAGGATTATTTTTATTTAAAATAATTATATGAGATGATGTGTTTACTTGTGTTGCTATATTTTATGATGTGATCTGATGCAATTTGGGAAAATTAGAGGTTGAGGTGTTGAGGGGTGTATGACTAAAAGTGTAGAGAACATGCGGTGAATAGAGGATATTAGTAATATTGGTATTATTATTATTATTATTATATTATTTGTTATTAATTATTATAAATAAAATAGTGTTTATAATATTAATAATTAAATAAGTAATTAAGTTGAGGAAGGGAATTTTTGGGATAAATACATTAGGGGTCTAAAGATCGATATAAGAAAACAAAAGTGAGAACACGACAAATAGATCGTGTAACGAGAAAAGGCAATGAGAATGGAAAAGCTAGGGAAAAGAAGAATCCACAATCTTGGGAAGATCAAAGCTTCAAATTAAGGTAAGGGGGTGAATGGATTCTATAATTGGTGATTTTACATGAGAGGATAGTGAGAGTTCATTTCCCTCTTAGGCTATTTTTAAATGATTGATGTATGATCTATTTTTGTTTGATTTGATTGATGTTCTTGTATGTGATATAACATGAAATTGTGATTTTATTATTGTGATTTGATGTTGGTGATTTTGTTGCTATGATGATGGTACCACAAAACCTCAATCTAAAACCTATTAGTAATGGAAATTAGGATTAGGGGATTTAATGATGGAATATGACCCATAATTTATGTATGGATAGTGGTGCATTGTGATGGATTAATAGGTGATAATACTAGGTGTTTAGAAAGCATATTAGGACCTATAATATGACAAAATCGCAGAAAAATTGGTCTGGTATAATGCTGAATAGCAAACAGGAAAACCTTGTTTGCAAAGAATCGTCGGGCACTACAAGGAGTTTCTCCGGGCGACGATGATTCACCGGGCGAAGGTGAAGGCGGAGAGGAGGAATATTTTTAGATGAGCTACTGGAGTGCATTGCACCTAGCATCATCCGACGAAGAGTGACACGAAGGCAGTATCGTCGGGCGATGTAGGGCTTCGCCGGGAGATGATGTGTCGTTTTAAGAAGTAGTTAGATAATGCTATGAACCTTATTTGAAGGAGGAAAATGAATGATAAGGATTATATTCCCAGTACCTAAGTTAGGATAAGAATAGTTTCCCCCTTGTTACACTGAAAAATTGAGTTGTTATTACAATGTTGTTTTGCTTACGGTGATGTTATAAGGTAATGTTGATGACTATGATGATATTGATGTAGATGGCCTGAATTGGCACCATGATGAAGACTTATGCCTTGTTGTTGTATAATTTATGTTTTTGCCTGATACAGTTGCATGCACTCATTGGTGAGGCTTATGCTCTGTTGTTGCCCAACTGGCACTGTGATGAGGGCGTATGCTCTGTTGTTGCCCAACTAGCACCGTGATTAGGGCTTATGCTCTATTGTTTCCTAATTGGCAATATTTTTGGGGATCTTGCCTCGATGGTACCACATGCATGTTGATGTAGGTCTCATTGCATTACATTGATGGTTGAATCGATGTCGTTTGATACATATGATGGTTGTCTATGATGTATGGTATGTATGATGTGATTTACTACTCCTTAGCATGTTTTATTCACCGTGTGATTATTGAATGAAATTCTCACCCATTTTGTGTTGTTGTGTCTATGTTCCTCAGGAGTACAGATAATCAGGTACCTGAGTAGTGCTTGAATAGATGTTATCAGATCGAGTCTTAGGAGTCGCTCTGATATGTAATACGTGATTTGGGGATTTTACTATGTTTTTTCATGATTTCAATTGTTGCACATTTATTTTACTTATGATGGACCACATAATGTGGAGTTTGATTTTTTGTTAAGGCTAGAATGCCATTGAACCGATTTAAGTTGATTTTCCAATGCCGAATAAATATTTTGGATAAACAAAGAAATAAAGTGTTTTGAAATTTTATGGATTTTTGGATTATGTCATCTCATTATGGACTCTGATGCATTTTTTCATGATTTTATATTATATTTATTAATTTGGGAATATGGGGTGTTACAATTGGTATCAAAGCAGGTCGGTCTGTCTGGCCCGGTTGTTGAGTCATTAGCGTAGTATGATAGTTGAATATTATTGAGGTATTATTCTTTAGTATGCGACATGTGTGTGAAAGACTGTTGGTGCTTTCTTTATTTTTATAATCACTTTGCAGGAGTGGGATTGAAACAAGTGGGGGAGATGCTCGTGCTGCTCTGAGATGGTTCAGGTGTGAACAATTGGTTTAGTGTGCTGTGAATCGCATAAGTGCAAAGATCGATGAAGCCGTGTTGTTTCTCGAATTACAAGGAAGTACGGATTGGGGATTTAAGTCTATCGGTAAGACAAAGTGTTCTTAAGGGGGAATGATTAATTACTCGTGTGGTTCGTATCTCTATAAGTGGAGGGCGATGTTAAGGCTACTGATGTGCCCATTGTGGGTGACCCTTAATGTTCTCCCGGGTATAATTGTGACTTGTCGTTGGACCGAAATGTTAGATTAACTTGATGTTAGCCTTGGGGTGAACTATCTGGAATTAAACCAAGTGATTATGAAGTTTTTTGGTGAGTTGATGTAGATTCTCATGTCTGAAGGTTGTACGGGTACAAGGTTCTTGTTTGTTGGTCAAGTAGAGTCGCCTCCGAGGGAAAAGAGAATTGTTAAAGGTTGCTTCTCAGAGGTTTTAGAGCAATGTGGCGACTAGTGATATACAAGAGGTGTGTAATTTCTTGATGACACACCGAGGAAATTAGCTAAGCGAGTAGGAAATCTATTGGAAGATGAAGCTCATGTGACTGCGATGTTTCAGCAATGTCGGCTGATCGTGAAGCTATTAGTGTTGAGTTACCATTGTGTATGATGTTGAAGTCTTGAATGGTGATATAGTGATGAATTACTATAAATTTTGTTGTTGGATCAGTAAGTAATTGTCGGATGTTGTTAACGCTTTTGGGTGATTGTGAATTGCGAATTAGAGTCGGAACTCAAAGATACTAGTAGTCTTTTGAGAAGAATTAGAGTTTTGATGTTTTGGAAATTGAGTTTTTGGCAACGTAATATGTCTTCTGAGTTATAAGAGGAATGAAGTTTTGGGTTGAGAAGAAAAGCGATATTCGTGTCGAGAAGCAGCAGAAAAGTGCTTTTGCATTGCATGTAACCGGTTACCAATATACAGCTACCCGGGTACACCATCAGACAATTGTGTGGATTGGTTGTTTTCAGAGGTGTAACCGGTTACCGCTATTAGGGTAACCCGTTACTTCTGAGTTGACAAAATTTTGTAATTCTTTGAAAAAATCATAACTTGAGTTTTGGACGTCCGATTTGAGTTTTATTTTAAGGGCTAGAAAGCTAACATGATGAACTTTGTTTTAAAAATGGTTCCAGCACCTGGATGTATTTTATTTGTCACGTGAGGATGTTGGATGAGAGGAGAAATTTGATGTTGATCTCGTGCTTTGTACCAGACTCGTTCCTATGGCACCTGTTGTACCCCAAAATTTTCCCTCTCTTTTCTCAAGATATTTCTCACCAAAGATCTCAAATGCTTAAAGGTTCCCAAAAGTTTCATAAGACAAGCTCACCTCCCAATCACTAAGCTTCCAAATTAGGGTTTTGACTGAGAATGACTGATCATTGAATTTTGACATAATCCATGACCTAATGGCTTGAAGAATAATCTCAAGGACTCCAACACAACAAGTTGACCTAATTTCATGGCTCGAATCATTTCTCAGGATTAAAGGTTTGATAGTTAAAATTTGGATCAACTGACAACAAGTTAACTGATACACAAAAAGTCAAACTTTGAATTTTTGGTCAACATTAAATTTCAAAGATCAAAATTCATCAAGAAATTCAAAAATATCAAACTTGATTATCAAGAATCAAGAAAGTCCACAAAATGTCAAAGTTTCCAATACTTAGAAATTTTCTAAGTGTTTTTACACTTGATAATTTCATTACTTCATGACATTTTTTTCACGTGGATGCAAGATGATTAAAAGAGGGTTGATATCCAAAAAATGCTTAAATTTGAAGATATAGGCTCATGAAAATCTTCGAGCACAAACATATTCTAAGTGGGGGAGAGTTGTAACACCCCAATTTAATTAGGATTATTTTTATTTAAAATAATTATATGAAATGATGTGTGTAGTTGTGTTGCTAAATTTTATGATGTGATGCAATTTTAGAAAATTAGAGGTTGGGGTGTTGAGGGGTGTATGACTAAAAGTTTAGAGAACATGGGGTGAATAGAGAATATTAGTAATATTGGTATTATTACTATTATATTATTTTTTATTAATTGTTGTCCCCAAAAATTTCCCCTCCCCTTTTCTTCTTAGGACATTCTTTCAAGGCTTCTCAGATATTCAAGATACCCAAGGGTTGACTAGTCAAGATGCTCCTCCTAAGCCAAAGTCCTACAACTAGGGTTTGGAGCTTCTCAAGGAAATTTGGTTTTCAAAGGTTTCAAGTGACTTCCATGGTTCTCCTTATATCCTCAACAAGATTAATGTCGAGTTTCAAGTCCTGCATCATAAGTTTGCTAAGTTAACGGCTCAGATGATTGAAAATCAAATATATTGGTCAAAAAGTCAATTATGGTCAACATACAGTCAAACTTCAAGGTTTATGGTAAACATCCACATTTTGAAGTAATATTTATCATTTGATCGAGGGTTGATCATGATTCCCAAAGGAAAGCTCCCAAATCATCAAAAGTAAAGAATTGTCAAATTAGGGTTTCCTTAGGAGAAGTCAACTGAACTTTGACCAAGCATAACTTTCACATACTTCATCAACTTTTCCCCAATCAAAGCTCATATTGAACAAAATGAAATTGCATACAACTTTGTTTTATGCTCAAGTCCAAACAATACTTCATTTGAAATATATGACAAAACACATTATAGGTTATTTTTAAAAGTCAACAAAAGACACTTTTTGTCAAAGCAACCTACATCAAGATAACGTCTACAAAAGCCAAAATGATCAACATAGAGATTGTAGAGGACATCTTGAGATTTATAAAAAGTCCAAGATCATCTTCGAAATATGAAAATTGAACAAGTTATGAGTTTCACAAGTTCGGAGGTTTTGAGGAAATTCATGAAGTGCACATTGAGCAAACTTGCAATTTTGAACTAGTGAGCCTAATTTTATATGTTCAAACATATTTACAAAATATTAAAGGACCTCTAAAAATCACTCACACATTTCATTGATTTTTATTTATTTTATTTGAATTTGATTCATCTAAAAAATAGATAAAATCAAAAGAAAATGAAAAACAATGTAAAAAGGCTTAGGCCTTTGGAATTTAAACCTTTGTAAGCCAATCACAAACTCCAGCAAGCCAGCAAGTGTCCAGGTTCGTGCAAATGTAAAAATGGCAAGAAAATTGAAAATTTGGAAACATTTTAAGGTGTTTGATATTTGTTTGAATAGAGACTTCATGGCTTGATTAATTATCTTGTATATCACCCATTTCCTCCCTCTATATATATACTGAAGCAAGTCAGAAGTAATGGACTAGGCATAGCTGCTCAAAGAAACACTACAAAATTCTCAAAAATTTCTCAAAGCTAGGGCATCCCAAAACTTGGATCTCCAGCCTTTCTAACGCAAAACAAAAGATTTATTCATCTCCCTGAGACTTCCAAGAATCGAACCAAGCTCATAACCAAGCCTTGTCACATCCAGAACTCCCACATCCAATCATACCGGTTTTGGTAAAATTTTATAATCCTTATCTCTTAAATCATGCATCCTTGATTTATTTCATATACTCATGCGTGTTTGTGATGAAGTTTAGGACCAGATGGAGGCCTTACGTGTGAGCCCTAACACAAAGAGTGAGGTTTATTATTTATAGGACACGAAATTGTTGCCTCATAGTATCTCTGAATACATGGACTTTTAGCTCATTTGGACCCTAGATTCGAACTCAGGGGGATTATTTAAGGGGGTAGGGTTAATTTAAATCCTTGATTCTTAATTTTTTTCGCAGGTTTAGGTTTTGAGCAACCAGAAGACAATCGAAAGGTTGACTCCAGTGGCTAACTCTTGTGGCCTCGGTGTCACGTTATTAGTGGTCCACTCAAAATCTCAGGGCGCGTGTTTTTTTGAAATTCAAATAATTGAGTTTCATAATATATATATATATATATATATATATATATATATATATATATATATATATATATCCATTTGTGTCTGAAATAATGAATGAGCAGATAGCCCAGTGGCAATGCGTGGGTCTTAAAGGCATACCTTCCGCATGTCCTGGGTTCGATCCAAGCGTGAGGGAGTTTTAATTTTCTAACATTTCATTTTAGATCCAATGCGTATAAGAGTTAACAAGCGCATGGTATGGCTCTCATCTAGGCCATCAGATCCCAGACTCCAAGATCCAACATTTCCAAATGCGCAGAAATATGTTATACCCCCCTAGGAGGAATAACATTGGATTGTACGCAGCAATTGGGCTGCCTGTTTTGGGCCTAATAAGGATTACTTCCTCATACCCCCATATTTGTCTTACAGCCCAGCCCGTTTGAATTTTTTTTTATTATTTCATTTTTTCTTCTTTTCTTATAATAAATAATATTTAATAAAAAAATATAAAATCAAATAAAAATTAGATTTTAGGATTTAATTTAATTAACTTTTTTTGCAATAAAAAATTAATTAATTAAAATCATTTTTTTGAGTTTATTTTTGGTTAAGATTAGGTTTAAAGTATTCTTTCTAATTAAAATTAAAAACAACAAAAATGTTTTTATACTTAGAATTTTTTTTAGGGTTTTACATCTTTCCCCTCTTCATTCTCCGTGCGAATGTTTACTTTTTTTGGATTACTTTCATGAATAATTGTAACTGCTCAAAAGGATGTAATAGTTTAATTTAGGATATTTACCCTTTTTATCCCCCAATTTTGGTTTGTACTTCCCCCATCCCGAAGTGATGTAATAGCGTAGTTTACTTCTCGCATTTTATTTTCTGCCCTATGTATATATTTAACTGCTAGATGTATGCTTAATAGGATTGCATGGTAAGACTTAAAAGTAAACGTTAGAAAACCTAACATCCAAGACAAATAACTGAAACACAACAAACTTTGCACATGCACACCTCTAAGGTACTTCCACTTGTTGCCTTCGGAAAATAAACAGTCACGTCTCTCGAACATGAGAAGTTTTAGCAAAGAACCTCTGGTTACAAGATCATAGCCCCTCGATGACCCTTCGACGTTGCCTTGGTAAATGATATTGATACCTTAGGGTAATTTTTCAAGCGTCTTACGAGTTGCCTTCGTAACTATACGATGATCCTCGCTTGTCCCTCAAAACATCCAATGATAGGGATATTGTGATACAGTGGCAGAACCAGACTATTTTGGAAAATGCTGGTTTGCATTTTGCGTTTGTGTTTGCAAAATGTCGCGGTAAGCAAGAGTCGCCACCGACTTTTATTTTATCCAACTGGAAAGGAAAAAAGCACAGAAAAATTCCTTTTTCGAGATATTCTGAGTACGGGGGGTAGATTATAGAAAGTGAAGGTATTAACACCCTTTCTATCCATGGTTTTCCATGGGCTCTTAGGTACTAGCCCATCTTTTAAAAATTGCTTGTGTGTGTTTGTTTTGAAAAGTTTTGGTTTACTTCGATTTAACCCTTGCTTCTGTCTTCAAGGGTGTTACGAAGTTGTTTTGAAAACTTTGTTTAAAAAGAATGTAAGTATGGAAAATTTTGTTTTGAGCAAGTACCTACTAGCATCTACCTACTCGAAAAAAGAATTGTTCTATGTTCGTTTCCTTTAGACAGAGTTATCCTACTATTAGTGAGTAGGTAGCACCATTGTTGGAGTTTTAAGGGTCAATTCGAAAGGGACGTACGATCACTAAAGCAATGTTAGGACGTCTTAGTAATAACCCTAATGTCTTAAGATCGTATTCGAGGCAACAATTCCGAGGCAACCTTTCCGAACGGGACATTTGATCTTTTAGACAAAAGAGCGACCACTAAAATATCCTATACTCAATGATACTTTACCGAAGGCAACCGAAGTGGGAGTATACCCTAGGAGCGCGCGTGTGCAAGTGATTCAATTTCAAGTTTATTATCTTTGCACATTTAGGGTTTGCTAACCGTTTTAAAGTTTACATACAGTCTTGTCATGCAGCCTAATATTCATACATCTAACAGTTAATATTTTACGGAATTTAAAGTGCGGAAGGTAAAGCTACGCTATTACAAGGCTTCAGCTATTAATTACATAGCCAAAAACAACCCGTAAAAAACAATAAATGAACGAAAAAAGTCCTAGTTAATCTATTACATCCCATGAGCAATTACATCAGTATTGTAAAAATAATAAAGCACGCGCGATGAATTAAGAACGAGAAAAGTTAGGGTTTTGACCCCGTCTAAACTAATTAAAGGAAAACTATTTTTTGATTGTTTTTGATTATTTAAGAAAATAAAGGTTTGAATTAAATATGTACAAAATTACTAATTAAATTAAATTAAAGAAAATAATTTACATGACCTATTTTGTATTTTGTTATTTTAAAGAAAAAGAAAATAGAATTTAAATTAACAAAACCCTAATTTCTAACTTGTTTTAATTTATTTACAAAAGAAATAAAGTTATCCTAAAATTAAATAAACTAATTAAATTAATTTTTTTGATAAAAAAAAAACTAAATCTAATTGGATGAAAAATTATTTTTTATGATTTTTTGATAAAAAAGAATTAATTTTGTGTTAGTAAAAATAAATTAAATGAATTAATAAAGAAAATATAAAAAGAAAAGTAAAAGAAAATGGGCCTGAAATCAGTAATTTGGAGGGTGTGAACAGCAATTCTGGGCCCAAAGGAAATTGATCCACGTTGACTTGCTAATATTCCCTGTTGTGCATTGACCAAGGCCTTTGGTGGATCATCACATGATGGCCATCAGATCTGGCTTCCTGGACATCTGGTTGGTTGGATGATGATGGTCCATGGTGGTCATCAAACCTATACACGTGCCTGATTAAGCAATGAAAAATAATATGAAATATATGGGGGGACCTGGGATTCGAACCCAGGTCCTATGGCCTTTTCCACTACCTCTTTAACAACTGAGTTGCACGTGTTTATTGTACATGGAATAATAATAATGGATAATATATAATAATGTGAGTTAGTGGGAATAAATAAAAAAAGCGCCAGAATTCAAATGGACAAGTAAGATGGTGCCACGCATGTCGTCCCCAACCTCTCTCCGCTGGTAAAAGTAAAAGACTTTTACCTACGGACGAACGTCCTTCGCTATAACCCCTGCTTGTTCAAAAACCTCACACAGGCATGATAAATGGAATCTAAATCCATGAATCGAATCGCCTTGGCCTGCTGAGCATTATGGTGCCCTTCTTGTGGGCCAATTTCACCTGTATCAAAAGATCCTAAAACGAGACAACAAAACCTAGCAATGGTAGATTCCAGTATAGCCAATAAAAATCTAATTAATTGTTATGAGTAGCTTGAAAATTCCTCAAGGAACAAGAATATATAAGTATTTCATGCTATAAGTGCAAAATCATGTGTTTCGATTTCAAGAAAAAGCCATGGTCGTGGATCACTTAGAGTGAGTTCTAGCGCTGGAAAATGCTTGTTCTTTATTGGTATAGGTTCCTTGCAATCCCAGGAAGCGAATGAGTTGGCTAGGGGATCTTGAAAACTCCTGGAAGTACAAAATCAAATCACCACTTTCTTTGAATTTTTACAAGTTTTGTTCTACCTTTGTGCGCCTCCAAAACTTGTTATTTCTGGCTGCAATTATTCACTATATACCAAGGGATGAATTAGGTTTACAAATATGATCTCAATCCTTGCCAATTATGATTTGTGATCTTCATTTGATTCACTTGAAAATCTTTCCAAAATAGGCCAAAATAAATCTTTTTCTGCCCACCTATGCCTTGCACGAATTGATTCACTTGCTAGCTGGATATAGGACCTGAAATATGCAAAAAAAATCAAAATAAATAGCAAAAATAAGATAAAGACAAATGGTAAGATCTAGGGCTCGTGGACCATCCTACCAACTCAAAACAAGTCAAAAAAGTTAGGCCCATTTAGCAAAAATTGCAATTTGAGGCACTTTTGACTTTTGGCAATTTTGCAAAAAAGGTCAACTTCACCAATGCATAACTTCCTCAATTTTGACTCTTTGAAGGTGTTATTGGATTTTTTAGAAATCTTGAGATGTCCTATAAGCAACCCTTTTGGTATAATCTCAATTGAGTCTTCCTTATTCATGTATGAAGCTTTGACAAAAAAGGTGTTTTTGTTGACTTTTCAAAGTGACATATAATGTCAAAATTCATAACTTCTTGTGAGTGCATATTTTGAATTTTGGAGCTGAAGATGGATTTTAGGGAATTGGATTCTATTAAAAATTAGCTTTGGATGGGTCATTCTTGATAAAGTATGAGAAAGTTATGCATGGTCAAAGTTGAGTTGACTTTTCCTACAAAATCCTAATTTAGCAACTTTTGGGTTTTGATGAATTGTGAGCAATCCTTGAGGAATCATGATCAACCCTTGGTAAAATGATGAATAATACTTAAAAATGATAATGTTGACCAAAAATCTTGAAGTTTGACTGTATGTGAGCCACAGTTGACTTTTGCCCTAGCATAGTCGATTTTCAGGCCTTTGAGCAATTGACTGAGCAAACTTCCTCTGCAAGGCTTGAAACTTGACATGGATGATCTTGAGAACATATTAGGACAATGGTGAGCATTTGAGATCCTTTGGAATCACACATCTTGATGCAACATGAAACCCTAATTTGGGGTTGACTGCCTTAGGAGAGAGTTTGTCTAGTCAACTCTTGGACTTCCTTGAGCCATTTGAGGACCTTACTTGAAATGTATTGAGAAATTTGGGAGGGCAGATTTTGGGGTAAAACAGCTGCCCCTGTTCAATCTTCTTAAGCCTGAGGATGTATATTGGCTTGTCTGCCTTTCGTGATCCGAGGGTTGAAGATGATTGAACACTAGAGTGCCCAGAAATTTGCACTCACATGAAGTGGCACTTGTCTCGCGACATCGGGAATGGACTTATAAATGCCATTTGGAGATTTATGAAGGAAGATGGGCTTAAAGATGCCATCCGAAGAAGTGTGAATCACATAAGAGATTCCTTAGCGAGAGCTTGTATACCTGTTGTTAAGGAGGATTCCGCTAGAGAATGTTGGTCTCAGTCTTGAGAGAAAGTTGAATTTTAGGAGCTTCGGTCGTCCGTTATTCTACTGGGGAATAGTCTCTTGGTTGAAGAGGTGAAGGTGAACTATTATCTGGTCGTGATCCAGGATTCATAGTGATAAGATCGACTGCTATCTGGTCGTAATCCATGCTTTACAGTGATCTACTGGGGAGATGAGATTAAACTTGTTATCCGGTCGTAATCCGGGCTTCGCAATTTCTCAATTCTTATCTGGTCGTACTCCAGGCTTCATAATGAATTAAGTTGTTATCCGGTAGCATCCAGGCTTCAACTTGACTTTAGGGCATACTAATACTCGGTCGACTCCGGGCTTTTTAGTAATTGTCCAGGTAAAACTGCTATTTGGTCGAAATCCAAGCTTCGTAGTGTCTTGTATCGCTATCTGGTCGTAATCCAGGCTTCACGATGTAATATACCATTATCTGGTCGAGTCCAGGCTTCATGATGTTCGGGGAAATCAAGGTATTATCCGGTCGAATCCGGGCTTCATAACTTGAATTAAAGATATACCACTATCTGGTCGTAATCCAGACTTCATAGTATTCTTGGCTGCTATCCGGTCGTAATCCAGGCTTCACAATGTCTTCTACCATTATCTGGTCGAGTCCAGGCTTCATGGCATCTTGTATCGCCATCTGGTCGTAATCCAGGCTTCACAATAACTTTGTTAAGCGGCTATTCGGTCGACTTCGGGCTTCACGGCTTGTGTTTATGATATACCACTATCTGGTCGTAATCCAGGCTTCATGGTGTCTTTGTATTTCTATCTGGTCGTAATCCAGGCTTCACAATAACTTGCTGGGGATTAAGCTATTATCCGGTCAAATCCGGGCTTCATAGCTTGTGATAAACCACTATCTGGTCGTAATCCAGGCTTCGCAGTATTCTGATATTGTTATCTGATCGTTCTTCGGGCTTCACAATATGATGGAGGAATCAAGATATTATCCGGTCATACCCGGGCTTTATAGCTTGAACTTTGTGAGAATTTGATTGTCTCTTTCCCTGAAAGGTAAGGGTTAGTCGTGTGTAATGTCATGATGTATGAAATGTATTGAGCAATGATGTTCTCAAAATAAATGAGACTGCGATCTATGATGCGTATGTGCATGTCATGATGTATGCAACGTTCTCGTGATGTTTTCTAGCAGGGGAAAATAAATCCTGGATTGTTGCTGGAGAATAAAAGGAGTTTCGCTCACTGAGGATAACGACGGAAGATGATTTGAGAATACATTGGCCGGAGAATAACTCTGCTGGAGAGTAAACTGGCGAGAGGTGACTCTATGGGGAAGAGAGATACTCTGTCGGAATGTCCGCTGATTTGGAGAAGTAACCTAGGTTATGGATGAATCATCGTTGCTGGCGATGATGAACTCTGTCGGGGATAAAATTTACATTTGTGGAAGAGATAAACTCCACTAGGGATGGTCTTCCATTATTGGTGATAGATGAACTCTGCTTCGGGAGAACTAACACCTCCGTTTTTAGATATCTTTTACTCTGCGGGGAGTGAATGCATTTTAGTCTTATTCTTCAACTGGGTACATCCCTACACCTGGTGGATAGAGCAATTGTAAGGTTCTGACATTTCTTGTTTGCCCCTGTTCCTGAAATTACCGGTAATCGTCTTTTGTTTCGTATGTACATATTTATGAGAAGTAGTTATTGTCAAATGCATCTATAAAAAATGAATCATTGGACGTTCTTGCAAAACGAAACAGGAAAAGGAAAACAATTTTGAAATTTATTGTAAAAATGAATTGTATTGATTTTGAAGTTGGCCTGTAATAGGCGTTTTTGTACAAGAGGTTGACGTCCTAGTAAGAGAACGCCGCCGAAATGATAGAATTTATACAATTTGCGAAAAATAAAGAAAAAAACAGTTATTTGAACAATCCCACTGGGTTCCAACTCTGCTATTGCCTTTATGTCCTCGAGTGTCTCATCACTTTGCTACTTGGTTGAAGGTAGATTAGATTGATTGGCGCCGTCTGAGCTTGATAGGCGATACTGAAGTCTGGTTGCAAGGTGATCCAATGAGACATAGTGTTACGCTTTAATCCCTAATTTTTTCCTGGACCGCCCTTTCCGGTTTTCAGTCCACCGGGATACCCTTTTTTGCCCAAGCCGCCTTTTCAGGTTTTCGACTTGCCGGGTGTACAGGTTTTTTCATTTTCATCCCTTACTTTTGCCCGAACCCTTTTGGTTCGTCGGGAAGCCCTTATTTTTGCCTACGCCAGTCGACCTAGCGGGTCTTTGATTATGCGTAGTATTTTTTCACTATGTCTGCATTGACAGGGTGAGGAAGGTCGTCACCATCCATGGTGGTTAGAATCATAGCTCCTCCCAAAAAAATGTTCTTAACCACAAATGGCCCTTCGTATGTGGGGGTCCATTTGCCCCTGGGATCACCTTGCGGCAGTATAATGTGTTTGATCACTAGATCCCCGACTTGATACTCTTGTCGTCTGACTTTCTTGTTAAATGCCTTGATCATTCGCTTTTAGTATGTTTGACCATGACAAATAGAAGTAAGTCTCTTTTCGTCGATTAAATTCAGCTGATCGAGCCGGGTCTGGATCCAGTCGTCTTTGTTCAAACATGCATCCTTCATAATCCAGAGAGAGGGTATCTGGACTTCAATATGTAAGACTTCCTCCATGCCATACATCAAAGAGTAGGGTGTTGCCCTTGTTGACGTCTGCGCCGAGGTGAGGTAACCATGAAGAGCAAACGGTAGCATCTCATGTCAGTCTTTGTATGTCACCGTCATCTTCTACACAATCTTCTTGATGTTCTTATTAGCCGCTTCAACAACCCCATTAATCTTCGGCCGGTAGGGAGAAGAATTATGATGTTGTATTTTAAACTGTTTGCAAAATCTCGATGATCATTGTATTGTTGAGATTTGTACCATTGTCCGTAATGATCCTCTCCGGTACACCGTATCAACAGATCAGATTGTGTCGGATGAACCGCGCTATGACGCTCTTGGTTACTGTAGCAAAAGAAGCTGCCTCAACCCATTTCGTAAAATAATTGATTGCTACCAGGATGAAACGATGCCCGTTGGACGCAGTAGGTCTGATCTCGCTTATCATATCGATGCCCCACATTGCGAAAGGCCAAGGAGTTGTCAAAACATTCAGAGGAACTGGAGGTACATGCACCTTATCAGCATAGACTTGGCACTTATGACAGGTCCGAGAATACTGATAACAATCGGCTTCCATATTAGACCAATAATATCCTTCCCGTAGGATTTTCTTCGCCATGGTATGTCCACTGGAGTGAGTTCCGAAGGTACCTTCATGTAACTCTGTCATAATCCTTTCTACTTCGTTCTTGTCCACACACCGCAGTAAGGTTGAGTCATGGTTATGCTTGTAAAGGATACCATTACTGATGAAGAACTTCGCCGCGAACCTCCTTATAAACATCTTATCATTAACAGATGCACCCTCGGGGTACTCTTGAGCCTCAAGATACCCCTTTACCTCGTGAAACCAGGTTTTATCTGCTACCTCCTCAATATCGATGTCAGGGTAATGTGCAGGTTCGTCCAACCTCTCGATGGTAATCCTGGGAGCTTCATTATCCCACATGACCTTGAACATAGAAGACATAGTAGTTAGGGCGTCCGCTAACTGGTTCTCCTCTCTTGGGAAATGTTCAAAGTTTATCTCCTCGAAGTGCGGAAGCAAAGTCAATACATACTCTTTGTAAGGAATATGATTTGGGTGTTTCGTATCCCACTCGCCTTTGATCTGACTGATCACGAGAGCAGAATCTCCGAATACACTCAAGATCTTAATCCTTAGGTCAATAGCTGCTCGAAGGCCCATGATCCATGCTTCATACTCCGCCATGTTGTTGGTACAGTTAAAACATAGTCGGGCGGTGAACAGAGTATGACAGCCTTCAGGAGATATGATCACGGTGCCAATTCCATTACCCAACGCGTTTGAAGCTCTGTCAAAATACATAGACCATCGGGATCCTTCCCTAGGTCCTTCATCCGGTCTAGGTTCTTCACAGTAGGTCACCAACATAATGTTCTCGTCCAGGAACTCAAAATTCATGGATTGGTAATCATCCACAACTTGATGCACCAAATGATCTGCCAATACACTCCCCTTGATTGCTTTTTGGGTTGAGTATTGAATATCATACTCAGTTAAGATCATCTGCCATATTGCTATTCTTTTGGACAAGGCAGGCTTTTCGAAGATATACTTGATTAGATCCATCTTTGATATCAATAAGGTGGTGTGAGTCAGCATATACTGTCTCAGCAGGCGAGCAGCCCATGCCAAAGCGCAGCAAGTTTTCTCGAGCAACGAGTATCGTGTCTCGCAGTCGGTAAACTTTTTTCTAAGGTAGTAAATAGCATGCTCTTTTCGGCCAGACTCGTCATGCTTCCCCAGCACGCACCCCATTGAGTTGTCCAACACTGTCAAGTATAAGATCAAAGGCCTTCCTTCGACTTGAGGCATCAGAATTGGTGGGGCTTGGAGATATTCTTTAATCCTTTCGAAAGCGGCCTGACACTCATCATTCCACTTTACCACTTGATCTTTCTTCAGCAGCTTGAAGATCGGCTCACAAGTAGAAGTCAGATGTGAAATGAATCGGGAAATGTAGTTCAGACGTCCTAAAAACTCTCTGACTTCCTTTTCTGTGCGGGGAGATGGCATCTCCTCTATGGCCTTCACCTTTGCGGGATCCACCTGAATACCTTTATCACTAACGACGAAACCCAACAGCTTACCAGACCTTACCCCGAAGGTACACTTGTTCGGGTTTAACCTCAGCTTGTACATCTCCAACCTGTCGAACAGTTTCTGGAGATGGTCGAGGTGTTCTTCTTCAGTCTGGGACCTTGCAATCATGTCATCAACGTAAAACTCAATCTCATAGTGAATCATGTCATGGAACAAAGCGACCATGGCGCACTGATAAGTTTCCCCAGCATTCTTCAACCCGAAAGACATCACCTTATAACAGAAGGTACCCCACTGCGTAACAAAAGTTGTCTTCTCAATGTCTTCGGGAGCCATCTTAATCTGATTGTAACCGGAAAAACCATCCATGAAGGAGAAGACCTTATGTTGTACGGTGTTGTCAACCAAAACATCGATGTGAGGCAGAGGGAAATCATCCTTGGTGCTTGCCCTTTTCAGGTCTCTATAGTCTACACACAGACGTACCTTACCATCCTTCTTCAGCACCGGAACAACGTTGGCAACCCACCGCGGGTAAGAAATAACAGCTAGAAATCCGGCGTCAAACTGTTTCATGACTTCAGCTTTAATTTTCGCAGACATCTCAGGGCGCATTCGACGAACCTTTTACTTTACCGGAGGACAGTCTTCTTTAGTTGGCAAGCAGTGAACCACAATATTAGTATCCAGACCAGGCATATCTTCATAAGACCAGGCGAAGATCTCAACATAGTCGCGTAGCATCTGTATCAACCGTTGTTTGACACTAGGCTCCAGATTTGCACCTATCTTGACCTTTTTCTTGTCTTCCTCCGTACCCAAATTTATTGATTCCACTGGCTCTTCTTGAGGTTGTATGGCCCTCTCTTCCTGTAGCAGCAGTCTAGCAAGTTCCCCAGGAATCTCACAATCATCCTCACCTTCGTCCTCAGCTTGGTTGATCGGATTTTCGAAGTCATAATTGGCAGTAGCAGAATCGTTATCAGTGGGATCCAGAGTGGATGCGGATCTGCATTATGATATGTGAGTGTGTGTAAGACAATAGCTATTTTGATAAATTGAGAGACAGAAAAAAGCAAGGAGCTCAAAATTTTCAATTCAAGAAACGTCCAATGCTTTATTGATGATATATGAAAATGATAAATAATAAGCCCTCACAAACAAAGCCAAGGTTCCTCGGGTAAGGCATCAGGCTGTAAAGTTTCAAATTTTCTGTTACAAATCTAAAAACAAAAGTCTATTACTGTGTAATGAAAGAAACGGGCACGAAGTCCTTCGCCGTCCAGTTTTTCAAGCCACCATTGGCATTCGGGTAAATCCAACTATCGATATATGACTCTTCTTCATCATCTTCAACTGCATTCACTCTCGGATTATTGATATGCAGAGGAGGTCTTCCAATCTGTGCACGCCGAACAACCCTTTGAGCCTCTGCAGTAAAGCCCAAACTAAACTTGTCAGTTTTGTGTGTGAAGTCAGGGAGTTGTCCCCAATTTGCACACCCACCTTGATTAATAACAACCCTGGCATCCTTGAGGGAATCCATCTTCATCGGAGGTTTGTCAGCAGCAACCTCAGTCGACGCCAAAGTCCGAGGGACCTCTTCAAAGTTCTGTCACGGGGTTTCAATGAACTCTCCATCCATCCCCACATACCGGAAGGAGTTAAGATGACTCACCATGTACTCCTCTTCACCTTGTACCATAATAATCTTCCCTTTTACTGGATATTTCAACATTTGATGGAGCGTAGAAGTTACTGCTCCAGCCTTATGAATTCAAGGGCGACCCAACAAGCAAGAATAAGATGGTCGGATATCCTTCACATAGAAAGTAGATGCAAAAGTCTGAGAGCCAACTTTAATAGGGACATCCACCTCCTCGTGCACCATCCTTTTTGACCCATCGAAAGCCCTAACCACAATATTACTTGGTTTCAGAGTCAAACCTTCACAGTCTAGACGGTCTAATGCCTTCTTTGGTAACACATTCAATGAGGACCCATTATCCACCAGCACGTGAGCCAAAGTAGTTCCCCTGCACTCGATCGAGACGTGCAGAGAATCATTGTGATTCCTTCCATTAGCAGTCAGATCTGCGTCTGAGAAACCCAACCTGTTGTCGGCAGTCAAACTAGCTACACAATCTTTGAATTGATCAGCAGAGGTTTCCTGCGGCACATGCGCAGTCTTGAGGAAAGCAATTAAAGCCTTTGCATGGGCTTTTGAGCACAATAACAAGGATAACATGGAGATTTTTGACGGGGTTGGCCCCAGTTGTTCGACTATGTTGTAGTCGCTCTTCTTGATAATCTTCAGAATTTCCTCTATCTTCTGCTTAGAGGTTTCTACAATAATTTTCTTAGGTGCCTCCGTCCGGGCAGGCTCACCTGTAACTCCTTTGCCCCGAGTGTTAGATGACTCAGCGACAGGAGTGATAACTGGAGTAAGAATTGGAGCAGTAGCTGATGTATTGGCAGATGGAATGACAATAGGTTTTTGAACAGTCGGAGGGGAAATCTCAGGAGAAAAGAGTCTTCCACTTCTGGTGACTTTGCTAGACCCGACAATATTGCCGATATCAGCATCATCTTCTTCATTTTCAAAGTCTTATTTAACTCCATGGTAATACACATCAGCACCATAGTGCCATGGGACAGCCTTGTCTGAAGTGTAAAGGATGGGACCAGGAATAGTAATGATCAATGGAGCGATTCTTGGAACGGATGTAATCCTAACAAGCTTTCTCGAGGAAGCCCTGGAAGAATTGGCAGAAATGGTTATGATGGCAACATCTTCAATCGGAACTAATGGCATTAAAGTCTTCTCGAACAGGATCTCTTTGTTATCCATCAGGCGCTGAGCACCTGACTTCAATAAATGGCAACCAGCAGGTAGAATTGAACATAGGTGGCAACCTTCTCCACATCCCGGAAATAAACCGGCCAACAAAAGATTCTTCTTTACTGTCAACAAAGGAGTAGAGATGTCTTCCACAGAGGTCACAAACAAATCATCATCTACAGCATTTACTCCATGACCATGCTTGGGCATAGGAGCAGTTATAACATTGGGTTTCTCTGAAGTGTCAAACTCGATCTCTTTAGCTTCAATCAAATCTTGCACTTTATTCCTCAAAGCCCAACAGTTATTCGTATCATGACCCGGGCTATCAGGGTGATAGGCACAATGGGCGTTTGGATTATATAGCAGAGATGTGGTGTTGGGATTCTTCGGAGCTTCCCTCAGAGTTGCTATATTGGTCTTCAACAATTGCGGTAGAATCTGAGACAAAGTCATATTAAGACAAGTGTATTGTCTTTGCGGCCTCTCCATTCTTTGCTGATTGTTGCGTTGTGGGGCAATGGTGGGTCTTGATATTACTACCGCATTCACTGCTTTTCCTTCTTTAGGATAAGAGTCTTCAAATCTTGTTGCCCTTTAGCCAAGTTCAAGAACATCTCCTGGAATTGAGCATTCTGAGCCTGAAGAGCTTTGATGGCTTGATCGGTAGGCATTTCAGAAGACATTTTGTGCTGAAATAAACAGCGAAGAAGATGAGAAACCTATAATGGTACCTGTAATGATGTGCATGATAATGGAATGCGTATGAAATGATTTCAAAGACTTTGGGAGATTTAAATTTGCAAAACAAAAATAAAACACACTTTATTAGATTAACTTGTAAAAATGTTTAACAATGCCTTTAAGGCGTTACAAAAGAAATAACTGAAAAGAAAATCTAAACTAGAAACAATAAAAGACATCAGAAATCCCATGGTCGTTTCTTCTTCGTGCTGACGTAATCATTGATTGTCCTTTCATTCTCAAGTTTCCTCTGAAGCTTTAAGATCTTCCTTTCTTGCTAATGATACTTCTCCCGGTAGGTATCCCTTTCTTCCCTCAATTGAATCCAAGATATCTTCAATGCCCCAAGATCAGTAGGCATGTATGGATAAAGGATTGTATAAGGAACACCTTCTTCATTAGTATGCTCCATAATCACTGGCAGCATAACTTCATAAGGCATCCCAAGCTTCTGGGCTCGAGATCGGACCCACTGGAGATAAGGTTGCATAGGGAGAGAAGTCTTTGGTCCTAGCTCGTGAGGGTCAGACCTGTTCACCATGCCCCAAGCTCGTATGAACCTTCGGCGATGCTCATTAGTGTCTTCCTTGTAGTTAAAGGCAATATCCTCAAGAAGCAACTCATGGGGACCATCTCGCCGAGCGCGACCAAACTGTTGTAAAGCCAAACAAGGACTATAGGTTATACCTCCTCTGATTTCGAGCAACAGGACATTAGGGTATCCTCCACATCGATCAATGACAGCAACCTTATCCATATCCTTAGAACTCCAAAGAATATCCGTATGGGCAAGGGACATTATCCTGTAGGACCAACCTAAACCTTCCTCATTATTTAATACATACTTGGGGAGGTGCGAAATAAACCACCTCGCCAGCAACAGCATATAACACATGAGGGTCCCTCTTCTTCGCACAGTACGAGTGTAGAGGGCATGTAGGATATCACCAAGAAGAGTAGGCACAGGATTGCGGGACAGGAAGATCTTAACCACATTCACATCTATGAAGGAATCTGGATTTGGGAAAATAACCAAGCCGTAGATGAGGAGAGCCAAGATGTCTTCAAAAGCTTGAAAATCCAAGTTATCCCAGAACTGTTAAGCTTGATCCATTAGAAATTTAGCCAGGAAACCTTTAACCCCGCTTCGTGTCTCCCAGTTGGATACTACATCAACCCTTTTTAGGTGTAAGGCTAAAGCAATGTCCTCAGGTCTAGGGACCTCTTCCAAACCTGTGAAGGGTGTCTGCTCAAGGATGGATATGCCCAGTAAATAAGAAAACTCCTCCAAAATGGGAACTAGCTGATAATCCGGGAAAGTGAAACAATGACGCACCGGATTGAAGAACTGGAAAAGCACACATCATCTGCTCATAAAACTTTGAGGTAACCAAGCTAAGAAGCTGACCATGTCTCCTAATGAATGAAGAAGTATCAGAAATCCTAGAGACTAAATCTTTGAGTTGAGTAGGTATTTGCACAAAGTTAACTCGGATGGTGTTTCTGCGCATAGAAGCCATAATCTGCAAAACAGAACAAAGATAAATCCCCTCGGTCTTTGAAATGGTTAGTGTAATGAAGTATGCAGGCTATGTTAAGATGCATGATGTCATGATAAAACACACAACTGGTATAGCAGATAACAGACATGGTAAAGGCAAACAAGTCACACAGGAGCCCTTAAGTTTCAGGCTTGCATGGGGTCTAGGTACTACCCTCTTGAAGTTTAGTTGGTTCAACCTATCCTAATAATAGTAACCGGGTTCTAGAGGTTCTCAATATCACTGACCATCCTCCATCGGTCATGTTTTCATCTCACGCAATCTTTTCTTGCAGCCAAAACTATCTCGAGAGTATGGTCTTAATGAGTGTAGTATCGAGTATCAACCAGTTCTCAGCTCTATACCGAGGCCGGCTATCTCACTACTTCCTATAGCCAAGTTGGTCAATTATAGGTTCTAAGGCCAGTTGATGCTTAACGACACACATAGCAGCCCCATATTCTCCTCGTTTCTCCACAAGAGATACCGGTACCAACCAATGTGCCACATCAACGTAGCTACTACTTCAACCGTATCAGTCTACACCGTACAGTTCCCTCACAGTTTATTGCTACTTACCTACAAGGTGTCCCTCATATCCGGGTTAGGATCTATAGTAACTCCAATACAAAACCCTCAAAAGTAAAGCAATCAAACCAAACAATAGAAGCAAATATGACGAACTAATTCTAAGGTATACCCCACTTATATTCATCCCCAGCAAAGTCGCCAGTTCTGTGATACGGTGGCAAAACGGGACTGTTTTGGAAAATGCTGGTTTGTGTTTTGCGTTTGTGTTTTCAAAATGTCGCGGTAAGCAAGAGTCATCACCGACTTTTATTTTATCCAACTGGAAAGGAAAAAAGCACATAAAAATTCCTTTTTCTAGATATTCTGAGTACGGGGGGTAGATTATAGAGAGGGAAGGTATTAGCACCCTTTATATCCATGGTTTTCCATGGGCTCTTAGGTACTAGCCCATCTTTTAAAAATTGCCTGTGTGTGTTTGTTTTGAAAAGCTTTGTTTTACTTTGATTTAACCCTTGCTTATGTCTTCAAGGGTGTTACGAAGTTGTTTTAAAAAATTTGTTTGAAAAGAATGTAAGTGTGGAAAAATTTGTTTTGAGCAAGTACCTACTAGCATCTACCTACTCGAAAAAAGAATTGTTCTATGTTCGTTTCCTTTAGACAGCGCTATCCTACTATTAGTGAGTAGGTAGCACCATCGTTGGAGTTTTAAGGGTCAATTCGAAAGGGACGTACGATCACTAAAGCAATGTTAGGACGTCTTAGTAATAACCCTAATGTCTTAAGATCGTATTCGAGGCAACAATTCTGAGGCAACCTTTCCGAATGGGACATTTGATCTTTTAGATAAAAGAGCGACCACTAAAATATCCTATACTCAATGATCATTTACCGAAGGCAACCGAAGTGGGAGTATACCATAGGAGTGCGCATGTGAGAGTGATTCAATTTCAAGTTTATTATCTTTGCACATTTAGGGTTTGCTAACCGTTTTAATGTTTACATACAGTCTTGTCATGCAGCCCTAATATTCATACATGTAACAGTTAATATTTTGCGGAATTTAAATTGCGAAAGGTAAAGCTACGCTATTACAAGGCTTCGGGTATTAATTACATAGCCAAAAACAACCCGTAAAAAACGATAAATGAACTAAAAAAGTCCTAGTTAATCTATTACATCCCATGAGCAATTACATCAGTATTGTAAAAATAATAAAGCACGCGCGATGAATTAAGAACGAGAAAAGTTACGGTTTTGACCCCGTCTAAACTAATTAAAGGAAAACTATTTTTTGGTTGTTTTTGATTATTTAAGAAAATATAGGTTTGAATTAAATATGTACAAAATTACTAATTAAATTAAATTAAATTAAAGAAAATAATTTACATGACCTATTTTTGTATTTTGTTATTTTTAAGAAAAAGAAAATAGAATTTAAATTAACAAAACCCTAATTTCTAACTTGTTTTAATTTATTTACAAAAGAATTAAAGTTATCCTAAAATTAAATAAACTAATTAAATTAATTTTTTTGATAAAAAAAACCTAAATCTAATTGGATGAAAAATTATTTTTTATGATTTTTTGATAAAAAAGAATTAATTTTGTGTTAGTAAAAATAAATTAAATGAATTAATAAAGAAAATATAAAAAGAAAAGTAAAAGAAAATGGGCCTGAAATCAATAATTTGGAGGGTGTGAACAGCAATTCTGGGCCCAAAAGAAATTGATCCACGCTGACTTGCTAAGATTCCCTGTTGTGCATTGACCAAGGCCTTTGGTGGATCATCACATGATGGCCATCATATCTGGCTTCCTTCACATCTGGTTGGTTGGATGATGATGGTCCATGGTGGCCATCACACCTATACACGCGCCAGATTAAGCAATGAAAAACAACATGAAATATATGGGGGGACCTCGGATTCGAACCCAGGTCCTGTGGCCGTTTCTATTACCTCTTTACTAACTGAGCTGCGCGTGTTTATTGTACATGGAATAATAATAATGGATAATATATAATAATGTGAGTTAGTGGGAATAAATAAAAAAAGCGCCAGAGTTCAAATGGACAAGTAAGATGGTGCCACGCAGGTCGTCCCCAACCTCTCTCCATTGGTAAAATTCAGAGACTTTTACCTACGGACGAACGTTTGTCGCTATAACCCCTGCTTGTTCAAAAACCTCACACAGGCATGATAAATGGAATCTAAAGCCATGAATTGAATCGCCTTGGCCTGCTGAGCATTATGGTGCCCTTCTTGTGGGCCAATTTCACCTGTATCAAAAGATCCTAAAACGAGACAACAAAACCTAGCAATGGTAGATTCCAGTATAGCCAATAAAAATGTAATTAATTGTTATGAGTAGCTTGCAAATGCCTCAAGGAACTAGAATATATAAGTATTTCATGTTATAAGTGCCAAAATCATGTGTTTTGATTTCAAGAAAAAGCCATGGCCATGGATCACTTAAAGTGAGTTCTAGCGCTGGAAAATGCTTGTTCTTTATTGGTATAGGTTCCTTGTAATCCAAGGAAGCGAATAAGATGGCTAGGGAATCTTGAAAACTCCTGGAAGTACAAAATCAAATCACCACTTTCTTTGAATTTTTTCAAGTTTTGTTCTGCCTTTGTGCGCCTCCAAAACTTGTTGTTTCTGGCTGCAATTGTTCACTATATACCAAGGGATGAATTAGGTTTACAAATATGATCTCAATCCTTGCCAATTATGATTTGTGATCTTCATTTGATTCACTTGAAAATATTTCCAAAATAGGCCAAAATAAATCTTTTTCTGCCCACCTATGCCTTGCACGAATTGATTCACTTGCTAGCTGGATATAGGACTTGAAAATGCACAAGATCTTGAAGTTTGAATGATTTGGATTTTTTTCATGATTTGTTTTGATTTAAGTTGATTTAATTGCAACAAAAATCAAAATAAATAGAAAAAATAAGATAAAGACAAATGGGAAGATCTAGGGCTCGTGGACCATGCTACCAACTCAAAACAAGTGCAAAAACTTAGGCCCATTTAGCAAAAATTGCAATTTGAGGCACTTTTGACTTTTGGCAATTTTGCAAAAAAGGTCAACTTCACCAATGCATAACTTCCTCAATTTTGACTCTTTGAAGGTGTTATTGGATTTTTTAGAAATCTTGAGATTTCCTCTAAGCAGCCCTTTTGGTATAATCTCAATTGAGTCTTCCTTGTTCATGTATGAAGCTTTGACAAAAAAGGTGTTTTTGTTGACTTTTCAAAGTGACCTATAATGTAAAAATTCATAACTTCTTGTGAGTGCCTATTTTGAACTTGGGAGATGAAGATGGATTGTAGGGAATTGGATTCTATTCAAAATGAGATTTGGATGGGTCATTCTTGATAAAGTATGAGAAAGTTATGCATGGTCAAATTTGAGTTGACTTTTCCTACAAAACCCTAATTTAACAACTTTTGGGTTTTGATGAATTGTGAGCAATCCTTGAGGAATCATGATCAACCCTTGGTAAAATGATGAATAATACTTCAAAATTATAATGTTGACAAAAAATCTTGAAGTTTGACTTTATGTGGGCCACAGTTGACTTTTGCCCTAGCAAAGTCGATTTTCAGGCCTTTGAGCAATTGACTGAGCAAACTTCCTCTACAAGGCTTGAAACTTGACATGGATGATCTTGATAACATATTAGGACAATGGTGAGCATTTGAGATCCTTTGGACTCATACATCTTGATGCAAAACGAAACCCTAATTTGAGGTAGACTGCCTTAGGAGAGAGTTTGTCTAGTCAACTCTTGGACTTCTTTGAGCCATTTGAGGACCTTAGTTGAAATGTATTGAGAAATATGGGAGGAAACATTTTGGGGTACAACAGCTACCTACCAACTAATGGTAGGATAGAACTATCTAAGGGAAATGAGGAAAAGAACATAGACCACTCGAGTAGGTAGAAAGCTCAAAGTTGCTTGCTCGGAAAATAAAACAAAACTTCTCACACATACACTCTCCTTTTTCTAAATATTTTTCAAATACAAAAACACTTTGTATGCATTCTTAATGATACGAGAATCATTACAATGTTCGCCGCACTAAAGTGTATTTTCAAATATATTTTCAAAGACACTTAAACCAAAAAAGCATTTTCAAAAGTGAGCTAGCAACTAAGAGCCCGTAGATAACTACGGATGAAAAGGGTGCTAACACCTTCCCTTTTCATATCCTACTCCCTTTACTTAAAAATTATCAAAGGTCTTTCCTATTCTTTTCACCCTTTCCTTTATTGGATAAAAGAAAAGTCGGTGCCGACTCGTACTATCTACAACATTTGTGATAAAATGCAAAACCAGTAAAGTTAGTTCTCCCACTATATTACAAACTGGCGACTCTGCTGGAGAAAACTAAAAGTAAGGTTACCTTAGAGATAGTTCATATTTTAAATGATTTCCTTGTTTGACTTGCTTGATTTATTCTTGAAGGGTTGTTTGAGTATTCTTGTAACGATCCTATACCCGGATCTGGGACATTTTAGGTAAGTAGTAATAGATCATGGAAACTATATGGTGTAGACCGATATGGTTGAAGAGATAACTACATTAGTGTGACACATTTGTGGGAACCAGTATCCCTTAAGTTAAATCAAGGAGAATACGAGGCCGCTGAGTGGTGTCTTGAAGCACTAACTCACTGTATAACCTTAGTTGAACAACTTCGCCGTTAGAAAGTAGTGAGATATCTGACTTTGGTGCAAACTAAAGTTGGTTGATACTCGATACTACACTCATCGAGATCAGACTTTTGGGATATTTCGGTCATAAAAACATATTGGCTGTGATGAAATAATGCCCGATGAAGAAAGATCAATGATATTGAGATTCCTAGAACTTGGTTACTAATTTAGGACAGGTTAAGCCAACTAAAACTTCAAGAGGGTACTTACCTACAAACTCCATGCAATCTTAAACCTAAGACCTTGTGTGTTTTGCTTGTGTATGATTAAATTGTTCGATCATAACATCATAACATCATGACATCATGACATCATGACATATAATTTTCTTAACCATTACAAATATCTCAAGGGCCTGTAATGCAGGTTATAATGAACTAGACGTGTAGCAAGGGGTAAGGAGATTTATTTTCCTCTAGCCAATACTGTCAAAGCATGATGTCTTGAGTCAGTAGCTAGGACCCACTCGACATTGTAAGCTTGATTCTCGTAGAAAGACGTTCAACGATACGAAGCTCTTCATATTGAAGCTGCATTTAAAATTTAACTTCTAAAATTTTCTTGTATTTATCTCGCGAGATCCTTGAAAATATTGCATCCACATATCACGTATGTCATTACATAAAAAGTATTCGCAAGACAGGTTTCTCATTTGCCCGCTGTTTATTTCAATAAGAAAAATGGCTCTCGAACAGACCGTCAGAGACCTCCAAACTCAAGATGCTCAGTTCCAAGAAATGTTCCTGAATCTATCCAAGAGGCAAGAGGAATTGAAAGCACTCCTCACTGAGAACATGACCAAGAAGAATCCTGAAGACAACAAGGAGGATAAATTGGAAAAATTATTAGCTGAGATGGAAAATATGAGAATCCAGATGATGGATCATATGGCTCTTATCCAAAACTTAGCTCGGGGACAAGAAGAGTAGAGAATTCTCATCATCAAATTTCATTAGGACAAATACAACCGTATGGGTGGAACATTTAGAATGGGAGATCAAATCATCAATTAACTTCCGATAATACAGGAAGTTCGCTTGGATGAAAGTAAGCCTTTCCGGATTGCTACTATATCGTAAGCTCAACAATGACCTCGCCAACAACAACAGGGTAGTCAGCTTAAGCATGACACATCCAAGAATGAATATACCAAACTCAACATGCCAATGTCGCAAGCCTTGTAACATATGTTGAAGAAGAATTTGGTCACTTTGAAGGATCCTCCTCAGAATCCCAATACTTCTTCTTCCTGTCACAATCCTAATGTAAGGTGCGTGTATCACTCCAACGGTCTGGGGCATGACATTGACAGTTGTTGGGCATTGAAACATAAGATTCAGGACCTGATTGACGAAGGAGTTTTTGAGTTCATGCAAGATGGTCAGATCAAGTTCTTTTGTTATCCCTCAAATATTGAGGCTGCAAGGCACACCATCTAAAGTGACAAATTTAGGAGGAGAAGCTTTTTGTTCATTCGAATTTTCATTTGTAATTTCTTTGTTTGTTCAAACACTTATCTTTATGTCAGACTTTCGTTATTCTCATTAATATATTGCATATGTTTGTCTTGAGTTAATCCATTCGTTTTCACTATACTATGCTTCTACTTCCTTTTGTGATATTCAACTCTTGATTAAAAACTATAAGACTTTAGGGGGAGGATGACAAAAACAATACCATAATCTGATACAGTATACTTTTGAATAGACCTTGCTAACAATGTACAGACGTTGTTTCAAATCCTAAACATTTGAGTTATAAGAAAGATAATCCCTAGTTAACCCCTTTGAGCCTAAGAAGTAGGAGATTTGTTGTTCACACAAATTGAAACCTTTAATCGTAACCTGGGGCAGGGTAGTTTCTCTATTAATTCGAAAGCATATTCAATCACAAGCTTTCACTTCATAGTATCAAAAACGTCCTTCCAAATCAAAAGACGGTAATGGTTCCCCGTAAAGCAGGCAGTCATTATCTCTCAGAAGAAAAGTCTGTTAAGTCAAAACCTATAAAGGAGACTTAAGAAAAAACGGGGGCACCCCGCTGACTATAATCATAGAAGAAACAATTCCTAAAAAAAGTAGGGATAATAAAATCAAAAAGAGGTCGCTAAAAATCCTCGACAATAGAAAAATGTTACAAAAAATAACTTTCTTCTCAAATAAACATCCAATATTCAAACCATCACCAAAATATCATTCCAGACTCAATTAGAATCTATATGAACAATTAACTGAGTATAGGACTGAAGGACATCATGGAGAACGGGTTGGGTACAAATAAACTTTGAGCCTTTATCCTTTGTTTCTTAAACTATGAACCAATCCAAGTTACAACCCTTAAAAGTCCTAGTTGAAGCATGGGTTAGTTCGAAAACATACTATTACAAAAGGTATTCTAACTCCTGTAAGGCTTACTATAAATCCTGAGTTAAATTCACATTCTTACAAAATTATGTTTGTTTACTAAAAATGCATTTTCGAAACTTCAAGACAGACATAAGCTTTGTATTTTTAAATGTCATTGTTTGCATATGACTAATTGTTCAACAGCGGAGAAATTCGCACGACGGATATTCAATGAATGGAAATCCTCTCAATGAACAGAATCACCTCATATGGAAAGACATTTCCAGTAACAAGCATTTCATAATCAAGGGGAATGACATGGTATCTAACTGATCTGGGGGTAGTCGAGTCAAGATTCAAGGAATCTCTCAAAAGTGACGAATAGCCAGGGACAAACCTCTATCTGAATCACATAGGGCATTAAACATGAGTTCCATCAAAGGTCCACGTACGACCAAGCAAACATTTTCTGGCAGTGCTGCAACACTTACTACTATGGACAATGATAATTCTCTGCACCCTGTAAACACGGACATAGTCGGAAAATACTACGCATGAAAAAAAAGACCCGCTAGGTTGACTGGCCTAGGCAAAAATAAGGGCATCCCAGTGAACAGAAAATGTTTGGGAAAAAATTAGGGATATATAAATAAAACTGTACACCCAGCAAGTCGAAAACCTGAAAAGGCGGCTTGGGCAAAAAAGGGTATCCCGATGGACTTAAAATCTGAAAAGACAGTCAAGGAAAAAGTTAGGGATTAAAGTGTACGACTATGTCTCATCATCTCGTCACCTGTCTATCAGTAGAAGACTTATCACCCTAATCAACATTTACTCAAGACTCTAGGAGTTGGGACAACGTCCAAGTCGTCCGCAAATCCCCACTACTTTCATGAGATTATCCCCACAGAGTAATCTTTACAAGTTCATACATTCCCCGTAATTTCCCCAACAGATCGCTCTGGTGGATAAAGGAGTGTGATCTTCTTCCCAGCAATGTCACCAACCTACGGAGTTTCGACCAGTAAAGTTCATGGAAGCTGTCTTCCCCAGCTGAGTTTATTCCTCTGAGATTGCAAAACCCCCTGAAGGTCTCTACTGTCCAGCGAGTTCATTTCCTTAACAAGGGTACTTCCTCAGCATAGTATTGCTCCGTTGACAGGGTTTATTTCCCCAACATGGTTAATTTCCCTAACAAATTATCATCTCCCCAGCTTGAGTCTGTTACTTAGATGGCCACGAGTCGCTGGAAAAATTCCTATCCCTAGTAAAGTTGCCACTATTGCCAGAGAGTTTCTACTAAATCTTAAATTGGGCTAGATATCAGTCAACTTTATCCTCCCCAGACAAGCCGGAAAGTTATCCATCTCTTCTATCCCCAGTCAAGGTATAAACTCCCCAGTAGAGCAATGAATGACCAATGTTCTTGAACTTTTCTCCCCAAGCAGGAATTAACATTCTTCAGCAGAGTTTCCTTAAGAAAAAATCATAAATCAATGTTCCCCAACGGATTTTCCTCGGATAAGAAAGCTGGAGTCCCCAACAAAAACAATCCTCGGAAGATCAAAGTTACACATACTCTTCATCCCCAGCGATAATCAGGGATTTATTTTCCCCAGACAAATATGTTGATCAAATTTACAAATGCATTTCAATAACATGTCACACTCATACATCATTTACCAGATATCATAGCATATGCATACGAAACGCATATAACACAGTCTCATTTATTTTGAGAACATTGTTACGCAATGCATTTCATACATCACGATGTTGCATACAGTTAACTCTTTACCCTTTCAGGAAAGACCAATCAACTAACATCATCAACTACTTATATGACTTGACAGTCTTCTCAAAGGCTACATCTGGCAAAGGGCTATTTCAATGTTTTCCTAAGAAGATCATTCTCAAAGATAAATCTGATCGTTCAATTTAAATCGACCAATGATTTATTCTGATTCTTTTCCAGTAGACACTTTTTCTGGTTCAGTTTAAATCGCCCGAAGATTTATTCTGATTCTTATCCAGTTAAAGACAATCAAGACCTTTCTCTGGTTCAGTTTAAATCGCTCAAAGATTTATTCTGATTCTTATCAAGTTAAAGTTAAGTACATACATCTGCTGGTTTAGTTAAAATAGACCAATGATTTATCCTAATTCTTTTCCAGTAGACCTTTCTATGGTTCAGTTTAAATCAACCAAAGATTTATTCTGATTCTTATCCAGTTGAAGACAATCAAGACCTTACTCTGGTTAAGCTTATATTGCTCAAAGATTTATTCTGATTCTTATCCAGTTAAAGATAATCATATACCTTTGTTGGTTCAGTTTAAATTGACCAATGATTTATCCCGATGCTTTTTCAGTAGGCCCCTTTCTCTAGTTCAGTTTAAGTAGCCCAAAGATTTATTCTGATTCTTATCCAGTTAAAGACAATTATAGACATCTGCTAGTTAAGCTTAAATCAACCAATGATTTATAATGATGCTTTTCCAATAGACCTTTCTCTAGTTCAGTTTAAATCAACCAAAGATTTATTCTGATTCTTATCAAATTGAAGACAATCAAGACAATTCTCTGTTTCAGCTTAAATCGCTCAAAGATTTATTCTGATTCTTATCCAGTTAAATATAATCATATACCTCTGCTGGTTCAGTTTAAATTGACCAATGATTTATCCTGATCCTTTTCCAGTATGAACCTTTCTCTAGTTCAGTTTAAATCGCCCAAAGATTTATTCTAATTCTTATCCAGTTAAAAACAATTATAGACATTTGTCGGTTCCGTTTAAATCGACCAAACTTTTATTCTGATGCTTTTCAAGTAGACCTTTCTCTGGTTCAGTTTAAATAAACCAAAGATTTATTCTGATTTTTATCCACTTGAAGACAATCAAGACCTTTCTTTGGTTCATCTTAAATCGCTCAAACATTTATTTTGATTCTTATCAAGTTAAAGATAATTATAAACCTCGGTTGGTTCAGTTTAAATCTACCAATGATTTATCCTAACACTTTTCCAGTAGGCTCCTTTCTCAGGTTCAGTTTCAATCGCCCAATGATTTATCCTAATGCTTTTCCATTAGGCACCTTTCTCTGATTCAGGTTAAATCGCCCAAACATTTATTCTGATTCTTATCCAGTTAAAGACAGTTATAGACATCTGCTGGTTCAGTTTAAATCTACCAATGATTTATCCTGATTCTTTTCCAATAGGCACTTTTTTCTAGTTCAGTTTAAATCACCCAAAGATTTATTTTGACTCTTATCCAGTTAAAGACAATCAAGACCTTTCTCTGGTTTAGTTTAAATCGTTCAAAGATTTATTCTGATTCTTATCCAGTTAAAGACAATTATAGACATCTGCTAGTTCAGTTTAAATCGACTAATGATTCATACTGATGCTTTTCCAGTAGACCTTTCTCTGGTAAAGTTTAAATGAACCAAATATTTATTATGATTCTTATCCAGTTGAAGACAATCAAGACCTTTCTCTGGTTCAGCTTAAATCGCTCAAATATTTATTCTGATTCTTATCCAATTATAGATAATCATATACCTCTGCTGGTTCAGTTTAAATTGAGCAATGATTTGTCATGATGCTTTTCCAGTAGGCACCTTTCTCTGGATAAGTTTAAATCGCCCAAAGATTTATTTTGATTCTTATCCAGTTAAAAACAATTATAGACATCCACTGGTTCAGTTTAAATCGACCAATTATTTATCCTGATGCTTTTTATGTAGACCTTTCTCTGGTTCAGTTTAAATAAACCAAAGATTTATTCTGATTTTTATCCACTTGAAGACAATCAAGACCTTTCTCTTGTTCAGCTTAAACCGCTCAAAGATTTATTTTGATTCTTACCAAGTTAAAGATGATTATAGACCTCAGTTGGTTCAGTTTAAATATACCAAAGATTTATCCTGACGCTTTTCCAGTAGGCTCCTTTCTCAAGTTCAGTTTCAATCTCCCAATGATTTATCCTAATGCTTTTCCAATATGCACCTTTCTCTGATTCAATATAAATCGCCCAAACATATATTCTGATTCTTATCCAATTAAACATAGTTATAGACATCTGTTGGTTCAGTTTAAATCTACCAATGATTTATCCTGATTCTTTTCCAATAGACACTTTTTCTGGTTCAGTTTAAATCACCCAAAGATTTATTCTGATTCTTATCCTATTAAAGACAATCAAGACCTTCCTCTGGTTTAGTTTAAATCGTTCAAAGATTTATTCTGATTCTTATCCAGTTAAAGAAAATTATAGACATCCACTAGTTCAGTTTAAATTGACTAATGATTTATACTGATGCTTTTCCAGTAGACCTCTCTCTGGTTCATTTTAAATCAACCAAAGATTTATTCTGATTCTTATCCAGTTGAAGACAATCAAGACCTTTCTCTGGTTTAGCTTAAATCGCCCAAAGATTTATTTTGATTCTTATCCAGTTAAAGATAATCATATACCTCTGCTAGTTCAGTTTAAATTGACCTATGATTTTTCATGATGCTTTTCCAGTAGGCAGCTTTCCCTGGATAAGTTTAAATCGCCCAAAGATTTATTTTGTTTCTTATCCAGTTAAAGACAATTATAGACCTCTGTTGGTTCAGTTTAAATTGACCAATGATTTATCCTCATGCTTTTCCAGTTGGCACGTTTCTCTGGTTTAGTTTAATTGCCCAAAGATTTATTCTGATTCTTATCCAGTTAAAGATAATCAAGACCTTTCTTTGGCTCAGCTTAAATCGTTGAAAGATTTATTCTAATTCTTATCCAGTTAAAAATAATTATAGAACTCTGTTGGTTTAGTTTAAATCAACCAATGATTTATCCTGATGCTTTTCCAGTAGGAACCTTTCTTTGGTTCAGATTAAATCGCCTAAAGATTTATTTTGTTAAAGATAATTATAGACCTCTGCTGGTTCAATTTAAATTGAACAATGATTTATCCTGATGCTTTTCTAGTAGGCACCTTTATCTTGTTCAGTTTAAATCGCCCAAATATTTATTCTGAATCTTATCCAGTTAAAGATGATTATAGACCTCTGCTGGTTCAGTTTAAATAGACCAATGATTTATCCTGATGCTCTTCCAGTAGGAACCTTTCTGTGGTTCAGTTTAAATCTCCCAAACATTTATTCTGATTTTATCAAGTTAAAGACAATTATAGACATTTGTTGGTTCAGTTTAAATCGACCAATGATTTATCCTGAGGCTTTTCAAGTAGACCTTTCTCTGGTTCAGTTTAAATAAACCAAAGATTTATTATGATTCTTATCCACTTGAAGACAGTCAAGACCTTTCTCTGTTTCAGTTTAAATCGCTCAAAGATTTATTATGATTCTTATCCAGTTAAAGTTAATAATAGACATCTGTTGGTTCATTTTAAATTAACCAATGATTTATCTTGATGCTTTTCTAGTAGAACTTTCTTTGGTTCAGTTTAAATCGCCCGAAGATTTATTCTGATTCTTATCAAGTTAAAGACAATTAAGACCTTTCTCTGGTTCACTTTAAGTCGCTCAAAGATTTATTCTAATTCTTATCCAGTTAAATTTAATTATAGACATGTGCTGGTCAATTTTAAACCGACCAATGATTTATCCTAATTTCTTTTCTAGTAGACCTTTTTCTGGTTCAGTTTAAATCGTCGAAGGATTTATTCTGATTCTTATCCAGTTAAAGACAAAAGCAGACATCTCATGTTTCAGTTTAAATCGACCAATGATTTATACTGATTCTTTTCCAGTAGACCTTTTTCTGGTTCAATTTAAATATCCCAAAGATTTATTCGGATTCTTATCTCGTTAAATAAAAAAGCAGACATGTGCTGGTTCAGTTTAAATCGACCAATGATTTATCCTGATTCTTTTCAAGTAGACCTTTTTCTGGTTCAGTTTAAATCGCCCAAAGATTTATTTTGATTCTTTTCCAGTTAAAGACAAAAGTAGACATCTGCTGGTTCAGTTTAAATCAACCAATTGTTTATCCTTATTCGTTTCCAGTAGACCTTTTTCTGGTTTATTTTAAATCTCCCAAATATTTATTCTGATTCTTATCCAGTTAAAAGTAAATAAATACATTTGTTGGTTCAGTTTAAATCGTCCGAAAACTTATTTTGATTCTTATCCAGTTAAATATAATTATAGACATTTGATGGTTCAGTTTAAATGTTCCGAAGATTTATTCTAATTCTTATGCAGTTAAAGATAATTATAAGACCTCTACTGGTTCAGTTTAAATCTATCAATGATTTATCCCGATTCTTTTCCAATAGACAATTTTTCTGGTTCAGTTTAAATCCCCCAAATATTTATTCTGATTCTTATCCAGTTAAAGACAAGCAAGACCTTTCTCTGGTTTACTTTAAATCGCTCAAAGATTTATTTTGATTCCTATTTAGTTAAAGACAATTATAGACATCTTCTAGTTCAGTTTAAATCGACCAATGATTTATACTGAAGCTTTTCCAGTAGACCTTTCTCTCGTTCAGTTTAAATCAACCAAAATTTTATTCTGATTCTTATCCAGTTAAAGACAATCAAGACCTTTCTCTGGTTTAGCTTAAGTCGCTCAAATATTTATTTTTATTCTTATCTAATTAAAGATAATCATGTACCTCTGTTGGTTCAGTTTAAATTGACCAATGATTTTTCATGATGCTTTTCCAGTAGGCACCTTTATCTGGTTCAGTTTAAATCGCCCAAAGATTTGTTGTGATTATTATCCAGTTAAAAACAATTATAGATGTTTGCTGGTTCAGTTTAAATCGACCAATGATTTATCCTGATGTTTTTCAAGTAGACCTTTCTCTGGTTCAGTTTAAATAAACTAAAGATTTAATCTGATTCTTATCCACTTGAAGACAATCAAGACCTTTCTCTGGTTCAGATAAAATCGCTCAAAGATTTATTATGATTCTTATCCAGTTAAAGATAATTATAGACCTCTGTTGGTTCAGTTCAAATCGACCATTGATTTATCCTGATGCTTTTCTAGTAGGCACCTTTCTCTGGTTCAGTTTAATTGCCCAAAGATTTATTCTGATTCTTATCCAGTTAAATATAATCAAGACCTTTCTTTGGCTCAACTTAAATCACTTAAAGATTTATTCTAATTCTTATCCAGTTAAAGATAATTACAGACTTCTGTTGGTTCAGTTTAAATTGACCAATGATTTATTCTGATTCTTTTCCACTAGCAGCTTTTTCTGGTTCAGTTTAAATCGCCCAAAGATTTATTCTGATTCTTATTCAGTTAAAGATAATTATAGACCTTTGTTGGTTTAGTTTAAATCGACCAATGATTTATCCTGATGCTTTTCCAGTAGGAACCTTTCTTTGGTTCAGATTAAATCGCCTAAGAATTTATTTTGTTAAAGATAATTATAGACCTATGATGGTTCAATTTAAATTGAGCAATGATTTATCCTGATGCTTTTCCCGTAGGCACCTTTCTCTAGTTCAGTTTAAATCGCCCAAATATTTATTCTAATTCTTATCCAGTTAAAGATAATTATAGACCTCTGCTGGTTCAGTTTAAATCGACCAATGATTTATCCAAATGCTTTTCCAGTAGGCACCTTTCTCTGGTTAAATTTAAATCGCACAAAGATTTATTCTGAATCTTATCCAGTTAAAGATAATTATAGACCTCTGCAGGTTTAGTTTAAATCGACCAATAATTTATCCTGATTATTTTCCAGTAGGCACCTTTCTCAGGTTCAGTTTAAATCGCCCAAACAGTTATTTTGATTCTTATACAGTTAAAGACAATTATATACATTTGCTAGTTTAGTTTAAATAGACCAATGATTTATCCGGATTCTTTTCCAATAGACACTTTTTCTGGTTCAACTTAAATCACCCAAAAATTTATTCTGATTCTTATCCTGTTTACGACAATCAAGACCTTTCTCTGGTTCAGTTTAAATCGCTCAAAGATTTATTATGATTCTTATCCAGTTAAAGTTAATAATAGACATCTGCTGGTTCATTTTAAATCAACCAATGATTTATCCTAATGCTTTTCCATTAGACCTTTGTTTGGTTCAGTTTAAATCTCCTATAGATTTATTCTGATACTTATCCAGTTAAAGACAATTAAGACCTTTCTCTGGTTTGAGTTTGAATCGCTCAAAGATTTATTCTGATTCTTATCCAATTAAATTTAATTATAGACATCTGCTATTTCATTTTAAATCGACCAATGATTTATCCTAATTTCTTTTCTAGTAGACATTTTTCTGGTTCAGTTTAAATCTCCGAAGGATTTATTCTGATTCTTATCTAGTTAAAGACAAAAGCAGACATCTGCTGGTTCAGTTTAAATCGACCAATGATTTATCCTGATTTTTTTCCAGTAGAACTTTTTCTGGTTCAGTTTAAATCTCCTAAAGATTTAATCGGATTCTTATCCAGTTAAATAAAAAATCATACATGTGTTGGTTCAGTTTAAATCGACCAATGATTTATCCTGATTCTTCTCCAGTAGAACTTTTTATGGTTCAGTTTAAATCACCCAAAGATTTATTTTGATTCTTTTCCAGTTAAAGACAAAAGAAGACATATGCTGGTTCAGTTTAAATCAACCAATGATTTATCTTAATTCTTTTCCAGTAGACCTTTTTCTGGTTTAGTTTAAATTGCAAAAATATTTATTCTGATTCAAATCCAGTTAAAAGTAAATAAAGACATATGCTGGTTCAGTTTAAATCATCCAAAGACTTATTTTGATTCTTATCCAGTTAAAGATAATTATATACATTTGTTAGTTCAGTTTAAATCGTCCAAAGATTTATTCTAATTCTTATCTAGTTAAATATAATTATAAGACCTCTGTTTGTTCAATTTAAATCGACCAATGATTTATCCTGATTCTTTTCCAGTAGGCACTTTTCTTTGGTTCAGTTTAAATCGCCCAAAGATTTATTCTGACTCTTAACCAATTAAAGACAAGTAAAGATCTCTTCTGACTCAGAGTGAATCGACCATGGATTCATTCTGATACTTCTTCCATTTGAAGATGTTCGTAGATAGCTTTTGGCTCAGCTTAAATCATCCACAGATTTATTTTGATACTTCTTCCAGTTGTAGACGAGCATAGACATCTCCTCGCTCAGTTTAAATCAAGCATAACTTTATTCTGATACTTTTTACAATTTGAAGTCAAAATTTATTTTGAATGGCATGTATAAGCCCATTCCTAATACACTCAACCAACAAAGTCACCTGTTGCACAAGCGAGTGCAAATTTCTGGGCACTTAAGTGTTCAATCATCTTATACCTTCAAGTCACGAATGGTGGACATGCCAATCTAAATCTTCAGGTTTAAGAAGATTGAACATGCGCAGTTGTTGTAACCTAAAATTTTCCCTCCCCTTTTCTTCTCAAGACATTATTTCAAGGCTTCTTAGATATTCAAGACACTCTAGGATTGACTAGCCAAGATGCTCCTCCTAAGCCAAAGGCCTACAACTAGGGTTTGGATTTTCTCATGGAAATTTGGTTTGAAAAGGTATCAAGTGGCTTCCATGGTTCTCCTTACGTCCTCAAAAATGTTCATGTCATGTTTCAAGTCATGCATCACAAGTTTTCTCAGTCAATGGCTCAGATGATTCAAAATCAACTATATTGGTCAAAAAGTCAATTATGGTCAACATACAGTCAAACTTCTAGATTTTTGGTCAACATCAAAATTTTGAAGTGATATTCATCATTTGATCGAGGGTTGATCATGATTCCCCAAGGAAAGCTCTCAAATCATCAAATGTTAAGAATTGTCAAATTAGGGTTTCCTTAAGAGAAGTCAACTAAACTTTGACCAGGCATAACTTTCACATACTTCATCAACTTTTCTCCAACCAAAGCTCATTTTGAATAAAATTCAATTCCCTACAACGTTGTTTTATGCTCAAGTCCAAAAAATACTTCAATTGAAAGATATGACCTAAAACAGTATAGGTCATTTTCAAAAGTCAACAAAAGACACTTTTTGTCAAAGCAACTTACATCAAGATAATATCTTCAAAAGAAAACAAGATCAACATACATATTGTATAGGATATCTTGAGCTTTCTAAAACATCCTTTATTATCTTCAAAAGATGAAAATTGAACAAGTTATGAGTTGCACAAGTTGGGAAATTTTGAGGAAATCATGAAGTGCACATTGAGCAAACTTGCAATTTTGAACTAGTGAGCCTAATTTTTTATGTTCAAACATGTTTACAAAATATTAGAGGACCTCTAAAAAGCACTCACACATTTCATTGATTTTTATTTATTTTATTTGAATTTTATTCATTTAAAAAATAGATAAAATCAAAAGAAAATGAAAAACAATGTACAAAGGCTTGGGCATTTGGAATTTAAACCTTTGCAAGCCCATCACAAACTCCAGAGAGCCAGCAAGTTTCCAGGTTCGTGCAAATGTAAAAATTACTAGAATATTGCAAATTTGGAAACATTTTAAGGTGTTTGATATTTGTTTGAATAGAGACTTCATGGCTTGATTCAGTACCTTGTATATCAACCTATTTCCTTCCTCTATATATACTGAAGCAAGTTAGAAGCAATGGACCATGCATAGCTGCTCAAAGAAACACTACAAAATTCTCAAAAATTTCTCAAATCTAGGGCATCCCAAAACTCGGATCTCCAGCCTCTCTCAAACAAAACAAAATATCTATTCATCTCCCTGAAACTTCCAGGAATCGAACCGGGCTCATAATCAAGCCTTGTCATGTCCAAAACACCCAGATCCAATCATGTCGGTTTTGGTAAAATTTTCTAAACCTTATCTTTTAAATCATGCATCGTTGATTGATTGCATGTACTCATGCATGTTTGTGATGAAGTTTAGGACATGATGTAAGCCTTACATGTGAGCCCTAACACGGAGATGGAGGTTTACCATTGATAGGGCACGAAACTATTGTTGGATCGTATATTTGAATACAGGGACTTTTACCTCATTTGGACCCCAGATTCAAACTCAGGGGGATTTTTTTAAGGTGGGTAGGGTTAATTTGAAGCCTTGATTCTTTATTTTTTTTTTTTTGCAGTTTTGGGTTTTGAACCAACCCAAGAAGACAACCAGAAGGCTAACTTCGGTGGCCTAGGTGGTTCATTCAAAATTTCAGCGCACACGTTTTTTTGAAATTTAAATAATTGAGTTTCATAATATATATATTCATTTGTGTATAAAATAATGAATGAGCTGATAGCCCAATGGCAACGCGTGTGTCTTAAATGCATACCTTACCCATGTCCTGGGTTTGATCCAGGCATGAGGGATTTTTATTTTTCTAACATTTCATTTCAGATCCATTGTGTATAAGGGTTAACAAGCGCATGGTATGGCTCGCATCTGGGCCATCAGATCCCTAACTCCAAGATCCAACGTTTCCAAACGCGCAACCATATTTAGACCCCCCAAGGAGGAGTAACATTGGATTGTACGCAGCAATTGGGTTGTCTGTTCTGGGCCTAACAAGGCTCACTTCCTCATACCCCCCATATTTGTCTTACACCCCAACCCATTTGAATGTTTTTTTATTATTTCATTTTTTTCTTCTTTTCTTTTAATAAATAATATTTAATAAAAAAATCATAAAATCAAATAATAATTAGATTTTGGGATTTAATTTAATTAACTTTTTTTGCAATAAAAAATTAATTAATTAAAATCATTTTTTTAGTTTATTTTTGGTTAAGATTAGGCTCAAAGAATTTTTTTAATTAAAACTAGAAACAACAAAAATATTTTTATACTTAGAAATTTTTTTAGAGTTTTACATCTTTCCCCTCATCATTCTCCGCGCGATTGTTTACTTTTTTTGCATTACTTTCATGAATAATTATAACTGCTCAAAAGGGTGTAATAGTTTAATTTAGGATATTTACCCTTTTTCTCCCCCAATTTTGGTTTTTACTTCCCCCCATCCTGAAGCGATGTAATAGCGTAGTTTACTTCCCGCATTTTATTTTCTTTCCTATGTATATATTTAACTGCTAGATGTATTCTTAATAGGATTGCATGATAAGACTTAAAAGTAAACATTAGAAAACCTAACATCCAAGACAAATAACTGAAACACAACACACTTTGCACAAGCACACCTCTAAGGTACCTCCACTTGTTGCATTCGGAAAATAAACAGTCACGTCTCTCGAACGTGACAAGTTTTAGAAAAGCTCCTTTGGTTACAAGATCATAGTCCCTCGATGACCCTTGAAAGTTACCTCTGTAAATGATCTTGATACCTTAGGGTAATTGTTAAAACATCTTACGAGTTTCCTTCGTGACTGTACGATGACCCTCGCCTGTTCCAAAAAACATCCAATGATAAGGCTATCTACCAACTAATGGAAGGACAACACTATCTAAGGGAAATAAGAAAAAGAACAAAGACCATCGAGTAGGTGTTGCACCCCAAAATTTACCCTCTTGATTTAGGCTTATGTTTCAAAATAAACATCATATTGCATTGCATTCATACATTGTGATGGGGTCAAATTTCTTTGGTTATCAAGTCTTCCTCAAGCTTTGAAGGTTGGTTGCTCTAACAAGTTGCTCAATTAGAGCCTTGTCATTTGAACCTCTGGATCTTTCAAGCTCAAGTTATTTCATATCTCAAGATGTTTCATCCATCTCTTTGGATCTTCAAAGGATTGGAGTTTGTGTTTGATTATTTGAAGGAATCACTCTTTTGATTAACCAGTCAAATTGGGGTTTGGAAGCTTGATCAGCTTTCTCCAAACACTTTAATTGTGTATTTTGTTTATTTGTTTTTGACTAACTTCTAATCAAAAAATATATATTGGTCTTTGTCTTTTCAAAATTGTGTTTTAGGTACCAAGTATCCAACAAATAAGCTCATGCAAAAGTTGATTTGATTCTGTTTGTGGAAAAAGAAGGTATGCATCGACCCATAAACCTATGTATCTACTCATCTTGTTGAGCATAACCAGCATGTGTCGACACATGCATGTATGCATCGACTCATCCTGTTTGAATAACTTGCATGTGTCAACACATACGTGTTATGTATTGACTCATGCAATTTGTGTGGTTTTGTAATGAGTTGGATTAACAGTATGTATCGACACATAGAGGCATGTATCGACACATGATGTGTTATACATCCAGGATTTATCGACACATACCACCTATGTATCGATACATAACAGAAAGATGCACGTGTTTTTTTAAAAAAAGCCAGCAAATTCAAACTTTTATCATTTTGGCTCCAATTTTTTTCTGCATAATTTGAAATTATATCATTAATTTAAATTTGGCTCCAAGAATAAATTACAAAATTACCACTAATCCCAATCCTAAAACTCTATAAATAGAGCCCTCATTTCATTCAAATTTCAAGCTTTTGAAAGCCAAAATCACTTTGCTAAAAAATCTCTCAATTCTCTCCTTCTACCAAATTCACTCAAAGCCCCATTTTCGAAAAAGATAGTAAGTTTTGCATTGAAGCTTACTAATCTTTGAGATAAACCTTCATACAAACACTTTTTCTCCATAAATTCTCTACATCCAAGCTTGATTAATTGATTCTTGTGGTTGAATTTGAGCAAATTCTGAAGTTGTTTGATAATTCTCAATTCTACCTTTGGTAAGTTGGATCATCATCTTTCACAATGTGATCTCTTGTGGATTTCTGGTTTTGATTCAGTGAGTACTTATTTTATGACTCCATTAATGCTATTTTCTGAAAACTTGCTGGAATTTTCATGCTCAATTGGATCCATGATCATAAGGTGTTTGATGAAAAGTTGGAACAAGAACTTGATCTTTGAAATGTTGTTTTCTACTAATTTTTAACAAGTTGCAATCAATTGTTGTAACATCACAATTGATTGTCACAGAAAATTGATTTGATAAAAAAAACTGCATTGATGCAATAGGTTGCTGTCTAGGCACAATTGATTGCAACAGTGCCACAATTACTTTTTCTGCCTTGTTTTGGGGTTGTTTTGACTCAAATATTTTTCTGCACACTCTCTTTGATGGATAATTTGGATTGCAATTTTAAATGTTCAATTTTTTTTTAAACTCAATGGACTTTGTGATGTAGATGAAGTTGGATAAATGTTCATCAATGCAAATCTATCCGAGAATGAATTATTTAATTCATTGGATTAATGATATGTTTAGTGCTTTAATCCATCTAGAGGAGTGGTTGAATTTAAAAATAAAAGAAGTTTGAAATGTTGATCCAAATTAGCTTATCATTCCCCTCCCTCTTCATCTTATCCCTTTCTTTTTTAATTGTGCTACATGTTAAGGTATGATAATCTCTATATCATTTATCCAAACATGAAGTACATAGATTGTTATTGACCGGCCTCAAAATAGGTGCGACTTCTACATAAGTCCACTTACGATTGCTTAACATAGCGCTAAATTTCGTCCCGATTCGAATAAATGATCATTCGTGGCCCAAACTTATGATTTCAAGCCCAAGTATGTTAATTTGATCTCTTTGATCCAATAACCTTGAGATTCATTGTGTGGAGGCTTTGGTTCTACCAATCCTCTAATGGATTTACAACACTTTTGGTCAACGCGGATCACTTAAACATCGTTGATCATTACATGTTACTTTTTGAGGATTCCAAAATGGATGATATACTTGACAAGTTTCAAGATGGTCATCCAACTAACCACTAATTTCTAACAATTGACTTTACCTTGTGCTTTTATGCTTTATGTACCATTTACTTTTAGCATTTTACATTTCATGCTATTTTCATCTTTGCTCACTTGAGCATTTATTTTTATGTCATTTTTATTTTATTTTGCTCACTTGAGCTTTTCTTTTCCTTTTAAAGACACCTAATAATCAACATAAACCATAAAAAAACTTTAATGATACTTGGACTACTTGGTTACTTTCCTTGGCATTATGGAGCATGAGACTTTTTCTTGGACTTAGGATTAGAGACCTTGGCATATCTTGGAGGCTTTGTGACAATGTATAGCATCCCACTTTTGGCCCGAGGCTACTGTGTTCCACTTTATTTGTGGAACACAACTTATTACACTGACACTGCTTTTGTATTTGGCATGTTTGATATTCCATGCAGGATATACATGATATTGTGAATACTATACATTGCCCATGGGGATCTGTTCATATCTGATAATCTCTTTACTTACATCCTTATGGCGTAATTTCTGACTTGATTCGTCTACTGATGCCAGCTTGCTTGAATTTCTCTGGGTTTCTTTTTATTCTTGCTCGTTTGCTACGGATAGTTATCCGTTTGGTATTGCACTATCTCCCTTCTTTCATTTTCATTTTGAATAATTATCTGATTGCATGATGGGACCTCCGTTGCTAATATATGTCAGGAGGCCCTCTGTTTTTTTTTGCCCAATACATATGTTGTGTTTGTATTGATCGATGAGTCACTCAATTTAGAAATTGAGATCACGACTTCGCTCTCATTACATGTTCCCTATAGGATGTTTATTGATTTTCTTCTTTAATTGTTGATCGATGAGTCACTCAATTTATAAATTGAGATCACGACTTCGCTCTCATTGCATGTTCCCTATAGGATGTTTATTGCTTTTCTTCTTTCATTGTTGGTCGATGAGTCACTCAATTTAGATATTGAGATCACGACTTCGCTCTCATTGCATGTTCCCTATAGGATAGTTTTGTTAAGCTTCCTTTGACATTTTAATTAAGGTAGGGTTTTCCTTTATCCTCAACCTTAGGATAAATCATTGTATGATAACACTAGGGATAGTACTAGGATAGTTTCCCTTAGTTGTTTATCCTTCTTTTGCATTTTGCATCTTAAAACAAAACTTATTTTCTTGGCAAATCATAAGACACCTCTAATGAACCCAAATTCTTCTTTGGAGTAAAAGATACAAACCAATCTTACTTTTTTTATCTTGAAGCCGATGTTTCGCCATCGCACATGTTTTGTTATCCTACATTGATTCTCAATATCATTGTTAAGTGTGATGTTTTGTCATCTATTTTATCGATTTTTCGTCATCTTTTGTCATGATATCTTTGTTTATCTTGAAGCCGATGTTTCGCCATCACACATGTTTTGTTATCCTACATTGATTCTCAATATCATTGTTAGGTGTGATGTTTTGTCATCTATTTTATCGATGTTTCGTCATCTTTTGCCATGATATCTTTGTTTATCTTGAAGCCGATGTTTCGCCATCGCACATGTGTTGTTATCCTACATTGATTCTCAATATCATTGTTAGGTTTGATGTTTTGTCATCTATTTTATCGATGTTTCGTCATCTTTTGCCATGATATCTTGTTATCTTGAAGTTGACGTTTCTCCATCGCACATGTTTTGTTATCCTACATTGATTCTCAATATCAATGTTAGGTTTGATGTTTTATCATCTATTTTATCGATGTTTCGTCATCTTTTGCCATGATATCTTGTTATCTTGAAGTTGATGTTTCGCCATCGCACATGTTTTGTTATCCTACATTGATTCTCAATATCATTGTTAGGTGTGATGTTTTGTCATCTATTTTATCGATGTTTTGTCACCTTTTGCCATGATATCTTGTTATCTTGAATCCGATGTTTCGCTATCACACATGTTTGTTATCCTACTTTGACTCTCAATATCATTGTTAGGTGTGATGTTTCGTCATCTATTTTATCAATGTATTTTGCTATCTCTACCATGATATCTTTGTTTATCTTGAAGTCGATGTTTCTCCATCGCATCTGTTTGTTATCCTACCTCGATTATCAATTTCATTGTTAGGTGTGATGTTTTTCCATCTTTACCATGCCATGCTACCTTGTTATCTTTTAATCGATGTTTCGCCATCGCACATGTATATTATCCTGCCTTGATTCTCAATATCATTGTTAGGTGTGATGTTCTGTCACCTGTTTATTTGATGTTTCGCCATCTTTGCCATGTTATCTCTTAGTCGATGTTTCGCCATCGCACATGTATGTTATCCTACTTTGATTCCTAGTATCATTGTTAGGTGTGATGTTTTATCATTTACCATTTTATGTTTCGCCATCTTTGACATGTTACTTTGCTATTACTTAACCGATGTTTTTCCATCTCATTTGTTTGTTGTTTTACTTGATGTTTTGCCATCTTGATTATCTTTGTTTGTTCTAACTAAAAAACACAAACCAACTAAAACACATAAGCCGAACTACGGCTGCTCTGATTCCTTAAAAGGGATACGTAGGCATTGGGGTAGGGCCCAACCGAGCACATATTTTATTTTCCCTACATTATTTTATTTTCTTTTGCATGCATTCCCTTTTCAGTTGTAAGCCATAGACATAGGATTTGACCACACCCATGTAGATTAGATAATAAGAGTGGATACCGTAGAGTACTACAGGCGCGTGGGGTGCTAATACCTTCCCCTTGCGTAACAGACTTCCTTACCTGATCTCTCAGTCGAAAGACCGTGATTTCTCCCTTTACAGGTTTTCTCGATGTTTACCTTTCCCTCTCGGCCGGATAAAAGACGTTCGGTGGCGACTTCATTGATGTTTCATTAACATCCAGATGACAGGTTTCGGCCGTATAGTTTCAGCTGGCGAATTCACTGGGAATAGATTGACCTTTTGCTGGTCCATCCTGGAGTCAATCCTAGCTCTTGTTTGTTTTCTTTTTGGGTGTTTATTTTACCGCTTTGCATATTTATCTGTTTGCATTGCATCCTATGTGCGCTTTACTTTCTGCATACTGGATTTGGCTGGACTGTTTGGTTTCTGGATTTTCTTGGTGGGTGGGTTGTTCCATGAGGTAAAAGGCCTCATACCTAGGCTATGAGTGAATTCCATTAGAACTAGGAATAGAGTGGCCATGGAAGCTATGAAGCGGATGCTTTGTAGACCTGACCATGAGATTCAGGAGTTCGGAGGAAGTTCGGATATGTGTTATCGTATGATAATATCGACATTCGGGCTCTCATACTCTGATTTGGCTTCTGACCTTACCTTGACCTAGACTACACCCGTGAGAGGGGCGGGAAAACTTTTCTTACATGTACAGGTACTGTTGATGACTTTGTGTTGTGACGGTGACTCTAGTTATGACGATGACTTTGATTATGTTGCTGACTTGAGTTTTGTTGATGACCATGTTCTGATAGTTACTGTGTGTTTTTGATGGTGACTTGATACTGTCGGTGACCGTGTGTTCTCTCGGTTTTTCTCTGGATTTTGCACCTGGGAATGGCCGTTTATTTCGGTAGTTCAACAGCTACCTTTTGTGACATGGAGATTTTGATCTCATACAGTTGTTGATCTGTTTGGTACTTGGCCCTTATAGGTTCCAGGGTGATGTCGTACCTTTGATTAGGTGATGTTCATCATTCATTCTAGAGACAGAGCATTCATTTTCCATATTTATGGAACCTTGATCCCGTGTTCTTGCACACATAAGCTGTTAATTTAATTTTAACACACGTGTTCTTTTCATTTCCAAGGAACCATTCTTGTGAACTTTGTGCTGCACTTTTTCATCTTTTACTTGTTTAAAATCAAATTTAAAAGCATGTGAGTTCCTTGGAAATGATCGAATATGGAATTGCATCCACTCGCGCGCTTCATGCATATTCATGCATTCATAATAGGTACTGAGAGTTGTAGATTCTTATTCAGACCCGGTATTCTCCTCAGATATACAAATTTGAACCCTTGTTGTCACGTGTTTAGAGGTCAGTTATGGAAAAACTTCGTGGGGTATTCGCTGGGATGAAGATTCAGATGGAGTTGTTTGGGGTACATGCAAGCCATGGCCCGTGATTGGGAACTCTTTGAGGAGGAAGATATTCAGTTAAAGACCTAATTGAGTCAGGTCATGGAAGTCTTGATGATAGCGTCAACAATCCCACACCGACTGTTGCAGCGCGAGTTATTCTCTTCTGCTCATCTTTTGGGATTTCTTTCAAACCATGAAATGCCTTGTGGATTTCATCCACTACCTTAAGCGCTTGGAACTTCTTATCAGCGGATGGTTCCTATTTTCAAGTTGAATTCAAGAGATTTATTTTATCAACAAGGGCATAATAGGTTTGGAGAGTGATTTTGATCCCATCCCAGTGCTTTATTCTCGTTTGTTTCCATGCTTGTTTGAGCTTCAGTGGGTTGGGCTCTGTACTTCAGTACCGTCTACAAATTCCCTTCCTGATCATGATACCAACAACAGATATGGTTACCACACTGGGGCACCCTATTATTCAATCAGGCACACTCTCTACAACTTTGGGCCACCTAATCTTCTCTTTAGCAGTCAGTGTTTGTTCCCCAAGTGAATCCATGGGGCAGAGCTTTTAAGCAGAAAAGATAGAAGAAGATTGAGAATTATGTTGATGCCATCTCAATGCCTTACATCCTGGCACTTTCTCTTCCATTGGGAATTCATCTGGTAAAGCTTCGTGCTTTGAGACTATTCAGTTAATTATTCTCTCTTCCGATGCAAAATGCTAGATGTGTCTCTCATTCTAGGGAATTTAGTCGTAATGTTAAAAATTACAAGAGTTTTGAGTAAAGTCCAACTCTGGCCTGGCGTCTTTTCCAAAGTCCAATTTCTAATGTGGCGGACAATTTCTAGCTTTTCGTTTGGTACAACGTTCACCCTCCCTTTTAAGAAATCTTTGAGACTGTCGTGTCCATATGAGATGGGGAATCTCTTATCCAAGTGAGCCTCGAGGTTGCGGAAGATCGTTTGAAGCAATCAGTCCATACGGAGACTAGTCTCCTCAACATGAAAATTTCAAATTTCATTTGCATTCTCATTTGCAATCTTAATTGTTTTGTTCGTAATTTTCTTGTATGCAAACTTGCTCATCTTTTTGAAAGTTAATCATAATGCATTGAATATGTTTGTCTTGAATTAATCCATTCGTTATCACTCTTATTTGTTTTACTATGTTTTTTATATTCAACTCTTGTTTAAAAACAATAACTCTAGAGGGAGGATAATGAAAATTTACCTGAAATCTCAAATGGTATACTTTCAAGTAAAAACCTTGATGACGATGTATATGCCTTGTTTCAATCCCCAAACACCGGAGATATAAGGGATTTAGACCCTCGTTAACCCCTATGAGCCTTCGAAGTAGGAGTTTCTTTTTTGTTCAAGAAAAAATTCTTATTTTTAACCCGGGGCAGGGTAAATGTTCAGTTAACCTGATCGAGCATTCAAATTTCAGAAGGAGTGTCCCATATGAGGATCAACGCACCTTATCTCTCGCATTATAAGGTCAAGAAAAGATCAAAAAAACAATGGTTATTTCCTTACAAAAACCTGAGGTCGAAATTGAATTGATACAATAATGGTTATCCCTCGCCGACCAAAGAATGAGACAGTCACTTTCCTCCAAAAAAAAAGTTCAAATACTTAGGGTCACACGACTTGTTCAAAAGGGAAAGTATGAATAAGAAAGAAACAAAAAGGCCCGCTAAGTCGAAACTTGAAAACAAGTCGCTTAGGCAAAAGTTAGGGCATCCCGCTGGACTTCCAAATTGAAATTCAAAAAAAAAGAATTTGTCCAAGAAAAAGTTAGGGAAAGTGAAAAAAATTTAAGGCAAAAAAGGATTATCCAATAAAAATCCTCATCAAAAGAAAATTTGTGTGATCAAACACCCAAAAACCAAAGGTTAAGTGATTGTCGTGTCCAAAAAAAATTGTTGTGGTTCCTCAACCATATCCAAGTTCCTTTTGAGAGATGAATGATCGTGTCAAGTTAACTGGATTTAGGACTGGAGAACATCACGAAGGGGGTGGGCACCAAATAACTTGAGCCTTATATTTTTTTCTAAAAAACTGTGAACCAGGCCACGTTACAACCCTTAAAAGTCCTAATTGAAGCATGGGTTAAATAGAAACCAAAACTGTTACGAGAATACGGTAACCTGACTCCTAGGAGACTTGCTTAAATTTTTTGAGTTGGTATCACTCCCTCTTTTATTTTCTTTGTACAGAAAAATTTCGATGTTTCAACATATTTTCAATAAAAAGTTTTCTAACTTCAAGACAACTATATGATTTGCATTAGATTTATCATTCATAAGATAAAACATTCTTTGCATATGAAAAAGTGCTTAAACATCAAGTGAGCTTGCATAATGAGCATCAGATAAAGAGTTTGATCATCCCGAGGGATGAATTGCTTCAGGGATCTGTTGAAAAGAATGATCTTAATCTGAGGCATGCTTTCTAGCTAATCCTTTGAATTGAAGAATACTGTTGGTCCCAAAGGACAAATTTTGTCAAGCATCTGCTTGCGCGTAAAGCAGTTCGAGTTGAGAAGTATGATTGTGTACTAGCTGGTTTTGAGGACGTAAGTAAATCATCCTGAGAAGGTGTTATCTTTCAAACTCCGTGAACTTCTCATTCCTCTGTGAGCATGAGGTAAAGAAATGGTTTGCCAAGATTCTGCTAATTTGGAAAAATCAAGTCAAGATCCATTGACTCTCAAAACTTCGTCAATTTGGGGGAAGTGATGTCGAGATTCGACGAATATCTCAAAGTGCCGAGTGATCAGGGTCCGTTACCCAAGACTTATTGATGCCACTTCTAATTTTGATTAGTCAGAGGCCGTATTTTGAAGTTTGGAACACCGGGGCAGTTTATCTTGGTGGTACAAATCTCAGGAAGTCCTTTCAGGTCAAGTTCTTTAAAAACCCTGTAGATTGGGGAAAGGAATTATACATGGGCATTTCTCCACCTCAGAGTTGGTCAGGTTAAGTCCAGTCACAGGCTAAACAACTTCTAAATTTGAAGAGCATGACAAGAAGTCGGGATTGTTATCCTTAGCTCATCAGAATTTTAAGTCTCGGTATTGTTGTTCCTTTACCAGAAGTTGAGATCTTTATCTCTAATTGAAGTGAGGAGTGCTATTCTCAGCACAGATCTCGGGAAGTCCTCTTGAGGAGAATCTCTTTAAAGGTTGGTCAAACTAAAGAGGTTACGTCGAAATTCAACGAATCTCTCCATGGACCTGTTGTGTCAGAGAATTATCCAGAGCTCGAATAATCTGGGGCAGATTATCTCAAGATAAAAGGATCCTCTCTAGAAAAGTTGTCACACTAACTGGGTCACGGTCAGTGATCGGTTTCGCATAAAATTATCATTATGCTTTGTTTATCTGTGTAATTCTCTGTTACCAGAGTAACATCTTTCAAGAGGATTAAGGTAACCCTAACCTGGATCATTTTACCCGAAGCGACACTGAAGTTTCTACTTCTCCCAAGAGAATATCTATTCCTCGGAGCACAACATCATTACCCTGACTAAAGATTTGATTGAATATCCTCTTATTCACCGATGATGTCATTTCAGGAAGATCAAATTTATTTGAGATTAATTGAGGGTTTCTACGGAGATCTAAAGCTTCTAAAGCTCCCCAGGGAATCTCCCAAAGCATATAGTTTTAAGGATCGACTAGTTGGAATTTAAGACTAAGAGAGTCGTATCCCCCAAGTGCTTGAAGTTTCGTCTTCTCGGTTGCCTAGTAAAAATAGAGTGTTCTCATCACCAACTGAAGTCAAGAGTTCCTTTGAAAATTTCTCTTGTTCCCCGATGAAGTCAATTCATAAAGATTTCTTGTTCAAGAATTCTTTAATCTCCCCATGGCAGAAACATGGTTTGAAGTTAGCTATGTTGAGAATCTTTTGTTATCCCCGGTAAAGACTATTCAAGTTTGTTCTGTTACCTAGCAAAGTCATGGGAGCATCATCTCACTCCCTCAGAGGAGGTTGTTCATGAGGATATCTTGTTCAAAGATTTCTCATTCCCTAATGGAGCTGCCTTATTGGAGATCTCGTTCTCAGGAATTTTCATTCCCCCAACTGATTTGTGTTGAGGTTTATTTTATCTCTCTAGTGAAGACCATTGGCTGAGGTCTCTTATGCAAAATTTCTTTTTTCCCCTAGCGGAGCTGCCTTCAGATATCCCTTACTCGGAAATCCTCATCTCCCCTGTGAAGTTGCCTTATCAAGAAATCTACTATTCATGAACGCTCATTTCTCCAATAGAGTCGTTTCATTGAAAGTGTTATTCACAGATGCTCTCTTTTCCCAGTAGATCTCAATCCTGGATGTTAATAAGTGTTGCTTCCCCAAAAGAGTACGCTATTGTGGTTCCTAGCCCCAGGATAAAGCATTATAGTAGGATTTTGTTCTGATTGAAGCGTATATTTATTTCCCAGTGGAGCTGAAGATTCTCTTACTTCCAGCAATAACATATCTTGTTGAGTCTCTCCTACAAAAGCGTCTTATTCTCGACCAGAGTTCTTTTTAAAGGGACCCGAATTCCAACAATGTTCTCTTTATCCGTGGAAGGAGATACTGAATCTTTTCCCCAGAAGGTTAAGAGGTGAGACATAGGTCAAGATTTCTTCTGCAGTGCAATTTATTTTTGCATTTTTCTCCTCAGGAAGTTATCCCCGATGATAAATTGACAACTTATCGAACAAAAGTCAGTCCTGATATGATCTTCTCTAGCAGAATTTGCAATTTATTTTGTGAATTTTTATCAGGGTTCGGCCTGTGGTTACTGGTCTTTTCATTTTGCCATGTTGGGGCAGACAAGTTGAGGATCGATTTCTCAAAATTCCACTATTCTGGGGAAGCATGTTAATGATGGAAGGCCCCCGCAGGGTTGCTTCTCCTCAGCATTGTCATGTGAGGAATTCTCGAGGCGGATAAGGTTCTGGATACCTTCATTCTCCAACCAAATCTGGATGAGCATTATCTCGTTTCTTAATAGAGACTATTCCTCGTGGAGTTTATCTTCCGATTTGAGGTATCATTGAAGTTCGCGTTCTGAAGTTATCATTTTTCCCATTTAATTTGTGACTTGGGGCATTTCAATATATAAAAAAATCTTTTATTATCCTCGGTATGGTTGATGTTGGCTGAGATTTCCATATCCCAAAGTGATACTGTTTGACTATCTTCATAGTCCTTTTTACGGTTGAATACCGAAGGTTCAAGGATCTTTGCCCTATCCCCTGTGAAGTTTTATATCCCCTGTGAAGTTTCGTTTCCCCAGTGGACTTTACTTATCCCCAGGGAAGTTTCTTATCCCCAGTGGAGTTTCTTATTCCCAGTGGAGTTTCGTTTCCCCAGTGAAATTTCCTATCCCCAGTGAAGTTTCGTTTCTACAATAAAATTTTGTTACCCCGGGAATCTTCTTTTAAAAGCTTCATTCTAAGACTTCAAGTTTAGAGGTGTCTCTTATCCCCAATGGAGTCGTTAAGTCGGGATCCCTCTCTTTGACCTCTCATTTCCCAGCCGATCTGTTGACCGGGGCATCCTTTGTTAAGGGTCTGCTTTTATTCCCCAATAAGATCTTGATACCATGTGACTATCTGCAGGATTCATCCTTTGGTTGCATTCCAAGAGAGTATCTCTCCAGCAAGATAATCTTCAATGAGGTTCTATCTCTCCGGTGAAGTTCTACATCTTCAGCAGAGTTCTGTATCCCCGGTGAAGTCCCAGTAGAGTTTTGTTCCCCCAGCAAAAATCTTTCGTCCTTTACCGAAAGTTGCAGTGTCGACCTGATTTTCCCCAGAGTTCACAATTTATTTTTGCAGCTCCTTTCTATGTTTGTGGCCCTTTTCTGTTGGTTGCTCGGTTGTTATTCACCGCGAAGCTTCATCTCTTCAAGGTTCCCTCTCTAGTGGTTCCCCATATTTTCTCCTCTCCTTTGGATTTTGCAATTTATTTTTGCAAGTCATGTCAGATCCTGACTTCTTGGTTGTTGGCTTCTCAATTGGCCATTCCCCGGTGGAACTTTTAAACATGCATCATTACATTTGCACCTACCAAAATGCATAGCATTTACATTATATGGAGCATTGCGCTATAAAAAAGAATTCAAACATGCACCGGAACATAAGCCATTTTTATTTCCGTCATCCCCAGTGATTCTGCTAATACTTCGGATTAAATCCCCAGCGAGGTCTTTTTCCTTATTATCTCAGTTTCCTCCCCATACCAATATTCTTTTTATGTCAATCATTTGTTTGTTCGAGTGTCTACTCTTGATCGTAGTTCAGTTTCTCCCAGACACGATCTTTCTCGGGTTTAGTCTTCACTACCCTCTCTGATTCATTCCAATATCTATTGATGCACCTTTCGAATACCAGTTTCGTCCTGATATTCGCTTTCAGCGGGTTTTTAGGTGTACGCCCTAATCTCCTTGCTTTGGGTTGAGCTTAGAGTTTCGTCTCCTCACCCTGCGCATGAAATCCAGTTTCGTCCTGGTACGCGTCTAGTTTAGTTTCGCCTAACTAGTTATTGAGTCGAGTTTCGTCTCGTTTTTTGCTTTCGTACCTTGGACCCTTTGACGGTGTTGGTTTACCGAGTGTATTATTCGTACTGCGTCCCTGGTTTGAAATCTGTCTCTTCTATTCCTTGGATTCTTCTATCAGTTTTCATCACTTTTTATCCATTGATATGAGACCAGTAGATTCTTTGAGAAATATGCGCTCTCATCACTTTGCTATGGGTCGAGTTTCGCCTCTTTACCCGTGTGTGAAATCCAGTTTCGTCCTGGTACTCATCTGGCTTAGTTTCGTATAACCGGTTATTGAGTCGAGTTTCGTCTCGCTTTTGTTCCTCATTTCTGAGATTCTTTCAGTTCCTTCATACTGTCTATCTTAGTTGAGATTAGCAAGTGCTCCTAGAATCGTACACTCTAGCCACTTTTGCTTTGGGTCGAGCTCAGAGTTTCGTCTCCTCACCCGTGTATGTTTTCTTTTCCAGAGCTTAGTTTCACCTATACTCTGTGTTTTGAGTTTTGTCTCGTCCCTTTTGAAGCCCAGTTTTGCCCTGGCACATGTGTTCGGAAGTTTAGTCGCGTCTACTCTTTGTTTTTGTTCTGTTTCAACCCGCGTTGCAGCCTCATTCTGACGCACGTCTTGGGAGTTTTCTGTTTCTGTTTCTTTTTTCTTCAAGAGTGTAAATTTTTGGGTTCTTTCGTATTCAAACATCTTCAACCTTGTACGCTCGAAAATTGTCGCTTTTCTCACTTATCATGTTTAAGATATTTGAATAGGGGCAGCTGTTGCACTCCAAAATTTACCCTCTTGATTTAGGCTTATGTTTCAAAATAAACATCATATTGCATTGCATTCATACATTGTGATGGGTTCAAAGTACTTTGGTTATCAAGTCTTCCTCAAGCTTTGAAGGTTGGTTGCTCTGACAAGTTGCTCAAGTAGAGCCTTGTCATTTGAACCTCTGGATCTTTCAAGCTTAAGTTATTGCATATCTCAAGATGTTTCATCCATCTCTTTGGATCTTCAGAGGATTGGAGTTTGTGTTTAATTATGTGAAGGAATCACTCTTTTGATTCACCAGTCAAATTGGGGTTTTGAAGCTTGATCAGCTTTCTCCAAACACTTTAATTGTGTATTTTGTTTATTTGTTGTTGACTAACTTCTAATAAAAAAATATATTGGTCTTTGTCTTTTCAAATTTGTGTTTTAGGTACCAAGTATCCAACAAATAAGCTCATGCAAAAGTTGATTTGATTCTGTTTGTGGCAAAAGAAGGTATGCATCGACCCATAAACCTATGTATCGACTCATCTTGTTGAGCATAACCAGCATGTGTCGACACATGCATGTATGCATCGACTCATCCTGTTAGAATAACTTGCATGTGTCGACACATACGTGTTATGTATCGACTCATGCAGTTTGTGTGGTTCTATAATGAGTTGGATTAACAGTATGTATCGACACATAGAGGAATGTATCGACACATGCGGTGTTATACAGCCAGGATGTATCGACACATACCACCTATGTATCGACACATAACAGAAAAATGCACGTGTTTTTTTGAAAAAAGCCAGCAAATTCAAACTTTTATCATTTTGGCTCCAATTTTTTTCTGCATAATTTGAAATTATATCATTAATTCAAATTTGGCTCCAAGAATAAATTACCAAATTACCACTAATCCCAATCCTAAAACTCTATAAATAGAGCCCTCATTTCATTCAAATTTCAAGCTTTTAACAGCCAAAATCACTTTGCTAAAAAATCTCTCAATTCTCTCCTTCTACCAAATTCACTCAAAGCTCCATTTTTGAAAAAGATAGTAAGCTTTGCATTGAATCTTACTAACCTTTAAGCTAAACCTTAATCCAAACACTTTTTCTCCATCGATTCTCAACATCCAAGATTGATTAATTGATTCTTGTGGTTGAATTGGAGCAAATTCTGAAGTTGTTTGATAATTCTCAAATTCTATCTTTGGTAAGTTGGATCATCATCTTTCACAATGTGATCTCTTGTGGATTTCTGGTTTTGATTCATTGAGTACTGCTTTCATGACTCCATTAATGCTATTTTCTCAAAACTTTCTAGAATTTTCATGCTCAATTGGATCCATGATCATAAGGTGTTTAATGAAAAGTTGGAACAAGAACTTGATCTTTGAAATGCTGTTTTCTACTGATTTTTAACAGGTTGCAATCAATTGTTGTAACATTGCAATTGATTGTCACAGAAAATTGGTTTTGATAAAAAAAACTGCACTGATGCAATAGGTTGTTGTCTAGGCACAATTGATTGCAACAGTGCCACAAATACTTTTTATGCCTTGTTTTGGGGCTGTTTTGACTCAAATATTTTTCTGCACACTCTCTTTGATGGATAATTTGGATTGCAATTTTAAATGTTCAATTTGTTTTTAAACTCAATGGACTTTGTGATGTAGATGAAGTTGGATAAATGTTCATCAATGAAAATCTACCTGAGAATGAATTATTTAATTCATTTTTGGTGCTTTGGATTAATGATATGTTTAGTGCTTTAATCCATCTAGAGGAGTGGTTGAATTTAAAAATGAAATAAGTTTGAAATGGTGATCCAAATTAGCTTATCATTCCCCTCCCTCTTCATCTTATCCCTTTATTTTTTAGTTGCACTACATGTTAAGGGATGATGATCTCTATATCATTTATCCAAACATGAAGTACATAGATTGCTATTGACCGGCCTCAAAATAGGTGTGACTTCTACATAAGTCCACTTACGATTGCTTAACATAGTGCTAAATTTCGTCCCGATTCGAATAAATGATCCTTCGTGGCCCAGACTTATGATTGCAAACCCAAGTATATTAATTTGATCTCTTTGATCCAATAACCTTGAGATTCATTGTGTGGAGGCTTTGGTTCTACCAATCCTCTAATAGATCTACAACACTTTTGGTCAACACGGATCACTTAAACATCGTTGATCATTACATGTTAATTTTTGAGGATTCCAAAATGGATGATATACTTGACAAGTTTCAAGATGGTCATCCAATTAACCACTAATTTCTAACAATTGACTTTACCTTGTGCTTTTATGCTTTATGTACCATTTACTTTTAGCATTTTACATTTCATGCTATTTTCATCTTTGCTCACTTGAGCATTTATTTTTATGTCATTTTTATTTTATTTTGCTCACTTGAGCTTTTCTTTTCCTTTTAAAGACACCTAATAATCAACATAAACCATAAAAAAACTTTAATGATACTTGGACTACTTGGTTACTATCCTTGGCATTATGGAGCATGAGACTTTTTCTTGGACTTAGGATTAGAGACCTTGGCATATCTTGGAGGCTTTGTGACAATGTATAGCATCCCACTTTTGGCCTGAGGCTATTGTGTTCCACTTTATTTGTGGAACACAACTGATTACACTGACACTGCTTTTGTATTTGGCATGTTTGATATTCCATGCAGGATATACATGATATTGTGAATACTATACATTTCCCATGGGGATCTGTTCATATCTGATAATCTCATTACTTACATCCTTATGGCGTAATTTTTGACTTGATTCGTCTACTGATGCCAGCTTGCTTGAAGTTCTCTGGGTTTCTTTTTATTCTTGCTTGTTTGCTACGGATAGTTATCCGTTTGGTATTGCACTATCTCCCTTCTTTCATTTTCATTTTGCATAATTCTCTGATTGCATGATGGGACCTCCGTTGCTGATATATGTCAGGAGGCCCTCTATTTTTTTTGCCCTACATATGTTGTGTTTGTGTTGATCGATGAGTCACTCAATTTAGAAATTGAGATCACGACTTCGTTCTCATTGCATGTTCCTTATAGGATGTATATTGCCTTTCTTCTTTAATTGTTGATCAATGAGTCACTCAATTTAGAAATTGAGATCACGACTTCGCTCTCATTACTTGTTCCCTATAGGATGTTTATTGCTTTTCTTCTTTAATTGTTGATCGATGAGTCACTCAATTTAGATATTGAGATCACGACTTCGCTCTCATTGCATGTTCCATATAGGATAGTTTTGTTAATCTTCGTTTGACATGTTAATTAAGGTACGGTTTTCCTTTATCCTCAACCTTAGGATCAATCATTGTATGATAACACTAGGGATATTACTAGGATAGTTTCCCTTAGTTCTTTATCCTTCTTTTGCATTTTGCATCTTAAAACAAAACTTGTTTTCTTGGCAAATCATAAGACACCTCTAATGAACCCAAACTCTTCTTCTAAGTAAAAGATACAAACCAATCTTACTTTGTTTATCTTGAAGCCGATGTTTCCCCATCGCACATGTTTTGTTATGCTACATTGATTCTCAATATCATTGTTAGGTGTGATGTTTTGTCATCTATTTTATCGATGTTTCGTCATCTTTTGCTATGATATCTTTGTTTATCTTGAAGCCGATGTTTCGCCATCGCACATGTTTTGTTATCCTACATTGATTCTCAATATCATTGTTAGGTGTGATGTTTTGTCATCTATTTTATCGATGTTTCGTCATCTTTTGCCATGATATCTTGTTATCCTGAAGTCGATGTTTCGCCATCGCACATGTTTTGTTATCCTACATTGATTCTCAATATCATTGTTAGGTGTGATGTTTTGTCATCTATTTCATCGATGTTTCGTCATCTTTTGCCATGATATCTTGTTATCTTGAAGCCGATGTTTCTCCATCGCACATGTTTTGTTATCCTACATTGATTCTCAATATCATTGTTAGGTGTGATGTTTTGTCATCTATTTTATCGATGTTTTGTAACCTTTTGTCATGATATCTTGTTATCTTGAAGCCGATGTTTCGTCGTCGCACATGTTTGTTATCATACTTTGATTCTCAATATCATTGTTAGGTGTGATGTTTCGTCATCTATTTTATCAATGTTTTTCGCTATCTCTACCACGATATCTTTGTTTATCTTGAAGTTGATGTTTCGCCATCGCATCTGTTTGTTATCATACCTTGATTATCAATATCATTGTTAGGTGTGATGTTTTTCCATCCTTACCATGCCATGCTACCTTGTTATCTTTTAAACTATGTTTCGCCATTGCACATGTATGTTATCCTGCCTTGATTCTCAATATCATTGTTAGGTGTGATGTTCTGTCACCTGTTTATTTGATGTTTCGCCATCTTTTCCATGTTATCTCTTAGTCGATGTTTCTCCATCGCACATGTATGTTATCCTACTTTGATTCCTAGTATCATTGCTAGGTGTGATGTTTTGTCATTTACCATTTGATGTTTCGCCATCTTTGACATGTTACTTTTCTATTACTTAACTGATGTTTTGCCATCTCATTTGTTTGTTGTTTTACTTGATGTTTTGCCATCTTGATTATCTTTGTTTGTTCTAACTAAAAAACACAAACCAACCAAAACACATAAGCTGAACTACAACTGCTCTGATTCCTTAAAAGGGATACGTAGGCATTGGGGTAGGGCCCAACCGAGCACATCTTTTATTTTCCCTACATTATTTTCTTTTCTTTTGCATGCATTCCCTTTTCAGTTGTAAGCCATAGACATAGGATTTTACCACACCCATGTAGATTAGACAATAAGAGTGGATACTGTAGAGTACTACGGGCGCGTGGGGTGATAATACCTTCCCTCGCGTAACAGACTCCCTTACCCAATATCTCGGTCAAAAGACTGTGATTTCTCCCTTTCCAGGTTTTCTCGATGTTTACCTTTCCCTCTCGGCGGGATAAAAGACGTTCGGTGGCAACTTCATTGATGTTTCATTAACATCCAGATGATAGGTTCCGACCGTGTAGTTTCAGTAGGTAGAAAGCTCGTAGTTACTTGCTCGCAAAACTAAACCAAATTTCTCACGCATACACTCTCTTTTTTCTAAATATTTTTCAAAGACAAAAACACTTTTATGTATTATCAATGATACGAGAATCATTACAAAGTTCGTCGCACTAAGGCGTCTTTTCAAAAATATTTTCAAATACACTTACACCAAAAAAGCATTTTCAAAAGTGAGCTAGAAACTAAGAGCCCTTAGATAACTACGGATGAAAAGGGTGCTAACACCTTCCCTTTTCATAACCTACCCCCCTTACTCAAAAAAATTCTCAAAGGTCTTTCCTGTTCTTTTTACCTTTTCCTTTATTGGATAAAAGAAAAGTTGGCGGCGACTCTTACTATCCGCAACATTTGTGATAAAATGCAAAACCAGTAAAGTCAGTTCTCCTACCGTATTACATTTATTATTATGAATAAAATAGTGTTTATAATATTAATAATTAAATAAGTAATTAAGTTGAGGAAGGGCATTTTTGGGATATACACATTAGGGGTCTAGAGATCGATATAAGAAAACAAAAGTGAGAACATAACAAATAGATCGTAGAATGAGAAAAGGCAAGCAGAAGGGAAAAGCTAGGGCAAAGAGGAATCCACGATCATGGGAAGATCAAAAATTCAAATTAAGGTAAGGGGGGTGAATGGATTCTATAATTGGTGATTTTACATGAGGGAGTAGTGAGGGTTCCTTTCCCTCTTAGGTTGTTTTTGAATGATTGATGTATGATCTATTTTTGTTTGATTTGATTGATGTTGTTGTATGTGATATTACATGAAATTGTGATGGCATGATTGTGATTTGTTGTTGGTGATTTTGTTTCTATGATGATGGTACCACAAAACGTTAATCTAAAACCTATTAGTAATGGAAATTAGGATTAGGGGAGTTGGTGATGGAATATGACCCATAACTGATGTATGGATAGTGGTGCATTGTGATGGATTAATAGGTGATAAAACCAGGTGTTTAGACAGCATATTAGGATCTATAATATGACAAAATCACAAAAAAATTGGTTTGGTATAGTGCAAAATCGCAAATAGGAAAACCTTGTTCTCAGAGAATCGTCGGGCGATACAAGGAGTGTCGCTGGGCGACGGTGCTTTGTCGTCTGAAGGTGGAGGCGAAGAGGAGGCAGATTTTTGGACGAGCTACTAGAGCGCATCGCGCCTATCATCCTCGAGTAAAGAGTGACATGAAGGCAACATCTTCGGGCAATGTAGGGCTTCGCCGGGAGATGGATGGTAGTAGCTGATGGTTATTTTGGACTTCCTTGAATCGACCATAACTTTAGTTTTAGGAACCCGATTGATGTGCCATTCAAAGTAGTAGTTAGATAACACTATGAACCTTAATATGAAGGATAAAATTGAATGATAAGGATTATATTTCAAGTTCATAAGTAAGGATAGGAATAGTTTCGCCCTTGTTACACCGAAACAATGAGTTATTATTGCGACGTTGTTTTCTTACGGTGTTCTTATGAGTTAATGTTGATGACTATGATGATAATGATGTGGATGTCCTAAATTGGAATCGTGATGAAGGCTTATACCTTGTTGTGGTATAATTTATGTTGTTGTATGATACTATTGCATGCATTCATTAGTGAGGGCTTATGCTCTATTGTTACCCAATTGGCACTATGATGAGGGCTTATGCTCTATTGTTGCCCAACTGGCACCATGATGAGGGCTTATTCTCTGTTGTTTCCTAATTTGAAATATGTTGTGGGCTCATGCCTAGATGGTCCCACATGCATGTTGATGTAGGTCTCATTGCATTGCATTGATGATTGAATAGATATCGTATGATGCGAATGATGGTTGTCTATGATGTATTATTTGTATGATGTGATTTACTAGTTCTTAGAATGTTTTATTCACTATGTAATTATTGAATGAAATTATCACCCCTTTTGTGTTGTTTTGTATGTGCTTCTTGAGAGTACAGATAATCAGGTACCCGAGTAGTGCTTGCAGAGATGTTACCAGATCGAGTCTTAGGAGTCGCTTTAATATGTAACACGTGATTTCGTGATTTTACTATGTTTTTGCACGATTTCAATTGTTGCACATTTATTTTAAACTTATGATAGACCACATATTGTGGATTTTGATTTTTTGTTGAGGCTAGAATGCCATTGAACCGATTTAAGTTTATTTTTCGCTATCGAATAAATATTTTGGATAAACGAAGAAAAAAAGTGTTCTAAAATTTTATGGATTTTTGGATTATGTATCATCCCATTGTGGACTCTCATGCATTTTTTTCATGATTTTATATTATATTTATTAATTTGGGAAAATGGGGTGTTACACCTAACCCAGTCCAGAATAATGCTATAAATAGACTGGTGTATACATAGTATTCGGTGTAACTTACGGACGTATTTGTGTTAGGGTTTTTAGAATCCCTATTGTTTGTTTGTAAGTTATCTGTTATATGTTCATAAGCGTTTAAGCATTGAACATATTGTGTGGCAATCCTCATAAGCTTATAAGCATTGAGTCTTGCGTGTTTTTGGAAGTATAGCTTCCAGTTGTTTTTGTTCTCTACATGTATTTAGATTTTCTCCAATTGCTGAGTGTAACTGAAGAGGGATTTGAGGAGGGCCTCATACCTAGGTGTGTCTGAGGTAGAAGTTAAGCAAAGGGTAGTGATTAAATGCGTTGGTTGTAAACTGGAGGTTTGTTGTGAGGTCTAAAAATTGATAATATCTAGTTAATTGCATCCCTTGCTTTGTAGCCCCCAGAGTAGGAAGGTTATTCCGAACTGGGTAAACATATCGTGTGTTATTTACTTTCAGCACTATTTTATTTGCCAATACATATTGCTGTTGTGTGTGAATTCGAATCTAGTTGAAGAATGGAAAAACACAAGAAAGAGGGGTTTGAATTGGGGTTTTAAAAAACTAAAACAATAGACACGTTGATTACCCTGGTTTATTTGAACTCAAACTACTCCATTCCATCCGCCAAAGTGATTTCTCCTCTCTCAAATGAGATCTTAATCCACTAATCAAATCTTGATTACACAGATACAATGACTACTGTCAATGTCTTCTTGAGTTTAAACCACAACTTGGTTTTCTCAAGGTATTACAAGATAAATGAATTAATAGTGTGTACAAAGTTGTTTTCTAAACGAAACTATATCACAACAGTGATGTATACACAATTGAAAAGCACAAGATAGAATTGGGTAATAATATTTTTCTTTGACAATGCGCAGTAGAGTTGTGTTGTATTTTTTCTTCAAGTTTTCTTTATATAGGTGATGCATGAGATACATGAAAAGATGATTTTAGAAGCTTGACAAAGTATAGCTAATGTACTTTCCAAAAATATAGATCTTGTCTTGGTTCAGCAATTACTTTTTGATTTGTAATAAATGAGTTGTAACGCATCAGAACATTGTTTTCTTGTGATAATATTAGAAGATGAATATTACCGCTGAGACTTCTTTTGTTTTTCCAGAACTTTACTTTAACAGAATATCAGAGTTTGACTCGCAGCTTTGGTACAATCAGAAGTTGTAACATTAGAACTTCTTCATTTAAGCGTGTTACACTAATTTGCTTCTAAGTATGACGTGTCACAATAGAGCTTCAAAAATGCAACTCTCTCATCTTCTATGCTTCTTACATCAGAATTTCCCTACATATTAAAATACATTATTAGAGAGCATATTTGTTCTTTATATATATCATGTGATTGTTATCATCAAAACTCTTACAAGGATGTAGAAACAAACTATGTTCTAACAATCTCCCCCTTTTTTATGATGACAAAACTTGTATATTTTGGTAGATTACTTAAGAACATAAAGAATTAAAGTATCCCCTTGAGTTGAATACTCAGATAAAGAAAAATACTTCCCTAAGATGTTCTAATCAGAGATTTGTGATGGAGGTTTTGGTACGTCCACGTGACAAAAGTTACTTATAGAGGTTGCTTTTCAAGAGGTTTTTCCTGTTTTGCTTTCAGAGGATAAAAACAGAAGTTATGATATTCAAAATGTTTGAGACTGAGTCTCGATACTGTTATATTCAAAATATCTTACGTTCTCCCCCTTTTTGTCAAGAATAAAAAGCAATAAAAACACGTGAATGTAACAAAAATAGGATTTTATATTCAATGTGGATTAAGATAAACAGAATGAGATAGATAAACAGAAGATTGGAATGAGAAACAAATAGCATAAATAAAACATTTTTTCAGAGTTATGGTTGAGGAGGTAGAAGTCGTGTGAACAAGGCTTCCAATAAACTCTTGATCTGGTTATTTGATTCCTCTTGTATCCCAAGCATCCCCTTAATTTCTTTGCTACTTTCATCCTCTTTGTCTAGAATTTCCTTAAACACAACATTTTCTTTCTTCAACTCCTCCAAAGTTTCCAACACAAGAGAGAAGGAGGTTGTTTCAGCAGAAGAGACCACATTCACAGAATTAACTGCAGCTGATTCTTGCTTAGGAGATTCTTTGACAGCCTTGCCTTAGTCTTGAAACATTACCAGAGGAAGAGGTCCAGGAGACAGTTTGTTATAATTTGATGTTTGAGGAGCTTCCCAAAGGGCCTTGAACAGAAAAAGGAGGTTTTTCTTTACCTCGTGTCGCAGAACTTGATCCTTGAAGACTTTTAGGTGATCAAAGAAGTTTTGTTGAGTGATTTCATAGCTGATCTCCTTTAGCTTCATAGATTCAGTGTTAAACCATTTTTGAACTGATTCCATGAGAATCAGAAGCAGCTGGGTTAATATTCTCCATGCAAGCTAGCTTTAAGGAGTTAATGCATTCCTGTATTTCTGTTTCAAAAATCAGCAAAGATTTACCAGCATCTGATTTAGATATTTTTGGTGTTGGTATAAGAACAACTATTTTATGGGAACTTGTGACAAGATTGTCCCAAGCATCTAAATCAATAATTGTTTTGAGTGGATCTTTTAGGTAGTTATTAGGAGAGGGAGAGTCAAAGAATGATAGGTGAGTTAGGTGGTGTTGAAAGATAGGGAGATGTAATATCTGGAATGGAGAAAGTTTGTGATGAATTTGTGGGGATTATTGGTGGTTGAGAGATTGTGAGAGGGAAAGTGATGCGTGGGATGGAGGTTGTGGTATCAGGGCCAACATTTGGATTTTTCAGTTTGTCGATCTTCAAATAGTGGATCAAATTGATCAATATCAGAGAGAACTTATGCAAGTTCTGGCTGAGTATGATTAAAATGTGTAGAAGGTGGATTAATCAGAGGATTACTTGTAGGTTTTAAGGTGTCAATATCTCAGTCAAAATCATCAAGGGTTTCAGGAGATGGATCTTCAACAGGTTTTGGAGAAGGGGGAGTTTCAGATGTTGATAAAATTACTTATTGAATAAAAAAAACAAAAGATGAGTTACCTTTCTTTTTGGATGCTTTTAGAGTTTTCTGAGTAGTTCCTTCTTTAGTAGCTTTAATTTTTCTTGCATTTCGGGAGAATCTTATAGAGGTTATTGCCTTAGATCAAGAATGTTCACATCTGGAATCGTACCATCACTCTTGCAGGCTTCCAGATACCTGAGAATAATTTCTGGAGATGAGTCTGCTTGAGTGAAAAGAGGAAAATCCTTCAGAGGCACTCTTCCGGTGGTGATGACTTCATTGGTGGTGATTGTTATATCCTTCTTAATAGTTTCAATAATATTCATCTTCTTCAAATTCATGGCGTTTAGAGGCTTTCCAACACAAGCTTCCAGAACATTTGCTTCTTGAGCCTCAGTCAGATGTTTTATCAGTATGTTTTCTGTCAGAATATCTAAAAAATGAGTCTTCCCAAAGGAATCCAGTCATTCTTTGTTCTTTATTATTCTCTTGTTTCTTTTACACTAGTTTTCAGGTGGTTGAAAAAAAGATGTGGAAGATGAACTTTTGCTTTGGTAGCGATGAAGTACATAAGGTCTTGCTGATCAATGTTGATGTAATCTGGAGAGCTGGTTGGTTTTCTGTGGTTTATGCACCCCAGAATTATTTTGGACCAAATTCTAAGATAATCCTTCAGATCTTTGATTTTTTTGAATGGTTGGCCAGAAGAAAATTTTTCTTTTGAGACAATGGATAGGTAAGAACCTTTTTCTGCCATATCATTGCATCTTATACCACTGCCATCATGACCCATAAGTTCGTCAGTGATGATGATCTTCTTTCCTATAACGAAAGATGTTACCTGATGATTTGAAGATGTGGCATGGATCCAAAATTCTTTCACTAATTTTGGGAAAACTGGACCTATGAGACGATTAAAGTATTTCCCCCATCCTTGGAACTCAACATTAGGGGTTATGTCATACCCATTTTCTTTCATGCTTACAAAATCAACAATAAGCTCACATAGAACTTCCATAACATCAATGGGTGTGATAAGCGTTCTTGATGGTTCGACATACCTTTCTTCATTTTAGGAGGAAGAACCATGAATGATTTGAGAAACTTGAGGAATTTGTTGATAGGAAGCCATTTGTTCACAGACTTATTTAGGGTTTTGAAAGATGAACAGATGAAGAGAGAAAATGAGTGAGAATGAATATGCGATAGTTTTTGTGAAGGGGTAAAGTATAAATAGGCAATGAAAGAACAAATAGGAGTTTTGATTTTAATTTAAAAGGGTTAAAGAAAATGATTACGTGCATATAATGATTCCTGAAAGGAAGGATAGCGTGAAGATATGGAGCAGTTGCTGAATTAACTCACGCCTCAATGCATCAACTCAACCGTTTCAGTCCCTTCAGATTTTAACACGTGTTAAACCTTAGAGGGTGACCTTGCATTTAGAGTTAACATATGTTGATATTTTGAACTGCTTGCTTCTATCTTAGAAATGAAACTTGTTTGTAGAACGTTTAGATCTTCTGGATAATTCTTGATACAACATTCCTTCTCACTTCTTAAGAACTATTGTTCAAATGTTTACAAAAAAAAATTAAAGCATAAAGTTTTGAGAGTTAAATATATATAATCTACATTTTCATTCTGGACATAATTGCATACTGAGATGATTAACGAAATTATATTTATATTCAGAAAGGCGTTTAGTGAAGACGTCACCCCATTGATGGTATGTGTCTATAAATTTTAAAGAAAGAATTCTCTTCTGAATATAGTCCCTAATAAAATGATGTTTAATTTCTATATGTTTATCCCTAGAATGTAAAATAGGATTTTTTGAAAGACAAATAGTAGAAAGATTATTGTAGCGGATAGTAATGTTACTCTCATATATGTTAAAGCCTTCAAGCTGATTCTTCATCCAGAGCATCTGTGTAGTGCATCTATCTATAGCTATATATTCAGCTTCAGCAGTTGACAGTGCAACATTGGATTGTCTTTTGCTGGACCACGAGATTAGATTGTCTCCCATAAATTGGCAGCTTCTAGAAGTACTTTTTATTTCTATTTTGTTTCCAGCAAAGTCAACGTCAATGTACCCTACTAATTTATATTCTCTGGTTTTTCTATAACAAAGTCCAAGATTAGTGGTACCTTTCAGATACTTGAAAATTCACTTAACTGCTGTTAAGTGAGATTCTCAAGGATCTTATTGGAATCTAGCACAAAGACTAATTCTTTATATAATATCAGGTCTTGAAGCAGTTAAATATAAGAGAGAACCAATCATACCTCTGTAGAGCTTATGTTCTACCTTCTTACTTACTCTCCCCTTTTCTAGAATGCATGTAGGATGCATAGGAGTTTTGGATGGCTTACATTCTGACAAATCAAATTTCTCCTTAAGTTCTTTGACATACTTGCTTTGATGAATGTAGGTTCCTTATAGAGTTTGATTGATTTGGATCCCCAGAAAGAACTTGAGTTCACCCATCAAGTTGATTTCACATTATGCCTGCATAGACTTAGCAAATTGTTTTCCCAAAGAGGCTTTAGTAGATACAAAAATTATATCATCTACATAAATTTGACAAACCAGAATGTCCCTTTTAAATAGTTTACAGAATAAGGTTGTGTCCACCTTCCCTCTCATAAAATCATTTTCTAACAGAAAATTACTTAGTCTTTCATACCAAGCTCTAGGAGCTTGATTCAGACTGTATAATGATTTCTTAAGTTTATAAACATATTATGGATGTATTGTATTTTCAAAGCCAAAGGGTTGGTGCACATAAACTTCATCAATGTAACCACTTAGAAAAGAACTTTTAACATCCATCTAATAAAAAGTGATGTCATTATTTATAGAAAAAGAAATTAAAAGTCTTATAGATTCTAACCTAGAAACTGGAGTAAAGGTTTCTGTATAGTCTATCCCTTCTTGCTGACTATAACCTTATGCTACCAGTCGTGCTTTGTTTCTGACGACTTCTCCATGTTCACTTAGCTTATTTCTGAAGATCCATTTGGTTCCTGTGATGTTAAAGCCTTTTGGTTTAGGAACCAGATCCCACACATTGTTTCTGGTAAATTGATTTAGTTGTTCCTGCATTGCAATGATCCATTCATTATCTAGAAGAGCTTCATCAATGGAAGTTGGCTCGATCAGACATACTAATCCCATGAGTGATTCTTCATAATTTATGAACATGGATCTTGTTCTAATTGGGTCATCTTTCTTTCCCAAAATCATGTCTTCTGGATGGGCTAAACTTCTTTTGGATTGTCTCTTCTGGATCGGATCTTCAAAAGTTGTTGTGTTGTTTATGACATCTTCTTCTGTATTTGGCTGAGAGCCAAGCTTATCATCAAATCTGAAACTAATAGATTCTTCCACAATTCATGTTTTTGTGTTGTATACTCTATAACCTTTTTAGCATCCAGAGTATCCTAACATGAGACACTTTTGTGCTTTAGAATAACACTTGTTCAAATGTTATTTGGTGTTTAATATAAAGCAAGTACATCTAAAAAGATGTAAATAAAAGATGTTGGGCTTTATGTTCTTCCATAGTTCATATGGAGTCTTATCCATAATAGGTCTTATAGAGATTCTAGTCTGAATATAACACGTTGTGTTAATTTCTTCTGCCCAGAAGTTTTTAGCAATGTTAGTCTCATTGATCATGGTTATGGCCACTTCTTATAAAGTTCTATTCTTTCGTTCTACAACTCCATTTTGTTGAGGAGTTCTAGGACAAGAGAAATCATGACTGATGCCATTCTCGTTAAAAAAAAATTCAACTTTTTTGTTTTCAAATTCCCCACCATGATCACTTTTGACTTTAACAATTCTAAAATCTTTTTCATTTTGAACTTGGTTACAGAAGGTAGAGAACACAAAGTGTGACTCGTCCTTGTGTCTTAAGAACTTTACCCATGTTCATCTGCTATAGTCATGTACGATCACTAATCCATACTTCTTGCCACTAATGGATATAGTTTTCACTGGCCCAAACAGATCTATATGAAGAAGTTCTATTGGTCTAGAGGTAGAAACAATTTTTTTTTATTTGAAAGAAGGTTTTGCTAACTTGACTTTTTGACATCCTTCACACAGAGCATCAGATTTGAACTTCAGGTTAGGAAGTCCTCTGACCAAATTGAGTTTGTTAATCTGAGATATTCTTATCATACTAACATGCCTCAATCTTCTTTGCAAGACCCATTACTCATCATTAACAGACATAAGGCATTTCACATTCCTACTTTTTAGTTCAGAAAGTTTTGTTTTATAAATGTTGTTCTTTCACTTACCATTAAAAAGGATAGACCCATCTTTCTGACTAATTACTTTACATGACTTTTTATTAAAGATTATATCAAAAATTTTATCACTTAATTGACTTATGGATAATAGGTTATGTATTAATCCATCTACTAACAAAACATTAGTTATAGAGGGAAGTGTACTGTTACCAATAGTTCCATAGCCAATAATATTTCCTTTATGATGGCCTCTAAAACCTACATAGCTTCCAGATTTAATCTTCATACTTTGAAACATATGCTTTCTTCTCGTCATGTGTCGAGATCGTCCAGAGTCCAGGTGCCAAGGTTGGTGTTTCAACTTTTTTGTTAAAGACATTTGCAACATATAAGATTTTACCCTTAGCTACCCATATCTTCTTGGGTCCTTATTTGTTAGAGTTTCCAAAATTCTATTTGAATTTTGGTTTTGCAGAAAAAACATTACTAGTATATTTTATATCATGTGTATGTCCATATATAAAGTGTGAATAGAGAGGTGTGTATTTTATAACTATATCATCAACTTTCTTGGCTTGATATGTTTCTTCTCCCCTTGGTTTCACATATCATATACCTTTTCTGTCGTTTCTGCTAACTCCATAGATCATTGAAGCCATCTTTCTCCTATCTATATTTTTAGCTAGAAATTTTTGAAAGTTGTGATCATATTGTTTTATGATTTTATCTGAAATATTCGAAACTTCTGAAAAAATTTCTTTTTGAGCTTTTTGTAATTCATTTTTAATAATATAGTTTTCATTTTTAAGTTTGGAAATGGTTTCTTTTAGCTCAGAGTTTTATATTTTTAGTTTCTTAGTTTCTTCAGAGTCAGATACTAGATCCTTTTTTCAGGTTCTTCTTTTTGACTCGCAGTTAGAGAATACCTCTCTTTGCCTCTGAGTATGACTCTGATTCAGATGATCCAGTGTCATCTGATATGTTGGCCATTAAGGCTATATTGGCTCATTCATCTTCTGACTCTGTTTTAGCATCAGAAGATTTCGAGTCATCCCACGTTTCCATAAGACTTTTCTTCTTTTCTTTGGAGAATTTATTTTTAGGCTTTTCTTTCTGTAGATTTGGGAAGTTCTTTTTGTAGTGATCTGGTTTGTTTCATTCGTAGCATACAATGTCTTTGTTTCTAGAATTTATGTATCCAGAAGATGTTTTAGAGTGATTTCCTGTTCTTCTGGGGTTTCTAAACTTCCTCTGTCTACGCTTTCATAGCTGATTGACTCTTCTGGAGAGAAGAGATTGAAATTCTGGCTGCAGATACTCAATGTCACGTCCAATGTTATGACACTGTATCTGACTTACTATATGACAGTAAATACAAAAACAGTAAATAACACAGTCAATTGTTTACCCAGTTCAGTGTGCAACAACACCTACTCTGGGGGCTACCAAGCCAGGGAGAGAATCCACTATAAGAGATGTTAATTCAGGAATAAACCAACCAGTTTATCTCCTTCACTTAAGACCTACCCAATGCAATTCTAATCTAAGTACAACTTAAACCTGAGTTCCTACTCACTCCCCCTCAATCACAGCAGTGATACATAAACCAATTTGACTTAAGAATTGATGAAGACACTCTTCAAAACACACACTTGATTAAGCTTCACAGCTTTTTAATCAAGTAACACAATCACTCGTGCTTCACAGCTTTGAGTGATGTACACAACTAACTTGACTCTGCTTCACAGCTTTAGTCAAGTAACATTCAAACACTCTTGCTTCAAAGCTTTGAGTGCTACACAACCCTTACAATTGAAACATATTCCAAGGCACTTATCACAATGATAATTGCTTGGAGTACAATAAACAAATCTATACAGATTACAAAATTGATCTTCTAATCAATCAGCAGGGATGTCTTGAAAAACCGCAGCTCTGTTGAATATATAGCAGCTGTAACTTCAGTTAGGGTTTCCAAAAACCTAGGGTTGATTCCGTTTGACCTAAAGACCAGGTCACAGTACTTTATTGATCAGGTTAGGATCGAGCTAGGTTACTCCTCAAAAAACGCAGGATTCTGTTCAGAAAGGACTGAGTTATTTCCTGAAAAAACTCATACTTATCCAATCCTGCAATCCTGTTAGTTCAGAACAGGATGTCACAACATCTGTTATGACATCTGAGAAAACCTGTCTACTGATTTAGCAAAATGTGATCATTTTGCAAACATGCTCAGATACACACTTATAAACATCAGTATTTGAATTACAATATTTTTCTGCACATGTACCTATTGAGTTAGTAAAACCTGAACTAGAATGTTATGACATCAGTCATGACATTCACACATACACTTGGGATTTACCAAAAATGCAAGCCAATACCTAAACACCTACAAACTCCCTCTTTGGCAGATTTTTGGCTAAAGTCCCTAAACAATCAGAGATAGATAGATAGCAGCAGAAAGAAGTGACAGCAGAAAAATATAATGTCAAGTACTAATTAAGCAAGTACCAAAATATTCTCCCCCTCTTTAGCCACAAATGGGCCAAAGATACATGTTTATAAAGTTATACAGTTATCCAAAACAAAATAATGAGATCAGCAGCTGACAACAGCAGAACACACTTCCAAACTCCACCAGCAACACCACCAAGCAGCAATCAACCTTCAAGCACTGTCATCAGATTCAGAGGAGCCAATTTCTTCAATGTTGAGCTGTCCTTCAGCTTCTATACCTTCTTCCCTTCTGCTTTCTTCAGCTTCCTCCTTTTCTAGCCTGGCAATTAGAGCTTCCAGGGTCCTTTTTCTAGCATCCAGATCTTTGCAAGTTTCTTTTAAAACAGCTATGACATCTGATGTCTTGGACTGGGTCTTTGTAGACGATGTCTCAGCTGATGTTATGACAATGTCTGGAGCATGAGATCCCTGAAACAGTTTGTAGTGCAGGCCAAGGGCAGGAGCTCTTTTGCAGACTATATCTCTTGCTACAAGGATGTCAGGGTATTGTGCAAGGATGATTCCACAAAGGAGGGAGGGAAAAGCAATTGGTCCTTTGACAGCATAACTGCCAGCATGCTTCAATGTTTGTTCAAAGATGTACCTTCCATAGTCAAAGGCAGTCTTGGTTCCTACAGCATAGATAAATCTCCCCAATCCTGTGGAGATGGTTGATTTGTGATTTGTAGGCACCCAGTTTGCTGCACCTATTTTATGCAAGATGGCAAAATTCATGCTGAGTTTACTAGCATTCAGCTTCCCTTTCAATGGCCAGCACTTTACTTGCCTGGCAGTGATGGTTAAACACACTTCATTGTCAGTTGCCTCTAGATCAGGACAGTCCTTATTTGTTCTTCCAAGAAACTTGTTGATTTCTGATGGAGAGAACTTGACCCTTCTTCCTCTAACAAACACACTCTCAAAGTCAGCTGACCTCCCATCAGCATAATCATTGGACAAGTTCACTACAAACTCCTTAACCAGATTTTCATAACATTTGTTAAACTTCATCACTGTCTTCATTAGCCCAGCATTCCTGATCAGATCCATGATGTCTTTGCACTCCAAGGCATCATTGTTGAGTTCTCTCTCCAAGGCTATTCTCTTCAAGCAAACATACTTCCATCTGTTTGCATTGTCAGGATGATGAAAGGAGATGTTGTCTGTTGGCACTTCAGGCACTCTAGCAATCTTGCTGGAGGGGAGCTTCCTTCTGATGGGAGTATCTTCAATATCAATCTCAAATTCTGATTCATCACCAGAATCAGAAGTTTCAGGTTCTTTACTTTTCTTAGAGATTGGTTGTCTAGCAGTCTGCACCTGTGCCTTCTTCCCTTTTGTCTGAATTTTCTCAGCCATCCCTTCAGCCTTGGATTTCTTAGCATCAGGTTTAACATTCTCACTACTCTTTCTTTTCATCAATCTCCTAGCAATGCTAGGGTTCACATTAGCAATCAGTTCATTATCTGAGTAATCTTCATCCACATCAATGATAGGTGGATCAGCAGCCTTTTCAGAGGGGTTCTGAATGTTGTCTTTTGGTGTCACAACATCCTCAGTGACATCTACATTTTCAGAACCTTCCACATTTGGACTTTCTGATTGATTCAAAGGGATAGAAATCCCCGGTACAGATTGGTTGCCACTCAGAATGCTAGTAACCAGTCTAGCAATAGCTTGGTGTACTTGAACTGATCCTTCTTTATTAGGTATAGAAGACGAAGGATGAGAAGAATTACCAGAGACTGTAGCTTGAGCTCTTCCTGCATGTCTGGTTCTGAGCTTTTTGACTCTGGCTGGGTCAGTTGCCATTTCCCTGAGAGGAGTGACCTCAAGAACTTCAGATTCTATGCATGTAGTGATTGCCCTAGAATCTTGATCAGATGATGACGATGATGAGGGAGACGAAGCCTCCATGGTGGAAGACGATGTCTGAGACATTTTGTTTAACTTTGAGTAATAGTAGCAGTTTGAGAAAACTCTTTGATTGGGAGGAGGAAACAGGTTGCAAGGATGAGAGAGGTAGGGAGTAAAAGGGAGTCTCTTCAACTTCTTAAGGCTTTTGAAGGAATTGTGAATGAATATGATTAACCCACTAAATATAGACTTAATAAAATTAATCCCTTCAACCCTTGTTTTCAGCAAAACTAATTGCTATAATTTCTCATGTTGGTGAATACCCAATCTGCCCCTCAAATTTTCAAGTTTATTTCCAACAAGCGCCTTGGTAGAAGAATCAGTTAGCTGAAGCTTAGAGAAACTATGTTCCAGTTCAAATGACTTCTTCTCTTCAAAGTCAATAGGGTTCAAGGAAATGTTGAATGTTTTCAGATTATCACACCACAATGTCACAACATCTTGTGTAACATTGTACTCAGGTAGCATCTGTTTTGACCAGATGTTTTGAGAACAGAATTTATGAGACTTGTTCTTTCCAACATCCTTGTCAAGATGACTTAAGGTTCTGACAACACATTCTTCTTCAACTTTATTTGCCACATCACATATATTATCAGCCTGTAGTTTAGGAGTTCTTCTGACAGCTTCCATAGGAATAGCTCTTTTCATTCTTCCAAGCTTATGTTGCCACTGTTTCATCTCTTTTTCTTCTTTGATGATTTGACTCATAGTGGAGATATCAGTGTTCTCAGGCTGCCACACATAACAGTTATTTTTGGATTTGATTCCTCTCATTACAACATCTAGTTTTTCATTAAACACTAGACATTCAGATCTTGAGAAGTTGACCATGAATCCTAGATCACATAATTGACTGATGTTGATGAGATTAGTAGTCAACCCTTTTACCAGCAGTACCTTATTCAGACTTGGAACTCCAGGGTAGTCCAAATTACCAACTCCTTTGACTTCTCCTTTAGCACCATCTCCAAAGGTCACAAAACTGTTGGTGTGAGGCATAACATTATTGAGGAGATTTTTGAATCCAGTCATGTGTCTGGAACATCCACTGTCAAAGTACCAATCTTCCTTTGCAGAGATCTTCAGGGAAGTGTGAGCTATCAATGCAGTAGCCTTTTTCTTCCATTGAGGAGCGTGTGGTACCTTTTTAGCCTTAGGTTTGACATCTGAGTTCTGATTAGGATATCCATGTAATCTGAAGCAGAAGGGCTTTATGTGACCATATTTCCCACAGTGATGACATCTCCATCTTTGGTACCTCTTCTTCATATGTCTCTTTCCCTGATGTTGAGAGTAATGTTGAGACATCCGTTTTGACATTTGCTTCCCGGTACCAAATTTCTTTGTTTCCACAAATCCTAGGCCAGATTTATTTCCCATATTTTGTCCAGCCTGAAGGATCTCTTCCAATTTGTCTGTTCCATTGGTCAACATCTTGACAGATTTGGTCATTTGATTCAGTTGTGAGTTCAGCAGTTGAACTTCTTCTTCTAAATGACTTATAGTTTCAAGATTTGCCCTCTTTTCATCCTCCAGCTTTACAATGAGTTTTGATTGTTTCTCATTTTGCACATAGACTTCACCACTTCTGATACACAATTTCTTGTAGGTATCAGCCAGTTCTTCAAATGTCACTTCTTCATCACTGGTGTCACTTTCAGAAGTACAAACACTAGTTAGGGCAGTAACTAGTTTGGCAGATTCTTCTTCAGAATTGCTTTCTGAATCATAGTCAGACCAAGTAACAGTCATTCCTTTCTTTTGCTTCTTAAGAAAGGTAGGACATTCATCTCGAATATGTCCATATCCTTCACATCCATGGCATTGAATACCTCTGCCTTGGTTTCCCTTATCTTCTGACCTTGGTCTTCTGCTGGAACTGTCAATGTCAGAAGGAATGTTATGAACATTAGACCTTGACTTTGGGTCCATTCTTTTGATGAGCCTGTTGAACTGTCTTCCAAGCATGGCAATGGCTTCTGATATGTTTTCTTCTTCATCCTCCTTGTATTCAACATCAGTGTTGGATACAAGTGCTATGCTTTTGTTCTTCTTGTCACCATTATCAGTGATCCCCATCTCAAAAGTCTGAAGAGACCCAATAAGTTCATCCACTTTTAACTTGCTAATGTCCTGGGCTTCCTCTATGGCAGTTACCTTCATTGCAAATCTTTTAGGCAAGGATCTGAGAATCTTCCTCACAAGTTTTTCTTCTGACATTTTTTCTCCCAGTGCTCCTGAGGTGTTGGCAATCTCCAAGATGTTCATGTGAAACTCATGAATGGTTTCATCTTCCATCATTTTTAGATTCTCAAACTTAGTGGTCAACATCTGAAGCCTTGACATTTTTACTTTGGAAGTGCCCTCATGAGTAGTTTTGAGAGTGTCCCAAACTTCCTTGGCCAGTTCATATTGATGTACTAGTCTGAAGATGTTTCTATCAATTCCATTGAACAAGGCATTTAAAGCTTTTGAATTTCCCAGAGCTAACTCATCTTCTTCTTTACTCCAATCTTCCTCAGGCTTCAGACTGATTGTCCCATCTCTTTCAGTTATGGTGGGATGAATCCATCCTTTGTCAGCAGCTCTCCAAGCCTTTTTGTCCAGAGATTTTAGGAAGGCAATCATACGAGGTTTCCAGTAGTCATAATTAGTTCCATCCAGAATGGGTGGTCTATTTCCAAAAACTCCTTCTTTGTCCATAGTGCCAGAAAGTGATATCCCTAGATCTCACCCAGTAATACAGGCAGGGTGCCTGCTCTGATGCCAATTGAAATTCTGGCTGCAGATACTCAATGTCACGTCCAATGTTATGACACCGTATCTGACTTACTATATGACAATAAATACAAAAGCAGTAAATAACACAGTCAATTGTTTACCCAGTTCAGTGTGCAACAACACCTACTCTGGGGGCTACCAAGCCAGGGAGAGAATCCATTATAAGAGATGTTAATTCAGGAATAAACCAACCAGTTTATCTCCTTCACTTAAGACCTACCCAATGCAATTCTAATCTAAGTACAACTTAAACCTGAGTTCCTACTCACTCCCCCTCAATCACAGCAGTGATACATAAACCAATTTGACTTAAGAATTGATGAAGACACTCTTCAAAACACACACTTGATTAAGCTTCACAGCTTTTTAATCAAGTAACACAATCACTCGTGCTTCACAGCTTTGAGTGATGTACACAACTAACTTGACTCTGCTTCACAGCTTTAGTCAAGTAACATTCAAACACTCTTGCTTCAAAGCTTTGAGTGCTACACAACCCTTACAATTGAAACCTATTCCAAGGCACTTATCACAATGATAATTGCTTGGAGTACAATAAACAAATCTATACAGATTACAAAATTGATCTTCTAATCAATCAGCAGGGATGTCTTGAAAAACCGCAGCTCTGTTGAATATATAGCAGCTGTAACTTCAGTTAGGGTTTCCAAAAACCTAGGGTTGATTCCGTTTGACCTAAAGACCAGGTCACAGTACTTTATTGATCAGGTTAGGATCGAGCTAGGTTACTCCTCAGAAAACGCAGGATTCTGTTCAGAAAGGACTGAGTTATTTCCTGAAAAAACTCAGACTTATCCAATCCTGCAATCCTGTTAGTTCAGAACAGAATGTCACAACATCTGTTATGACATCTGAGAAAACCTGTCTACTGATTTAGCAAAATGTGATCATTTTGCAAACATGCTCAGATACACACTTATAAACATCAGTATTTGAATTACAATATTTTTCTGCACATGTACCTATTGAGTTAGTACAACCTGAACTAGAATGTTATGACATCAGTCATGACATTCACACATACACTTGGGATTTACCAAAAATGCAAGCCAATACCTAAACACCTACAGAGATAATTCGTCTTCTTCTAACGAGGATCCACCAGAGTTTTCTTCTTTTGCCTGAAAAACTTTTGGTTCATATTTTTTATTAGATTTAAGAGCGAGAGACTCACCTTGCTTCTGGGGTTCATCTTCTTCAAGTTATATCTCATGAATTCTCAATGAGCTCATAAGTTCTTCAAGAGATATTTTATTCAGATCTTTGGCTAGTTTTAAGACTGTGACCATGGGTCTCCATTTCTTGGATAAAATTTTGATGATTTTCTTTACATAATCTTTTGTTGAGTATCGTTTTTCTAGAACTTTCAGTCCAGCAACCGAAATTTGAAACCTTAAGAACATTGATTCAACTGTTTCATCTATTTCCATTTTGAAGGCCTCATACTTCTGAATGAGTGCAAAAGCTTTGGTTTCTTTGACTTGCGTGTTGCCTTCATGTGTCATTCTCAAAGAGTGAAACATGTTTTTAGCTGATTCTTTGTTTGTGATTTTCCCATACTCGGTGTACGAGATAGCACTCAAGAGGATTGTTTTGGCTTTGTGATGATTTCTTAATTCCTTCTTTTGTTGATCTTTCATTCTCTTTTTTTCCATCTTCTGACCGCTTTCGTCAACTGGATAATTGTATCCATCAGCCACCATATCCCAGAGATCAGCCACATAAGCTAGAAAGAAACTTCCAATTATGTCTTTCCAAAATTTGAAGTTATCCCCATCAAAGGTTGGAGGTTTGCCGCTGATTCTATCTTTATCATCATGATTATCATTGTTGATGATCTAACATGGTCCCACCATAGTGTTTTTCTTGCTAGGATCTTTTTTTGACACAGTTAAGTGTTTGCACCCAGAACCAGGCGCTCTGATTCCAATTGAAGAATGGAAAAATACAGGAAGGGGGGGTTTGAGTTGGGGTTTTTAAAAATTGAAACAACAGACATGTTGGTTATCCTGGTTCCTTTGAACTCAAACTACAATAGTCCACCCAACAAGGAGATTTCGCCTCTCTCAAATAAGGTCTTAATCTATTAATAAAATCTTGATTACAGAGATAAAATGACTACTATCAATGTCTTCTTGAGTTTAAACCACAACTTGGTTTTCTCAAATTATTACAAGATAAATGAATTAATAGTGTGTACAAAGATGTTTTTTAAACAAAACTATATCACAACAGTGATGTATACACAATTGAAAAGCACACGATAGAACTGGGTAATAACACTTTTCTTTGACAGTGCGCATTAGAGTTGTGTTGTATTTATTCTTCAAGTTTTCTTTATATAGGTGATGCATGAGAGACATGAGAATATGCTTTTAGGAGCTTGATAAAGGGTATTTAATGTACTTTCCAAAAATATAGATCTTGTCTTGGTTCAACCGTTACTTTTTGATTTGTAATAAATAAGTTGTAACGCATCAAAACATTGCTTTCTTGAGATCATATCAAAAGATGAATATTACCGTTGAGACTTCTTTTCTTCTTCCAGAACTTTACTTTAACAGAATATCAGAGTTTGGCTCAAAATGTTGGTGCAAGCAGAAGTTGTAACATTATAACTTCTTCATTTAAGCGTGTTACACTGATTTACTTCTAAGTATGATGTGTCACAACAGAGCTTCAAAAACGTAACTCTTTCATCTTATATACTTCTTATATCATAATTTCCCTGCATATTAAAATACATTATTAGAGAGCATATTTGTTATATATATATATATATATATATATATATATATATATATATATATATATATCATGTGTTTCTTATCATCAAAACTCTTACATGGATATAAAACCAAACTGTTCTAGCACTAGTGTGTTGACATATTTTAGGACATCCAAGATCTGATAACTAGAATTCAAATTAGTATCAGAGCATGCACTCTACTTTAACTCTGGGTGAGATTCAGGGAAGTTACTTTCTAGTGCAATAGACAAGTATGGTAGAACTGTGGTTAAAATACCGATTTTGGATGGTACCAAATATGACACTTGGAAACCTCGTATGGAAGCCTTTATAAACTCCTTGGATGATGAGGCTTGGAGAAATGTTATCAAAGGTTGGGATCCACCGAATGTTGTGGATGCAGTAGGGAAGGCCATTGATGTTCTGAAGCCTGAAGAAGATTGGGATGATAATGATGAGGCATTATCTTAAGGAAACTCCAAAGCATTGAATGTCATATTCAATGGAGTTGATAAAAATATTTTCAATTTGATAAATAATTGCAAAAATGAAAAGTTACGCAGGAAACCTTGATAAAGGTGCATGAAGGAAATCAAAAGGTTAAATTGGCAAAGCTTTATCTTCTCTCCTCCAAATTTGAGAACTTGAAGATGAATGAGGATGAAAGTATCCAGGACTTTCACATGACTGTCCTAGATATTGCTAATGACTCGGAATACACGGGATAGAAAATATCAGAGGATAAGATGGTAAGGAAGATGCTTATATCTCTTTCCAAGAGATTTGACACAAGGTGATTGCTATTGAAAAATCCCAAGATTTAAGCACGATGATAGTTGATGAACTTGTAAGTTCACTTAATATTTTTGAGTTTGTTATCAATGAAAAGTCTGAAAAGAATAAGAGTATAACTTTTGCGTCTAGTGTTAAAGACTTAGAGGATAAAGGAAACATGAACTCAAAAGGATTATTTGAGGATCTCGTGCTTCTAGGAAGACGATTTAGCAGGGTGTTGAGGAAGTCCAGGTTGGGTGCTAAGAACATGTCTTTTGACATAAACAAAAACCAGGACCTAGGAAGGAAGTCAAGATTTGAAGAAAAGCCAAACTAAGGTAAAGGTGTTCAGTGTCATGATTGTGATAGATATGGACACATAAGAACTGAATGTGCCACCTATCTCAAAAGGAAAGGAAATAATTTGTTTGTATCATGTCCTGATGGAGAATCTGAAAGTGATCACGAGGAAGGTTCAGACAAGTAATGATAAAGACGCCTGGATTAGCTTCAGACAAGTAATGGATATCAATTATAACATCATGAAATATGTCTACTGTCAACAAGCTAAAAGGAAATATAAGGAACTGCTTGAATCCTTATCCTCACCCCCTTTGTGTCTGTCTGCTCCAGAACCTACAAGACAAGTTGTTCTTGTCTTAGAGTTTATGCATCCTTTCAATACATCTTATATTGTTTTAGTGACAACTGAGAATCAACCCTCAAGATCTGGTCTGAAGCCTGCTATGGATGTTGAAAAGGAAATTTATGCGATAAAGGAAACCTTGGAGAAGATGCAAGAATCAAATCAGATTGTTCAAGAGCGTCTGGAACGATGAGAGGAAACAAGTTTAGCTCGAGAAACTTCATTCAATCAAATGACTGAGATGGTGAAGCGGTTATTGGAGATTCTTAACAAGTAATATTAGGATTAGACCTTTGTCTTATAACTTAAGATTTATTTTCATCAGTTTCTAAAACAATTGTATCTTTTAACCATTGTTTTTAATGAAGTCTTTATTTTTTTGGTTATCTTCAAAGTTTATTTTTCTTCCTTTTTATCACCTTTTTTATCTCTGACAAAGGGGGAGAAAGTACAAAGATTTTGATAATATTTATTCTCAAAATCTTAAACTCAAACATATATAATGTTGTTTCTACTAACTGTTTATTTGATGTTTCAATATAGGATTTTTGAATAAGTTCACTGAGTATTCTAAGACAGGTTGAATATGAAGATCCTGATGTCTAAGGTTGAGAACCTTATGGATGAAATCAACTTTGTTTTCATATACAAGAAGTTGTATACTTTGTGAATATATGAATATTCAAACAAATGTACCAAACACAATTCAGAAGTTATAAACTTACTGTAAGTAACATAATATTTCTTGATATCATAATGTTCATAAGTTCTGAACTTTTTGAAAATATGGAATTCATACTTAAAGCTTTAGAAGTTGTGCTCTCATGAAATGAAGTCAAGTCAACATTCTGATGCATGCTTTGATACAAAGATTCCTCTCAAAAGATGTGCTATGATATGTGTGCTTTTGCAACATATGCTTCTTCAATGTGTGCTTTTGCAATGTATGTTCTATTTAGAAGTTATGGATTGTCTAAATGTATCATATTTTTGAAAATATCATGTCAAACGCTTATGCTTAAGAAGTAGTGAAATTCTCCAAACGTATAGTGTTTTGGTCATGATATTAGAATCAAGAAATACAAGTGTTGATACATAATGCATGGCATTATTCAATCAGGCTCAAAATGAAGTTTTGATTGTTCATCAAGTGCTGACAGTAACCAGGTTCTGAGATAAAGACCAGGTGTTCTAGTCAAACTCTAATGAGTTATTGTAGGGAAGTGTTCCTTCTATAATTCTATGTTCTGGAAACTCAAAATTTATTTTGTGAGTCTTGGGCTAAGAAGGAGACTCTGAACAAGCATAAATGAAATTTTGGGATTAAGAGATTCAGGGGGAGCTATGAGATTAAATCTGAATTTTTTGGTTACAGTGATTACCCTATATAAAATTGTTCAATTAAAATACATGGATTTGTCATCATCAAAAAGGGGAAGATTGTAAGAACAAGAAGTGTTTCTACATTTGGCCTTAATATTTTGATGATAACCTTACATGGTATCATAGAGAACAATTGTATACGCTAATGGTTTTGTTCTAGTGAGTAGTTGTTGTTAAAACATAGTTTGGTTCTACATTCTTATAAGAGTTTTTATGATAACAAACACATGTTATTTATAAAGAACAAATATGCTATATAATAAAGTATTTTAATATGCGGGGAAACTCTAACGAAAGAAGCATAGAAGATTAGAGAGTTACGCTTCTGAAGCTCTGTTATAGCACATCATACTTAGAAGCAAATATGTGTAACACGCTTAAAATGAAGAAGTTCTAAAGCTACAACTTCTTATTGCACCAACGCTGCGAGCCAAACTCTAATATTCTGATAAAGTAAAGTTATGGAAGAACAAAAAGAAATCTCAAACGGTAACATTCATCTTCTGATATGATTCAAAGAAATCAATGTTCTTGAAGCGTTACTAAATAATTCATTACAAATAAAAAAGTAATGGTTGAACCAAGACAATATCTCTTTTTTTGGAAAGAACATTAACTACACATTATCAACCTTCCAAAAGCATCTCCTCATGTATCTCATGCATCGTCTATATAAAGAAGACTTGAATAAGAAATCGAGCTACACACTACTGTGCACTGAAAGAGAAAAAACATCATTACCCCATTTTATATTGTTCTTTTCAATTGTATATAAATAACTATTGTGATATAGTTTTGTTTAGAAAACATTTTTGTACACACCTTCAATTGTTGTATCTTGTAATACCTTGAGAAAACTGGGTTGTTGTTTAGATTCGAGAAGACATTGAAAATAGTCATTGTGTTTGTGCAATCAAGTTTTAATTAGTGGATTAGGTCCTCGTTTGAGAGAGCTAAAATCACCTTGGCAGGTGGACTAGAGTAGTTTGAGTTCAAATGAACCAAGATAACCAACGTGTCTATTGCTTTATTTTTTGAAAATCCCAATTCAAACCCTCACTTCTTGTGTTTTTCCATTCTTCAGCTGCTGTTGTAATGGTCTAACTCTATTATCAAGGCGTGTGACATCATCAGGTTCTGAACATAAACATTACTGGAAGAAAACATGTGGTTATGTGTTATAGTTGAAGTCAAGGTTCTGGAATTCGTCTTATGCAACAATTCTTAAGAATGTTAGTACAGGAGGTTATGATCGTGACTTGGTGGTTAAGCTTTGGAGGCCTCTAAAGCTTTGCTTCTGTGTGTTTCAAGTTAATAAGATTATGAAGACAAGGTTTTGCTGAACAAGTTATGTTAATCTAAAGGAAAGCATGTTCTTAAGACCAGGTGCTGAAGACTCCAAAGACAAGGTTTTGATGGGATAAGTTCTGAAGACTCCAAGACTTAGGTTTTAAGACTTAATATTGATTCTTCTACAACAAGCTTCAAACATTCAAATCATCTGAAGCCTCTGAAGAATAGATGAAGTTCAAAATGGTTAGCATGTGATTATGTACAAAATGTACAAAAAGTGTTTGTGACCTCTACTTTCTAGGGTGGCGTAAGAAAAGTCCTTTGGTACTATATTGTGTACTACTCTCATTATGACCGTTGGAAACAAACAGTCGTTTCCCATATTATCTTTCTACACCTAAAGGATCTATGTCTACAAGCTAAATAGAAAAACATCTATTGAAGATAAGGTTAAAGTAAAACGTTGTAAAGTGACAAACAATGAATAGTATCACTTTGTACTATCCAAACTCTTACACCTTATTCTATCCGTTGGGAACTAATCGTTAATGCAGGAAAGGATTTTTTTTAATCCTCACAACGTCTTTCTCTCAAGGGTATAAAAGAAGATCAAATATTTAAAGAAAAGTGCTCTTGGCCGTCAAGCTAAAAAGTTGCGGATGCTGATGCTGTAAAAGCTGCTATTCTGAACATGTTGAAGACCACTACACAAATATGAGAGAAAAGAAAAAAAAGATAAAGAAGAAGAAATATACAAGATGCTATACAAATGATCATCATATACATCTTAGAAGATCTCAGAAGAAGCAAGGAGTTGTTGCTCATAACTTGCTAAACAAGAAGATGAAGAAGAAGAACACTACAAGATGATACCCAACTTCTGATCAAATACATCTTGATAGAACATTGTAATTTACACAAGAGTTGTTGCTCGTATTATGTTATAGTTCTAATCTCTTCATGTAAATTCTTTTAACACAAGAGTTGTTGCTCGAAAAAGTGTTAAACATATGTACTTAAATCACTTATGTAATCTTCTTAGAAGAAGAAATCATGTAAACACAAAACCTTATCAACTGTTGTTAATTGATTCCTTGAGAGACTGAGTGAATGTCTAATCTCAAGAAGGAAGTGGCTATTGGTCATTGTAGGAAATCCTAATAGAAGATATTAAGTAATCGGATATACAACAAATAATTGATACCCAAACTCATAAAGTCCATATCCAACAAACACACATTTCTTTGACTTCTCATCCAATTTCGATCTCTCATCCTTCAGAATATGAACACAAGCAATGCACCCAAACACCCTAAAATGGTTGTAGGAAACATATTTATCACTTCAAACATGATTTGGAACATAAAACTTCAACAGAACACATGGAGTGAGGTTTAAACAATGTACAACCATGCTAAGTGCTTCTCCCTAAAAGTATTTCAGCAACTTTGATTGAGAAAATAAACATATCACACTTTCCACCAAAGTTTTATTCATTCTTTCAGCTAACCAATTCAATTGTGGTGTCTTTGGATGATACTTTTGATGACTATACCTTGATCTTGACAATACTTGTCAAAAGGTCCAACATACTCTCTCCCGTTATCGGTTCGAATACACTTGAGGTTTTCCCCGTTTCTCTTTCAACCGATGCTTAAAATGACTTGAAGGTATCTAACACCTGATCTTTGTCTTCAAGTTATTAGTCCATGTGTTCCCAAAACAATCATCAATAAAAGTCACAAAGTAATATACGCCACCAAGTGACTGTGTCATCATGAGACTTCACACATCGGAATATACTAAATACAACACTTCTGATTTCCTCTTTGGTTCGGATGACATAAAGGAAACTCGCCTTTGCTTACCCGCCAAACAATGCAAACACTTTCTCAACTTTGCACCAAAAACATCATACAACACATTATTCTTAGCCAAAATACTCAAACATTTTCACTCATATGACCCAAACGCTTGTTCCATAATTCATATGAGATATCATTGTCACAACTGTTGATGCAGCACTTTGAAACCACAAGTTGGACGATATATAAGTTTGAATTCCTTTTTCCTTTAGAGACCACCATTGAGTCTTTCTTTAACTTTCATTCATTTCCCGAAAAAGAATTAACATATCCTTCATTATCCAACTTTCCAACGGATAAAAGATTGAATCAAAGTTCCATAATGTATTTCAGACCTTTGAGAACCAGAGTAGTCCCAGTGTTAGGTTCGACATAAATATCTCTTATTCCGATAACATTAGCTTTCCCATTGTTTCCCATACAAACAACCCCCAAAGTCACTGGTCTCATAAGTTGAAAAAAAATCATGTCTCGAGGTTGCATGAGTAGAAGCACCACTATCAACCACCCAATCCATCTAATCACAAGATAAATTGACATTCTCTACACGACTATCACAAACAATAAAGAAATCATCAACAATAGCAACATCTTCATTATTTTTACCTTCTTTTTAGTCGTTGTTGTAGCTCTTCTTCTTGTTTTCCATTTTCAACTTTTGGAATTACCTTTTTATGTGTTCCTTTTCCTTGCAATGATGACACTCAATATTGGAGAATTTATTAGAGTGTCCTTGTGATTTACCATGTGATGTACCATGATTACTTGAACTTGTACTTTGATATTTCCCCCTCGATTCGGTGACCAACACCTCGGAATATGAAGAAGAATCTTGCGACTTACACCTCCACTCCTTATTCAACACACTACTTTTAGCCAAGTCCTTCAAGATGATACTATTCGGAGCAGAGTTAGAAAATGATGTCCTAAAAGTCTCCCAAGAATTAGGAAAAGTATCAAGAAGCCATAAACCTTGAATTTTATCATCAAAAGTAAGATTCATCACCGACAATTGATTTAGAATCTCTTGGAAAGTGTTAAAGTGACCGGTCATTGGTGAACCATCACCATACCTCAATGACATCAATTGCTTGAACAAGAACAAATTAATGTTCCCCGTATATCTTGCATACAACTCCTCTAGTTTATTTCAAAGAGAGCGAGCATTAATTACCGAGCTCACATGATTCAAAATATTATCATCCATCTATTGACGAATCTAACCACCTACTTGTCTATACAACAAAGTTTATTCTTCATCACTCTTTCCATTGGGTTATTCATTATAAAAAACCGGCAAGCGAAAACCTTTCACATAAAACAAATCTTTCATTTTCTCTTTCCACATATTATAATTGGAACAATTCAAACTCACCGTCCTAGATGTGTTCGTCTCCATTGTTACACAAATAATATCACAACTCTAGATATCACTTGTTGGGAGGATATCCATAATGCAATAGAATAATCCAACAATAGAGTCTCTCTCAAATATCAAATGCAACTTAGAGACAATCAACAAAAACACACCAAACAACACAACACAATTTTAGCGTGGAAAAACCTTTGTTAACTAGGAGTAAAAAACCAGGGACTCGTAGGCCATTTAATATCTCTACTATAATCAACAATGGGTATAAACAATATTCTCTATAACACTAGTAAGTGTAATACATAAACATATCAAGATCTACAGTCAATCTTGGAATACAACAAGAATTAAGAGAGACAAAATAATCAAAAAACACAAAAAATTCTCACCTAAAAGATGGACTCGAGAGGCGGGCTTAGAAAGCTCATAATCCAATCTCCACCGTTCAAAATATACACCTATGAGTAATAAACACTATGACAAATTTTCAAGACGATATGACCATTGGATTGTGGCAAGCTCCGATTTCATGGAACTACTCTGTGCTGAAATGAGACTGGAGGATTTCACATTTCTCTCTACTTTTTTTCCCCTCACATCTAAATCTTATTCCGCTTTATTGGATAAAAACAAACACTTACACATGGACTACTAACCCACATTCATTTGGGTCACTCCAAATAGGAGAGATAGTCCAACATTTGTGTCTGGAATCGAAATTGATACTTATGATTATGTTTAATATATTTATTTTTTTCAAATTATTATCAGTGTTGATGTGTCAATATTAATGTCGTATTTCTTATGTTCGTGTTTCATAGGTACTTGGTTCCTTGAGAAGATTATATGTGTCTAGTGATTCACTTTAAGGAGTTAGAATGAATAATACTCATAAATATGGAAAGACAATTATACACTAATCAACACAAGATGCAAGTTGTCATAGTGTGAAGGATTTAGAAGATGTCCTTCTAATTGTCTGCAAAGGTATTATAATACATGGAGTCTCACAGGACTGGACAAACAATATGAAACACTTGAATAACTTCTTGTCATTTTTGTTTTAGTGGATTAAATCTTTAAATACACTTAAACAAATTTCTCTTTAAGAGAAAGACTAGATATATCAGCATTAATTTGTTGTAAACAAGTATAAAAGTCTATCTCTTTTTTCAATCCATTTTCTTATGTCATCTAAAAATATTGTTACCTCTTTTCTTAAGTAAAATGAAGAAAAACTCTTTGATATAGAACCCACCTAATACATTGATGTTGTGAGACACCGTGATAGGTCTCTCATTTGAGCGAGCAACATTTTCACTATATTTTTTTAAAATTTTCAATCATTAAGCGACTGTTTTAAATTGTTACAAAATTTCAGAATTTATTTAGCAGCGGTTTTACGCCTCCACAAAATTTCAGAGATTTTAATTTTTTAATTTTTTTGGTTTCTAATAATTTAACGGTGATTTTTACTTGACACAATTAATTCTGAAATTTGTGATGGTTTAAAACCGCCACTAAATAAGAAAACGCATTTATTTAAAAAGAATTAAAATTAACAACACCCTTCAAACAAATATGCTCGGATTTTTCTAGTATTTTAATATTCTTCTTCTTTTACTATATTTTACTGAGCAAAAATTAGAATACAGACGCATGGCATGGCATATAACAAAAGCACTTCACTCTATGTATCTTCGGTGCTCAACAACAACCTTCTATTGGCTCCAAACTTGGTTCATGCCAGAACTTTTTTTTATGCAAATATTATAATACAAAACGCATGGCATAACAAGTAGAAACTCCATTTTAACAAAGGGATCTAAGAACCTAACCATACTAACAGCTCTATATAATATAAATAATGAAGTAACTTTGTTTCATGCCAGCATATTTAAAAACTGAAGACTTTAATTTGTCTTCGATGAGTAGGCTGATATCATAGGTTATTCCTCATCATCGTTGGAGGACACGTTTTTTCTACTTTACTGCCCAATCAAACAAGACCATGTGAGCTTGTTTATAAAGTATGTTTTTCTATTGCTTTTTTTCCTTATAAATCACTTTCACATATGCGCACACTTTCCAAATTATAAATTACTTTCACAATCTCAAATAAACTAAAAATTATGTTTGATTTTATATGTAAAATATCATTTTATAACATGATTATTTATTAATCATACAAAAATATAAATTAATAAAATTGAAAAAGGGAAGTAATAAATAATTAACATAAAGGATAGAAAAAGAAAGTAAAGACTATATATTTTAATATTGTAAAATAGTTTATAATTAGTAATTAGTTTTTTAATAATTTACAATTTGAGACAAATAGAGTGTAACTTTATCGTATTTAATTTAACTTTTCTTTATAATTTATTTACTTTTTGAAGAAAAAATTACTTTATCAATAATATATATCTAAAAAAATATTGGTGACACCCATTTTGATCTTTAAATAATATAATGTCGTTATTATTCTTGTAATCGAATGTTGTGAATTGTCATATTTGATACGGTGCGTAATTAAGGAATCAACAAAAATAACATTTAAATTATAAACTATCGATCAATTTAATAGGATTCTCTATATAATATTTAGAGTTTAATTACAAGTTATAGACCTTATCAAGAAATCAATTTTCTTGATAACTAACCAATTTGAAATTCAAATATTTGTCTCATATTTTGATTAATATATTAAACTTGAGATTTTAATGGGATAATATGGGATAGGTATCACAAAATTATGTCTAATATAGGAATTGGAACAAAATTGAAATAAAGTAAACTTGAGAAAGAAATAGATGCAAAATGATAGAAATGAGACGTCATACTCTTTCTATGAATTACAGAGGATGATAAACCTAAGTGAGGATCTAACACAAGAAAATTGATTTCTTGATAAGATCAATAATTTTATCCAATCCTATGAGAAAAACAAAATTTGTCAATGATCTCCATATACCCAATCATCTTGAGTGCACGTAGAACTACTCTCTTAGCTAGTTTTCCTTGAAAAAAGACTTTAGGAACTTCAAATTTCGCATGCCTAACCTGCTCTTAATAGAGCATTTTTAGGAATTCAATCATATCTAACACTATCATTTTCTCATGTCACTTTTGCAATTCAGAGTATTTGGTTGCCATCTAAAGGCTTGAAGCTACTAAGACATCATTAACATGCTTTTTATAAACATCTCTTTAAGCCTTAGATCCTAAACACACAAATCTTGCACATTCATAAACCCTAATCGTATAACTCATGACATCCCAATTCTTGCATTTTCATAAACCATATCACAACATGTTCATACCATCAAAAATACTAAGATCGATTATTCAATATGAGTGATCAAAATATCATTGCTTCATCATACAAATTTCGATCACAAACCATAATGAACATTGATCATTCAAATGCATAACAATCGTTATACTAATCAAATAGAAGAAACAAAAAATAAATGAAATACAATGATATTGCACTAAAGTTATTTACATCATATATAAATTAATCAATCATATTTATATCACTTATATATGATAGAAGTATCACTGCTTTATCATATAAATGTCAGTCACGAAGCATAGTTGACACCAAACATACAAATTATACAAATCATGATGCCAATATTTAATTTCTCTATGTGTATGTTTACTTAAATTAAAACAAAAAGTACATAAAACATATAACTATGTGATTCATACTTTCTTAAGTGGCTCTGATACCACTGAAGAGAAATCGAGATTAAAATACACTGTGGAAAACAAATTACCTTAAATTGATCCTTATGAATGGAAGTGATCTCAAATAAGATGGTTATCTCTTATGGAAATTAATCGTTGATGTAAAATCCTGATAATAATCACGGGTGTTGACCGAACAACAACACCTCTACTCAATTGATATTCTCAATAAAGACTTTGAGGAGAGAGAGGGGAGGGGGGGGGGGGGGGGGGTAGGATTTTATAAACCGAGTTTGGTCAAGCATTAATTAATTTATCACAAGGTTTTTATTTATAGAATCGCTAGTGTGGGTTACAATCAGAACAAGCCCATTTATCACATTGTACCTTACTATGTATTGTATTTCACTTAAGTGTGTTATACCTTATCCTGTTGCGTGTTTTACTTAAGTACATTTTACAATAATGTGTTCATTATTTCACTTAAGTGCAACTACCTTACGGTGTTCCATATTGGATTAAACTACATTATACCTTAACTTTTAATTACTCTAATTAAAGCTAGTGCATTGCAAGAATGTACAATCGAATAAGCTTCACGTATTTGTATTCTCCCATCAATTTGTACTTATTGTATGAACATGTAAATTCTCATTACATTAATAATTGAATCAAATTACACATTTAATATAATAAATAGTAAGGGGTATCTAGGAACACATTAATATTATCCAAGTCACCAAAATGTCATTTGATCTGGAAAAACCTTTGTGCAACAATCATTTGATCTTAATGAATATGAACACCAAAAATCTAGTTCCACCAACCATGATTGAAAAAGGAACCCGTTGATTCAAGCTTGAGTGATGTAAAAGTCTCAAAGTAATAGAGAACCCTCTAATTCAATGACCTTTGAAGAAGAAATCTCAATCAGAGCACAATAGCTAAAAGACTTGACTTTGACCAAATATCGAGAAATAAACCCTGATAGCCTTGTAATTATATGAAGAAGATATCCATGAATCGACACCTAATTCCCCACTTCAACATGCAAAGAAGAACTAGAATAAACATAAGAGTCGGTCTTTATTGGATACAAACGCCTTAACTTAACAAAAATCCCTAATATTGCATAATCCCTGAACCTTTGAACCAAATTACTTTATTGAATGAAATGTTATGTAAAATGTCCTAACGGAAATATTTAGATGAATGCGAAGCTTAAGCCAGATAAAAGTATCAATTAGGAGGAAATACTTTGGGGTGCAACAGCTGCACCTATTTAATCGTCTTGAACCTGAAGGTGGGATTGGCACCAGCCTTTCGAACTTTCAAGGTGGAAGAAGATTAAATACTAAAAGAATCAGAAAATTTTCACTCCGAAGGTGGTTAGATATTATTATATTTTTGGTTTTCTGTATTTTCTATTTATTTTTTTTGCTTCCTTTTTTTGGATGGTAGTGGTCATCTGGGTAAATCTCTTGGATGTCAGGTCAAGGTTAGACATACACAAGACAAAGATCAGATACTCAAGAAAAAGATCCACTACAACAGACTCTAACGAAAATATCTAACAAGAAAGAGACCTAACAAAGAAGACTCAATTGAAGATGTCGCGAAAAGATGAGATCCCACAATAATTTCACCCAAAGATAACAGAGATGAATGAGACCTGACAAAGCGATCTCGACCAGATATTGAGGAGGGAGGAAATCTGACACATCAGTTTCAACTAGGGATATAAAAGAAGGAATAGATGTAACACATTGGACTCGACCGAATATATCGGAGATGGAAGAGATCTAATAAAGTGATCTTAACCAGATATATCAAGGAAGGGAGAAATCTAATATAACGATTTCAACCAAGGATATCAAAGAAGGAAGATACCTAATACAATGGACTCGACCGAAGATACCGGAGATGAAAGAGATCTAACAAAGTGATCTCAACCAGATATATCAAGGAAGGATGGAATCTAACACAACGATTTCAACCAAAGATATCAAAGAAGGAAGAGACCTAACACAGCGGACTCGATCGAAGATATCGAAGATGGAAGAGATATAACAAAGAAATCTCGACCAGATATATCAAGGAAGGAGGAAATCCAACACATGGTTTCAACCAAAGATATCAAAGAAGGAAGAGGCCTAACACAACAGACTCGACCAAAGATATCGGAGATGGAAGATATCTAACAAAGTGATCACAGCCAGATATATCAAGGAAGGATGAAATCTAACACAGTGATTTCAATCGAAGATATCAAAGAAGGAAGAGACCTAACACAGCAGACTCGATCGAAGATATCGAAGATGGAAGAGATCTAACAAAGTGATCTCAACCAGATATATCAAGGAAGGAAGAAATCTAACACAACTGTTTCAACCAAAGATATCAAATAAGAAAGAGGCCTAACATAGTGAGCTCGACCGAAGATATCGGAGATAGAAGATATCTAACAAAGTGATCGCGACCAGATATATCAAGGAAGGATGAAATCTAACACAACGATTTCAACCAGAGATATTAAAGAAGGAAGAGACCTAACACAACGGACTCGGCCGAAGATATCGAAGATAGAAGAGATCTAACAAAGTGATCTCAACCAGATATATCAAGGAAGGAATACTAACCGCGAATAGACTCCTGGAGAAAGAATACCGATTGAAGGCGAACTAGGGGTAAAATATACGCGTCTGGTCATAGTTAAACACATATAAGAAAGAGACTGATTGAAGTAGATTCTAATTAAGATACGACGATCAAAGGAATACCCATTGATGAAAAGAAAACTAGCCAAAAATAGACTTTTGCAGAGAGAACGCTGACCAAAGGCGGACTTTCTGGGGATACCAATAGACATCGACTCTGAATATAATGTCGATTGAAGCCGAACTTACGAGGAAAAGAGACCAGCCAAAGGGAACTCTTAGGGAAAGAAATTACTGGGGATTCACGTTTATATTGAACCCAAACAGAATACCGGTCGAGGGAGAACTTGCGATTAGAAAAAAGAGACCAACTGTAGGGACCCTAAACAAGGATTGCCAACACATGTTGGACTTTAAGAGTTGTAAATACACAAGAACTACAAAATCCCTCAAGCCAAAGGTGGGGTGTAATTCTTTAAGAGTGGAAATTATCTGAATTACCATAAACCAGGTATGGATACTAGAATACTTGAGAAATAAGAAAGGTTACACATCGATTCTTTCTTGCAATCTGACGACAAAATCAAACACAAGTAAAATAACCAAGAGCTTGCAAGGGCAAGAGAAAACCATAACTTACTGGGGAAATGGAAGGCCCGAATGGTAGTAAATCAAAACAGACTCTGTTGGGGAAACATGATAGGCTCACCCTAGGCTTATTGTGGAGATAATTCAAATCTGAGCGCATAACAATTTGGTTACTACAGGTGAACATAATTGGCTTATACTTATGCATGTTTGAATTTTTTTATGACGTAATGCTCCATACAATGGAAATGCTACGCATTTTGGTAGATGCAATGTAATGATGTATGTTTAGAAATACACTGAGGAAAGAACGTCAATAATCGGCCGCTGAGAAGACAATGAACTTCCGAGCGATAATTCTTGCACATCTAATCTTCTGTAGAGAATAATCAGTTTGAGTTTCAATAGGGAACCGAGATTCGGAACCGCCAACCTCTAAAGATCGATATCACTGAGGAAGTAGCTTCATGAAGATAAATATTGCAAAAATAAATTGTAGTTCAAAGAAAATATTTAATTATGATCAAACTCCCAACTTCCCGGGGAACAAATCCTTTATCCTTTGTTAGAAAGAGGAAAGCTTCGCTGGGGATGGAAACTTTCTCGCATAGAATTTCTTGATGAAGATAACTTCTACTTGGGAGTATAGAAATTCTTTAAAAAAATAATTCTACTCAGACCACAATGGGGATAACACCATCGAGGGGTAAAAAAAATCTTCACTTGGGGAAGAAACAAACATCCTGAGACAGAAACTCCACTTGGGATATCTCAACAAAATCTTCTACCACATGGGATGAAAGAGTTATGACTTATACTCCCATGTACACCACACTGGGGAGACAGGACACTTGCTCGACTAGGGAAAGAAAGCTAGCTCCACTGGGGAATAATAGGTACCTTACTTCGGCAGATTCTTAAAATTCGACTTCGATTGGGGATAAAGACTGCCTCTTACACTGGGGAGCCAAAAAACTTTGAATGGCAACATCAACAATACCCATTGCACTGGGTGTAGCTGTCTATGCAAGATTCAAGCCGACAAGGATTTTGGTACTGGTGAGCGTAAATTACTTCAATAAGGATGATGGTTGTCCTCATGAGGATATCAAATTAGAATCTCCCATAGGCAAACATGAGTCTCTTCAAGAACTCTTATATAGTAAAGCCGCATTGGAGAGAGAGGGTACACCCCTTACTGAGGAGGAGAATGCATACTCCATGGGAAGAGCGAGTGCAAACCTTATTGGGGAAGCCATAAAATATCGACTTCAAGGAGAGTATATCAAGAATCTCCGATCTGTGAATAAAATTATTCTTCTAAGAAAACCTGGAAAGGAATAGACTGCATTGAGAAGGAAGAATACATGGGCGAGAGTACGTCTTTACTGGGGAAAATACTGCAAAAATAAATTACAGTTCAGAGAAAATTTTGAACTCTGATCCAACTCCCAACCTCTTGGGGGAAAATCCAACATCTCTATCCAAAGATAAAGAGAATATTGCTGGGAACTGGGACCTTTTGATATAAGTCCTCAATAAAAGTGACTTTGACTGGGGAATCACAAAAATTCTTGAATAAAAGAATTCTACCCAGGCCACACAGGGGATACTACCGTCCAGGGGAACAATCTTCACTTGAGAAAGAGAAGGGCATATTTGAACCATAAACTTGCGGTTCAGAACTCCACCGAGGAAATATTTCAGCAATACTTCATCACTGGATACAAAAGAGCCCTAAACGACATTCGTCTATTCACGACGCTCCAGAAAAACAGGAAACTTTCTCCACTGGGGCATAATAAGCTTGCTGATCAAACATATCTTCAAGAAAACTTGATAGGGGCAAACTTTCCTTGGGGAGAAAAGATACAAACTTCATGGGGAAGACGAACGAAAACCTCACTGGGGAGATAAATACCAACCATGGAGATGCAATGTATCAATGTCAAAGGGATATACCAAAGGTATCAACTCCAATGAAATGATCCTTCTCATATTCTCCGAAAATAATAGACTGCTCTGAAGAAGATTATACAAAACCTGGTGATGAAAGGAACTTCTTTGGAGATCATCCCTCTAAAAGGGACAGACTCTTAAATAAAATCCTATCAAGAATGCCGACTTCAGTGGGGAAATTGGATATGTATACTTTCACTGGAAATAAGCAATCTTGTCTAGACGAAAGTACACCTTTATTGGGGATGAATGATTCGTCTTGAGCAAAAGTGAAGATTCACTGGGGAAATTGGATCCCATTCTACAGAAATCTTCATGTTGGTTGCATATAAACCTTTCTTGATTCATTTTCCGGTACGCTTCTTATCATAAAAGACCAATAATACTTGCAAAAAGAGAAATTGTGGCAATATACCCCTTTTTGGGATGGTAAACTTCACCAAAGAATAAACAATTTGAACTACCAACCACTGGGTAAAAACTGTGATGCAAGATTACGACTTCATCATGTCGACTCTGAGGAGTAATGCCATTGAAAAGTGGACTTTAGAGAGTATACTGCCAAAATAAATTGCACTCCACTGAAAATAAATCATCTTGACTTCAAACAATTTATAAATTTCCGGAGAGAAGAACAAATCTCTTCCTGCAGAAAAATGAGGATGCTTTGTTGGGGAATAAAGATAGCAGAAGAGAAATCCCTTGGTACACAGACCTTTGTCAAGTAGCAACGGATCCTTTACTGGGTAAATGAGTTCTCCTAGGAAATAGTGTATCCATCACGAACCTTGAAAGGGTAACAACCTCACATGCTCTTTAAATTCACAAATTATTTAGCCCGTGAATGGACTTGCTCTGGTCAACCCTTGAAGAGAAGAAAATGCCCCTGCATAATTTCTTGCCCTAGTCTATATGGCCTTTGAAGAAAATTGCTTTCGGGGGACTTCATGAGATTTGTACGATAAAGATAACCTGCCTCATTGTTATGAACTTCAGAATATTTCCCTAAATGCCCATGCATTTTTAGATTCCAAAAAGATTTTGCTTTAGTCAACGAATTTTTGGAGAAATTTGTCAAATCTCGACTTAACTGCCCCATATTGAATGAATTTTAAAGGATCAAATCTGGACTTGAATGCCTTAGATTGGCTGAACAATTACTCAACAGAGTATCAACATGCTTGTCCCTTCTCAATGGAGTCTCGACAAACCTTTTCTTCATCTCATGCTCATGGAGAAATGAGAAGCTCACAGAGTTATGAGGACAACATAACTTCAGGGTGGCTGGCTTGCATCTTGAAAGTAGGATACTTCATAACCATACTTCCCAACTGGAATTGCCCCTCTCTCCAATAGATACTTGATGAAAATACGTCCCTCGGGACCAACTGAAATTAATGCACCGCTGCTCGACAAAGACTCCAGGCAATCAACTTTTGCAATCTTCTTCAGGTCATTTCTCAAATTGGTCTTATTTTACTCAACGAAATCAATAGAAGGTTTGCCCCAAATTAAGATCATCCTTAAAAATGACTTACCTTTCAACCGCCGCCGAAGCAATTTGTCCCTTGGGATAATCAAACTTCCATCTGATGCTCATTATGCAAGCTTAATTGATGTTTAAGCACTTGTTCATATGCAGATAATGTTTATTCTAAGAATGATAATTCTAATTCAAAGCTCATGTTTATCTTGAAGTTTAAAAACTTTTATTGAAAAGAATAAACATAAAAAAAAATTGTGCGAAATAAAATAAAAAGATGGTGTGATACCAAGCAAAACTTTTAGCAAGCCTCCTAGGAGTCAGATTACCGTACGCTCTTTATAGTTTTGCTTTCAAATTAACCCATGCTTCAGTTAGTACTTCTCAGGATTGTAATGTGGCCTGGTTCACGGTTTTAGAAAAAAAGGATTTAAGGCTCAAAATATTTGGTACCCACCCATTCTCCGTGATGTTCTCCATTCCTATGTTCAGTTAACTCGATGTGAGTGTTCATCCCTCAAAAGGAGGTTACAATGGTTGAGGAGTCAAATGAGGTTTTTCTGGACATGACAGTCACTCACCTCTTTCGCTCTTAGTGTCTGATCACACGACTTTGTTCTTTGCTAAGGATTTTTTTTGTAATACTTTTTTGCTTTTCACGCTTTTCGCTTTCTTTTTGTTTTCCCTAACTTTTTCCTGGAAAAATTATTTTTGATTTTTACTCTGAAGTCCCACGGGATGCCCTGACTTTTTCCTAAGCGACTTGTTTTTTCAAGTTTCGACTTAGCGAGACTTTTTGTCTCTTTCTTTCATCATTTTCAAACATTCTTCTTTTTTGAACACAGTCGTGTGACTTCGAGTCATTTTCTACTTGCTGAAAAGGTATAACTATCTTACTGTTTGGTTGTCAAGGAATAATCATTGTGGTATCGTCGTCTTTTGACTTCCTGATGTGCGACAGATACCCATTGGGATATCATTCTCTTTGATGCACCTTGCTGATAAATGAGAGTTAACTATTGCGATTTTGATTTTCCTCAGCCTTTTTATGGATAACCATTGTAGTATCCTTAGAAGCGCACTCCTGATGAGTTTTGAGCGCTCGATCAGATTAACTGAAATCTACCTTGCCCCGGGTTAAATGTGAGGTTTTTTTTCCTGACAAGAAAAGAAACTCCTACTTCAAGGCTCAAAAGGGTTAACGAGGGTCTATCTCCCTTATATCTCTGGTGTTTAGGAATTGAAACAAGGCATGTACATCGTCGGCATGGTTTATATTCAAAAGCACACCGTTTGAATTTTTTGGTATATTACTCATCATCCTCCCTCAGAGGTATTTTGCTTTATTTAACAAGAGTTAAGTATCAAAAAGCAAAGAAAAAAATTAATGAGTGAATACGAATGGATTAATTCAAGACAAACATATTCAATGCAATATAATTAATATTCAACAATAAGCAAGTTTTGCATACAAGAAAGTACTGAATTGAAACAAGAAAGATTACAAATGAGAATGAAAATGTAATTTTAAATTTCCATGTTGAGGAGAGTAGTCTCCGTGTGGACTTGATACTTCAGACGATGATCCGGCAGTCTTGACATTCACTAAGTCAAAAGGAGACTTCAAATCTGATTGGTTGGCCCGAAATTGATGACCTTTACATCAAGCAGGTCTTGCACCTCATCTTTGAATGGTTTACAACCTTCAGCTGAATGGCTAGGTGCCCCAGCACGGTAATCACATCGAATTCCCTCAACAAATATGATGAATGCTTTATCAAGCGAATTTGCATGAGTTGCATCATAATGTATCTTCTACTACAGAGAAGAAAGACTAACCATCTTCTACTACACAGAAGAGAAAATCAGCCGTTGAATTCTGGAGCATCTCCTTTGAGGTATTTTTCTTCTATACAATAGTAGATATCCAAGATCTCGGTATCTTATATTTCTTCATACACAAGCATCACCTTATCTTCTATTACACAAAAGAAGCATTCGACTAAGGAGAAAGAGCCTGGAACAATTTGCCAAACATGGACTGAACCTTGGAGAAGAAGCCAGACAAGTGTCAAACTTCATACTTCAACACCCTGCAGTCTTCAATATCATAACCAGGTACCCCTGATTCAGAGTCACATCTAGCATTTACATCGAAATCAGGAGAGAAATTTGTGGGAGGATGACCCAAAGCATGAAGTTTAATCAACTGAGCTTCCAACACACGAGGAAGTAACTAGATGTAAGGTATAAAGATTGTATCAACATGCTTCTAAGGTTTCTTGTCTTTGCTGATAAGCTTTGCCCAATGGGTTCACTCGGAGATCGGAAACTAGCTGTCGGCAAGAAAATTCGGGAACAAAAAGAAGAAGTTCTTAATGAACATGAACACAAAAACCTAGTCTCACCAACCATGATTGAAAAAGGAACCCGTTTATTCAAGCCTGAGTGATGTAAAAGCCTCAAAGTAATAGAGAACCCTCTAATTCAATGACCTTTGAAGAAGAAATCTCAATCTGAGTACAATAGCTGAAAGACCTGAATTTGACCAAACATCGGAAAATAAACTCTGATAGCCTTGTAACTAGATGAAGAAGAAATCCATGAATTGACACCTAATTCCCCACTTCAAAATGCAAAGAAGAACTAGAAGAAACATAAGAATCAGGCTTTATTGGATATAAACGCCTTAACCCAATAGAAAACCCTAATACCGCATAATCCCTGAACCTTTGAACCAAAGTACTTTATTGAATGCAATGCTATGTAAAATGTGAAGCTTAAGCTAGATAAAAGTATACATTAGGAGGGAAAATTTTGGGGTGCAACACCCTGTAAAGTGCATTTCAACAAAATGGTGTCATTGCCGGGGATTGGCATTTGATATTGTAAGCATTGCAATAGTTCTATTGTTTTAAGTTAAATTATAACATTATAATATCTCTTGTTTTTTTCCACTTGTTTATATTGTGTTTTCAAACTTTTTTTATGCGAGGAAGTGTTTATGAAGATCAACTCATTTTTGACCCTGAAATTGAAAATACTTGCAGAAGACTTAATAGCAAGATACAAAGGAGGAGAAAGCTAGCTAAGGAAAGGAATAAATATAGGAAGCATCTACTTCTATAACAATCCAAAATCTCGAAGAAGTTATGGCGGATCCACCACCTCCTCATAGAGGTCTGTGCATAAATAGTCCTCGACAGAATGCTCAATTTTCTCGCCAAGCCAATGGGAGGAATTCTGAGATGAAAACTGGCATACCACAGCTTTTGTATGTGAATCATTTCACTCGCCTGGTTCATGAAGACCCGTACTTTTATCTCACAAAATTTTATGAGGTTTCCAGTTTCGTAAGAGCTCCAAAAGCTGAAGAAGATCAAGTCTTCAAGAGACTATTCCCTCATTCTTTGGTGGGGAAGGCCAAAGATTGGAATCTTGACCAACCAACTCAAATTATGACAGAATGAAATGTTTTAGAAGATAAATTTCTAGAAATATTCTTTTCTCAATCTAGGTTTTTGGAAGCCAAAACCGCAATATCTATGTTTTCTCAAGGTAGTAATGAATTTCTCAATGAAGTTGTGATACGGTGGCAGAATCAACTATTAATACTGGTTTGCGTTTTTTGTTAGCAAAATGTCGCAGTAAGCAAGAGTTGCCACCGAATTTTATTTTATCCAACAAGGAAAAGGAAAAAGAACAGAAAAAACCTTTTTCGAGAATGTTTCTGAGTACGGGGGGTAGATTATAGAAAGGGAAGGTGTTAGCACCCTTTCTATCTATGGTTTTCCATGGGCTCTTAGGTACTTGCTCATTTTGAAATTGCTTGTGTGTGCTTGTTTTGAAAAGTTTTGTTTTACTTCGTTTTAACCCTTGTTTCTGTCCTCAAGAGTGTTACGAAGTTGTTTTTGAAAACTTTGTTTGGGAAAGTGTTGGTGTGAAAATGTTTGTTTGTTTGAGCAAGTACTTAAGAGTTAATCTACATACTTGAAAAATTCTGTTCGTTTTCCTTTTAGACAATGCCATCACATTATTGAGAAATAGGTAGCACCGTCGTTGGAGTTTGAGGGACTATCCAAAGGGACGAAATGGTCATTAAAGATAACATGTAAGGATACCTTAGCATTTCGAAGGGACTGTCATCATATATTCGTAGGCAACATCGAGGGACAAGATCATTTCTCATAGGCAACTCGACGGACGTTAAGGGACTATGATCTTTATGATGACTTTTAGATTGAGGGTCTTTGCTAAGGGTATCTCTACGTTTGAGGGACACGACCATTATTTCCAAGGCAACCAAGTGGGGCAAATCCTAGGAGTGAGCATGTGTATGTGTAATTTTTAGTTAATTTGTCTTTGCACATTTAGGGTTTTCTACTGTATTAATTTTCAGTTTGTCTTTCCATACAATCCTATTAACATTCATCTAAGCGGTTTATAGTTTGTGGAATTAAACGTGGGAAAGTTAAAAGTCCTATTACAAGGCTTTTGCAGATACATAATTATCTTGGACTGAAAATAAAGATGCGGAATTTAAAACCCTAATTACTATTACAAACTCGGAGCAGTTATAATAATGATAAAAAGGAATTAAAAATGTACGCGGCGAATTAAATACGAGAATGAATTAGAAAACCTAAAAATCTAATTGAAAAATATTTAGGTTATTTTTTGAGAAAAATTAGGTTATGTACAAATTGAATCCTAATTCTATGTGATTTTAATTATAAAAAAGAATTAAATTGCCCTAATTTTGATTAAACTAATTAATTAAAGAAATAAAATATTTTATAAAAAAATGATTTTTGATGTTTTTGTGATTTTTGATTTAATAAAAAAAACTGATTTTTGTGTTATTTTTGTAAAGGGATATAATTAATCAAATAATAAAAATAAAGGAAATAAAATAAAAATTAAAAGAAATTGGGCCTGTATTGTTGAGCAATTCAGGGGGTGTAACATTGAATTTGTTAGGCCCATTCCTGGCTCAGCCCAGTCAACGCGCTAGATCCAGTGTGATACTCTTTCTGATGGTCCATGGTATGACTTGAGCGTTGGGCGTTGGATCTGGATTGATGATGAATCCAATGGCTGGATGGTTAGATGTATGATAGACGCCTGACAGCATAATGTACAAAACCTGCAATTAAATGTTAAGAAAAATATAGAAAACGCGGGGATGGTTAGTTTTAAATATAATAACATAAATAAAATATAAAGGAAATAAAGTGGTCTTTCCCAAACGCGTGCGTGATTCATATCACCCAATGGGATTCAGCCACCTAATTGTCTTCTTCCCCATAACTGTTGTTTTTGGCCACACTTTTACCTACTGTCCTTTCCGTCACTAAAAGCTATAGTGACGGATTTTGTTCGTAGCCATAAACCTGTAAAATTCAAAAATACAGCACAAGCTGAATAAATTCAAACCAAAGACATGGATCAATTGCAAATCATCTTCTAAGCATGATAATAACCCTGATTTTGTCCAATTTTTCCTCTATATAGAATTCCCAATTTTGGGACCTCAAAACCATAACAATGACATCGTGTCATTCCTGCACATAAACTTCAATCAAACCAATCAAAAACATTGCAAATATGATAGCAAACATGGATATATGATCAAAACATATTTATGATGGATAAATTATTGAAAATGAATCTTGAAAAAAGATGCAAACCGTGGCACTGTGAGGCGTGGTTTCTGAAGGTTTTAAGGCTTGAGGATGATTGGAATGGCTTCAGAAAATGTCCAGGAACGAATTGCAGGCCTTGGAATTGCTTGAATCAGTCTATGGAGGAATATGTGATCAGTACTTTTTTTGACAAAAATTGAAGTTGACTCCTTTGTTTTCACGATCAAGAACCCTTCCTTATGCTTTGGAAATGTTGCGTATATATCATAGAATGATTTAGGTCAACAAAAACTGATCATATCTTTGCAAATTATGGAGATTTGATTTCATCTTTGCCTTGTATGATTTTGTTTCCAAAATAGACCAAATTAAGATCTTTTTCAATCAATTAGCTCTTGCACGAATTTTTTGATTTACTAGCTGTCCATGGACTCATAATATGCTAATAAAATCAAATCTTTGATTTTATTTGATTATTCTACTATTTAAATTGATTTATTTTGATTTAAATGGATAAAAAATCAAAATAAATAATAAAAATAATAAAATAATAGGTGGATAAGATCAGGGGTCGTGGTCCATCTTAGGAACACGTTTCAAACAATAAAACATGGGCCCATTTGGAAAAAAAAGTCATTTTGATCAATATTGACCTTATGCACATTTCCAAAAATTGGTCAATTTTGACAATACATATCTCCCACAATTTTAACTCTAAGAGGGTGTTCCTGGACTTTTTAGAAAGCTTAGGATGTCCCCTAAACAACCCTTTTGGTTTCATCTCAATTGGGTCTTCCATGTTCGTGTAAGAAGCTTTGACCCAAAAGGTGTTTTTGTTGACTTTTCAAAAGGACCTATAATGTAGAAATTCATATCCTTTTATGAGTGCATATTTTTAACTTTTGGGATGAAGATGAGTTGTAGGGAATTGCATCCTATTCAAAATGAGCCTTGGATGGAAAATGTTTGATAAAGTATGAGGAAGTTATGCTTGGTCAAAGTTTGGTTGACTTTTCTTGTGAAACTCTAATTTAGCAACTTTTGGGTTTTGATGAATTTAGGGGAACTCCTTAAGGAATCATGATAAACCCTTTATTAAATGATGGATATCACTTCAAAGTGTTGATGTTGACCAGAAATCTTGAAGTTTGACTGTATGTGGGCCATAGTTGACTTTTTACCTAATATAGTTGATTTCCAAGCATCTGGGCAATTGACTCAGCAAACTTCTTGTGAAAGGAATGAAAATTGACATGGATGATCTTGAGAACATATTGGGACCATGGAAGGAATTTGGGACCTTTGGAGTTCCCACACCCTGATGAAAATGGAAACCCTAGTTTGAGGTACATTGCCTTGGGAAGGAGTTTGTCTGGTCAACTCTTGGGCATGTGTTGAATAAAATGAGAGGGAAAATTTTGGGGTACAAAAGCTGCCCCTATTCAATCTTATTAAACCTGAGGATGTAGATTGGCTATCTGCCTTTCGTAATCTGAAGGTGGAAGATGATTGAACACTAGTGTGCCCAGAAATTTGCACTCATCTGAGATGGTGCTGGACTGTGTAGGTAGTATTGGGAATGAGCTTACAGCTGCCATTTGGAGGAGAAGACGGAAGGTCACCGGAGATGGGCTTAAAGATGCCATCTGAAAGATATGACGGAGAATCGTCAGAGATGGGCTTAAAGATGCCATCTAGAGGATGTTGATTTCCCGAGATATTCCTTTGATGAGAATTCCTGTTCCTGTCGTTGATGAGGAATCTGTTGAGGAATGTTGGTATCTATCTTGGGAGAAATAGAACTTTAGGAGCTTCAGTTGTCCGTTACTCTATTGGAGAATCATCTCTTAGTCGAGGAGGTGAAAGTGAACTGCTATTTGGTCGTGCTCCAGGCTTTACAGTGATTTTCTTAGGATAACAAGATTAACTGCTATCTGGTTATGCTCCAGGTTTCATAGTGAATTACTGAGGAGATGAGCTTAAACTTGCTATCTGGTCGTGCTCTAGGCTTCACAATCTCAAAAACTGTTATCTGGTCGTGCTCTAGGCTTCAGAAGGAATTAAGTGGTTATTCGGTCGCATCCAGGTTTCAACTTGAATTTAAGGCATACTAACATATGGTTGTTTCCAGGCTTCATATTAATTGGCCGAGTAAACTGCTATCTGGTCGAATTCCAAGCTTCGTAGTACCTCATACTGTTATCTGGTCGTGCTCCAGGTTTCACAGTGTCTCTTGCCGCTATCTGGTCATGCTCCAGACTTCAGTAATTTGGAGAAATTAAGATATTATCGGGTCGATTTCCGGGCTTCATAGCTTGAATTTGAGATATACCAATATCTAGTCGATTCCAAGCTTCATAGTATTTTGTACTGTTATCCGGTCGTGCTCCAGGTTTCACAGTGTCTCTTACCGTTATCTGGTCGCGCTCCAGGCTTCAGTAAATTGGGGAAATCAAGTTATTATCCAGTCATCTTCCGGGCGTCATAGCTTGAATTTGAGATATACCACTATCTAGTCGATTCTAGGCTTCATAGTATTTTGTACTGTTTATTGACTATTATCTGGTCAGTTTCCGGGCTTTAGTAATTAAGATATTATCCGGTGGATTTCCAGGCTTCATAGCTTCAATTTGAGATATGCCACTATTTGGTCGATTCCAGGCTTCGTAGTATTTTGTACTGTTATCCGGGCGTGTCTCAGGCTTCAGTAATTAAGATATTATCCGGTCAATTTCTGGGCTTCATATCTTTTGAACTGGAATAGAAATCTTAGTATCGATTTGACTGAACCAGGGAAAACTTGTGAGAACTTCAACTGGGAGAGAAATCTTAGTATCGATTTGACTGAACCCGAGAGAGGTCTCGGATCAACTTTGACTGGAATATAAATCAGGGGAATCTTAGCGGCGATTCGGCTGACCCAGACGAAAGTCTTAGAACATCTTCAATTGTAATAGAAACCTTGGTGTCGGTTTGAATAAACCAGAGAGAACTTGAAAAGTGTTGGAATATCTTCAACTGGAATAGAAACCTTGGTGTCGGTTTGACTGAACCAGAGAGAACTTGTGAGAACTTGATTTCATCTTTCCCTGAAAGGTAAAGAGTTAGTCATATGTAATGTCATGATGTATGAAATGTATTGAGTAATGATGTTCTCAAAATAAATGAGATTGTGCTATATAATATGTATGCACATGCCATGATGTATGGATATGCAATGTTATTGTGATATTCTCTAGTCGGGGAAAATAAATCATGGACTGCTGCTGGAGAGTATAAGGAGTTGAGTTCTTCGTTTCCGCTGGGGATAGTGACTGAAGATGATTAGCTTGGGATTTCCATCCATTCTGCTTGAGAACATCCTGTCGGAGGAGACTCTGTCTGAGAATAATCTTGTGGGGGAATGACTCTGTGGGGAAGAGAGATACTCTATTGGAAGATCTGCTCATTTGGAGAAATAAACTTAGCTGGAGATGAACTTTCATTTCTAGAGAGAAGAGCTCTGTTGGAGATTAAGCTTCCACTGTTAGAGAAATAAACTATGCTCGAGAGATGGCTTTATAAACTGCTCATGGTTATAAAACTCAGCTGGGGAATGCAGATATCAGCTTTCTGAAGGAACCTGCTGGGGAAGGAATTCCTGCTTGGGGATACAGAGGTCGGACCTTGGTAGTCTCGGCTCTGTGGGGAATATAGGTATCACCAGCTTATATGTGATAGTGACTTTGCTTCCGACAGTCTCTGCCCCTTGTACCATGCTGGAAAAAGTACATGCAGAGATTTTGTGAATGGATATATATCATGATTATACTTGATCATGTATTTAATGAGTGTCAGGATGACACCCGTCTCTGGATCGTATCTGAACTGTACTTTGAAACATGTGTTGAATGAGTGTCAGAATGACATCCGTCTCTGGATCGTATCTGAACTGTACTTGAAACATGTGTCGAATGAGTGTCAGGATGACATCCGTCTCTGGATTGTATCTGAACTGTATCTGAAAGTTGAATCTGAATGAGTATCAGAATGGCATCTGTATCTGGAGCGTGTCTGAAAGCTGAATCTGAATGAGTATCAGAATGGCATCCGTATCTAGAGCATATTTGAACTGTATCTGAAAGCTGAATTTGAATGAGTATCAAAATGGCATCCATATCTGGAGTGTATCTGAACTGTATCTGAAAGCTGAATCTGAATAAGTATCAGAATGGCATCCGTATCTGGAGTGTATCTGAACTGTATGTGAAAGTTGAATCTGAATGAGTATCATAATGGCATCCATATCTGGAGTGTATCTGAAAGCTAAATTTGAATGAGTATCAGAATGGCATCCGTATCTCTAGCGTATCTGAACTGTACTTGAAAGCTGAATCTGAATGAGTATCAGAATGGCATCCGTATCTGGAGCGTATCTAAACTGTATCTAAAAGCTGGATCTGAATGAGTATCAAAATGGCATCCGTATCTGTAGCATATCTGAACTGTATCTGAAGGCTGGATCTGAATGAGTATCAGAATGGCATCCGTATCTGGAGTGTATCTGAACTGTATCTCGATTCGGGCGCTCTTGCTGAATGTTGATCAAGGTATAAGTCTTCCACTGATACCCAGGTGATGGGACATAGTCGTACGTTTTAAATCCCTAACTTTTTCCTAGACCTCCCTTTTGGGTTTCCAATCCATCGGGATACCTTTTTGCCCAAGCCGCCTTTTCAGGTTTTCGACTTGTCGGGTGTACAATTTTTTTTATGTATATCCCTAACTTTTTCCCGAACCCTTTTGGTTCGCCGAGATTCCCTTATTTTTGCATAGGTGTGTCAACCTAGCGGGTCTTTTTTTTCTTTATTCGTAGTATTTTCCGACTATGTCCACACTTTCAGGATGTAGAGAGTTATCATTGTCCATAGTGTTATGTTGTAGTACTATCAAAATTTTTTTCTTGATGGCATATGATTCATTGCTAGAATGCGTGCGTAATGCCCCAAGTGATTCAGATGGAGATCTGCCCCTGGTCATTTGGCACTTTTGGAGAGACTGACCCAGGTGTGTTTAGACATTATGTCATGCCCCTTGATTATGGAAGACCTGTTGTTGGAAGTGTCTTTCGCGCTGAGGTGATTTTGTCCATTGAGAGGATGTCTATTCATTGAATATCCATTGTGTGGATTTCTTTGCTGTCAAACAATTAGTCATATGCAAACAGTGTCATTTAAAGAATGCAAAACTCATGTTTGTCTTAAATTTTTTTTGAAAATGTGTTTTGTGTAGTAAAACGAAATTTGCAAGAATGTGATATAACCTCAGGATTCATAACAAAGCCTACATGAGTCAGGATAACTTTGTAACAGTATGCTCTCAAACTAACCCATGCTTCATCTAGGACTTTTTAGGGTTATAACATGGTCTGGTTCACGGTTCAAGAAACAAAGGATAAAGGCTCAAATTTTATTTGTACCCAACCCGCTCTTCGTGATGTTCTTCAGTCCTATGCTCAGCTAATTGCACGTTTAGATCTCGATTGAGTCTAGAATCTTTGCTCTAATACTTGGTGATGATTCAAAAATTGAACATTTGTTTTGAAAAGGCAGTCATTTTTGTAATCTTCTTTCTGTCGAGGATTTGTAGTAACCTCTTTTTTTTGTTTTTGTTATCCCTTCTTTTGCCTGAACTGTTTCTTTTGTGATTACAGTCAGCAGGATGCCCTAATTTTCTCTTAATTCTCCTTCATAGGTTTTGACTTAACGAGCTTTTTATTTCGAGAGATAATGACTGTCTGTCTTGACGATTATACAGAACCATCACCGTCTTTTATTTTGGAAGGACGTCTTCAATGCCATTCATTGTGTACGAAGCGGCAGATTGTGACTAAATGCGCCTCTGGATTAACTGAGAAAACTACCCTGCCCAAGGTTATGATTAAGGGTTTTAATTTGTGCGAAAATAAAAACTCCTACTTCTTTGGTTCGAAGGGGTTGACTAGGGATTATCTTCCTTATAACTCCACTGTTTAGGATTTGAAACAACGTCTGTACATCGTCAGTGGGGTCTATTCAAAAGCATACTGTAGAGATTGTGATATCATTTTCGTCATCCTCCCTCTAAGACTTAGAGTTTTTATAATCGAGAGTTGAATATCATAAAAGGAAATAAGAACGCATTTTTGAAATAGTGAATACGAATGAACTGATTCAAGACAAACATGTGTAATGCATTAATGAAATAACAAGGTTTGATATGAATAAATGTTCAAACAAATCAAAAGAAAATTACACATTGAAAATTCTAATGAACGAAAAGTCTTCTTGTGAGAACTTGTCACTTCAGATGGTATGTGTGATACGGTGGGAGAACTGACTATGGTTTTGCGTTTGTTTTTGCAAATGTTTCGGTTGAGCAAGAGTCGCCACCGACTTTTTATTTTATCCTAAGGAAAGGTTTAAAAAGCACAGTAAAAACCTTTGAGATTTTTCTTGGGTTCGGGGAGTAGATTATAGAAAGGGAAGGTATTAGCACCCTTTCTACCCATGGTTATCCATGGGCTCTTAGGTACTTGCTTAGATCAACTTGCCTTGGTTCTCAATTGTTTGAAATGGTGCTTTGTGTGTGGCTTTGAAAAGGTTTTGAAAAAGATGCCTTGTCTAGGATACCCTTGTAACAATTCTTTACTCGAATGTTTTACAAAAGGTGTTTATCTTTTTGAAAAGATGTTTCAAGGTTTTTTTTTTAAAGTTTGTTTTGAAAGTGTTTGTGAAGTGTGGTTTTGAAAATAGGCAAGTGTTTTGTTTTGCAAGTTGACAAGTACTTAAGAGCTATCTACCCTAAAGTTCTCAAAGATTTATGCTATGTTTTAACCCTTTTAACAATTTTGTTCCACCATTGCATTTGGTGGACAATCTTGTGTTTAGGAGGTGAAAGGGACGGGCGCGGGTCATCGTTTAGACCATAATTGCAATAGTGCTAAGTATCTTTGGGCAATTTTCTTTGAAAGGGACTTTGATCATTTTAGGCAACTTTTCGAAAGCGTCATCGAGGGACTATGATCAATTGGTTTGTATTTGTTTTGCCCAAAGAAACCTAACATGCAATATGGCTCATTTATTTGAAGGCAACAAGTGGAATACCCTAGGGGTGCAAGTGTGGTATGTGTTGTCCATTTTTCATGCTTTGATTATCTTGAAATTAGGTCAAACTATTTTGTTCTTTTTATTTGCATACAAACCCTAGTTCTAGCATGGTATATTTAGAAAGCGTTAAAGTGCGAAAAGTAAAATTCCTACACTATTACAACACAATATGGGAAGGGGGGTACAAATGTTCAAATGGGGGGATATTTAGACAAGAAATTTAAACCTAGCTATTACATCAATTTTGGAATATTTACAAGACAATTAATTGCATAAATTAAATGGAAAATAAAATAAAGATGCAAAAATGAAAAAAGGGTTTTCATATGTATGGAAAAAGGATGTTTTTTATGTTCAATAAACAAAAACGAATAAAATAAAAAAAAAGTAGTATTTTTGGAGTTTTTATGTTTTAAGGGTAAAACCCTAATTTTTATTAAGTAAATATATATCTTATTTAATTTATACAAGTATTTATTTATTATGTACAAAAAATAAAATAAAATGAAGTATGTTCATAAAAAGTATTTTTTTGAGGTTAAATATTAATAAAAGAAAAATGTATGTATTTTGGTATTTTGCCCTAAATATATTAATATATACACAAATATCTTGATTATTTACTAAATATATATTATATATACAAAAATAATAATATTTAATATTTGTAAAAAAGGTATATTTTGTATAAAATATTTTCAAAAGAAAAAATGAAATGAAAATCAGAAATAAAGTATATTTGCATTATTTTTCTAGCTTTTTCTAAATAATAGTATATATATATTATTTATGTACAAATGGTTCATACAAACAAATAAATGCCTAAAAATATGAAAATGGTGTAAAAATAATTTTTCATGTTTTTAATATTATGAGGAAAAATAAATAAGTCAAAATGAAAAAAGAAAAGTCAAAAAATCATGAAAATAAACACAATGGGCTCAGGGGGTATGAAAATGAAAATATGGTGTGAAAAGAAATTCAAAAGCAAGCCCAACCCATGTAGCTTCTTCTTCAACCTTCAGACAAAAAAGATGTCAAAAACGCGCGCCTGTACATCCATTTAAACATCTGGATTCTTTGATCTTTTGCACAAACTTACAACATAAGAAATGTTAAGTATTGAATCACGATTCTAAATATATAAAGAACTCATCCTAACTCTCAGAAATGAGAGAGAATTTTGACATTTCCAAATCTTGACCTAACTTTTCTTCCATATTCAAACCTTAAATTCTCACAGCTCAAGCAAAATAAATGAAAAGTAAAAGCATGTACAGATTCAGGGGCATGAGTAGAACACTTCTTATTCACAAACCTAGAGCTAATGATGCCTACACTAAGAGTTAGAAGTTCAAAAAGATACCTGTTCAGTTGAAGTTCTATCTGGCAATGGGGGAGCTTTCAGAGAAAGATGATGATCTGTACAGCTTGCCTGAAGTGTGGTGATGCTATTCCAATGCTTACTTTGCTTTGAAACACCTTGAATCGAGCTATGGACCTTCAACTGCAAAACAAGAAAGTGAAAATGGTGGAACTGATTAGAGGAGTTACAGGTCATGTTTTGTGTTTTGGTTAGCTTCAAATGATGCTAGGGAATGTGTTTGATGAGCTTTTAGCAAGAGAGCATGAGAGGGATGAGAGTTGGCACTCAAACTGCAGACCCTTCCCTGTTTTTGCAGTTTGAGAGTGATTCTGGGGATGGGAGTGTTTGGGACCTTGTTTGCTCGTGTTCTAGCTTCGGTTTGATGATTAGAAGGTGTACAAAATATTTGCTTAGGTTTCTCTTTGCTGAGATCAAAGTTGTGTTGTGAAAATCCAAGTTTCTTAACACTTAAGCAAGCAAAAGCCAAGTTGATGTTTAGACAGGTAGAGGCCCCCTAAACATGCTGCAAAGCTTCTCCTTGATCAGTGTGATTAACTCATAAACTTGTGCCAATGGGATTTGATCTGTACTTCTTGGATTTGCATTATGACACAAAGCTTGCTTTTGCAAAAATGGCTATTTCACTTTTTCCATTTATGGCCTAATCTTGCATACAATGCTTGGATACACAAAATAAGGCTTTGGCACAATGAGTATGCATTAAATTTATGAGTGCAAAAGGGTTTAGAGGCCTGTAATGTAGCATAAACCAAGCTGACTTGAAAATGCATAAGTTATGAACATGGAAATTGGCCAATTCAAAAGTGAGTTTTTGCCATATTGCAAAATTCGATTCTCTCAAGTCAAGAGGTTGTTTGATGAGTTCTTGGACATTTTGGAAAGCTTGGAATGTGTACTACAATCCATATTTGAAATTCAAATTGAAATTCCAAGGGGAAGTATGTGGAAAATGGTCTTGAAGTTAGGTAGAAAACCTTGCCAAAATAGGTCAAATTTTCACTAAGTTAAGAATGGTTTAGTACCCTTATTCCAAAAATTGTAACTTGAGATACAAGCCTCTTTTGGGAAAACTTTGTGAATCAAAGTTGTATATTATGCACCAAGCTACAACTTTCATGTTTTGACTTTTGCTTGAATCCAAATGAATCTTGGTGAGAAAGTGGGGCAAAGTTGGGAAAAAATTAGGGTTTTTCATAACTTAGAAAAATTCTAAGTTATGGAAAATTCTCATTTCAAACCCGAATTTGCAATTTTTGATTTCTTGGTGAACAAGTTTCATGATTTGGTATGTTTTGATGAAAAATGAATCTTGACTCTTGATTTTGACCAAAAAGTCAAAGTTTGACTTTTCAGTATACAGTTAAAATTGATCAATTGACTGGGGAATTCAATTGTCAATCTTGTGTACCTGGGATCTTTTGAACTTGTTGAGCATGTCAAGATAATTCCATGGGGTCCTTGAGTCCATATGTGAGCTTGATTTGCCATTGGCTAGGTCAAACAGTCAAAATTTGCCTTTGTGCAGTCAAAACCCTAAAAATGACCATTTTGCCCTTTTGGTGATCTGATCAAATTTCTTATGGAATTGTGATCCAAACTTGATCAAATGGTCCATGTGAGTTCATGATGTTGATGTGGGTCAATTTTCATGAGATTTAACTGTCAATTGGCCACAGTTGACTTTTTCCCCAATACAGCTGATTTCTAGGTCAACTGCCCAATTGACTGGGCAAAACTTGGAATCAAGGCTTGAAACTTGATGTGGATAAACTTGGGAGTCCAATATGAAGCATGAAAGTCACCTTAGGAATTTTAGGTCAAAACATCTCTGTGCAAACATAAACCCTAATTTGAGTCAACAGTGCAAGGAGAAGTCTTGAGCAGATGAAACCCTAACTGGATCTTGATCTCCAAGGGCTTTGTGATGAGAAATCAATGAGAAATGGGAGGGAAAATTTTGGGGTACAACAGTATGCCTTGGAGGGATGTCAGAAGAACTCAGCCTGGCCGTCTTGTGCAAATTCTAGCGCTCATTCATCAATCAGGTCTTGAATTTTATTTCTCAACGCCCAACAGCTGTTGGTGTCATGTCCAGGACTATTGGAGTGGTATGCACATCTTGCATTTGGATTGTACCTTGGGGAGGCTATGTTGGGATTCTGAGGAGGGTCCCTTAATATTACCAACTTGGCCTTCAACAAGTGTTGAAATGCTTGAGCCAATGACATGATGATTTCGGTGAAGCATCTTTCAGATGTATTCTTCTTATGCCGATTGCCCCGTTGTCATTGGTGAGGTTGTGGTTGGGCTTGTAATGTAGTAGCAATCTGGAAAGGTCTGTTCCTGACCAAACCAACCTCTTATCTCACTAGGGGCTGATTAATGCCTTGATCCATAATTTTAACTATTTGTTTCATGGATCTGCATCCATCTTGGTGAAGCTTGTTGAGGAAGGCTCTTAGCCCTTCTTGTCCTCGAGCTAGGTTTTGGATAAGAGCCATCTGCCCCAACATCTAGATTCTCATTGCTTCTACATCAACTTGCAGTTGTTCCAATTGCTCATCCTTGTTGTTGTCACGATGTTCTTTGGTCAGATTCCCAGCGAAGAGTGTTTTCAGGTCTTCTTGCCCCTTGGATAGATTCAGGAGAAATTCCTTGAACTGGGCATCTTGAGCTTTGAGATCTCTGTTGTCTTGTTGGAGAGCCATTGCTAAAATAAACAGCGAGAACATGAGAGACCTACTTTTAAACCTGCTTATGCAATGATATGTATTATATATGTATGCAATGTTTTCAAGGATCTCGCGGGGTAAACAAGAAAATGTCAGAAGTTAAACTTTGCAGCTTTGATTGAAGAACTTTGTATCGTTGAGAGTCCTTCTACGAGAGTCAAGCTCACCATATCAACTGGGTCATACCCCCTGACTCAAATTGTTGAGTTTTGATCTTTTGATGACATTGGCTAGAGGAAAATAAATCCCCTTGCCCCTTGCTAGATGTCTGATTTATCATAACCTGCATCACAGGCCCTCGAAATCCTTGAAATGGTTAGTTATGATATGATATGGTATGATGTTTATGATGTCATGATAAATCACAGGTATAGCAAACACAGACAAATCACACCAAGTCCTTAGGATTAAGGCCTGCTTGAGTTTTAAGGTCATACCCTCTTGAAGTTTAGTTAGTTTCAAACATGTCTTAGAAAAGTAATCGGGTTCTAAAGATTCTCAATATCACTGATCATCCTTTATCGGGCGTTATTTCAGCTCAAGCAATCTTTTCTTGCGGCCGAAATATCCCTAAAGTACGATCTCAATGAGTGTAGCATCGACTATCAACCAATCCTCAGCTTTATACCGAGGCCGGCTATCTCACTACTTTCTAATGGCCAAGTTTGTTCAACTAAGGTTCTAAGGTCCATTAGTGCTTCACAATACCACGCGGCGGCCCCGTATTCTCATTGTTTCCACACGAAGGATACCGGTACCAACCAAAGTGTCAAACCATCACAGCCATCGCTTAAACCATATAGGTCTACGCCGTAAAGTCTCCACGATCTATTGTTGTTTACCAAAAAAGTGTCCCCAGATTCGGGTGTAGGATCTTTAATAATACCCAAACAAAACCCTTAAAGATAAAGCAGGCAAAATAAACAAGAAAGCAATTTTAAAAATGACCTAGATCCTAAGGTAAACCCCACTTTATTTTATTCCCCAGTAGAGTCGCCATTTCTGTGATACGGTGGCAGAACCGACTGTTAATACTGGTTTGCGTTTTTTGTTCGCAAAATGTCGCGGTAAGCATGAGTCGCCACCGACTTTTATTTTATCCAACAAGGAAAAGGAAAAAGAACAGAAAAAACCTTTTTCGAGGATGTTTTTGAGTACGGGGGGTAGATTATAGAAAGGGAAGGTGTTAGCACCCTTTCTATCCATGGTTTTCCATGGGCTCTTAGGTACTTACTCATTTTGAAATTGCTTGTGTGTGCTTGTTTTAAAAAGTTTTGTTTTACTTCGTTTTAACCCTTGTTTCTATCCTCAAGAGTGTTACGAAGTTGTTTTTGAAAACTTTGTTTGGGAAAGTGTTGATGTGAAAAAGTTTGTTTGTTTGAGAAAGAACTTAAGAGTTAATCTACCTACTTGAAAAAGTCTGTTCGTTTTCCTTTTAGACAATGGCATCCCATTATTGAGAAATAGGTAGCACCGTCATTGGAGTTTGAGGGACTATTGAAAGGGACGAAATGGTCATTGAAGGCAACATGTAAGGACACCTTAGCATTTCGAAGGGACTGTCATCATATATTTGTAGGCAACATCGTGGGACAAAATCATTTCTCATAGGCAACTCGAGGGACGTTAAGGGATTACGATCTTTATGATGACATTTAGATTGAGGGTCTTTTCTAAGGGTATCCCTATGTTTGAGGGACACGACCATTATTTCCGAGGCAACCAAGTGGGGCAAACCCTAAGAGTGAGCATGTGCATGTGTAATTTTTAGTTAATTTATCTTTGCATATTTAGGGTTTTCTACTGTATTAATTTTCAGTTTGTCTTTCCATACAATCCTATTAACATTCATCTAAGCGGTTTATAGTTTACGGAATTAAAAGCGGGAAAATTAAAAGTCCTAACTATTACAAGGCTTTTGTAGATACATAATTATCTTGGACTGAAAATAAAGATGCGGAATTTAAAACCCTAATTACTATTACAAACTCGGAGCCGTTACAATAATGATAAAAAAGGAAATAAAAATACATGCGGCGAATTAAATACGAGAATGAATTAGAAAACCTAAAAATCTAATCGAAAAATATTTAGATTATTTTTTGAGAAAAATTAGGTTATGTACAAATTGAATCCTAATTCTAAGTGATTTTAATTATAAAAAAGAATTAAATTGCCCTAATTTTGATTAAACTAATTAATTAAATAAATAAAATATTTTATAAAAAAATGATTTTTGATGTTTTTGTGATTTTTGATTTAATAAAAAAAACTTATTTTTGTGTTATTTTTGTAAAGGGAAATAATTAATCAAATAATTAAAATAAAGGAAATAAAATTAAAAAGAAAAGAAATTGGGCATGTATTGTTGAGCAATTCAGGGGGTGTAGCACTGAATTTGTTAGGGCCATTCTTTGCTCAGCCCAATCAATGCGCTAGATCCAGTGTGATACTCTTTCTGATGGTCCATGGTATGACTTGAGCGTTGGGCGTTGGATCTAGATTAATGATGAATCCAATGGCTGGATGGTTGGATGTATGATAGACGTCTGGCAACATAATGTACAGAACCTGCAATTAAATGTTAAGAAAAATAGAGAAAACGCTGGGATGGTTAGTTGTAAATATAATAACATAAATAAAATATAAAGGAAATATAGTGGTTTTTCCCAAACGCGCGCGTAATTCATATCACCCATTGGGATTCTGCCACCTAATTGTATTCTTCCCCATAACTGTTGTTTTTGGCCACACTTTTACCTACAGTCGTTTCTGTCACTAAAAGCTATAGTGACGGATTTTGTTCGTAGCCATAAACCTGTAAAATTCAAAAACGCAGTACAAGTAGAATAAATTCAAACCGAAGACATGGATCAATTGCAAATCATCTTTTAAGCATGATAGTACCCCTGATTTTGTCCAATTTTGCCTTTATATGGAATTCCCAATTTTGGGACCTCAAAACCCTAACAGTGGCATCGTGCCATTCCTGCACTTAAACTTCAATCAAACCAATCAAAAACATTGCAAATATGATAGCAAGCATGGATATATGATCAAAACATGTTTATGATGGATAAATTATTGAAAACGAATCTTGAAAAAAGATGCAAACCGTGGCACTGTGAGGGTGATTTTTGAAGGTTTTAAGGCTTGAGGATGATTGGAATGGCTTCAGAAAATGTCCAGGAACAGATTGCTGGCCTTGGAATTGCTTGAATCAGTCTATGGAGGAATATGAGATAAGTACTTTTTTTGACAAAAATTTGAAGTTGACTCCTTTGTTTTCACGACCAAGAACCCTTCCTTATGCTTTGGAAATGTTGTGTATATATCATAGAATGATTTAGGTCAACAAAAAAATGATCATATCTTTGTAAATTATGGAGATTTGATTTCATTCTTTGCCTTGTATGATTTGTTTCCAAAATATACCAAATTAAGATCTTTTCCAATCAATTAGCTCTTGCACAAATTTTTTGATTTGCTAGATGTTCATGGACTCATAATATGCTCATAAAATCAAATCTTTGATTTTATTTGATTATTCTACTATTTAAATTGATTTATTTTGATTTAAATGGATAAAAAATCAAAATAAATAATAAAAATATTAAAATAATAATTGGATAAGCTCAGGGGTCGTGGTCCATCTTAAGAACAAGTTTCAAACAATAAAATATGGGCCCATTTGGAAAAAAGTCATTTTGATCAATATTGACTTCATGCACATTTCCAAAAATTGGTCAAATTTGACAATACATATCTCCCTCAATTTTAACTCTAAGAGGGTGTTCTTGGAATTTTTAGAAAGCTTAGGATGTCCCCTAAACAACCCTTTTGGTTTCATCTCTGAAATTCTGGAAGCAGATACTCAATGTCACAGTGAATGTTATGACACCGTATCTGACTTTCTATAAGACAGTAAATAGAAAAACAGTAAATAACACAGTCAATTGTTTACCCAGTTCAGTGTGAAACAACACCTACTCTGGGGGCTACCAAGCCAGGGAGGAAATCCACTATAAGAGATATTAATTCAGGAATAAACCAACCAGTTTATCTCCTTCACTTAAGACCTACCCAATGCAACTTCAATCTAAGTTCAACTTAAACCTGAGTTCCTACTCACTCCCCCTCAATCACAACAGTGATACTAAATAATTGAGTAATGAATTAATGAAGACACTCTTCAGAACATACACTTGATTATGCTTCACAACTTTTAATCAAGTAACACAAACACTCTTGCTTCAAAGCTTTGAGTGATACATTAAACCTAACTTGACCTTGCTTCAAAGCTTTAGTCAAGAGACACAAACACTCTTGCTTCAAAGCTTTGAGTGATACACAACCCTTACAATCAAAACCTATTCCAAGTCACTTATCACAATGATACTTGCTTGGATTACAGTAGTTAAAACTATACAGCCTCAAGTTGTTCTTCTATCAAAGAGTTTATTTCCAATCAGCTTTCCTGTTGAATATATATGCAGATGTTTCTTCAGTTAGGGCTTCCACGAAAAGCTAGGGTTAATTAGGGTTAACCTCAATACTTGGTCACAAGACTTTATCAACCAGATTAGGGTTGAGCTAGGTTAACCTAAAGTCCACGTGAGATTCTGTTCTGGAATGTATGAACCAAATTCCTGAAAAATCTCAGAATAAACCAAGCTGCATAACTGTTAGATCAGTACAGGATGTCTTAACATTTGTTATGACAACATAAATCCTATTTACTGATTTTGGTAGAAAGTGATAGATGTGATCATTTGCAAAATGCTCAGATACACACTCATAAATAGCAGCTACTGTATGCCATTCTTTTTCTGCATAAAGTACCTAATAATCCAGAATGTTATGACATCAGTCATGACATTCACACACCTGGTTTTACCAAAAATACATGTCAATAACTAAACACTTACAAACTCCCCCTTTGGCAGATTTTTGGCTAAAACCCCTAAGCAATCAGAGAATAGAGAGCAGCAGAATGAATATGTCTGCAGAAAAAAAAAAGTCTACCAAGTAATTAACACAAAATATCTCCCCCTCTTTAGCCACAAATAGGCCAAAGATACATGTACTTATATATTATACAGTCATCCAAAATGAGTAATAAAAACAAACAAATTTGAAATCACTTGCAGCAACAGGAACCAGCAGCAAGCTTGACAACTCCACCAAACTTTAAGCACTGTCATCTTCAGAGGAGGTACTTTCTTCAGCATTGAGCTGATCTTCAGCAGCATCCTCTTCCCTTCTTTGTCCTTCAGTCTCCTCCTGTTCTAATCTGGCAATTAGGTTCTCAAGAGTCTGTTTCCTTGTCTCTAGCTCTTTGCAGGTTTCCTTCAGCACAACTATAACATCAGATGTCTTGGACTGAGTTTTTACAGTTGATGTCTCAACTGATGTCATGACAATATCAGGAACATGAGATCCCTGGAATAGTTTATAGTGCAACCCAAGAGCAGGGGCTCTTTTGCATACAGTATCTCTTTCCACCAGAATGTCTGGATACTGAGCAAGGACAATACCACATAGGAGGGAGGGAAAGGCAATAGGGCCTTTAACAGCATAGCTTCCAGCATGTTTTAAAGTTTGATCAAAGATATACCTGCCATAGTCAAATTCAGTCCTGGTTCCAACAACATAAATGAATCTCCCCAATCCTGTGGAGATGGTTGATTTATGGTTGGTAGGAACCCAGTTGGCTGCACCAATCTTGTGCAGGATGGAAAATTTCATGCTTAGCTTGCTAGCATTCAGCTTGCCTTTTAAGGGCCAGCACTTGACTTGTCTTGCAGTGATGGTTTGGCATACTTCATTGTCAGTAACTTCTAGTTCAGGGCAAGCCTCATTTGATCTTCCAAGGAATTTGTTAATTTCAGATGGAGAGAAATTAACCTTTCTTCCTCTCACGTAGACACATTCAAAGTCAGCTGACCTTCCATCAGCACATTCATTAGACAAATTCACTATGAATTCCTTGACAAGATTTTCATAGCATTTGGTAAACTTTACCACAATATTCATTAGTCCAGCAACTTTGATTAGGTCCATGATTTCCTTACAATCCATGGCACCATTGTTCAGTTCTCTTTCCAAGGCTATTCTCTTCAAGCAAACATACTTCCATCTGTTGGCATTTTCAGGGTGGTGAAATGAAATGTTGTCAGTGGGAACTTCAGGAACTTTAGCCATTTTGCTGGAAGGGAGTTTCCTTCTGAGGGGAATGTCTTCAGCATCAATTTCAAATTCTGATTCCTCATCAGAATCAGAAGGTTCAGGCTCTTTCCTCTTCTTTGTTATTGGTTGTCTCACAGGCTTTGAGAGACTCCCAGCTTGTACTCGGGTTTTCACCTTCCCTTTGGACAGTCCAGTCTTCACAGTTTCTACACCAGTCTTGCCTTCAGACATGGTTTTCTTGTGAGCAACATCAGCATTCTTCTCTTTGGTCAGACATTTTGCAGCATCCTGCTTGCCTTTTCTGTTCATCATTCTCCTAGCTATGCTAGGGTTGATATTTGCAATTAGGTCATTGTCTGAGTAGTCTTCATCCACATCAATAACCGGTGGTTCAACATTCTTCTCTGAAGGGTTCTGGATATCATCAAGATTTTCAGATGATTTCTGAATGTTGTCATTTGGTGTCTCAACATTCTCAGAGACATCTGGATTTACTTCAACATTTGGACTTGCTGATTCTTGATTTAATGGAACAGAAATCCCAGGTACATAGTGGTTCTCACTCAGAATTCTTGTAACAAGCCTAGCTATTGCTTGATGAACATAAGCTGAGCCTTCCCTATTTGGAACAGAAGATGAAGGTTGAGAGGGATTACCGGATGAAGTAGCTTGAGACCTTCCTGCATGCCTTGTTCTCAGCTTTTAAACCTTAGAGGGGTTAGTTGCCATTACTCTAAGAGGAGTAATATCCAGGAATTTAGAATCCATGCATGATGTGATTGCCCTAGAATCACGATCAGAGGATGAGGATGAAACAGTCGTCTTGGAAGAGGATGATGTTTGAGACATTTTGATAGTCTTAGAAAACCAGTAGCAACGAGAGAGAAATCTTTGATTGAGAGAATGGGATTTGTTACAGAGCCGAGAGAGGAAGGAGGTACAAGAGTGTCTATTCAACTTCTTAATAATTTTGAAAGAAATGGGAAAACATATGATTAAACCAATCAAAATAGACTTAACAAAAATAACTCCTTCAACCCTTGTTTTAAGCAAAATTAATTGCTACAATTCCTCACGTTGGCAAATACCCAACTTGCCCCTCAAATTTTCAAATTGATTTGCATCAAGAGCCTTGGTAAAAATGTCAGCCAGCTGTAGCTCAGTGGAAACATGTTCCAGTTTAATCGTCTTCTCCTCTACAAGGTCTCTGATAAAGTGATGTCTAATGTCAATATGCTTGGTCCTGCTATGCTGAATAGGGTTCTTGGAAATGTTGATTGTACTCAGATTGTCACAGTACAATGTCATAACATCTTGTGTGACATTATACTCAGTAAGCATCTGTTTCATCCAGATCATTTGAGAACAGCTACTACCAGCTGCAATGTATTCAGCTTCAGCAGTAGAGAGAGACACACAGTTCTGTTTCTTGCTGAACCAGGAGACAAGATTATTTCCTAAGAAGAAACATCCTCCAGAGGTGATTTTTCTATCATCAGCACTTCCAGCCCAATCAACATCACAATAACCAGTCAGAGTTGTTTCACAACCATGAGAGTACAACAAGCCATAGTTGTAAGTTCCACTTACATACTTCAAAATTCTCTTCACTTGGTTGATATGACTGACTTTAGGATCAGCTTGGTATCTTGCACAAACTCCAACTGTAAAAGCAATGTCAGGTCTGCTGGCTGTTAAGTACAGCAGACTTCCTATCATGCTTCTGTACAGGCTTTGGTCCACCTTAACCCCACTTGAATCTTTGGATAACTTTAAATGAATAGGTGCAGGAGTCCTTTTGTGACTGGCATTCTCCATACCAAACTTCTTGACAATGTTCTTTGCATACTTGCTTTGAGATAGAAAAATTGAGTCCTCCATCTGTGAGACTTGCAGTCCAAGAAAATAAGTCAGTTCTCCCATGAGACTCATTTCGAATTCAGCCTGCATCTGGTCAGCAAAATGTTTTACCATTTGATCTGATATTCCCCCAAACACTATGTCATCAACATATATTTGAGCTACCATTAACTTCCCTCCTTCATTTTTGATAAAGAGGGTTTTATCCAAGCCTCCTTTTCTGTATCCTTTGTTTGAGAGAAATTTTGTTAACCTGTCATACCATGCTCTAGGAGCTTGTTTCAGGCCATATAGAGCTTTCCTCAATTTGTAGACATGATCAGGGTGGTTTGGATCCACAAAACCTTTAGGTTGTTCCACATAAACTTCCTCATTTAAGTACCCATTTAGGAAGGCACTTTTTACATCCATCTGAAATAACTTGAACTTCAGGAGACAAGCAATTCCCAATAGGAGTCTGATAGATTCCAGTCTGGCTACAGGGGCAAAGGTCTCATCAAAATCAACCCCTTCAACTTGAGTGTATCCTTGGGCAAAAAGTCTTGCCTTATTCCTAGTGACAACTCCTTTAGCATATGATTTGTTCTTGTATATCCATTTTGTGCCAATGATGTTTGTTCCCTCTGGTCTAGGAACTAAATCCCAAACTTCATGTTGCTTAAATTGGTTCAATTCATCTTGCATTGCACCAATCCAATATTCATCAGTTAAAGCTTCCTTAACATTTCTTGGTTCAATTTTAGACACAAAGCAAGAGTTTGAGATGATTTCTCTAGATCTTGTAATGACTCCACTGTTAGGATCCCCTATGATGAGTTCTTTAGGATGATCTTTCTGAATTCTGATGGAAGGGATTTTGCTAGCTTCCTTGGATTCAGAGTCTGCTGTAGTGGTGTTAGGTAGGTCATTCTGTTGAGTTGAAGTCTCAAAGAATGTCTCAACATTACAAGGGACATCTGTTTCTTCATGATAATCATCAACTATGACATTTATTGATTCCATCATGACTTTGGTCCTCGAATTGAATACCCTATAAGCTCTGTTGTTGGAGGAGTATCCTAGAAATATACCTTCATCACTTTTAGGGTCCAGCTTTCTCCTTTGTTCACGATCTTCCAGAATGTAGCATTTGCTACCAAATACATGGAAATACTTCACAGTTGGCTTTCTTCCTTTCCAGAGTTCATAAATGGTGGATGAGGTTCCCTTTCTCAAAGTGACTCTATTATGGACATAACAGTCTGTATTCATAGCTTCAGCCCAAAAATGAATAGGAAGTCTTTTGGCATGTATCATAGCTCTGGAAGATTCCTGTATGGTCCTATTTTTCCTTTCTACAACTCCATTTTGTTGAGGAGTTATAGGAGAAGAGAATTCATGACTAATTCCTTCTGAGGAACAGAACTCATTAAACTTACTATTTTCAAATTCCTTGCCATGATCACTTCTGATTCTGATAATACACCCTTCTTTTTCTCTTTGAATTCTTTTGCACAGTTCTTTAAAAACTTCAAATACATCATATTTTTCCCTAATGAAGTTAATCCAGGTGAATCTACAAAAATCATCCACAACAACATAGGCATATCTTTTTCCACCTAGACTTTCCACCTGCATTGGTCCCATCAGATCCATATGTAGAAGTTCTAGAACCTTAGAGGTGGTCAGATGTCTTGACTTTGGATGTGACATCCTAGTCTGCTTACCAACCTGACATTCACCACAAACTCTCCCTTCATCAATTTGCAGTCTTGGAATCCCTCTGACTGCTTCCATGGAGATAATCCTTTTCATTCCTCTTAGATGAAGATGGCCAAGTTTTTGGTGCCACAGTTTCACCTCTTTTTCTTCTTTGGCAATAGAACACACAGTGGAGTAATTAGTGTTCTCAGGCTCCCACAAGTAACAGTTGTCTTTAGATCTGACTCCTTTCATTACAACTTCTTGTTTTTCATTAGTTACAAGACATTCAGATTTTGAGAAGTTGACCTTGAATCCTAGATCACATAATTGACTGATACTAATGAGATTAGCAGTCAGGCCTTTTACCAATAATACTTCATTTAGATTTGGAACTCCATGGCAGTCCAAATTACCAACTCCTTTGATTTCTCCTCTAGCACCATCTCCAAAGGTCACATAACTAGTGGTGTGAGGTTTAACATTATTGAGAAGGTTCTTGATTCCAGTCATGTGCTTAGAACACCCACTGTCAAAGTACCAGTCTTCCTTTGCAGAGACTCTAAGGGAAGTGTGGGCTATCAGGGCAGTAGCCTTTTTCTTCCACTGTGGAGTATGTGGTACCTTGTTAGACTTAGGTTTGACACCTGGGTTCTGATTAGGGTATCCATACAATCTGAAGCAGAATGGATTTATGTGACCAAACCTCCCACAATGATGACATCTCCATCTTTGGTACTTTTTCTTCATATTTCTCTGTTCCCGATGTTGAGTGCTATGTTGTGACATCTGCTTTGACATTTGTTTATCAGGCCTGATCTTCTTGTCTGCACCAAATTTCTTTGCTGCCACTAATCCTAGACCAGACTTGTTTCCCACATTTTGTCCAACCTGAAGGATTTCTTCCATTTTGTCAGTTCCATTTGTCAGCATCTTGACAGATTTGGTCATCTGGTTCAGTTTTGAGTTCAACATTTGAACTTCCCCTTCTAGATGACTTATAGTTTCAATGTCTGCCCTTTTTTCAGTCTCCAACTTTATTATGAGTTTTGTTTGTCTCTCATTTTGCAAACAGACTTCAGCACTTCTGATACATAATTTCTTGTAAGTATCAGCCAGTTCTTCAAATATCACTTCCTCATCACTAGTGTCACTTTCAGAGGTACAAACACCAATTAGTGCAGTAACTAGTTTGGTAGATTCTTCTTCAGAATTACTTTCTGAATCACAGTCAGACCAGGTAACAGACATTCCTTTCTGTTGTTTCTTAAGAAAGGTAGGACATTCAGCTCGAATGTGCCCATATCCTTCACATCCATGGCATTGAATTCCTCTGCTTTGATTTCCCTTCTCTTCAGACTTTGGTCTTCTGCTGGAGTCATAAGATCTGTTAATGTCAGAAGGGATGTTCTTAACATTTGACCTTGACTTTGGATCCATTCTCTTGATGAGTTTGTTGAATTGTCTTCCAAGCATGGCTATAGCTTCTGAAATATTTTCTTCTTCATCTTCCTTGTTTTCATCTTCAGTGTTGGATACAAGTGCTATGCTCTTGTTTTTCTTGTCAACATTGTCACTGATCCCCATCTCAAAAGTCTGAAGAGACCCAATGAGTTCATCCACCTTCAACTTGTTGATATCCTGGGCTTCCTCTATAGAAGTTACCTTCATTGCAAATCTTTTAGGCAAGGATCTGAGAATCTTTCTCACCAGTTTTTCTTCTGACATATTTTCTCCCAATGCTCCTGAGGTGTTGGAAATCTCCAAGATATTCATGTGGAACTCATGAATGGTTTCATCTTCCTTCATCCTCAGGTTCTTAAACTTGGTAGTCAGCATCTGAAGCCTTAACATTTTTACTTTGGATGTGCCCTAATGGGTAGTTTTGAGAGTGTCCCACACTTCCTTGGCCAGTTCACATTGATGTACTAGTCTGAATATGTTTCTATCAATTCCATTGAACAAGGAATTTAAAGCTTTGGAATTACCCAGGGCTAACTCATCTTCTTCTTTGCTCCATTCTTCCTCAGGCTTCAGACTGATTGTCCCATCTTTCTCAGTTATGGTGGGATGATTCCATCCTTTGTCAGCAGCTCTCCAAGCCTTTTTGTCCAGTGATTTTAAGAAGGCAATCATACGAGGTTTCTAGTAGTCATAATTTGATCCATCCAGAATGGGTGGTCGGTTTCCAAAAACTCCTTCTTTGTCCATAGCGCCAAAAAGTGATATCCCTAGATCTCACCAAGTAAGACAGGCAGGGTGCCTGCTCTGATACCAATTGAAATTCTGGCAGCAGATACTCAATGTCACAGTGAATGTTATGACACCGTATCTGACTTTCTATAAGACAATAAATAGAAAAACAGTAAATAACACAGTCAATTGTTTACCCAGTTCAGTGTGAAACAACACCTACTCTGGGGGCTACCAAGCCAGGGAGGAAATCCACTATAAGAGATATTAATTCAGGAATAAACCAACCAGTTTATCTCCTTCACTTAAGACCTACCCAATGAAACTTCAATCTAAGTTCAACTTAAACCTGAGTTCCTACTCACTCCCCCTCAATCACAGCAGTGATACTAAATAATTGAGTAATGAATTAATGAAGACACTCTTCAGAACATACACTTGATTATGCTTCACAGCTTTTAATCAAGTAACACAAACACTCTTGCTTCAAAGCTTTAAGTGATACATTAAACCTAACTTGACCTTGCTTCAAAGCTTTAGTCAAGAGACACAAACACTCTTGCTTCAAAGCTTTGAGTGATACACAACCCTTACAATCAAAACCTATTCCAAGTCACTTATCACAATGATACTTGCTTGGATTACAGTAGTTAAAACTATACAACCCCAAGTTGTTCTTCTATCAAAGAGTTTATTTCCAATCAGCTTTCCTGTTGAATATATATGCAGATGTTTCTTCAGTTAGGGCTTCCACGAAAAGCTAGGGTTAATTAGGGTTAACCTCAATACTTGGTCACAAGACTTTATCAACCAGATTAGGGTTGAGCTAGGTTAACCTAAAGTCCACGTGAGATTCTGTTCTGGAATGTATGAACCAAATTCCTGAAAAATCTCAGAATAAACCAAGCTGCATAACTGTTAGATCAGTACAGGATGTCTTAACATTTGTTATGACAACATAAATCCTATTTACTGATTTTGGTAGAAAGTGATAGATGTGATCATTTGCAAAATGCTCAGATACACACTCATAAATAGCAGCTACTGTATGCCATTCTTTTTCTGCATAAAGTACCTAATAATCCAGAATGTTATGACATCAGTCATGACATTCACACACCTGGTTTTACCAAAAATACATGCCAATAACTAAACACTTACAATCTCAATTGGGTCTTCCATGTTCATGTAAGAAGCTTTGACCCAAAAGGTGTTTTTGTTGACTTTTTAAAAGGACCTATAATGTAGAAATTCATATCTTTTTATGAGTGCATATTTTGAACTTATGGTATGAAGATGAGATGTAGGGAATTGCATCCTCTTCAAAATGAGCCTTGGATGGAAAATTTCTGATAAAGTATGAGGAAGTTAAGCTTGGTCAAAATTAAGTTGTCTTTTCCTATGAAACACTAATTTTGCAACATTTGGGTTTTGATGAATTTGGGGAAACTCCTTGAGGAATCATGATTAACCCTTGATCAAATGATGGACATCACTTAAAAGTGTTTATGTTGACCACAAATCTTGAAGTTTGACTGTATGTGGGCCATAGTTGACTTTTGACTTAGTATAGTTAATTTCCAGGCATCTGGGAAATTGACTGAGCAAACTTCTTGTGCAAGGCGTGAAACTTGACATGGATGATCTTGAGAACATATTGGGACCATGGAAGGAATTTTGGACCTTTGGAGTTCCCACACCCTGATGAAAATGGAAACCCTAGTTTGAGGTACATTGCCTTGGGAGGGAGTTTGTCTGGTCAACTCTTGGACATCCTTGAGCAAGTTAAGGACCTCAATGGGCATGTGTTGAATAAAATGAGAGGGCAAATTTTGGGGTACAACAGAAGCTTAAGAGAGGTACAATTCAATGTTGAGAAAGTGTCCTAGAAATCATTTTGATGAGACTACGTAATTACACATTTTCTGCAATGGTCTTCAACCTCAACGAAAACTATTGTTGGATGCTATAACGGGTGGTTCATTGATGTCAAAGACTTTGGAGGAAGCAATTGAAATCATTGGGAGGATGGTGAGATATGATCATCAAGTCCAACACAACCGGGGGACTTCATAAAGGAAGTCGAGAGTTCTTAAATTAGGAACAAATGATGCTATCCTAGCTCAAAACAAATTACCTTCTCAACAAGTGGAGGAGCTTACAAAGCAAACGTCCAAACTACCTCAACAAATCAAGGAGATGCAGGAAATTCCGAGCAAGCAAGTACAACGAATAGCTTATTGTGAGTTATGTCAAGGTGATCATCAAACCGGATTTTGTCCTTCAGTGGGAGAAGAAGCGAACTACATGGGAAATCAAAACCAAAATCAAGCTTATCAACCAATACAACAAAATTATCAAAATAACCATGGTTACCAATAAATGGGTAATCAAGATTATCAACAAGGTTAGAGGCAAGATGGTGGAAATGTAAACCTACAAAATCCATACCAAAATACTGCTCAAACTTCACAACCTCAAAGTGGTACTTAAAAGATGGAAGAAACTCTCACTCAATTTATGAAAATTTCGATGGAAACCAAAAGATAAATGAAGCAACAATCAAAAATCTTGAGAACCAAGTTGGGAATTTACAAAGCAACAAGCTGAATAATAAAAGGGATCGTCCTTTTCCATAAACGCTCAAGCAAATCCGAAGGAGCATTACATGGAAATTATAACAAGGAGTGGAAGAGAAGTTGTGGTGAATAAAATGCAAAGAAGGGTGACGAGGTTGCTAAGGAGGATATTATTGTAGAAGAGGAAGTAGAAGATGAGAAAGTGGTAGAAAAATGTAGAGGATGACTTAGTTGAAAAGGAACAATTGGAGAAGGAAGAAGTAGAAAAGAAAGATATAGAAGAAAAAAATAAGAAAGAAGAAGGGAAAAGGGAAAGTGAATACTATTTCGGTTCAAAATTTGTTGTATCCTTATTATCCTTCCAAGAAGGATAACGGTAGGCACTATGCTCAGTTTATGGATATATTTAAGAAATTGAAAATAAATATTCCATTTTCCAAAGCTATAGAGCAAATGCCTATACATGTAAAGTTTATGAAAGATATCCTTACAAAAAAAAGATGATCGACGGATCAAGAAGTTATCATTGTTGATGCAATTTGTATTGCTATCATTCAACAAACTCTACCAAAGAAGGAAAGTGATTTGGGATAGGTTACTTTTCCGGTTACCATTGGTGATGTTTATGTCAGTAAGGCATTGATTGATTTGGGTTCTAGCATTAATTTGATTCCTTTGTCTATTGTCAAAAGATTGGGGAGCATCAAGATGAAGTTAATAAAGATGACACTTCAACAAGCCGACAAATCCATTACAAGTCTTTACGACGTCGCTCAAAATGTGCTAGTGAAAGTGGATACAATTTTTTTCCCAGTTGATTTTGTTGTGATTGATATGTAGGAAGACCATGATGCACCTTTGATTCTCGGCCAACCATTCATTAAGACCGCAAGAATGATGATCGACATCGGCGATGGTTTGATAAAGGTCCAAGTTCAAGATGAAGAAGTAAATTTTAATCCCTTTGAAGCTATAAAACATTATAATGATAAATGAGCTTGTTTTAGAGTTGATGCTATTGGGTAAGCTATTTAGGATGTTTCTAGTGAAGTTTATCTTTCAACACCTCTTGAGAAAAAATTGACTAATGTGATTCAAGTTCTTGATGTCCATGAAGAAAAGGAATTAGAATAATGTGTGAAGGAACTTGAGACTTTAGAAGAAGTTCAACCTTGGGAGGGAGAAGTTGAAATTTTGAAGAAGGAAGCTAAAGACGAAGAATCCAAACTTGAATTGAAGATGTTGCTGTCTCACTTAAAGTATGTGATTCTTGATGATGGTGGTAACAAACCGGAAATCATTAGTAATGCTTTGTCGGAAAAGGAGGAACATTATTTAGTTCAAGTTTTGAAAGAAAATAAAATAGCAATAGGTTGGGTTTTAGAGGATTTGAAAGGAATAAGCCTGACTTATTGTATGCACAAGATTTTTATGGAAGAGGATTTCAAGTCGGTAGCTCAACCTCAGCGCCTCTTGAATCCTACAATGAAAGAGGTCATGAGAAAGGAAGTTTTGAAATTATTGGATGCTGAGATGATTTATCCTATTTCCGATAGTACTTGGGTGAGTCTGGTACATGTGGTTCCAAAAAAAGGTGGAATGATCGTAATAAGAAATGAAAAAAAAATTTATTCTGACAAGATTCGTAGCGGGATGGAAAATGTGTATTGATTACCAAGCAACTAGGAAAGATCACTTCCCTCTTCCTTTTATGGATTAAATGCTAGAAAGATTTTTGGGTCAAGAGTTCTATTTTTTTTTAGATGGGTATTCTGGGTATAACCTAATTTTGGTTAATCCAGAAGACCATAAGAAAGCGACTTTCACTTGTCCGTTTGGAGTTTTTACGTATAGGAGGATTCCCTTTGGTTTGTGCAATGCACTGACAACTTTTAAAAGGTGTATGCAAGACATATTTTCCGATCTTATTGATAAGACTATGGAAGTTTTCATGGACGACTTCTCTGTTTTTGGGGCATCTTTTGATCTTTATTTGAAAATTTTGGATACCATTTTGAAGAGCTGTGTGGACACCAACTTAATTCTTAATTGGGAGAAATGTAACTTCATGGTTACCGAGGGCATTGTTCTTGTTCACAAAGTTTCATCCAAGGGGCTTGAAGTTGGCAGGGCCAAAGTGGAGGTCATAGAGAAATCTCCACCACCATTGAACATGAAAGGAATCCGAATTTTTTGGGTCATGCGAGCTTCTATCGAAGATTTCTCAAAGACTTCTCCAAAATTGCAAGGCCATTGAGCAACTTTCTCAACAAAGATAAGTCTTTTATTTTCGATGATGCTTATTTGATAGCTTTTAATAATTTGAAACAAAATTTTACAACCGCACCCATAATTGTAGCACCAAATTAGAAAATGGATTTTGAACTAATGTGTGATGCTAGCAATTATGTCGTTGTTGCGGTTCTTAGTCAAAGAAAAGGAAAAAAATTCCATGTTATACATTATGCTAGAAAAGTTCTTAATGAAGCACAAATTAACAATGCAACAACTGAAAAAAATTGCTAGCTATAATGTATGCATTGGAAAAATTTAGATCCTACCTCATTGGGTCAAAGTTTGTAGTCTACACTGACCATACAGCGATACAGTATTTACTTACCAAACTAGATTCTTGGCAAAGTCTTATTCGATGGATACTTTTGTTGCAAGAATTTGATCTAGAAATTCACAACAAGAAAGGTTCCGAGAATTTGGCACTGGATCACCTATCCCGCTTGGTCAATGTAAAGGTTACTAACCAAGAAATTAAGGTTAGAGAAGAATTTCTAGATGAAAATCTTTTTATGATACAAGTTAGACCTTGGTTTTCGGATTTTGCGAATCACAAGGCATCAATATTGACACCGGAGGATCTAACTTGAGACCAAAAGCAAAAATTCTTTGAATGTTTATATTGTAGGTAATAATAAAAAAGTGATTTTTTGGGAAAATTTATACCAATTGAGACTTGATTGAAACTTGGAGGCAGAGATTATGAACATAGAAACTTTTGTGATTTTTTATCAACATTGGGATTGATTTGGTGATTAATAAAAAATGATTTTGAAAGAGTTCAATTAGTTTTAATATCTTTACTATCAAGTGTATAAAATCAAAGATTTAAAAAAAATAAAATAATTTCAAAATACCCCTAAAATAGAAACTGAAAAACAATAATAAAATAATTGAAATATGACCTTCTTATATTTTTGTATTAAAAAATACACAAAATAATATAAATACCAAAAAGTAATATAATGGGACTTGAACCCAAGACTTTACACTTGCAAGCCTTACTCTCTTATCAATTGTGCTATCACATTCTATTCGAGACAAAAAGGCACATAGAAGCATATGAAGGTGGGAAAATATTTTATTAGTTTAAAAATACAAATAATTTAAAGTAAATTAATATATTTTTTAAATAAGCAAAAATAAATCATTGTTAAACCAAATATGAGTAATACCCAAAAAGTTGTGAAACCAAGTTTAAAAATAATTTGAATATTTTAAAAATGGGGCGGGCAAATTTGGGATATGTCAGCTGCCCCTATTTAATTATTCTTCGATTGAAGAGTGCGAGAATACGAAGGTCTCACACATTCGGATCGAAGGGTTATTAAATAATGGAGAACCCTAAAATTCGACCAAAAGATTATAAGGATATACTGTAAAGCATACCCAAGAGAAAAGATAAGGATAATTTGTAAAGTATACCAAAAAGTACGGAAAAATAGGCAGGATTTATGTCGTCATCCCACCAAGACTAGAGTAAATATTATGATTGACCTAGATACAATGATGCAGATAACTCGCTAATATCTAGAAAAGTAGTCGTAGATTTTTGCGTATTTACCATAACCTAGGAGGTAAACACAAGTTTGAAATTTGTCTTACTAATGCTTCGAGACTAATATAGTAAGCTATAATGCAGATTTCATATACTAATCGAACCTAGGGGATGGATAAAACAAAGATTGATAATGCATTTCCGCATGGAGACTAACAAAATGAAATATATCATAGAGGGACAGATAACTTATTGCTGCTTCGAGACTAACATAATAAGTTATATCAAAGATTTCATACATCTACTACAACATAGGGAGTAAACGACACAGGTTGAAAATATCATACTAACGCATAGAGACTAACATAGTAAGGCAATGCTAGTGTACTTATCACAACCTAGATGATAAATACTATAGTTTGATTACACGTTGACGCTTCAAGACTAACACAGTGGATTACATTACAATTATTGCATATTCACCATAATCTAGGGGGAAAATAACATAATTTCGATAATCTACTGATGCTTCGCATACCTATCACAACTTAGGGGATATATAATAGAAATATAGGTTTGTGTATTTATCACGACCTAGAGGATAAATAACACAAACTTGATAATTCATTGCCGCTTAGAGACTAACACAATGAACTATATCGCATATTTTTTCATACCTACCACAACCTAGGGGGTAGATGACACAAGTATAGGTTTGGGTATTTATCATGGCCTAGAGGATAAATAACATAAACTTGATAATTAATTGTTGCTTCGAGACTGACACAATAAATTATATCGTAGATTTCCACATACCTACCACAACCTAGGGGTTAGATAACACAAGTATAAGTTTATATATTTATCACGACCTAGAGGATAAATAACATAAACTTGATAATTCATTGTTACTTCGAGACTAACACAATGAACTATATCACATATTTTTGCATACCTACCACAACCTAGGGGGTAGATAACACGAGTATTAGTTTGTGTATTCATCATGACCTAGAGGATAAATAACACAAACTTGATAATTCATTGTTGCTTCGAGACTGACACAATGAACTATATTGCAAATTCATATACCTATCACATCCTAGGGGATAGAAAATACGGGTCTTGAAAAAGGACATACTAACACCTTAAGACTAACATAGTAAGCTATCGCAGATTTTTCCTATCTACCGCAACCTAGGGGCTAGATAATGTGAGTTTGAGATTGGAACTTGAAATCGACAGTTTTTAAATCTGAAAGATTTATATTTGAAAAAATTGATATGTGAAACATTTGACCAAGAATTTTTGAATTTGATAATCACAAAGTTTGAACTTGACTGAAAAAGTTGAGTTTGACCACTTGAAAATTTTGAATTTGAATTTAGACATGACCTCTGAAAAATTTGAACTTTAAAGTTTGAAAAAATTAGAATCTAAAAAATTGAACTTATCAACTTCGAAATTTGAATTCAAAAAATTTGATTTTGACAATTTTGAAAGAAAAGTTTGAAAATCCTTCAATTCATAGGTATACCGCCTTAGGTAATCTGGTTTGTAACACCTCTAATTGTTATATCTACTCGTAACCGAGGTTTCTATTCGTACTAGTATGAAAGTTAAGATTTGAATTTGTAATTTACGTAGGTGACTTAGCTTATCTTAGTAAATAGGCCCAGAGATTCTGTCAAAGTATCCCTCGGCCCATGTAACGATTAAAATGCTTAATGAAAATGTTATGAATATCTAAAAGCACCAACTGCTATAAATGTTTTTTTCTTTCATAATGCGTGTTTTCGCTTGCTTCAAAGTTTGTTGTCTTGAGGTTGTTCTTTTGAATTTTTAAAAATGACTCGAATGCTTTTTGACTGGTGCCATTATGATGGGCCGTAAATGGTTAAGGCGCAGAGAATTTGCTCATGTAACAAGGTTGCTTGTCACATGGTGGTAGGGTGTTATGCTGACATGATTTTCTGATACTCGTTTTGAACTTGCAGATTACTAACGTAGGAGAAGGATCCACTAGGGATTGTGAAAGTATGTAGAGAGCTTGCCCCTTTGTGGAATGTCTTTCCCCAATTTGCTGGTAGGGTCTTTGAAAAGACTCTCCTTGATATGATTTTGAATGTAGTTTGATCATAGTATAATTGACCCCACTATCTTGAATTATGCCCCTGATTAATGGACTATTGAAAATATTCACCCTTGATGAACCATTTTGAATCAAATCCTTTTTATTGAGCCTTGTAGTGATCTGCCACCATATTCGAGTTCTTGAAAGGTATCCCCCCCCAATCTCCAAGATCTGGAGGAAGTACCATTAGAAAGAACTTGGATCTCACCATAATGTGATATAAATTTGACATGGATTTCCCCAAGTATTCGAATATTGAAGAGTTTGTCCTTGAAGTGGTTTAAGATAGAACTTGGACCCTATGGGTAATAAGATGAACTTGGTATAAACTGCCCTCAACATTTGAATCTTGGAAGGTTTCCCCTGATCATCAGGACCTTGAAAAGTTTATGAAAGAGGGACATGAGTCCTACCATGTTGTGATATGAACTTGATTAAAGAATTTCCCTTTGAAAGGTATGCCCTTGACTAAATGGTGCTTTGAAATGTGATCCAAGTTGACTGAATCTCGGAATGATCATCCCTTGTTAATAGGATGCCCCTATGATCACTAGTCTTGCCTCTGGCCATAGGGCTCCTCTTAGATGTTTTTCACCTAGTTAGGAGTTTCTTGGAAAGAATATTTTTGACTAAACCAAATCTTTTTGAGATCTCCTTGATGCTAAATATTGATCTGCATATAAAATTGCACATTTTGAAAAGTAATTCTTAGTGATGGACATGCAAGTTTTGAAATCGAAGTTTGTTATGGAATAGAAATGGATGATTAGAGATGGATATTCAAAGAAGCGAAGTGGTTAGAAATAATTTTCACAAACATAGGAGTCAGTTTAACACAAATTTGCGGAGTATACTTCCATAGTTAACCTTGCTTCAATTAGGACTTTTGAAGGTTGTAATGTGTCCATGGTTAGTGGTTTAAGAAAAAAAGGATATATGCTCAAAATTTATTTATCCCACCCCATTCTCCTTGATGTTCTCCAATCCTAAGTTCAATTAATCCAACAGATGCATTCAGTCTGCAAGACAATTTTCGTAGTTGTAGTGATGGTGGTAATCATTGACAAGGTTCAAGCACTTTATGAGATGATTTTTGAGGTGGAAGTCGCCTACTTTTGTTTACAAGCTTGTTTCCATTTTTGTTTTTAATCCCTTATTTTTTCATGGACCAATTCTTTTTTAATTTTCCGGTCCATCAGGATGCCCTAACTTTTGCCTAAGTAAACTTTTATTACAATTTTTCTTTTTGACTTAGCAAGCTCTTTTTTTTGGAATAATTCTTGAGATTTCACTTTTGATTTAGAACTTTTGTGACTTCCATGTTGACTTTGGTGAACTTTATCTTTATTACTTCCTCGATCTTGGATGATGTTTGTGAGGAAGAAGATCTTGAGAGTTTTATCTTTATTGTTTCTTTGATCTTGAATGATGAATGTGAGGAAGAAGATGTGTTTGAACCTATTTCTTAGATAGACTGATTCTCTTGAGATTAGAATGCATCATTGAATTAATCGAAGTCTACCTTTCCCTTGGTTATGATTAAGTGTTTTTTAGAAAATAGAACAAAACTCTAACTCCTGGATCGAGGGGGTTGACTATGGATTAACTCCTTATTTCTCCACTGTTTAGAAATTGAAATAATGTTTTACATCGTCAGCTCGGTCTTACATTGAAAGCATGCATCAACCAAATTCAGTTATTTAAGTTTACATCATTCCCCCTCAAAGTTTGTTAAAGTTGTGAAATGGAAGATGGAAGTGAATAATTGTTATTTATGGAAAGTGATGGAAGAGTGAAACAAATGGATTGATTTCAAAAACATGCATGCTCATTTTATTTGAATCACTAGTCAAAAGATACAAATTTACACCAAATACAACTTAGCAACTTGGAAACTAAAATTTCAAATCGATAAAATCTAATGATCCTATGGAAGAGCTTATTTGTCAATCCACTTAACTCTAGGATATCTTCTTGATGATCTTGGACTTGCCAAAGTAGGGGGTGACCCTTGTCTTTTCTTCTGTTGGGCATACCAATTTTATTGAGAGGGCAATTGTTGATACTATTGTTTCTGAATCACCAATGATAATTGCCTTTGAGGCGTTGTGTAGGCCTTTGACTTGTATGAATAAGGGTTGTCTTCTCTCTTAACAAGATTTGTAGGACCAAGCTCACTGGTTGACTTTCTCCATCAATAACTTATGAATTTCTTAAGTTCTGTCACAACTTTCTTGAAGCATTCTTGAAATTTGTTCTTTGAGTATCGGGAAATCATGCTAGCTTAATTATATTTGGATAAGGGTGGAAGTGTAAATGATATGAATTTTGTGCAAATATATGTATGAGATGTATGAAAATGCATGGGTATGTTAAAATATTTATTTTTATTTTTAAGGGTATATGCTAAAAATTTCATGGAGACGCAATGACATGCTGGCGTATGATAAGGATAGACCCAAGCACACCCTATACGAGTTTAGGGATAGAAAACCCCTATAAGCTATAGACTATGACACGAATAGAAGTCCTACGGGTGACAGTTAAAATAAAACCCCTACAAATAAGGGATTATGACTTACATAGAGACACCCTACTAGATAGAGATTATGATATATAGAAGAAATACCCTACAGGCTAAGGATTTTAACAGATATAAGGTAACCCTTGCGGGTTTAAGGATAGTGACAGGATATTCTTAGTAGGTAGGTTCCTAGTTTCGTACTATGGATATTCTACCCTCCCCATAAGGTGACTTCCTTAAGGGTATCATGGATAACACTAGATGGAAAAGCACAAGGGCCTCCCTTAAGTGAAGACTCACTGTAGATCGAAACTTTCGTCTCTAAAGTCATACAATGTCTCACTATGAGATTTTGGTTTAGGGTTATACAAAGAGTCATAGGTGTCATTCCAAAGTCATACCCCCCAAAAGTCTAGCTCTTGAGACATATTCCTTTTTTGGAATTCCACCGAATCTAGGTGAAGTCGTCACAAAATCTCATAGAGATGATATATCCCCTTGGCCAATAGACGAACCTTCTTTCTAAGGTTTTGAATTTTCGAATTTAAAATCCCACCATAAATAAATAAAATGATAAAAAATGTAACAATAAATAATTAGACAAAATAAATAAAATAAATAAATAAAATAGAAACAACACCAAAAACCCTAACAAAACCCTATACCTAAAAAGGAGAGGCTTCTAAACCCTAAGGTTGAGTTTCCCCAACAGAGTCACCAGCTGTCGTAACAGGAAAAAAATGATGAGTCGCCACCATTACTTTTTGACCTAACGAATAGTGAATAATGGAATAACCCTAAATTGATACAACGATTACAAGATTGTAGATCAGTTGTTGCAAACTCCATCCAAGATTTCCATTTTAGCCTTGTTGGTGAACTCTTCTTCTCATTGGGAATCTCTGATGAGGGTGTTGGATAAGGCTTTTGTTGAAAGGGGTGTGCCTCTGGATCAGTTCAACAGTGTTGTGCGGAATATTACGTCTTTTAACAATCTGAGCTTTTGTGATGAAGAATTGCTTGATGAAGGGAGAAATCATAACCTGGCTCTGAATATATCTATGAATTCTAAAAATGACTCTTTGTCTAATGTGCTGATAAATAATGGATCTTCTTTGAATGTCATACCAAGAAGCACTCTCATGAAGCTTAAGTACCAAGGAACTCCTATACGCTCTAGTGGAATTATAGAAAAATCTTTTGATGGTTCAAGAAAATTTGTCGTTGGAGAGGTTGATTTACCTATTCACATAGGTACGCACTTATTCCAAATCACCTTTCAGGTTATGGATATTGTCCCAGCTTATAGCTGTTTATTGGGACGACGTGGATCCATGAAGTAGGAGTTGTTACTTCAACCTTGCATCAGAAATTGAAATTTTTCCGTGAAGTAAAGGTAGTCATTGCAAACAGTGAGCAAGCTATATTGATATCTCATTTGTCTTCCTTTAGAATTGTAGAAGCTGATGAAGCCGCTGTCGGAACTCATCTCCAAACTTTGTCTATTGATAATATAAGGAAGAATGAAGATTTTATCACCTAGTTTAAGCATGCGCAACAAGTAGTGCAGAAGGGCCCTAGCAAGGTGTGGGGATAGGTTATTAATCCACCCGTGAACATGAATGAGACTAGTTTGGGTTTCTCCATGAAGAATGAAGTTGTGAAGCCGAAGTCCTCTTTTAGTAAGTATCAAGACGTCTTTCACAGTGTAGTATATCTTCATCCAACTATTCCAAATATCAATGTTGTTCTCGAAGATGAGCCCGAGCAAGAGATGCCGAACTTTGTGACACACAAAGTCCGAATCCAGAATTGGATCACTGTTGATGTTCCTTCTTGAATTCACATTTCAAAGTAATTTGTTTTTTTCTCTTTTCAAAAGTCTTTCACTTTGCCCAATGTGAAAGTGATGATGTATGGGCATGTCTGTTGTTTTGATTTTTAATATCATTAATAAAAGTTGTTTTTGATTTCTAAATTGTGTCTTTATTTTGTTTTTTTTCTTGGAAAGTGGTAATCAGAAAATACCTTTTGAAATAAATAATAACTGTAAATAAATCTACATAATCAATTGTTACATGTGTCATTTTCTAAAACCAATCATAAATCATATGTGCATATTAATTTAAAAACCCGTTGAGTGCAATGACCCTGCACCCTCTCCCAACTTTGAATATCATGTGTATGTGGTTGAAGAAGAAGAATATGATGAAATCCCAGAAGAGGTTTCACGGTTGCTTGAGCACAAGGAAAATACCATTCAGCCGTACAAAGAGCCGTTGGAGATGATTAATTTGGGTTCAGAGGAAGATTCAAAAGAAGTCAAGATTGGGGCACTACTTCATCCCGATGTGAAGAGAAGGTTAATTGAATTGCTGAAAGAGTATGTGGATATCTTTGCTTAGTCTTACAAAGACATTCCTGGTTTGGATACCGATATTTTGGAACATTATTAGCCGCTAAATCCAGAATGTCCACCAATCAAGAAGAAGCTGCGAAGAACTCATCCTGACATGGAAGTGAAGATTAAAGAAGAGGTTTTGAAGCAGATTGATGTTGGTTTTCTTGTGACAGTAGTGTACCCTTATTGGATTTCCAATATTGTTCCAGTACCGAAGAAAGACAAAAAAGTCAGCATGCATGTTGATTATAGAGATTTAAATATGGCAAGTTTGAAAGACGATTTCCCATTGCCACATATTGATATGTTGCTTGATAGCACAATAAAGCTCAAAATGTTCTCGTTCATGGGCAGATTTTCTAGATACAATCAAATTAGAATGGCTCCGAGGACATGGAAAAAACAACGTCTATCACACCCCTGGGGAACATTCTAATACAGAGTGATGACCTTCAAGTTGAATAACACTGGTGCAACGTACAAGAGGGCTATGAAGACCCTATTCCATGATCAGATGCATAAGGAAATTAAAGTATATGTTGATGATATGATCTCCAAATCTCTGATTGAGGAATGATATATAGAAAACTTGTTGACATTGTTTGAGTGTTTGAGAAAGTATCGTTTCTGCTTGAATCCAAATAAGTGTACTTTTGGTGTTCGTTCATGAAAGTTTCTAGGTTTCATTGTCAGCCAAAAAGGAATTGAAGTTGATCCTGATAAAATTAAGGCAATTCAAGAAATGCTTGCACCAAGAACTGAAAAGCAAGTTAGAGGCTTCCTTGGACGTTTGAATTACATTTCCAGGTTTATTTCCCATATGACTGCAACATGTGAGCCAATCTTCAAGCTGTGAAAGAAAGGTCAAGGTTATGTATGGACGGATGATTTCCAAAGAGAATTTGAAAGTATTAATGAGTATCTGCTTGAGCCTCCTATCTTGCTCCCTCTTGTTGAAGGAAGACCATTGATTATGTATCTGATTGTATTGGACAACTACATGGGCTATATTTTGGGTCAACAAGATGAAAGATGAAGAAAGGAATATGCCATTTATTATTTGAGCAAGAAGTTCACTGATTGTGAGTTATAGTATTCTATGCAAGACAAACATGTTTTGTTTTGGCCTGGCGGCAAAGCGATTGCAACAATATATGTTGAATCACACTACTTGGTTGATTTCCAAAATTTAAGTATATTTTTTAAAAGCCTGCTCTTACTGGAAGAATTGCCCATTGGCAGATGCTGTTGTCTGAATATGTTATTGAGTACCATACTCAGAAGGCTATAAAGGGCAGTGTGTTGGCAGAGTATCTTGCTCACCAATCGTGTGATGATTATCAGTTTGTTAAGTTTAATTTCCCTGATGAGGATGTAATGTGTTTTAAAGTAAAAGATTATGATGAACCTTTTCCTGAGGAAGGTCCTGATTTCTAGTCCCGGTGGGGTATGGTGTTTGATGGAGCTGTAAATTCTTATGGAAACAGAATTGGTGCTGTGATTATTACTCCCCGCGGGTCACACATCCTTTTTACTGCAAGGTTGACATTTGATTTTACCAAATAACATGGCGGTGTATGTAGCTTGTATCATGGGTCTTGAAGAAGCCGTAGATCTCAGAATCAAAATTCTTGATGTATATGGTGATTCAGCTTTTGTAATAAATCAGACCAAGAGAATTGGAGACTTGACACATTGGCTTTATTCCCTACAAAGATTATGCGAGAAGATTACTCCCTTTCTTCAATAAAGTTGAATTTCATCATATTTCCATAGATGAGAATTAGATGGCAGATGCTCTAGACACTCTGGCTTCCATGTACCATGTAAATGCTTGGAACGATGTACCTCAGATTATAGTTTGACGTCTTAATAGACCAACTCATGTGTTTGCTACAGAGGGGGCGTCATATGAAAAACCTTAAAATTATGATATTAAGAACTTCCTTTAGACTAAAAAATACTCGGTTGGGGCATCCAACAAAGATAGGAAGACACTTAGGAGGTTGACAGGTAGCTTTTTCCTCAATGAAGATATGTTATACGATAAAAATTATGACATGGTCTTTCTCAGATGCGTGTTTAGATACAAAGCAGACATGTTGATGCATGAGATCTATGAAGGTTCCTTTGGTACTGATGCCAATGGACATTCAATGGTAAAGAAGATGCTTAGGGTAAGTTACTATTGGCTAACAATGGAATCTGATTGTTACAATTTTGCGAAGAAGTATCATAAGTGTCAGATTTATGCTGGCAAGATTCATGTGCCTCCAACGCTTCTCAATGTTATTTCTTCCCCATGGCCTTTTTTTATGTGGGATATTTATATGATTGGAATGATTGAACCCAATACATCGAATGGACATCGTTTCATCTTAGTGGCAATTGACTACTTCACCAAGTGGGTGGAAGAAGCTTCTTATGCTAATGTCACCAAGCAGGTGGTAGTACGCTTTATCAAGAACAATCTTATATGTTGGTATGGTGTGCCAAGTAGGATTATCACTGATAACGACTCAAATTTGAATAAGAAGATGATGATAGAACTTTGTAAAGAATTCATGATTGCCCATCACAAATTCGTCTCCTTACATGCCTATGATGAATGGGGCTGTTGAAATTGCTAATAAAAACATTAAGAAGATCATCTAGAAGATGGTTGTTACCTATAAGGATTGGAATGAGATGCTCCCTTTTGCTTTGCATGGGTATCGTACATCCGTTCGCACTTCAACACGGGCAACCCCATTCTCTTTCGTGTATGGTATGGAAGCAGTGCTCCCCGTTGAGGTTGAGATTCCCTCTTTGTGTGAAATAATGGAAACCAAGTTGTTAGAGGCTGAATGGGTCTAGAACAGGTTTGAACAGTTGAATTTAATTGAAGAAAAGACAATGAAAACCTTGTATCATGGTCAGTTATATAAGAAAATAATGAAGAAAGCTTTTGATAAGAAGGTCAAGCCTCGTGAATTCAGAGAAGGCGACATCATGCTCAGAACAATCATGTCTTTTAACGCTGATTCTAGGGGCAAGTAGACTCCCAATTATGAAGACCCATATGTTGTCGAGAAAGCCTTTTTTGGTGGTGCATTGATTCTTGAAACTATGGATGGTGAGCAATTCCCACGTCCCATGAATGTTGACGCAGTCAAGAAATACTTTTCCTAAAGAAATAAAAATAAAAGCTCGCTATGTTGAAAACCCAAAAGGGAAGCTTATGCAAAAAAGAGCATCTCGGTAGGCTGAAAACCTGAAAGGGAGGTCTAGGAAAAAGTTAGAGACGTAAACATAATAAATTTTCCTGGTAGGTTGAAAACTTGCAAGGGAAACCTAGGGAAAAGTTAGGGATTTCTGACAAGTAAGTGCGTTAGATAATACTTGATCATTGAAGCTACAATCTTCTCGGATTCTCATCATACTTCAACTGAAGCCTATGATCAGGAGTTCAAAGTTGTTAGGGAGAATAGTGGCCATTGTATTTCAATGTATCTTTTCCATGTATTTACCATTTTCCAAAACTTTGTAATCATCCATGGAGTCACGCCATTTGCGGACTACCATTCTATTAATAAAGTTTGAGCCTTTATCTAATTCTTTATAGTTTTTATTTTATTCTATTTATAAAAATTTCATTTACTGTTGATAGTAATTTTCAAAACAAAAGACTTAATAATAAAAACATATTTTTGAAAAGAATTTGCAAATTACTTTTCACCTCAATTTTGTGATTCAAGTGGGACCAAAATAGTGGTTCCAAGGATGGACGAACTCTGAAGTTTTGAAAACATTCCCCAAGAAGTATGTGGATAATTGGATTTCGTACCAGTTGATATGTGTTGTGGTGTTAGGTTTGTGATCCCATTTCCCCAATTAAGCCTTTGTTCAGATTTTCTCTAAGTGGTTATACGGTGTTGGGTTTGTGATCCCATTTTCCCCAGTTAGGTCTTGATGTAGATTTCTCTAGCTGAATGTGATTTGTTCCCCAACTAGGTTTTGATCAAACAAAGATTGTAAAGTTATGAAACCTTTGCTCATTTTATGTAGTTCTTTCTCCCTTTGTGTGTTGAGAACTTATGTGGAATCTCTTGCAAAGTGTTGCTCTCTCTAGTTATGACAATATTATTGTTGTGTGCTCCCCAAGTAGCCAGACAAGGGCAGTATCTTTTCTAAGAAGTGTTGAGACAACTGTCAAATTTTTTGGGTTTTCACTCACAATGTGTTGGGTTTGATTTAAAATCCCCATAAGTTTGACTTCTTGCTGTGATGTTAACTTCTTGATTCCCCAGATAAATCAAAGATGATGCTTCCCTCTAAAGTTGTTATCCTCGTGAAGTTTCATAGATTTTCCCTAGAGAAGTTTTTACAACCACTACTCTTGATATTGAAGAATGTATTTGGGCTCCCCTGGATGATGTGGCATTATCTTCCCTAGTAAAGTCAGTACAAAATCCCCAGTTGAAGTCTAGACAATATGTCATTGTCTTCCCTAGAGAAGTCTCTATGATGTTCCTCGGTGAAGCCTGGAGGAGGGTGTTATATCCCTGCAACTATAGTGGTTTATTGCTATCAGATTTTGCTTTGATTATTTTTCAAACCAAGTTTCTTCCCAATGAAGCTAAGTCGTGAAACAGGGCGTTGTTTCCTGAGTTGGTGCTTACTCTTTTATGGAATCTTCATCCTGGATGTGATTTAGCCGAGTGTTGTCTTTACCCAAGATGGTTTTGTCTGGTTATCCCCAGTGCAGTATATTTGTTTTGTCAGCATATATATGATAACATTCATACACTCATACATACATCATGCATAGCTGAATTAAAACTCATTGCTCATTTGCATTCATTGATGTTTTTGTTGGCATATTATCCTTTTTGCAGATTTATGTTATCATTGCTTCAATAGAGTGTCAACATTAAGCAGAAAGTGTGTATCCTTTCAATTTCCCCACTGAGTTATCCCTCGTGGAAGAATTTTTCTTTAGCCTTCCTACCCAGCTCATTATCTGGATGGAATTTGACCTCCATTTGATATTTATTCCTCATTAGATGGTGTCATGGTTGACTGTTTCACTTCGGTTTGTTCCTGGTTTGAATTTTTGGCCCCCGACAACAATGTTATTTTGATCTCTCTAGGCTGTGAACCCTGGATTTAGAATGTGCATTTATTTTGCACATGAAGACTTTATCACCTCAGCAAGAATGTGTCGGTATTTCCCCATGAAATCAAGATTCATTTCTCAGCAGTGTTATCGCAATCCTTTTCGTAACAGCAAGTGGCGGTCTCTTTATTTGAGCAACCTGTACTTCCCCCAATATGTATGTTAATGCCAGAGAAGATGTTTTTACTCTGATGAATGGTAGTCTCTATGTTATGGGAGATAGTTTGTTGTTGAGGTTGGTTGTACTTAGATGATTAAGACAGTTTGTTGAACAATCTTTACAACAGTTCATTACCCTTTTCAAGTGATATCTTGATCACAGAAGAAACTCTTACCATTCTCGGTGAAATCCAAAGGTTGGTAAAGTTTGTTACCCTTTTTAGGTGGAATGCATCAGTTAAAAAAGAAGTTGAGACCCCTTCAAGGTGGAATACCAGAATTTTGGGAAACTTGTTATTGTTCTATGTTTTTTTCTACCTTCATCCATGAGTTGGTAGTTCACCGTCATTCGTTAGTCAACATTTATATTTTTCTCCTCATTGGACTTTAGTCCAATATAGTTGAGTTGTTCCCAACCATGAGTGCTGATGTCAATCATTTGTTCCCAGCCATGAGTGTTGATGTTAATCATTTGTTCCCAGCCATAAGTGCTGATGTCAAACCTTTGTTCCCATTCCCAACCATGAATACTGATGTCAATCATTTGTTCCCAGCCTTAAGTGTTGATGTCAACCTTTTTTCCTAGCCATGAATGCTGATGTCAATCATTTGTTCCCAACCATGAGTGCTGATGTCAATCATTTTTTCCCATCCATAAGTGTTAATGACAAACCTTTATTCCCAACCATAAGTGTTGATGTCAATCATTTATTCCCAGCCATGAGTGTCGATGTCAATCATTTGTTCCTAGCCATAAGTGTTGATGTCAACCTTTGTTCCCAGTCATAAGTGTTGATATCAATCATTTGTTTCCAATCATAAGTATTGATGTCAATCATTCGTTACTTACCTTAATATTGATGTTTACCATCATCTCTGAGCTAGTATTATCTTATCGTTTCTAATCGTATCCTTTGGGTCGGTAGTTTATGATCCCCCGTGAGTCAATGTTACTGTCTTTTTGCTACCTCCTCTGCAATTTGGTAGTTCACGGTTATCTATCGGTCATTGTTAGCCATTTATTTTTCCTCATTTATTAAGCTCATGATACTTTGTCTCCTCTTTAGGTCTTACCCCAGTAGAGTTGAGTTTTCCTTTCCCAGTGAAGTTGATTTTCCTTCAACAAAGTTATGTCTTTTTCCCCATTCGAGTCGGTAATCCTTTCTTGATGATTACCTCTTTGTTAGCTTGTTGCTTGCATTATTAAGAGTTTTCGTTGTTGAAATCTTATTATGCATTTGGTTCCTTTAAATCATGATTTTTGTTTCCTATTTATAGTCATCCCTAGAGTTGTGTTGTTCCCCAATGATTATTTTCCTGGTCGAACTCTCTTTTTAGTCTGTTGGTTTTATTTTTGCTTCCTCAGTGGTGTTCTGTGTCACCTGTGGAATTGGTCATTTGCATCCATAATCATAAGAGTGGAATTGGTCATTTTCATTCATAATCATAAGCATTGCATGGCATCTTAGGGCCAAAAATAGGGTTTGTTTTGAATTTAAGTATCTTCAATCGTGTCGAGAAGAAGATTTTAACCTTTGTATCTCCGGATAGAGAACACTTAAATAAGGGCAGCTGTTAAACCCCAATTCCCCCCTAAGATATCTCATTATCTCATATTATCAATACATCAATATCACAAATTAGGGTTGGTTTTGCCCTTCTACTTCATACTATCTTTAAGTTTGCCCTTGAGGGATCACCAAGCACCTCGAGTTGTCTATCTTGTACATGTGTTTTTTAGGTGGATTCACTTTTAACTAACAGTATATATATATATATATATATATATATATATATATATATATATATATATATATATATATATATATATATATATATATATATATATATATATATATATATATATATATATATATATATATATATATATATATATATATATATATATATATATATATATATATATATATATATATATATATATATATATATATATATATATATATAGATATATATGTTTCTTTGAATGTTCATATTATAGGTGATGACATAATTGCATCCGTCTCACCATCTAACCTAGGGTTTGAGGGTTGGTCCTCAGTCAAATGGTTCTTCAATGGATGGAAAAAGTTCAAGCTTCAATGCTATGCCTATTATATCAAAGTTTTTGGTTCAAATAGCTCTCTCGTTTATTCAAATCAAGTTTTCCTCAAGGTTGGTGGTGGTATTCATCAAGAAGATTCATAGGTTCATGTGTTTATTTCCATGCCTTCTTCAACAAGATTCATTGAGACTTAAGCTCCATCTTTGAGTGTTCTTTAAGACAACAACATTTCAAGGGCTAATGTTATTCCTCGTGCTCTATTTTTCAAAGAAAGTTCAAAAGATTCAAGGTTGATTCAACATGTTTGACGTAATTGGGTAAGTGCTTGATTCAGTGATCACAAGTGCATAACTCTCTCAATTTTAAATATTTTTAGTTTTTTATTTTTTCTATGGGTTCTTATCATCATCTACAACAAATTCTCTTCACATGACAAGAGCCGATTGTGCAAGAAAAATCATCAAAAGTTGAAAGGGGTTCCAAGTCATTTTGACACTCTCTGAGCTAGGGTTTGTTGACTTCGAAGGACCATATCTTGCTCCTTTTTTGGTATTTTTGATTAATTTCAAAGCCATGATTTTATTTAAAGGGTCCTTAACAAGCTCTCTTCAAAGGTTTAAGGCTAATTTTGAATGGAAGATCACTAATGGTTGAAGAAGATTACAAGTCCTTTGGGAAAGCTATCAAATTCTCTTGTGTGATTTCAAAGGATCATAACTTGGTCAATTTTTATCTCCTTAAGCTCATTATTTTTTGACAATAATCTTTGTGGTGTCTACTACAACTTTGTTTCAATTTTCAAGACTTGAAAATGCTTGGAAAGTTAATTAAGAATTGAAAAAATTATAGGTCTTTTGTGAGTTTCCCCAAATTTGTTCATCATCTTCCAAATAGCATAACAATTTCAATTTTTATAATTTTGAGTGACCTTAATTCCACAATTCAATTCAAGAGGTATACTTCATTTCTTCTTCAGAGATCAAGAGCTAATTTTGAATGGAGGGACACATAATTTTGAAGAACATTATAGGTCATTTTGAAGCTCAACACTTAGAAATTTTTCTAAGTTCAAATACCCATGTGTTTTTCCTGATTTGAAACTTGAATAACTTTTTTATCAAGAATCCAAATGTTACCTTTCTTAACACATTGTGAAGTTTTTTTATGATATCTTTCCATTGTAAAAAGAATGGGATCATAATGCCTCCAACATTGTGTGCCCCATGCTCTTGAAGTTGCCTCCATGAAATTGAGCTTTTGTTTGAAGTCAGAATTTGATTTCCATAATGTGGCCTCTAATCACCCATTTTGTGCGTGTTTTTCACTTAAACATATTTAACCAACTTGCTCAGACTTGTTTAAGCATCAAAACACAAGAATTGAGTGAGTTTTGATGGATTACAAGTCACACTTTTCTCATGATACAGGTGCACACGAATACCACTCATACTTGATCATTTATGTCAATTTTTGTTTCCATCATGCTCAACTATAAATAAGTTACATATCCCACTTATTTCCCCAAGCTTAAAGAGTCAAAATCACCCTTACAAACTCTCTTCATAGCTCATGATTCCGAGTTTTTGAATTCACTGTTTCATCATTTATCAATCCAATTTCTTTGTTTATTATTCATCCTTGAACCTCACTAAAGCTAACAGAAGAAGAACCAAGCCTTGAAGTGCTATAAATCGTGCTATCCAAGTCAAGTTTCAAAGCTCTGAAGTTGAGCTTCAATAGGTATATTCCTTCATTAATTCTCATAACATCGGTAGTTTTTAACTGGAAGTGAGTTTTGCTCATGAATTTTCAAATCCCTTTTCAATTGTTTCCTTCATTTTTTCCAAATCGACTAAGTTGTGGTTAATATAAAATTTCCATGAGGTTCCCATCAGAATCGTCTTGATGAGACGAAGCGAATGGAATCAATATGAGCTTCTAATTTTATAGATTGAAGAACTTGCAATTCGCGTGTGGCTGGAGGTTGAAGATGATGACATGTTATCTCTCAACCAATGACATGATGCCACACATTTTTTCAAATATGCTTTTTAATTAATGTCCTGGTGCTTTATTGATTAATGTCCATATCATGCACAATGCTCAAGATCCATTGGATTTGATTACTAGTGCTTTTTAACATTGATTCAGTGGTCTACATTTTTTAGCTTTATTTTTATTTTCTGATTTTTCTATTTAATTGTTTTAAACTTCAAAAATTCATTTCAACTTACAAAATTGTGAAAAAATTCTCAAAAATAATTTTGATTTTTCTCTTTCTGATTTTTATTTTTTCACAATTTTATTTGGTGATTTGATATTTTTTTAATGATTTTTCACTTTATTTGATTTGTTTTAATTGCTTAAAAATATTGGTGACCTTATTTTATTTTATTTTTATTATACTATATTTCATAAATTTTGGTTTATTTCGCTTATTTCTTTATATTTAAAAAATAGTTTCTGACTTTAAAAAATTCCAAAAAAACTTATCCACCCTTTTTGACACATATTTGACCTCTGATATTTTTTTAGGGTTTTTATTTGGTGTTTAAAAACATGTTGTGTATTTTATCAATTATTTATTTCAATCATTTAAATTTTGTTTTATATTAAATATATTTTTTATTGGTTCTGATTTGGAGATATTTAGGTGTTATTTTGGGACAAGTTCCACAACCTCATTTGATCTTTGGTGTTGATAGGTTGAAAAACCAAATCCACCAAAATAGATGAATGATGTCGATGATATTTGAAACCTTAATTTCATCTGGTGCATTGTTTATATTATCATTCCCCTCCCTCTGCATCTTATCCCTTTCTTGTTTTTACTTGTGCTACATGTCTTTGGAGAATAATCCACATATCATTTCTCTAACATGTTTGATACATATATTGTTATTGATCGTCCTTAAAATAGGTGTGGCTTCTAATAAGTCCACTTACGATTGCTTAACATAGCGCTAAATTTGTCCTAATTCGAAAAATGAGCATTTGTGTCCCTAACCTATGTTTGCAAGCCCAAGTGTGTTTAATTTGAAATCTTGGATCCAATAACTTTGCAGTTCATTGTTAGGAGGCTTTGTTTCTACCAATCCTCTAATGAACTTCATTAATTTTGGTCTAAGTGAATCATTTGAACATCATTGATCATATGTGGTTGCTTTGAGCACTTGAAATGAATGACATACTTGACAAAAAATAAATGAAACTTGTTGTTCAGAAGCTTTGATTTTATCAATCTTCAAATGAGTTTTCAAAAGCAAGCTTCAAGATGGTCATTCAACTAACATTTGGTATATTTGACTTCTAACTTCTAATTCACTAACAATTAACATTACTTTATGCCTTTATTTTATGCCTTTAATTTTATGTACCATTTATTTTAGCATTTACATTTCATACTATTTTTTTTTGCTCACTTGAGCATTTATCTTTATGTCATTTTATCTTTTCTCATTTGAGCTTTCTTTTCTTTTGAAGACACTTAATAATCAACTTGAACATTAAAAACTTTAAGGTTACTTCTACTATTTAGTTACTATACCTAGCATTGTGGAGTTATGGATCTCTCGGACTTAGGATTATAAGTCTTGATACTTGGGGACCTTGTTGCTTTATTATTATTCTGTTTGAAGTTCTTGGGGTTTACTCCAAGGAATTGGGTTGATTTTCTTTGTGTGCTGGTCATTTCGATTATATGTTTTGTCTGTGATTAAATTTTTTCGATATATAACCGTTACTCTGCCCAATTTTTGCGAAGACTTAATTCATCTAAAGCTTAGTATTCCTCATAGGTTTAGTATTTTTTCTTGCTTCGTTTCAATCCAAAGGATGGGAGTTCTACATTGACTTCTTATGTCAAGTGTTGGCTTCTTGTTGGTTAGATTGTTATTTTCCATAGCTTTTACTTTATGCTTTAGGATAGTCCCTTCATCTCCTCCTATCTTCTTTAATTTCAAAAATATTCTCCCTCCTTTTCAAAACTCTTCTTGTTTTCTAACTTGAACCATTTTCATAATAAACTTGGACTTAGGTCCATGCATTTTCAAAAATCTTTTTCTTAATCAAACTTTAATCTATTTAATCATACTTTAATATTTTCTCAAGACTAAAAGTCATTAACCTCATCCAAACCATTTTTCCACTTTGGCTTTTTACTTTAAAAACTTTTTCTCAAAAGATTGGACTCTTGTTGATTCTTGTAGTGACGGAAGCTACTATACTTCTACAATATATAGTGAAGTGAGATATTTTCTACTTGTGTGTTAAGTGAGGCTTTGTTGATTTTAAAATCTAAGCTATATCCTCAACTTTAGGATGATGTAAATTCTCCTTTCTGATAATCGTGGGTAGTAAGTTTGTTTTCCACTCGGATATAACGATGATGTCTCTTATCTTAAAATTAACCAACACACATGTGTTTTAAATACTTTGAGGTGAACTACGAGTACCCTGATCCACTATTGCATAGAAGGTGGTACATAGGAACTAAAGATTCTCAACTGCGGCGGGTGCAAAAATTGTAAAAAATACTTATTTTCTCATCTCCACCATCTTATTTTTTTTTACACCTATAATAACCAAAATACCCAGATTTTCAAAGAGGTTCCTATGGAGTACTGTAGATGTTTAGGCTGCTAATACCTTCCTTTTGCATAACCAACCCCCATAACTAGATTCTCCCACTCTAATATTTGGTTTTATTTGCTCTTTTCCCATTTCCTTTGGAAACAATAAAGCGCGGTGGCAATTTTTATTTGATTTGTATGAGTTAAGTCAATCCAATGGATTAGTCACAACATTTCTACCGCTACAGGTCTGCCCGACCAGGTTTTTCTATAATTTGCATGTCATGTCGGTCAATTAGTTTTAGTACACTGTCGATAAATTGTTTTCTAACATTATTTTTGTGTGTGTAGAAAGGCTGGATGAAATGATGTTGCGATTGTTGCTTCTTTGCAGGCTCTTGCTCAGGTGTGAAACATCAACCTAATGATGGAGGGAATGATAAATCCCTTGTTTTGGAGACGTTTCAGAGGAACCATCATCCTATTTTCAAGGGTCGGTACGATCCTGATGGAGCGCAGACATTGCTCAAGGAGATTGAACAGATCTTTCGATTCATGGATTACTCAGAGGCTTAGAAGGTGCTATTTGGTACGCATATGCTAGAAGAGGAAGCTTATGACTGGTGGTTCGGTACCTATTATAGACTGACAACAGTGACTGGAGTTGTTACTTGTATTGTGTTTAGCAGAGAGTTTATGAGGAATTACTTTCCTGAGGATGTGCGCGAGAAGAAAGAGATAAAATTCCTTGAGTTGAAACAAGGGAATCTGTTGGTGACTGAGTATGCTTCGAGGTTCACGGAACTGACAAAGTATTATCTATATTATAGTGAAGCAACTGTTGAATTCTCGAAGTGTATCAAGTTTGAGAATGGTTTGCATCCTGAAATCAAGTATGTAATTGGATATCAGTAGATCTGTAGGTTTCCAAAATTAGTGAACAACTGCAGAATCTATGAAGAAGATAGTAAAGCTGATTCAGCTCACTAAAAGGGTCTGAATAAGAATAAGGGTAAACAACATCAGGATCATAGGAAGCCTTATGATGCTCCAAATGATAAAGAGAAACAAAAGGTTTTCGATGGGAAAAAACGAGTGGGGGAGGAGCTCCAGCTCTAGTCAAGTGTTATAGGTGTGGTGAACAAGGTCATGATTCTAATGAATGTGAGGTTAAGGTTATGAGATGTTACAAATGTGGTAAGATGAGTCACCGTGCTCCTGAGTGCAAGAATGATGGTCGAACTTATTTTAATTGTGGAGAATAAGGCCACATCAATATCCATTGTCAAAGGCCAAAGAAGGACGATGTTGCCCAGACCAATGATATAGTGTTTGCTTTGAGTTTATCATATAATTCTAAGAAGGACAAGTTGATTCGGGGTACCTGTTTTATTAGTAATGTTGAATTGATTGCTATTATTGATACTGGTGCTACTCATTCATTTATTTCGCTTGAATGTGCTAATATGTTGGAATTGAAGTTGTCTGATATGAATGGTAGTATGGTAATATATACTCATGATAGTGGTTCTGTTACTACTACTTCTATTTGTTCAGGGTGTCCTTTGACCATTTATGGTAAGATTTTTGTGATGGATTGGTGTGTCTGCCCTTACACCAAATTGATGTTATTCTTGGGATGAACTGGTTGAAGTTCAACTATGTTTATATCAATATTTATAATAAAACTTTGAGGTTCCCTATGTTTGGTGATAATGGAGAATTGATGTTGTTGTCTTCTAAGCAAGTGAATGAACTTTTAGAAGATGAAGCTTTGATATTTGCAATGTTTGCATCATTGAAATTTGATCATGAAACTGTGAGTATGGAATTACCTGCTATACGTGAATTTCTAGATGACATCAATGATTTGCCTCCATAGCCTGAAGTTGAATTTGATATGGAACTGATATCAGGTAAGAGTCTGGTGTAAATGGCTCCTTATAGGATGTCAGCTTCAAAGCTGAGTGAACTGAAGAAACAATTGGAAGGATTGCTCGAGAAGAAATTCGTTCGACTGAGTTTTTCTCCGTGGGGTGGGCTTATGTTGTTAGTTAAGAAGAAAGATGGAAGTATGAGATTGTGTGTGGACTTCATGCAGTTGAATAAAGTAACAATTAAAAATACGTATCCACTCCCGAGGATTGATGGTTTAATGGATCAGTTGGTGGGTTCTTGTGTTTTCCGCAATATTGATTTGAGGTTGGGTTATCATCGGATTCGTGTTAAACATGATGATATTCCGAAGATGGCTTTTAGATCGAGGTATGGTCATTATGAGTACATTATGATGTCGTTTGGTGTATGTTGTACCCCAAAATTTTCCCTCCCATTTTCAATACAAATTAATTCAAGATACTTCCTGATGCTCATGAAGGCCTTAAGCGCTCAAGACTACTGAAGGGTTGACAAGACAAACTCTCCTCCTAAGCAATTGACCTACAACTAGGGTTTTATTTTTCTCAAGGAAAATAGGACTTATATTGCCTCAAGTGGATTTCATGGTTTCTCATATGTCTCAAAGAAACCTCGTACCAAGTTTCAAGCCTTGCAGCACAAGTTTGCTCAGTCAATCATCCAAATGTTTGGAAATTAACTATATTGGACAAAAAGTCAACTTTGACCAATTTACAGTCAAACTTCAAGATTTTTTGTCAACATCAAGATTTTGAAGTCACATTCATCATTTTATTAAGGGTTGATCATGATTCATCAAGAAAACTCAAGATTCATCAAAAGTCAAAAGTTACTAAACTTTGACCAAGCGTAAATTTCACATACATCATTAAAAATTTCTCAACAAAAGCTCATTTTTAATTAAATTCAATTATCTATAACTTTGTCTCTCTAAACTCAAGGCCAAAAGTGTTTCATTTGAGAGATATGAGCCAAAACATTAAGGTCATTTTAAAAGTCAACAAAAAGACACTTTTTGTCAAGGCACTTTACATCAAGATAAAGGCTTCAAATGGAAAAATGACAAACGTGAAGGTTGTATGGGATATCTTGAGCTTTTAAAGGAGTCCAAGATCATCTTCATATGATAAATATTGAGAGAGTTATGATTGGTGCAAGTTGGACAATTTTGAGAAAATGCATAAAGTTCAAATTGAGCATATTTAACTTTTTGGGCTAACAGGCCTATCTTTTATGGTCCAAACGTGTTCCTGACCTCACATTAGACCTCTAAATCCATTCAAATATTTTTTTATGATTTTTATTTCTTTTATTTGGATTTTATTCATTTAAATGCAAATTAAATTAAATTAAATATCAAATAAATGATATAAGGCACGAGGATCTATTTTTGAATCAAATTATAAGTCTAAAAAGCTGGTGACAACTTGCAAAAAACGTGATTGGTATGAAATATTTGATTATGAAATTCAAATCTTTTGATCATTAAATTCAAATCTTTTGTAATTTCATCAATATTTGATCTTGAAATATTTGATCATGAAATTCCAAATCAAATATTATACCATGATTGCACAAGATTTGATTCAATATTTTTGACCTAATCTTTTATAATTATAAATAGACAACATGTTCATACATCCAAGGAAACAGAAATTGGCCTCAAGAACAAGTCCTAAAGAATCTCAAAATGGTCAAAACTTGGGCAAACTAAAAACCTTGAGTGCAACCACTTTCAATCCATTCCAATCATTCCATCGGGTTCCTGAAGTTCTCAGGAGTTCATCTCATCCATCCTTGAAGCCTGAAGCGCGCTAGATCATCACATCTCAACATCACCAGTTTGGAGTTTTTGTGAATCTCAAACATTTAATCTAAGCATGTTTAATTAATTTGATGCATGTATACATGTTCATGATCATGTTTAGGACTATTTTTTATCCATTATTTGCAAGCTTTGACGCAGACATCGTGAGATGCCAATTTTAGGGAAGCTTGGAACATTTTCTTCGTATCTTATATTATAATCATTTTCAGGCCAAACTAACACCTCCATTGGATTCACAAGGGTCAAATTAGGGAGGTTTCATGGGTCCTTTTTATGATCTAAATCTTGCTATTTTTCAGGTTGGAAAATCTTCTCACCGAAGAAGAAGACCGGAGCTAGGGCTCCGGCATTTCCCTGATTCACTTGATTTTATTATATATTTATTTGTTTCTATTCTATAACAAAAATGCAGAGCATCACTGTTGGTTGGAGACGGAGGCAAGTAAATTGAGGGGAGTGGGTTCGATCCCAATGTCTTGTAAATTTTTTGTTATTTTTCCAAACTAACGTGCAGGTTAATATTATATTGATTAGGTCATATTCCTAAGCACAAAAGTAGTGCTAACGTAGTGGTTGGAAGGCAATCTGTGAAGCTAGGGGCGTGGGTTCAACACCCACCCTATGCAATTCTGTTTTTCTTATTTTACTAACCCTATTTTTCAGCATATTTTACTAATTATTTTCTTACTTAATAGTTAACTAATCTAATCTTATTTTAATACTAACAAATTAGGATTAGGGTTTTAGTTAGTAATTAAATTTTTCTTATTTTATTTATTTACTAATTAATTAATTAATTAATTAACTAAACTTTTCTTATTAATATTAAAATTAATTAGAATTAGGTTTTTAATTACTATTATCATTTAAACTATTTTCTACAAAAAAAAAATAACCACAAAAATATTTTAACATTTTAACATTCTTTTTCTTATTCATCTTTTTGCTATTTAATTTTGTTAGACAAACTGTATAGGTTGCACTATCGATGTAATAGCGTAGATTTATTTTCTTTCACTTTTTCTAATTATGTATCTACTCCGAGAATGTAATAGCATAGGTTTATTTTTCCTGCAAATTTATATACCTATGCATCTCTCCCAAAGCCATGTAACAGTTTAGGTTTTACATTCCACACTTTAACTTTCCTTATATATTTAACTGCTAGTAACTAGGGTTTGTATGAAAAGACTAAAAACGACATAAAAAACCCTAACTCGCAAGATAAGATTACTAAAAATACACAATTTTCACACTTGCACCTTTAGGGTAACCTCTATTGTTGTCTTACAAATATTGGTCACGTCCCTCGAAAATAGGGATACTTTAGCAAAAGACCCTCGATAAAATCATCATTGTCCCTTTCAAATAAAGATCATAATCCCTTGATGACCCTTCGAGTTTCCTATAAAATGATCTAGTCCCTTCGAATTGCCTACAAAATGATCTAGTCCCTACGAGCAAAATGATGATAGTCCCTCTGATACAAATTTCTAAAGTATCCTTACATGTTGCCTTCGATGACCATATAATGACCATATGCTTGTCCCTTCACATTCAATAGATAGGGCTACCTGCCAACTAATGGTACTAATAGTACTATCTCTAAAGGAGAAGGAAAATAATAAGAAAGACCATACTTAGTGGGTAAGAACTCCTAATTGCTGGCTCACGAAATTTTCTCACAAACAACACATTTTCACACCACTTTCAAACAAATATTTTCAAAAACACTTTGTATACATTCTTTAGGACTGATACAAGAATTATTACAAAGTTAGCCTTACATTGGAAATTTCAAAATATTTTCAAATCACACACACACAAAGCAAGATTTTCAAAAGCGAGCTAAGCATTTAAGATCCCGTAGATAACTACGGATGAAAAGGGCGCCAACAACTTCCCTTTTCATAACTTACCCCCCGAACTCAAAATCTATCAAAGGTCTTTCCTATTCTTTTCACCTTTCCTAAATATTGGATAAAAGAAAATCCGGTGGCGACTCTTGCTATCTGCATATTTGGATAAAACCAAAAAAGTTAGTTCTCCCATCGTGTTACAATCTATCTAATGTTCCTGGTGTTTTCATGGAGTATATGAATTGAACAATTAATTTGTATCTAGACAGGTTTGTTATAGTTTTAATTGATGATATCCTGATGTATTCTAAATCAAAAGAAGAACATGTTAAGCATTTGTGAATTGTGTTGCAAGTGTTGAAAGAAAATAAGTTGTATACAAAGCTGCCGAAGTGTGAGGTTTGGTTGAAGGAAGTAAGTTTCCTTGGCCATGTGATTTCTAGTGGAGGAATTATTATGGATCCTTCTAAAGTTGATGCAGTGTTGCAATGGGAAACTCTAAAGTCAGCGACTGAGATTCAAAGTTTTCTTGGTTAGACAGGTTATTATCAAATTTTCATTGAAGAATTTTCTAAGTTGGCGTTACTGTTAACTCAGTTGATTCGAAAGGGTCAAGCTTATGTATGGGATGTTGCATGTGAAGAAAGTTTTGTAGAATTAAAGAAGAAGTTGACGTCCGCTCTGGTATTGGTTATGCATAATCTGAGTGATTCTTTCATGGTGTATTGTGATGCGTCTAAAATGGGTCTTGGTGGCGTATTGATGAAAATGGACAGGTTGTTGCTTATGCATCTATGCAACTGAAAGTTCACGAAAGGGATTATCCTATGAAATTATGGTATAATTGAACTCAGATGTTCTATGTCACGTCGATACATCTGATCTGACTTAAAACATACATGCAAGGTATAAACATATAAAACAGTATTAAAAAGTAAATAACACACCAGAGTTATTAACCCAACTCGGAGCATCCCTCCTACTTTAGGGGCATACCAAGCTAGGGACAAGTCCCCTATAATAGGATTATCTCTTTGCTAAATTCCCCCGTTTACAACTTATCACTTAATCACTATTCATGCTATACTTCTATCTAAGACTCACCTAGATATGAGGCCCTTCTCAATCCCTCATTAATCACAGACAGCGATTGGATAAAACAACAAGACATATTTTGATGACGACAAAATAGAAGACACACTTCCATGACAATACCTAGACAAGACTCTTGACTAATAACAAAACTTGGAGTTGCTTAAAATCTTCCTCCAAGAACAATACTCAACGCATTACCTAAAGGCTTCTGAGTGAGAACAAAACCTTACAACTCAAGAAACACAGTCTAACTCACATGTCGAGTGGATCACACAAACTAACTCTCCTAGAGAGTAACACACAGACTCAACTATAATGATTACATATTTCTTATTCACGATTGGTTCCTTTACCTAGGTTATAATGCTTCTATTTATAACCTATATCCCAACTGGATTTGGGCTTCAAACCATAACATATCTGTTGATACAAATCTGTAGAAGATTCTGCAACAAAATAGGCCTTCAATCAAATCTTTCCTGAAAAGTCTCCTTATTTAAAAAGTCAATATTATTCTTGATTCTTATATACCTTTAAATCAACACCATATATGATTGCATAATATTCTTAGAATATTCTGCATCTGTTAAAACATAACAAAATCCAATTGTCCAGCCCAGCTCATACGTAATGTCATATGACCCTGCATATGACATCTTATCTGACATGTTGCTCTAGATGTTGAAACAATTCAAATCAACATGTTCTTTACACTACTAAGAAAAACCCATTTAACAACGGTTGGTATATACATATAATCACGCGCGACCAGACGTTGTTGTGTAGAGTGTTATTGTAAATTTTCTCCTAACAATCACACTCATTAGACCATTGTAGTATACTAGTTATCTCGCATGATATCACAACGGTTAAGTTTATTAACCATTGTGATATATAAGGTACTGGGTTTGAAACCCAACAGCAAATAAATTACATTAGATCATGGTTAATATAAAAAACTCCTTGTGAAACATACCCATAGTTTGTTAAATACAAATGTATATTGCTTGTTTTACCAAACACCTCTTTAAAGAAATACAACCATTAAAATTGGTAAAAAATTATTTAATCTGAAAATTAAACTATTCTTGAAAACCAACATAAACACACCATTGTATTCAGAATTACATGCGTCTCATTCAGCACATTTTATGTTCTTTAACACATATATGGTTCAATGGTTGGTTTCATTCAATGCATCAATATCTTTTATTATTGTTTACCTCATCATCGTCGCTTATCATCATGATTGTTATGATGACTTATCATCATAACAATCATGATCTTAGGAATCAGGATGATACGCGACGATGACGAGGTAAAGTACAATAAAAGATATTGGTGTATTGTAGGAAACTGATCATTGAACTATATATTATGGGTTAAGGAACATAAAATTTGTTGAATGAGATGCATGGAATTCGGAATACAATGATTAATATAGGTTGGTTTTCAAATACATCTTAATATTCAGATTATAGTTCAATGTCAATTTAAATGGTTACACTTCCATTAAAAGGTTAGTGAAACAAACAATATACATAGTATATAATAAACTATACTACATCTTGACATGTCAAACTCTATAAGAATTTAAAGAACAAAAAATTGCTAAGTCACAAGAATCCTTTTTCTTTTTAGTTAGAAATGTTTTTTTTCTTGTTTTGAGAATATTTGTCAACAAAAGTATCATACAAAAACACAACAAATACATGTAACACAATAAAAACAACATACATTTTAGCAACAAAATACTAACAACATACAATATCATAAAATATATTAAGTTTCTTATAAAATGCACCTTTTATTGAAAATAATCGTGGACCTATGAAGATCATCTAATTTATAAAGCAATGAAAAAGAAATACAAGGTGAATGAAGTTTCCATAATAAATTCATACTTCTTGTATTTTTTCCATTTCTACACAAACCATATGTACCATTATCAACTCATGTTATACTCTTTCTACAACCAGCATCGTCACCATATGAGGTTCATCTAGTTTGTGAAGCCACGAGAAAGAAGTACAAGGTGGATTGAGTTTACACAATAGCTTCATACTTCTTATATTTCTTCTAATAGCTTCTCAAACTAGATAAAGTTTGTTGTTGTTATTTCTTGAGTCCTACAAACACCAGGAATATTATCAACATGTCAAACCACATGTTTATTTGTCAACAAAACAACATGAAACAACAACATAACTAGAAGAAAATTATAGGAAAATCATGTGAAACATAACAATAAAATACACAAAAGAGAGAGAATAAGGAAAAAGAAGAATACCTTTATGTAAGAAGAACAAGATTGATGGCTAAAGTGTATAATAGGAATGCTAATGATGAAGAAGAAGAGAAAAATGGGTTCTAGGGTTTTGTTGTGAAAGATATGGCGCTAATGTGAAAGAGTGGGTGTAAATTCACTTATATATACAAATATACTCACAACGGTTTACAACATCAATTGTGGTGATATATAGAAACGTGTCACAATAGTGGAATACAGGAACTGTAGTCATAACCATTTAATTTTTTCAATTTAAAAATACAAAAAATAAAATGTGTGCCTTAACATTAAAGAAATAATATATATGAGGGTGTTGAGGTTCGAACCCATGAAAGCTTTATGGTATCACCACAGTTGGCTTGTCAACCGTTATTATATACAAATAATTTTTAATTAAAAAAACAAAAATAATATGGTAGTGCCTTAGTTTAGAGATGTCACCGCGGTGTAGGGAAGAATCGTGGTGACCATGGCGTTGTTGTTTACACGTTTTGTAGTAGTGTCATAAAATATGACTTCTTGCCCAACTTGTTCTTCATAGCAAGTAAACACATCCTATTTAACATATTACTGACTTATTTGTTTTACAAAAATTAATGCCAATCCTAAAAATAGAGAACTAACAATCCCCCCTTTGAAATTTTTTGGCTAAAACAAATAACATAAATTACAACCCAGATTACAACAATAAAAAAATACACCAATCAGTAGTAGTCTTTAGTAAATAATGAACACAACAACATAGTAACATGGAGGGACATCTCTTCACAATCATAATAATGTTAGGATAACGTGTTCAACATCTTCTTCATAACAACTCCATTGCAACACAAAAACTCAACACCAAAGAACAACAACCTCATGATAAAAGGAGTAGAAAGTTTTGAAGTCATTTGGTGTACACAAGGAAGAAGATAAGCAACACCCCCATCAACCCAGGAACATATTCTTGTCACAAATGAATAACTTTTTCTTCCAAATGGTGTCATAAGAGAACCATGAAGCAACCACCATCCAACCCATGGCATAAGAGGAAAGTTAAGAAGTATCTAACCACCACTCTAGGTAACTCAGAACATAGGTCACAACTTTGTTCATAACTCAGATCACAAGTCACAAAACAAACCCAAACAGACATAGGATAGAACATCCTATCTGACATGTTTGTACAACATCTAAAAATACCAACTCCAGACTAACCATCTGATTAAACCCTTTCTCCCTCCTTTTTAGTCAAAAATTGGCAAAGAAAGTCTTCACAAAACTATACCCAAGCACAACTTACCCATACCCAAACAAAACCCATAAGGATTAAGGATACACATAACACTCACATGGTGAAAGAGGAAAGGAGTAAACTCTATAAATAGTTGAGAATTTACTTAGAAAATAACAATCCTTGAATGTAACATTGTAGCGGTAGAAATGTTGAGGCTAAGCCATTGGATTCACTTGACTCGTACAGATCAAATAAAAATATTTCCACCGCGCTTTATTGTTTCCAAAGGAATGGGAAAAGAGCTAATAACCCAAAAAGACGGGTAGAGAATCTATGTTCGGGGGTTGGTTATGCAAATGGAAGGTATTAGCACCCTAAACATCTATGGTACTCCACAGGAACCTCTTTGAAAATATGTGTATTTTGGCTATAAAAGTTGTATCCAAAAATAGATTGTGGGGATGAGAAAAGAAATATTTTTTATAATTTTTTTGCACCCACCGCCGTTGCAAACCTTTAGTGCCTACGTACCACCTTTCATGCAATAGGGGATCACGTTACTTGTAGTTCACATTTAAAAATTTTAAAACACAAGTGTGTTGGTTAATTTTAAGAGACGAGACATCAGCGTCTTATCCGAGTGGAAGAACGTACTTACTACCAATAATTATGAGAAAGGAGAATTCGCATCAATACAAAGATTGACAAGAATCTAATCTTTTGATAAAAGTTTTAAGGTAAAAATCCAAAGTGTCAAAGATAGTTTGAATGAGATTGATTGACTTTTAGTATTCTCACAAAAATGTCAAAGTATTATTAAGTTGATTAAAGTTTGATTAAGAATTTTTTTTTTGAAAGTCCATGGACCTAAGTCCAAGTTTATTACAAAAGGGATTCAAGTTTAGAAACAAGAAGAGTTTTCAAAAGGAGGGAGAAGATTTTTGAAATTAAAGAAGATGGGAGGAGTTGAAGGGACTATCTTAAAGCATAAGATAAAAGCTAAGAAAAAGAACCATCTAACCAACAAGAAGTCAACACTTGACACAATGAGTCAATGTAGAATTATCATCATTTAGATTTGAAACCAAACAAGCAAAGATAATAAACCTCTTAAGAAAACCAAGCTTCATTTTCATTAAGTCTTCACAAAAATTGGGCAGAGTAACAGTTGTATACAGGTGAATTCCAGATCACATACAAAGCATGTAATCACAATAGCCTGTACACAAAACAAACAAACAACCCAATATCTTTGGGCAAACCCCAAGAAATTCGGACAAAAATAATAGTTGAGGTCACAAGGTCTCAAAGATAGGTCAAGGTTTCTAATCCTAAGTCCAAGAATTCCATAATCTCCATAAATGTCAAGGATAGTAACCAAGTAGTCCAAGTAACATTAAAGTTTTTTATAGTTCAAGTTCATTATTAGGTATCTTCAAAAAGAAATGAAAAGCTCAAGTGAGCAAAATAAAAATGACATAAAGATAAATGCTCAAATGAGCAAAGGTGAAAATAACATGAAATGAAAAATGCTAAAATAAATGTGCTTAAAGTAAATGCATAAAGTAAAAGTATAAAATAAAGTCAATTATTAGAAATTAGAGGTTAGTTGAATGACCATCTTGAATATTACATTTGAAACTCATTAGAGGATTGATAAAACTAAAGCCTCTCAACAATAAGTTTCATTTTCTTTTTGTCAAGTATATCATCCATTTAAAGTTCACAAGGCAACAATAAATGATCAATGATGTTTAAGTGATTCACTTTGACCAAAGATTATGAAGATTCATTAGAGGATTGATAAGACCAAAGCCTCCTAACAAAGAACCTCAAAGTTATTGTATCAAAGGAATCAAATTAACATACTTGAGCTTACAAACATGGGTTTGGGCCCGAATGATCATTTCTCGAATCAAGACAAAATTTAGCGCTATGTTAAGCAATCGTAAGTGGACTTATATAGAAGTCGCACATATATTGAGGTCGGTCAATAGCATTCTATTTACCATATGTTTTGAGAAATGATATGTAAATTATTCTCCAATAACATTTAGTACAATATAGAAGGGGATAAGATGAAGAGGGATTGGGTAAGAATTAAACCACATTTGAACCAAAAATTTTATCAAACTATTATTCAAATCATTCATCCATTTTTTGTGGTGTAAACTGAACACCATGGATCCAATGATATTAATAAAGCTCATGATCAAAATTTCATAGTCCAAGATCAGCCAGAAAATATGCACAATAAAATTGTATTTAATAATAAAGAAAAAAGATTTTCAAAATTGTTTTAAAATAAAAAATAAAAGGAGAAAATAGTAACTATATTCAAAACATCCAATAAAAATCAAATAAGAATATAGAAAAATCAAAAATGAGTTCAAATATTTATATAAATTTTTTGGTGATTTTTAAAGTCAGAAACTATTTTTGAACTAATTAAAATTTCTTAAATAATTGGAAAAAAGATCAAAAATAGTTGAAGTCAAAATAAAATTCTAAGAAAGTTTCAGAAGGTCAGAAATAATGGAAATGATGTTGATGAATTTTTTCAGAATTTAAAAATGCTCAAAAGTATTTTTTAAATAATTAAAAACAAACCAAATCGAATAAAAATTATAAAAAAATACCAAATCTAAAAATAAATAAAAAATGAAAAAATAAAACTCAGAAAGAGAAAATTTGAAAATATTTTTGTAAATTTTTCCATAATTTTTGAATCTGAAATGAATTTTCTATGAATCTTGGAAGGTTAAAACAATTAAAATATAAAAATCAGAAATAAATAAAAAATTCAAGAAAATATGGACCAATGTATGAGACGCGTTGTGCATATCATGGTCTTTATTGAATAAAGCATGGAATCATTAATTAAATCAGATTTTGAGAAAAACGTGGCAGGATTTTATTGGTTGATAGATGACACGTTGGTCGTCTTCAATCTCCAGTCACGAGATTTGTAGGTTCATGAAAGTATAAAATTAGAACATGAGACTGGTACCATTCACTTCGTCTCTTCAAGACGATTCCAATGGTACCCTCGTGAAAAAGTTATATAAGTTATAGCTCAGTCGTTTAGGAAGAGAAGTTTTGAAAAGGGATTTGAAATTTCATGGCCAAAATGTACTTCTAGTTAAAAACAAGTGTTGGGACTAGGATCAGGATGATGAGAGTTTCATAACAATATCAAAGTTTGAGAAAATTCGTGAAGGAATCTACCTATTAAAGTTAAGTTGCAGAGCTCTGAAACTTGACATGGCTAACACGATTTAGGGAGGCTTAGAGCTTAATTCTTCTTCTATTAGCTTCGGTGAGGGTCAAGGAAGGTGAATTGACAAAGAAAATGGATTGAGAAAAGCTGTAAGAGCAAATTCGAAATTGCAAAAAATTGAGTTCAGGAGGGAGTTTGACAGTGTGATTCTGGCTCTCTAAGTTTGAGAAAATGAATGATGTATGGTCCTCTATTTATAGGGAAGCTGATTGAATACTCAAGTGCGTGGAATGATGGGATTTGGAGGGAAATCGTGTGAAGTTGCAAACAAGAAAAGTGTCACATCTATTTTGATCAAACCTCATCGAAACCTTGTGTTTCAATGTGCTAATCACTTCTAGAAGTTCATTAAACATAATTAGAAGCAAAAGCGCACATAAAACTTGTGTTTAGAAGCCAAATCAAGGATTTTAAATTCTTACTTGAGTTGAAACTTCAGTTTCAAGGTACCACTTTTGAACCAATGGCATTCTCAGCTCAAGGAGTCTTAAGACATCATTCTTGAAGTTTTAGAAAGATGAGATCACAAGCTTTATAATGTGTAAAGAATGGAATCAAATGGATGCCTGAGCTTAAAGTTGTAATGAGTCAAAGTTGAGCAAAAGAGGTTGACTTTCTATACTTAAAAAATTTCTAAGTTTTTCTTCAAAAATGACCTATAATGTCTTGCATCCAAACATGGTCTTCCACTTGAAATTTGCTCTTGACCAAAAAATATGGCATGCAATAGAACTCTTGAATGGCATTTTGAGACTTGAACCATTCAAAATCTACAAAAATTGAAAAGTTATGACTTAAAATAAGGGATGAAGATCACATTCTTAAAATCAATATGGAAAAATAATGGGCTCAAGGAGATAAAAATTGACCAAGTTATGATCCTTTGAAGTCCCAGAAGGGAAATCAATAGTTCATCTAGAGGACTTGTAACCTTTCTTCATCATCAAGCACCTTTCACACAAAATTTCCTTGAAACTTTTGAAATGATTTGTTGATAACCCTTTGAATATAATTATTTCTTTGTAATCACTCAAAAATACAAAAAAAAAAAGAGCAAGATATACCCCTTTGAATTTTAAAACCCTAGCTCCTAGAGCAACAAAATGCCTTGAAAACCCTTTTCAAATTTGACCAACCTTCTTGCACAAATATTTTTGTCATGTAAATATAAGTTATTGAGGATGATAATAAGGAACCATAGCAACCATAACTACTTCAAAATATTGGGAATTGAGGAAGATATGTACTTGTGATCAAGAAATCAAGAGTTTATCTAACTAGGTCAAACTTCTTCAATCAAACCTTGTATCTTTTGACTATCTTTGACAACTTGAGGCATGATGACTCATAATAGAATTTTTCAAAATATTACTTCAAAACATATTTAATGATGAGGCTTAAATCTCAATGAAGCTTTTGTTTAAGAAGGCATGGAAATAGACTCATGAACCTGTAGATCAACTTGATGGAAAGTGTTGTGCTCTCACCTATAACATCATCAATTAGGGTAAATATTTATTGTATTTATTAGCTAGAAGTTAATCAAAACCAAACATAGATGATCACAAAAATACAAGTCAAGGTGATTGGTGATTCCCCATGAGCAAAGCCAAAAATAAGGAGAGGAACCAAACCCTAGTGTTTGATCTTGTTGCATTGTGATGGTATGAAATAATAGAGGAATCTTAGGGGCACAAATTTGGGTACAACAAACACAATTCTTGGTCAAAGAGAATGTTATTTGTGGAGAAAAACCCGCCACCAAAATCAACATGCATCGCCCATAGTAGCTTTAAATTCCTTTATTATCTCTGGACTGTTTCTTTTGAATATAACAGTTCCCGATACGTGCACAAGCATAAACAAACACACCTTATATTCTCCCTTCCGACATATGTTTGATAAAAAATGTCCACAATATTCCCTTGTTGGTTTTACAGGAAACATGTCCTGAGTAAAGCCCTGACATTTAGTCAGACATTGTCTAAAAACTCAACTAACACTTATTCAACCACCAGTCAGAAATACTTCATAGAAATATTCATTTTCTGAAGCATAAACACAATGTCTTACAATGGTCTCTTGATCGTGACTTTGAGAGTATGCCGGGTGTAGTGACTGCAAATGCACAGTCTAATCGCGTAGTTTTAAAAGATATCGAACCCATAAAGACGGATGGTCAAACTACTGTTATCTAGGGTCACTGTGTAAACCTAAGGCTAATTATAAAATTGGGATGTTAGGGTTTAAACGGGAATGAACTAAAATCTAATAATGGATAAAGGGACACCGGTATGTAATTTTTCAACTTCAGGGATTAAATAAGTCATTGGCATAGTTTTAAGTATTAAAACACTGTTTATGTGAAAATTATTTATTTAAAAACCCTTGTCTCACACTTTTGTTCTATCGATTCAGGATATATTATTAAACTCAAATGAGCGCTCTCGTTGTTTGATTTAAAATTCAAAAGTATTTTTTGAAAACAAATAAAGTCCAATTAATTTTAAAGCGTTTTCGCTGTATTTTAAATTAATGTTCAATTACCACTATCTGATTAAAATCTCAAACTCTCGCTCTGTTGATTTTATCCTTAGTCTGTCTTGTACTCTCGTACAAAAAAATTTAATGTCTAAATTGGAAATTGAAACCAGAAAAGCGCTTTTGTAAAATATTTATGCAAATTAATTACCGAATCCCTTCGATTTAGGACTTCACATACCGGTATCGGGGAATTTAGCCAAATATAATTTTATTATGTGATAACATAAAATAAAAACATACATTCAACAACACAGGCATGGTAAAAATAATTAAACTATCCTCCACAAGTCGGGAAGATTAACTTCAGAATAAAATATCTTGAAGAAATAAAAATAAACTTAAACGAAATTCTGGAAGCTAGAAGGAAAAATAAAGTTTCAGTATTCCTCCGATGTGAAGAAATACTGCTTTAATGGTGATGGTTTTCTTTGCTTACGAAAATTCTAAACGAAACTGGAAAATGATAGCAAAAACTATGAAACTGGAAATAAAATAACAAAGTTGCAGTATGTAGAAAAATAAGAAATTTGGAGCAGGTGTCGAACGTTTCAAAAATTGGTAACTATCTTCGTTTTATAGATTCCATAAGTTGAGCAAAAGTAGGAACAATCCCTTAATCTTCGTTCTTCAATCATGGAGAAAAATCAGCAAACTGTGCGTTTCGCGCGTTCTATGGAGATAATCTCGTAACTGGTGTATGCTCTGTGGCGAGTGTTATGCGCTCTGTGGCGTGGGGCACGTATCTTCATTTCATGCCAGTTGGGACAAGAAATGTTCTGAGGGGCACACTTTTTGACTTTGTGACGGGCGACATGCACTTGTGACGGGCGACATGGCTTCTAATACGTAATCGTTTCCATTTTGCTGCTAAAGTACCATTTCTTCTTCATTTCTCCATTATTTTTCTTCATTTTCTCATTTATGCTTTGCAGAAACTAAATACCTGAAATATGCTCCAAATACTACAAACAGAGATATAATGCGACATAATAAACAAAGAATCAGAAGGTTTATCTATGTAAATTGAGTGGAAAATGTTATAACTTTTCATGTTATCATCTCTACATATACTCCTAATGGCTAGCACAAATCAAAATATCAAAACCATCACATGTGAAAACTCCCATTCAGCCAAAACCATTGCTAGAATCCTTCCAAAACACTGCTGAGAAAAATAAATTATCCCAGATACAAACAAAATTTCCCTTCAGATTCCTCCTAAGAAGCACGTGTGCTCACGATTCAAACAACTAGCTTCACAATGCTAGAACTAACAATACACGTTTAATGAGCACAAACCATAATAAAATTCAGCAGCCTAATGTCGCAACATGTTGTTAGACATCACCACTTCATAGAATCTTCTGCCTCACTACATCAACAATCCATAGACAAAAACTTCACTCCTCATGTCATGGATAACCAATGCTCTTGCGAAACATAACCAATTTAGCACTAGAAGAGTACACATGAGTGACTCCATACTCTCATGGTAGAAAAATTTATCTTCACACACCTGTTGAAAACATTCTCAAACTGTAAAATTAACCCAGACTTTTACTGATTAGAACACTAGCTCTCTGAGAATACCACCAAGTACTCTGAGTTATTCATACACCAAGGACACACGTGATAATTTTCCTTACAAATCACCACAAGACACACTTGATTCTAAATTTCTCACATATTCTAGAATAAATGCTCTTAGCTTGATTGCTACACAAGTCCCATATTGCCACCATCTTTTACTTGTAATAGAAAAAGCCACCACCTCTACAAGCATTCTGATCAGATCCCCTATCTGACACTCTTCTTCTTCTCTTAGCAATTGTTGGAAAAATTTTTATCTTCAATCATGACATAAGTCATGCATTTCACCACACACTCTAGAGGACAGGGTCAGAAGCTTCATATCATTCTCCATCATAGTTTGAATTGCCACTTCTAAGCATAGTGTAGAATAACAAATTATACAATTACAATCCCAAGCTTCTTCCAAGGATAATCTCCAACATGATGTTACAACATCATTTGCCACAAAAGCTTCTCATCACATAACCCAATCACTATGGTTCTTAAAACATCATCCATATGACTTATTATTTGCATATAAGTCCTTGACACCAGAAGATCTCCAATGACACACCTTCAGCAGCCAATTCAGGTTGTCACACACCAGAGCGCCACAAAGAGAAATAAACTCTCATTAGTTAGCATCTTCTTATCCCAATCTACTCAACAACAGCCACATAGAGAAAAATAAATTCACTACACATCAGACTGTAGACTTGCATCAACACATCAGATACATACTCAACACCCATCAGAGTATTTGTCATCAGTTACATGCACAACCTTATCATACGACAGACAAATACTTACCTCCCGTTAAAGTATTTACCATTTGTAGGATAAGGCTACCTTCTCACACAAGGTAGGACATTTGATTTGACTTTCTTCTTCTGCACACATCTGGCCCCAGCTGATTCTTCTTCATGACAACAAGTCATGACTGCCATTCACATCACAAACTACTCCAGATTAGGTCAATAACTTGACCTTATGCTTTGCCATAAGAAACACAAAATTCCTTGGATGAAGGAGTAAAAACAAACTTTGAGTTGATGTTCCAACATCAGATCTAACATCAGTCTCAATCACATGGACTTGACCATTTACTATGGCTTTGGAGACAATATTCATAGAAGTCCATACACCACTCTTGGAAGGGATGCAAGAGGATCAACCATCAGTAGCTGATCAACCTTTAATACCAGATCAAAATACATGCAGAGCATGCACACCTCAAGAAAATTTCTTCTCATAAGCATAATGTCCAGACCTCATGTCAGACTTTGAGGTGTTAGACGCCATTGTTCTGTACCTAAAGAGGAAATTCCCTCTAACAGGTATCTGGAGTAGACTTCAATAAACATGGCATTGACTAATCATTATATTCCACAAGCATATTGTTCATACTAAGTATGCTGCTCTTATTCTTCCAAAACACAAGGATGCCATTCAATCCTTGCAAAAACAAATGTTCCATCATTTGATGCCACCACATAATTGAACCAATGCTTGAGGAGAAACTTCCCAAAAAATAAGAACTATGATCCTTTGGTTCCACAAAAAACTCCTGCTCCTTACTCCAGACAAAAATCTGAAATGCTCATCCTCGGTGATTCAGATGACACTTCAACAATGTAGACAACAATCAACCATTGAACTCAGGTTGATACATCTCTAATGCTCATAATCTCCATGAAGGAACTTTCCCTTCAACGGGACAAGAGTTTCATGCTATCATAGACTTGATAATATCAAGTTAGAGTAAAGAACCTCTATCTTGTTTAAGAAAAACTTAACCATACATACTAAGAAAAATAAATTCTCAATACAAAGATGTCAAGACATGTCTGAGATTTATTCAAGTTCTTCTAGCTTCAGATTAAGGACTCCCCCTTATTAACTGCTAATAAATACTAAAGGAAATATACATTCTCCCCTCCAATAGTTGTAAATCCTTTAACAAGCCTCCGCGAGAAAATAAAGCATAGCCTCCACACTCCTACTTACTTGGGTCAGAAATAAAGTGAACCAAGAAGTACTCAAAAGGTTGATCATCTCTTAACCAACTCAAATAACACCCTGAGTGCCTCCTTTTCCAGACTAGGAGTAGGTTCCAAACATATGTGATCAATACACATTTGTTTCTCACCCAAAGCATATTCTAAGCCAATCCATTGTCCAATAGGATTCTTGTCAAATTGCCGATGAGATGTTCCATTATCTGGTAGAACATCTTTCCTATACCCAATTAACACATTATTGAGGTTGGTTCTAAAGTCCTTACTTCTCCCAGAAAATAAGAATAAACCTTGATCACCTTAAAGGTCTCCAACAAACTTCCATCTTCCATGACATCGTCAACAAACAACAAGGTCAAGACCACTTTCATAATCTAGCCACAAACTAGGAATATCCCTTTGGAAGCAACAAAAACCAAAAGCTCTTACCACCTACAGAACTTTTTTCATCAATCACATTTGAAAGTGCCTTTATGAGTGGACTTGAGATAAACCTCAAGTATCTTTGGCAACTTTAGCAAGCTAGTTAAAGCTATCCTCCAAGTATCACCACACCATGGATTATGTAACACCCTATTTCTCCAACGGTAAATTAATAAAATCAGCGTAAATTAATTTCTAAAATAAACATCAACAAATAGGATGTCACATCTTCATACATCATACATGTTCAATAAACAGGATACGTAACACAAAATCATACACTTTAGAGTATTAATTTCATTTCATTTATTCACAACGAAAAACATCAATAAATAATTATTATCAACCTTAACATGAGTGGTATTTTTCATCACTCAAAAATCAGCTTTATCATAAGGTAAATTCAAAACAACAAAGTTGCACAAAGTTTAAGCCCAACATAATAAGACAAACGCAAAACCCTCAAGTGTCATGTATCAGAGAAAACATCAACTCAATCTACACAATTGAGGTAACTCTTCAGCGAACCTCAACCCCGAGCTACTTTGGGTCATTTACATGTTACCCACATAGAGGTAACATTCAAATAGAAAGGGTGAGATATCAAAACAATATAAGAGGAAGCATAACAATAAGTAGATAGCAATTCAAGTACAAAAAATTACACTTCTTTACCTCACACTTTTACTCTGTTCGTCATACTATGAGGTACATCATTATTTAATCAAGTACACAGTTAACACATAACATCCATCATACTCCTAGGTGCATAGAATACTCAAACAACACATAACATCCATCATAATATAATACATACTTCATCAATATTCAACAATCAAATTATCAATCACAATATGATACCAAGAGACCGACAATGACTCAATGCATGTGGTACCAACAAGGTAAAACCCCCATCATAATAATTCAAACTTAGGGTAGCAACATCATAACACCAATACAGGTCATTTCTCGCCAATACAGGCCATCGCTCATCAATACAGGTTATCGCTTCATGAATGAATGCGACACTGACATGCAACAACTTAATTTCATATTGTTTATTCTTACCTATCAATGTCATGCTAATAAAGGCTATCACCATCATGATTATCATGCATATCATGTCACACAATCAAAACATTCATGAAACATCATCATACATAATCACAATACCAATCTCATTGATTTCATCATCATATTCAAAACTTCACATTACCTCAAAATACCGGAATAATACCATAATCTGGAAAATCAGCTGATATTGTTTTCCAATTATTTTTATTAGATATGAAATATTTTTAGCTTTTCGTGGGTTCAAATGGCGTTTCAAATGGACACCCGAGTTAAAAGTTATGAAGTTTTCAATTTTACAAAAATGTTGTCCAACACAGTGGTAGTCGATTACTCAATACCACTAACTGGTTACTTCGGAAGTCAGTAGCTCTATTTTTCAAAATCTGCCAGCAGTAATCCGTTACTGCATTATGATAACTAGTTACTGCGTAACACAGTAGACTCTTTTCATCAAATTTCCACGTGGTAGTCGGTTACCACCAGACCAGTAACCGGTTACCACTGTTGCAGAATAGAAAAATCTGCAACTTTTTCAAATGTGATTTTTAACATTTCAACACCAAAATTTCCAGTTTTTCTCATCAAAATTTATCTTTCCATCATTCTAATTATTCACCAACACATGCCTATCGATTCTAACCAAACACATCATCAATTTCACAATCAACCATACAAAAATGCATCAAAACTCAATAATGGGAGAAAAACTCCAAGAACACCAATTAGGGAGAAATCAAAACATACAACCATGCAACCTAAATTCAACCATACCCCATCTTTAGGAAACCCATTATAGTGTTAGAATCCCCTCTTACCTTAGACTTTCATTGATTCTTGATCTCTACGGTGAAATCTCTTGTCCTAACTTCCTAATGCTCTTCTCTTCTTCTCTCTTATACGTTTCTCTTTCTTTGTTTCTATGTACTAACTCTTTTCCCTTATTCATACTCTAATATATCCCAATAATAATATAACCTTGTTAATTAAATAATTATTTAATTATTATCATAAAATAATATTAATCCTAATATTATAATAAAATAATAATAGTAATCTATATTATTCCACACACCCCCGTGATTCTACACTTTTAGCGATACACCACTATAATCTCAACTTCAATAATTTCTAAGACATCTAATTACTAACAAATGCATCACATCACATCATAAAATCCACCAACACATATAAATACACCACATCATCTAATTATTTAATTAAAAACAATTCTAATTAAATTGAAGTGTTACAACTCTCCCCCACTTAGAATATTTTCGTCCTTGAAAATTACCTGATACTAACAACTCCGGTTACGACTATCACTTATTTCCTTCCTTCCAACTCCCACGTACTGTTTTGCATCATTTCAAGTATTACTAACTAACACTCACCTAGTCAACCACCATGATCCCACAAAATTCCTTGCTTTCGGGTTATGAACGCACTGGTTCGTTTCACTCCTCGTCCCATCAAGGATACATAATCTATCACTTCATTACACGAAAAAATCTTCTTAAGCACATAAACGTAACCATAATATCGACAACAGTGACACACACACCAGTACTACAATGCTATGTCTCACCAATCGAACACATAATTTTATACATTCTATTGACATGTCAGCAACACGGAACACATACAAACCCTCCACATACCACTTCGATTCTGGAATATCTGCGGGTTTGTAACATTCCTTCAGGCATCTAACGTTTAACCCTCTACTCCTAATAAGTCATACACGTATAAGGAAGTGTGCCATATTCACGCTTCTGCAACGCCACTCTGATCATTTACCTCAAAGTCACTGTCCTCATTTTGATTCCCGCCAAACATCAAACCTACAAGTTCCACATCTATATTCAGACTCACTTTAGCATCCATCAGGAAATAATGGTTCAATTTTGCATTAGGTTCACACAGAATGGTGAGCAACTAACTTCTTGATAAAACGCCAATTCACTTTACACTTCATTAAATTGGCAAGATAAGTATATCCCATCCGACATGATCCCGTCTACTATCAGTAAGAGATTAAGGGTGATCAGTTCTTTAATTTGTCAATTGGTAGTGGACAAACATAATGGTGGCATAAATCATCATTACCCAACTATAATAGCGTCCTTCACCTTGTGCTCAAAGTTACCTGGGTATAATGTCCAACAATCTCTCCAAGGCTTACAAACGTTTTTCTTAATTTCCTTCATTTCATCCTCGTCAATGATACATAAATGCCAAAAATACATTTCAAAGTCTCATTTACACGCACGCAGCACACATAATTGTTAAGTATATTCTAATACAGGAAAACTACTACACCAATTATAATCCAAATTATTTTGTTCCAAAGGAAGTCTTTATCCAGTTAGAAGACTTTGACCATATCAATAAATCCTTACTCTTTCCTTTAATCTCACATTTGGATCTCATTCTAATCACAATCTCAACAGTACCATTTCTTCATATGGTTGGTGATATAACTCTCCAAATTCTCCATAACTCATGTCTATACTTTTCCGTCATAACCATGATTCTAATCCTTCTTGAATTTATTTTTTTCCTTTCCATCACTTCTCTTCTTCTCACAAGCTATCGTCACTCTAATCATTCTTAATCGGCATAAGTTTCATCTCTATGCACTTATATAATATATTCCCATCCTTATTAATGGCAACATCTCATTCCCTTAGCTCATTCACTAACAACAGCTCTCACTTGACCTCGTCTCAAGCAAACTTCAATAATAACCAATTAATCTCAAAAAGCTTCTTGTCTCCGTAACCAATTTCAGAGTCTCTCATTATAGACCTTTATTCATTTTGGATAGATTCCATAAACATCTTCATTCGAAATAGCATGTTTAAGAAAATCCACCTCCTCAAATCATGATCTACATCTCGACATCCTAGAATACATTTTCTTCCCTTTCAAAACCGTAATTCGAATCATGACATTCAACATTTCCTTTTTCTGACATCATACTAAATCAAAATGCCCTCAATAACCACCGCAACTGACTTATCTAATTATTCGAAATAACTTTACTGAGTTCCAAAAGTTGTCCTCTAATTATCCTCACTTTTCACCCATATTTGAAGATAATATGATCCCAATTCAATTATACTGAGAACATACTCACCTACCAGTGGTCCATCCAATCGTCAATCATTTGAAGTGGATATTTAATTTCAATGATTACCTTAGCACATGTGGATAATCTATATATAATCTTGTACTACCTTCTTCCTTCCTAACAAATAACATCGGAGCTTCTCCAGTAATACACTCGGTCTCATAAATTTCCTTTCCAACAAATTTTCTAATCATTTCTTCAACTCACCCAACTTTGAACTGACATCATGTATGGTGCCATAAGAACAAGTCTGGTACCAAGAATGAGATCAATAGCAAATTTCGTATCTCATCCAACCTCTTCATGTAACAAATAAATTACTTCCATGTTCTGAAACCATTTTTAAAACAAAGTTCATCACGTTAGCTTTCTAACGCTTCAAACGGAACTCAAATCAGACATCCAAAACTCAAGTTATGAATTTTAAAGAATTACAAAATGTTGTAAACTCAGCGGTAACGGGTTACCCTAATGGCGGTAACCGGTTACTCAATCCTAATAACTAGTTACCACTGAACCAGAGTAAAAAAACATATTTTTATGTTATGAAAACCACTTATTTCGTACTCAAACATCCCTAACATCCACATACTTCATCGTTCATGTTCCAAATTATAATTCCTATCTATATGCATCATTATCAATGTTCCAAATCACAAAGTAAACACATTTAGTCATGCAATTACTCAATCATATTGGATCAATCCCATCAATGTCACATCAAATACATCTCAACATTTTCAACACCGACATCGACACCCAATCATACAAAAATATCAATATTCCAATTCTTTTCACAATACTACTAATATCTTTGGGTTTTGACTCTGTCTCGCGATTCAAAAATGCCCAACAACATTAAAGACATTCAAAAACCACTTATATAATTCCAACAAAAAAATTCTCCGCAATTAATTACTCAGACATTACTCTGAACAATGACATCACACACAAAGGTACTCATCACTAACAACATCATGATCAACATGCAGTGTCGAAAACATTATAACCATATGAGCTCCACCTTATAAGAGTTATCCTACTTGCTTAGCTAATGTCCTCAGGGGATCATCAAGAAATTACCAACCTCTTGTATATCTCTAACTATCACATTGCTCTATATCCTCTGAGAATCAACCTTTAATAATTCTCTATTTCCCTCATAGATGCCTCTACTTGACCAATGGACAAGAAACTTGAATTCGTAGAACCTTCAGGCATGAGAATCTGCATTGACTCGCCAAAACACCTCGTAATCACTTGGTTTAATTCCAGATAGTTCACCTCAAGGCTAACATTAAATCAATCTAACATCCCTTTCTAACGACAAATCGCAATTGCCCCCGGGAAGACATTAGGACTCACCCACAATTCGCATATCATTATCCATAAAATTTCCCTTCACTTCTAGAGATGCGAACAACACGGGTACCTAATTATTCCCTCTCAAGGATCCTTCGGCTGACTGTTAGGAATAATTCTCGAATCCAGACTTCCTTCAAAATCATAAAACAACTCAATAGCACTAACATCTTCGCCCATGAAATTCACAATATACTAAACCAATTGTTCACACCTGAATCATCTCAGAGAAGCACAAGCTTTCCCCCCACTTGTTTCAATCTCACTCTTGCAAAGAAGTGATTGGAAAAAAAAGAAATCACGGTCAATGTTTCACACACATGTCGTATACTAGGGAATAACACATCAATCAACAATATTCAATTGTCGAACCACAGACTCAACAACTTGGCGGGACGGACTGACCTGCTCTTATACCATATGTAACGCCCTATTTCCCCAAAGTTAAATTAATAAAATCAAACTAAATTAATTTCTAAAATAAACATCAACAAATAGGATGTCACATCTTCATACATCATACATGCTCAATAAACATGATACGTAACACAAAATTATAAACTTCAAAGTATTAACTTCATTGCATTTATTCGCAGTGGAAAACATCAATAAATAATTATTCTCAACCCTCAACATGAGTGGTATTTTTCATCACCCAAAAATCACCATAATCATAAGGTAAATTCAAAACAACCGAGTTACACAAAGTTTACTCCCAACATAATTAGACAAACGCAAAACCCTCAAGTGTCATGTATCAGAGCATACACTGACTCAATCTACCTAATTAAGGTAACTCTTCAGCTAACATCAACCTCTAGCTACTTCGGATCATCTGCATGTTACCCACATACAGGTAACATTAAAACAGAAAAGGTGAGATATCAAAACAATATAAGAGGAAGCATAACTATAAGTAGATAGCAATTCAAGTACACATAATTACACTTCTTTACCTAACACTTTTACTTCGTTCATCATACTACGAGGTACATAATTATTTAATCAAGTACACAGTCAACACATAACATCCATGATACTCCTAGGTACATCGAATACTCAATCAACACATAACATCCATCATAATATAATACATACTTCATCAATATTCAACCATCAAATTATCAATCACAATGTGATGCAAAGAGACTGACAGCGACTCAATGCATGTGGTACCAGCAGGGTAAAACCCTCACCATAATAATTCCAACTTAGGCAAGCAACATCATAATGCCAATACTGGACATCGCTCGTAAATACAGGCCATCGCTCACCTATAAAGGCCATCACTTCATGAATGCATGCAACACTGACATGCAATAACTTAATTTCATATTGATTATTCTTTCCTATAAATGCCATGCCAATAGCTATTCAAATTATTTTTATTAGATAAGAAATATTTTTAGCTTCCCATGGGTTCGAACGACGCGTCAAACGGACACCCGAGTCAAAAGTTATAAAGTTTTCCATTTTACAAAAGTGTTGTCCAACACAGTGGTAGCCTTACTCAATACCCGTAACCGGTTACTGCCCAAGTTAGTAGCTCTGTTTTTCAAAATCTTCCAGTGGTAACCGGTTACTGTGTAACACATTAGCCTCTTTTCTTCAAATTTTCACATGGTAGCCGGTTACCACCAGACCAGTAATTGATTACCACTATTGCAAAACAGAAAAATCTACAACTTTTTCAAATGCTATTTTTAACATTTCAACACCAAAATTTCCAGTTTTCTCATCAAAATTTATCTTTCCATCATGCTAATTATTCACCAAAACATGTCTATCAATTCTAACCAAAACACATCATCAATTTCGCAATCAATCATACAAAAATGCATCAAAACTCAATAATGGGAGAAAAACCCCAAGAATACCAATTAGGGAGAAATCAAAACATACAAACATGCAACCTAAATTCTACCATACCCCACCATTAGGAAACTCATTATAGTGTTAGAATCCCCCCTTACCTTAGACTTTCATTGATTCTTGATCTCTATGGTGAAATCTCTTGCCCTAGCTTCCTAGTGCTATTTTCTTCTTCTCTTTTCTACGCTCCTCTTTCTATGTTTCTACGTACTGACTATTTTCCCTTATTATTACTCTAATATATCCCAATAATAATAAAAACTTCTTAATCAAATAATTATTTAATTATTATCATAAAATAATAATAATCCTAATATTATAATAAAATAATAATAATAATCTATATTATTCCATACACCCCATGATTATACTCTTTTAGCCATACACCCCTATAATCTCAACTCCAATCATTTCTAAGACATCTAATTACTAATAAATGCATCACATCACATCATAAAATCCACAAAATCACATAAATACACTACAGCATCTAATTATTTAATTAAAAACAGTTCTAATTAAATTAGGGTGTTATAGGTTACACCTCTAGAGAAAAACATATGGCTCTAGCCTCAACACCAGAAACTCACAACACCACCAGGAGTTTTCCATCAGATACATATGCAGCAGAGTATAAAACAAAAAACTCCTCAACAACCTTCAAGCACAACAATAAACTCTTGGGCACAAACACCATAATCCAGGTCCAAGTAAAAAAACCTAGATTTGAAAATAAATCAAACCTATCAAACAACAGCTCGCCACCAAAGCTACATGCCTGATAACAACAGACAAATCCAATACACACCCTGTCATGAACAGTCCATCCTCCACTTCTAAGGACTATTCAACCACAATATGAACTTATCGAAGTTCAAACAACTTTTCAGTAATCACCTTCTTCCTTGCCCATGACCAGAATGTATCATCCCAGGATCTCACCCTGAAACAAACATGATGCCTGCTCTGATACCAATTGAAATTCTGGTATAACAGAACTCATATGTCCTATGACATGTCGAGACATCTGATATGACTTAAAACATATTGGCAAAGTATAAACATATAAAGCAATACTAAAAATTAAATAACACACCAGAATTGTTAACCCAGTTTGGAGAAATTCTCCTACTCTGGGGCATACCAAGCTAGGGACAAGTCCACTATAATAGTATTAACTCGAAGCTAAACTCCCTCGTTTATAACTTCTCAATTAATCACTACACGTTCTATACTTCTATTTAATACTCAAGTAGATATGAAGCCCTCCTCAATCCCTCATCAATCACAGACAACGATTGGATAAAACAGGAAGACACACTTCCATGACGACAAACTAGAAGACACATTTCCATGACAATACCTAGCCAAGACTCTTGACTAAGAAAAAAACTTAGAGTTTCTTAAAAGCTTCCCCTAAGAATAATACTCAACTCATTACCTAAAGGCTTATGAGTGAGAACAGAACCTTAAAACTCAAGGAACACAATCCAACTCACATATCGCGTGAATCACACAAACCAACTCTCCTAAAGAGTGGCAGACAGACCCAACCCTAATGATTACATATTTCTTATTCACATATGGTGTCTTTACCTAGGTTATAATGTTTATACTTATAACCTATCTCCCAACTAGATTTGGGCTTCAAATACCAGCATATCAGCAGTTACAAATCTGTAGAAGATTCTACAACAAAATAGGCCTTTAATCAAATCTTTCCTAAAAAGTCTCCTTATTTAGAAAGTCAATATTATTCAATATTCTTTTTTATTCTTCCATACCTTTAAATCAGCGCCACATAGGATTGCATACTTTTCCCAGAATATTATGCCTCTTTTAAAACATAACAGAATCCAATTGTCCAGCCTAGCTCAGACAGGATGTCATATGACCCTACATAGGACATCTTATCTGACATGTTGCTCCAGATGTTGAAACAATTCAACTTAACATGTTCTTCATAAAATAAGACTTCTTTCTCAAGATATTCTTCATAGCAAGTAATTGTATCCTATTTAACATATTGTTGACTTATTTGTTTACAAAAATTAATGTTAATCCTAAAAATAGAGAACTAACATCCTACGCGTGACTTAGAGCTAGCAGTTGTGGTGTTTGTGCTGAAGATTTGGAGACATTATCTTTATCTTTTTAGCTCTAAATTTGAAGTTTTTAGTGATATCAAAAGTTTAAAGTAATTGTTTGATAATAAAGAGTTAAACATGAGGTAGAGAAGATGGCTTGAGTTGTTGAATGATTATGACTTTGGTTTGAGTTACCATCATGGTAAAGCAAATGTGGCAGTTGATGAGTTGAGTGGAAATTCATTGCATATGTCGATGCTTATGGTTCGAGAGTTAGAAATGATCAAACAATTCAGAGATATGAACGTAGTTTGTGAAGAGAATCCTAATAGTGTAATGTTGGAATATTGAAACTGACTAGTGCCATTCTTGAAGAAATTCTAAAAGGTCAGAAATCTGATTTTAAGTTGGTTGATCAGTTGACCTTGATTAACCAAGGTAAGGGAGGTGAATTCAGAGTTGATGAGAATGGTGTGATGAGGTTCGGAAATAAGGTGTGTGTCTCGGATGTTCCATAACTTAAAAAGAGTATTCTTGAGGATGAACATAGAAGTGGGTTAAGTATTCATCTCGGTGCTACAAAAATGTATCAAGACTTGAAGAAGTTGTTTTGGTGGCCTGGTATGAAAAAGGAATTTGTACAAATATTTTTATGCCTGTTTGACTTATCAAAATTCGAAGATTGAACACCAAAATATTTTGGGTCTAATGCAGCCATTGAACATTCCTCAATGGAAATGAGATTGTATTTTTATGGATTTTGTGTCGAGTTTTCCAAAGACTGCTAAAGGAAATGATTCGATTTGGGTAACAATGGATAGGTTGACTAAGTCGGCTTATTTCCTACTGATGAAAATCAACCATCCTATGGAGAAGCTAGCTGAAATGTATATTGAGGAGATTGTGAAATTGCATGGGATAACTTCGAGTATCATATCAGATGGAAATCTGAGGTTTATGTCAAAATTCTGGAAAGTTTTGTAGAATGCTTTTGGTACTAAGCTGAGGTTGAGTTCTGCATATCATCCGTAGATGGATAGTCAGACAGAGAGGAGTATTTAGTCTTTGGAGGATTTGTTGAGGGCTTGTGTGCTAGAATAATGAGGAGCTTGGGATAGCCACTTTCCGTTGATTGAGTTTACTTATAATAATAGTTTCCATTCTAGTATTGGAATGGAACCTTATGAAGCATTATATGGTAGGAGGTGTAGAACTCCATTGTGTTGGCATGAGTCAGTCGAGAGTGTTGTACTCGGACCTACGATTGTGTAGGAAATGACTAAAAAGATCAAGATGATCCAAGAGCGGATGAAAGCTTCTCAGAGTCTTCAGAAGAGTTATCACGATAAGAGGAGGAAGGCACTTGAGTTCCAGAAAGATGGTCATGTGTGTTTTAGAGTTACTCTGGTAACTGGTATTGGTAGAGCTTTAAAGTGGCATAAGTTTACGCTCTTTTTTAGTTGTCCATATCAAATATCAGAAAAGATAGGTGAAGTGAATTATCGGATTACTTTACCACCATCGCTTGCGAATCTTCATGACGTGTTTCATATGTCTCAATTGAGGAGAAACATTATGAATCCTTCGCACGTGATCCAAATGGATGATGTACAGGTGAGAAATAACCTGACTATATAAGCATCGCCCATGTGGATAGATGGTCGGGAAGTGAAGCAATTGTTGAGTAAAGACATTTCCTTAGTGAAGGTATTGTAGGGAGGAGCAGCTGGCAAAAGTTGGACTTGGGAACTTAAGGATCAGATGAGAGAGTCTTATCTATTTCGAGTGTAAAAGTTCTTTTAGTGGTGGAGAGTTACAATGCCCTAAAATAATTATATTATTTATTTAATTATTTAATTGATTTATCATGAGTATTTGTGATGTAATTGTTAGTATATGTGATTTTTTGATGATTATGATGTATGATGTGATGCTATGTGTGGTATAGGGGAATTTTAGGGATATTGGGTGTTTTAAATAACTTTAGAAAATTAGATTAATTAATTAGAATTATTTTAATTAGTGAAATAGAAATAATACATGATGTAGAAAATATAAGGGGAAGGTGGTAATGTTATGAGGATTAGTGAGGGTAAGATGGGAAGACTATAGAAAGGGTCCAAGGGCTAAACAAATAAAAATGTGTGTCAGTGTTTCATTTTGTGCAATCGTGAAAGTTTTGAAGAAGTGGTGAACGAGAGTTAGGTCATAAGAACTCAGAGGTAGTTTGTAGAATGCGAAGGAGAATCAATTGCTAGCTATAATCTAAGGTAAGGCGGTTATCCTTATTATTATGATTGATATAAGGTTTAGATGTATGTGGGTTATTGGAGTCTTGTGATGATTTGATTATATGATGAATCCTTGATTGAATTAGTGTTAGATTGATGTTGAAATGCCATGAAATAAAGTATATGATGCCTATTAGGATGTTTTGTTGTTTTATTGTGAAAACATGTGACTTATGTGGATTTTAGACTGAATAGGAATTGAAATCGTGTGGAAATTGGGACTGGTGCAGTGCATAAATCGCACATGAAATTTCATGTTTGCGTTGTGTCGCCGAGCGAGCCTGCAACTTCACCGGGTAAAGTGACTTTGCCCTTGACGTAGAGAGCGAGAAGGAAGTGAAGGACCTGTGGGAAAACAGAGCCCTTGAAAAGTGTATGGGTGAAGTGGACTCGCTCCAGCTTCGTCGGGCGAAGCAGAGGCGAGGCTGATCTCGTCGAGCGAGTAAGGAGGTGAAGAAAGGGTGAAGAATTAGGTTCTCCTATAATTTTGTATGGGAAGGTGATTCACCCCAGCGTCTTCGGGTGAGCCACAAGCGAGCAAGCTGCTTTTCCAGGAAAGCCTCTGGCGAGGGGCAGATGGCAGAATCTTTGAAGTCTCATAAATTTAGTTTCTGGGAAACCATTTGACGCGCCGTTTAAAGCGTTGGAAAGCTAACTCGATTATCTATAATTGTGTGGGATATAATGGGTATTATGATGTATTTTCCAGTACCTATGCTTGATAAATTGGATGATTCTATGATTGATTTATTATGATGTATGTGTAAATGATAAATTGATGTTGTTATGATGATGTGATGATGTATTATGAAGTGTTTAAAGTTGTTATGGTAAATGAATTTTATGATTGCATGATTGATATGTATACATGCGCCCGAGAAGATAATATTATGATGGTTACATGAATAATGATGCGTTTTGACTAGCCGTGGTAATGTTTTTATTATGTTGTTGTGCATCATACATTTATGTCATATGTTAGGAATTTGGTCCAGTGATGTTGTTAGGAAGATTAGTCCAGTGATGTTGATAGGACATTGGTCCAGTTATGGCCTCAATCCTATAGTGTGGATTGAGTGCAATATTATGACGTGCTCCAGTTTCAAGCAGGAATCGATCCTATGGTGGGGATCTTTGGGGGAAGAAGACTTGGTCATCAGTGAAGTTTTGGTACAACATGCATGAGTCAATGATGTTGCATCATATTATTTGTGACATTGCATAATGATTGATTAAGTGATGTTGATGATGTTGTGATCTAAGTGGTGTTTGATGATAGATGTCAATGTGATGTTATAATGATATAATTGATGTATATTGATGATGCAAAAGTGTGAGTATAATGTATGAAGTATGATGATATATGGAAATCCATGATGAATTGTTGTTGTACTACTACATTTGTTCCATATATCTTTTATAATAATTTGTGATTACTCATCTTTTCTGCTTAGAAATGTTGCCTCTACACATGGGTAACTTTCATGGTATTTATGTTAATTGAATTATGATACATGAATGATGAAGTATGATGAAGTTTCTATGAAGTATTTTTAATAAATATGTTTTGAAACTATGAATTCCACTGCGAGTAGTTGAAGTGCTATAGTTGGTACCAATGAGGTATTTGTTATAAATGATTTTGAAAACCTGTGTTACGGAGCAGAATGCTAACTATATGATGTTATGTGAAGATGTGATACCCTTTTTGATGATTTTAATTGAATTATTTCTGTAAATTATATGTGAAACATATGTGGGTTTAGAAGGGTGTTACACACGTCATCCATCTAAATCACATGAGATGGATCGGAAATGTACTTTCGAAGTTGTGAAACATGGAACACGTCATGCAAATTCAAAAGATTAGCTGGTAAGGCCACCCTATAAGCAACAGTTCCCAGTTTGTCCAAAATATGATACTGACCGATAAACTGAGGACAAGCTTTTTCAATTTCAATGTGCGCCCAATACCAGTCACTGGTGTGACTCTCAAGAATACATGGTCTCCCTCTTGAAACTCAAGGTCATTCCTCCTTTTATCATGGTAACTCTTCTTCTTACTCAATGGAGCTTTCATCTTTTTCCAAATTAACTTCACTTTCTCTGTAGTTTGTTGGACAATCTCATGTCCAAGCATCACATTCTCACCAGATTCATACCAACACAAAGATGGTCTACACCTCCGACCATACAATGCTTCAAAAGGTGTCATCCTAATGCTGGAATGAAAACTATTGTTATAAGTAAACTCTATTAGTGTAATATAACCATCCCAAGTACCTCCCGCTCAAGGACACAAGCCCTTAACAAATACTCCAATGATTGAATAGTTCTCTCCGTTTGGCCATCCGTATGCGGATGATATGCAAAACTCAATCTCAGCTTAGAGCCCAGCGCATCCTGAAAACTCTTCCAAAAGCTTGAAGTAAATCTCGGATATCTATCAGAGACAATACTCAATGAAATCCCATGAAGCTTCACAATCACAGGGATGTAAATCGTACCAACTTCGGTACTGGAAAACTGATATTAATCAGAATGAAATGAGCCAACTTTGTCAGTATATCAACTATCACCTAAATCATATCATGTCCTCTTGGAGTACTCGGCAACCCTGTCACAAAATCCATTGATATATTATTCCACTTCCATTCTGAAACATCTAGTGATTGCATCAATCCTGTAGGTTTTTGGTGCTCAACCTTTGACTTTTGGCACGTCAAACAAGGATATACGAATTGTGCCACTTCTCTCTTCAATCTGGACCACCAAAATATATTTTCAAATATTGATACATCTTAGTAGCCCCCAAGTGGATACTTAAGTTGCTTTGATGACTCTCTTCTAAAATCATCTATTTCAACTCAGGATCATCTGGTATAAAAATTCTACCTCGGAACCTCACCACTCCCTATTCATCTACTTTGAAATCACTTTCTTCAGCCTGATTACTCAAACTCATTAAATCTATAAATTTAACATCTAACTTTTGGCTTTTGTCGTAACCGGCTTAAAAATATACGAGTCGCCACCACTACTTTTTATCCTATGAACGGGAAATAATGGATAACCCTTATTTGGTTTAGAGATTCTAAGTTTGCAAGTTTGTTAGACAAAGGGAAGGTGTTAGGCACCCTTCATCTCCCTTGATCTCAAGGGGCATCCTATTTTAGGTTCTAGGGTAAATCGGGAATTTCTATTTAAAAATTAATATTTTCATATGTTTGAGAAAAGGATTTAATTTTTTTAATAGCAGGACTCGCCTTGGTTTTAATCGAGTGCCTATGTATCTCCTTGTGAAGAATCAGAGTCTAAATTCCTAGTTCGTATGTGTTTGATTAGTTTTTTTTATGGATTGTGTAAATGCTTTCGTGGTACCCTCAAACCTTGTTTGAGTTTGAAAATAGTGTAGTCGTACACGAAGTTCGCAGTTAATCTTGAAAGTAGATCCACAATACTTTTTTAAAAATAATATTACATTTGAATTATGTTTGTGAAAAACAAGTTAAGTTTGATAGGTTAGCTATATTGAATGCAAGATGCAATTTTGAAAATATTTGAATGCAATTGAAATTAGCAAGAAATGTTTGAGAAATAAAAAAGACGTTAGTATTTTTATAAAATGGTTTATATTTATTAAAAATATAATTATTCATTTATCAAAATAAATTTTATACTTTTAATAATGATAAGAAAAATTATTTTTAATCCAAATGATGATAAATGTGATGTAGAAAAGATGTCCAAAATGATTAAATGTATAAATAAATAAATTTTTTAAATATATAAATAAATATAACAATTAAATAAATTAAATACATTAAATTAAATAAATAAAATAAATCAATGAATTATTAGTTTAAATAAAATAGGGGGTGTAAATTTCTCAATCAAGTAATTACTGGGGTGTCTTAATAGAAAGGGGTTAAGCCCGAATATTTATTTTATTCCAATACGCCAGGGGGTGTAACTTTTAGTTCAGCTAAGCAAATAGGGTGTGCGAATAGAACGAGCTTGGCCCAAAATAATTTTATTAAATCTGTTAGTCTGTTTGTGGGGAAGTGTATATGTTATGATGTGTTAGCAAGATCAGAGCCATCTGATTCAAATCGAAGGGCCACCAGATATTAATTTTGGAGCACCGATCTTAAGTATAACCAACAAACAACTATGATCAAGCGTTGACTGAGAGACAATGTTATTTTATGTACACGGAGAGACGGAAGTGCTATATATTCATTTTTCTTCAAAACTTCTCACTTTTTTCTTTCCTCCATCTCTCTCTAAGTTTCTCATTATACAAAACTTAGAGAGTAAGAGGCTATGATCTCTCTAAAATATCCCCTCAACGAAAATCGCCCCTCCGACTGAGCCACCACTAATCCTCCATTCTAACCCAGTTCTCCGATTGAACTTCAATCTGGAACTTCATCCAAAAACCCAGACATTCGTTCTAACCCGAGAATCCTAGGTAGCGCCACTGTGGGCGGTCGTTGAGGTCGTCGTCATAGATGAATGTTCGTCGGGAACATCATCTAACCTAGAAAGTATAAGAAACCTAACCCTAAGGTGGATGAACCCTAACCCTTACGAGGAACCCTAACCCTAGAGTTTTTCAAATATTCAAATTAAACCCCAAATCCTAGAGATCAAATAATACAATCATACACGCAGAAAAACCCTAAGCGAGGTGATTAGGCTTACTTGAATTACAGTGATACTGGTCGTAATTTCTTTGATTCCTTCTCCCGTTCTCCTTTTGGTCTCCTTATATCTTTTACTTGCAGGTACCGATTAATGGGGTCAAGCTCAAAAGGGGTTAGGGTTCTAACATGAACCCTAATCCTTTTTTGGATGAAGAGCTTTGGTGAGGGCGGCGAATGTACAACAACAAGGGTTTTTATCCAAAAAATTTCCTCCTCTTTCTAATTAACTTAGGGCTTAGTTTATATCTTAGGGTTTAGAACAAATTAGGGAATAGTTTAAGTTGATTTGTAGTTTCGAATTAGATTGATTATGATGCATGTTAGATTGATACAATTAGAGATTCAATTGTAAAATTAGTTAGATTCAAATTTGATTTAGTAATTATGGTTTTGATTTTAATGAACTTAGATTGTATTAGTATTTGTATTCATAAATCATCATCAATAAAAAAATCATTTTTTTGCAATATTTGATTTCATTGATGTTTTTTCTGGATTTGGGCTTTAGATGACTTAAGAAGAAGAACAAAGCTCAACACTAAAATTAGTGTTTTCAAACCCCTATATACTTTAGTCAACGAAACCAGAGAAAGAATTAAATAACAAAATAAAATATATAACATATTAAAAATTAATAAGATGAATAATAATAATAATAATAATAATAAAGAACAAAATACTTAGACACTAATATTGACTTTGATCAACAACCCAATAATAATAAGACTAAAATAATTTAATCTAATTAAGTTGGTATGAGCTTCTCAAATTCTTAATGGGCCATTAGACTTATTTGATAATTGTGAAACACACACCCCTTCTTTGATAAAATTATAAACACCCATATTTAGAAAGAATATCCAAAAAAATGTAAAATAAATAACCTATATGATATAAATGCAAATGAACACTAGAATACGATTTTATAGTAACACACCAAAATTAGTAGGAAATGAAATGAATTGATTATGAATACCAATACGAGAAAATTTGGTATATGACAGCTGCCCCTATTTAATTGCTCTTCAATTGAAGGTGCGAGAATACGAAGTTCTCCCATATTTAGATCGGAGGGTTATTAAATAATGGAAGACCCCAAAATTTTACCAAATGATTTGTAAGACATAAACTATACAATAAACTAAACACTAAATAGACAATGATGACACAGTTAACTCATCAATGCCTGGAGCATGAACATAAATGACCTGGATATGACAACCCGGATAACTGTCAACACTTGGAAAAAAGTAATCGTGGATTTCGTGTATTTACCACAACCTAGGGGGTAAATAACATGGGTTTTGAAAATAAATAACCTATTGCTGCTTTAAGACTGATGCAACAAGTTATATTACAGTTATTGCATATTTACCACAACCTAGAGGATAAATAACGCAACTTTGATAACTCATTGTTGCTTCGAGACTAACACAATGAATTATTTTGCAGATTCTCACACATATACCTCAATCTAAGGGGTAAACAATATGAGTTTTTGAAAAATAAATTACTAACACTCCTAAACTAACATAGTAAGATATCATCATAGATTCACAACATTTATCACAACCTATGGGATAAACGACACAAGTTTTGAAAATAGATAACTTATTGTTGCTTTGAGACTGACGCAACGAGTTATATAGCAGATTATGCACGTCTACGACAACCTATGGGGTAAAAACATGGGTATCAACTCTACCTACGCTAGGGGACTAATAGAGTTAGGTCTGGTAACAAACTAGCTAAAGCTTCGAGACAAACATAGCCAGTTGTAATGCATACTTGCATATTTATCACAACCTAGGGGATAAATGATATGGATTCGATGTTTGAAATTTGAAATGTTGAACTTGAATAATTAGATCATGGGTATCATTCGTAAATATACCGCCTAGTGTAATTCTTGGTTCGCAGTACCTCTAAATATTGTATATGTTCTCAACCGAAATATTTGTAAAAGTGTGAATATTGATAAGATTTGAATTTTTTATTCGCACAGATAACTTAGATGATGATAGGCCCAAAGATATTTCATAGTAGTCTTGGTCTATGAAGTTTGAAAATTCAATGTATGATTGTCATGTATATACAAGATGCCCAATGGAAATTAATTATATGCTTATGACTCTCAAAGTTATGTGTGTAGTTCGTATGTATACGCACCAAATGTTTATGAATGTTTTTGATAATTCTCTCCTTTTAGACCATTGGTTTTCTTTGAGTAACTAAATTCCCAACATTGTCTGGTATAGATTGTGGTATCTCCTATTTGATTTGTATTTTGATAATCGTGTCGTAGTTGTAGGTATGGACGTAGGCGTGGACGTAGGTGTGGACGTAGGCGTGGATTTCTTTTGAAGTTTCTCTAACCAAAATACTTTTGATGTTTTGTGAAATGCTTTTATTTATTGTCAAATCCCCAAAATAATTTCAATGCAGTATTTACCAGAAATAAGTGTAGTATTTCACAAGCAAGTCGGAAAAAATAAAAACATAATTGAAATAGAATTGAAAAATAAATTATTTTATTAAGTAGAATGCCTTTGAATAGGCGAGAGTACAAGATGCAATTCCTAAAAAGAGGTAATTACAAAAAGTTTTAACAAAATTATAAATGGCAATGAAAATTGATAATTGATCTTGTTATTTCTCCAATGTCCTTTGTTAGCTCCAATCTCCTTTGCTTCTGAAAAAGATTATTCAAATTAATCCTTCCCCTTCGTAGTCGTAGTGTTGAATTTTCGAATCGCAGTCTATTTGTTCATTTCTTGAATAAAATCCCTAACTTTTGTCTGGATCTCCCTTTCAGGTTTTCAATCCACTAGGATGATAATTTTGCTTATATGTCCCTAATTTTTTCCTGGATCGCCCTTTAGGGTTTTCAATCCATCAGGACGCCTTTTTTGCCTAAGTCGATTGTTTAGAGTTTCTACTTAGAGGGCCTTTTATACATAGTATTTTTTACTGTGTCGAAATTCAGAGGATGTGGTAATTCTTCCCCATCCATTGTTATGATGATAAGATCTCCTCCGGATAATGTTGTTTTAACCACATACGGGCCTTTGTAGTTAGGTGTCTATTTAGCACGTGAATCTAGGTGAGTTATTAGAATCTTCTTGAGAACTAGACCCCTTCTTTGAATACTCGAGGACCAACCTTTTTATCGAATGATTTCTTCATATGCTTTTGATACAACTGACTGACATAAAGCCGTTAAGCGTTTTCCTTCAATAAGGTTGAGCTGATTAAGCCGGGTCTGGACCCATTATGATTCTTCAATCTTTGTTTCCATTAGAAATTATAGTGATGATATCTCTACTTCAATAGGGAGTACAGTCTCCATGACATAAACAAGAGAGAAGGGCGTTGCACTTGTCGAAGTACGTACTGAGGTGCGGTATGTAGAGCAAAGGGAAGCATTTTGTGCCAATATTTATACGTCTTCACCATTTTCTGAATGATTTTCTTGATATTTTTATTGGCAACTTCAACGGCCTCGTTCATCTTGGTTCAGTAAGGTGATGAATTATGATGCTCGATCTTGAAATCATCGCATAACCCCTTCATCACTTTGTTGTTCAAGTTGGACCCATTGTCTTTAACAAATTTTCTAGGAACTCCATATTTGCATATAATGTTCTATTTGATGAAGTAAATAACCACTTGTCTTGTGACATTTGCATAAGATGCAACTTCTACCCACTTGGTGAAATAATCAATGGCGACTAGTATGAATTGGTTTCCATTATAAGCCTTTGATTCGACCATTCTTATCATATCAATTCCCCACATCAAGAATGGCCATGGTGAACTGAGAAGATTCATAGGAGTCGGTGGTACGTGCAGCTTATCAACATAGATTTTCCACTTGTGGCATGTCTTCATATAATGGTAACTGTCAGCTTCCATCATTAGCCAATATTAACTTGCTCTTAAGATTTGTCTATCCATGGCATGTCCATTTGTATGAGTCCCGAAGATTCCTTCGTGGATCTCTCTCATGAGTGTATATGCTTCATGTTTCTCTAGCCACCCGAGTAACACCATGTTGTAGTTTCTTTTGTATAATACATCACCATTTAAAGAACTTCGCAACGATCGGTCTTTTCTGAGTAGTTTGAATATAGGCTTGCAAGTGGCAATTAGGTGTGATATGAACCTTGAGATGTAGTTTAATGGTCCTAAGAAACCATATACCTCTTTTTCTATTCTTGGAGCTGGCATTTCTTGTATGACCTTCACCTTGTCGGGATCCACTTCAATACCTCATTGGCTTTAAAGAAAACCAAATAGTTTACCCTACATGACACCAAATGTAAATTTGTTTGGATTCAATCTCAGTATGAATTTTCGTAGACATTCGAATAATTTCTGTAAGTGATTAATGTGATCCTTCTCTGTGTGAGATTTGGAAATCATATAATCCATGTATACCTTGACTTTTTTATGGATCATGTCATGAAATAACGTGACCATTGCTCGTTGATAAGTTTTCCCAATGTTCTTTAGACTGAAGGGTATAACTTTGTAATAGAAGATGCCCCAAGGAGTCGTTAAAGTAGTTTTTTCCATATCCTCGGGTGCCATCTTAATTTAATTATATCCTGAGAAATCATCCATGAAAGAAAATACTGAAACGTGAGTTGTATTGTCCACCAAAACATTTATGTGAGGTAACGAGAAATCATCTTTAGGACTTTATTTATTTAGATCTTGACAGTCCACACACATGCATACTTTTTCGTCTTTCTTGGGTACCGGCATGACGTTAACTATCCAAGGTGGATAATCTACCACGGCTAAGAACCCTGCATCAAATTGCTTGAAGACTTTTCTCGAACTTTGTAATACATGTCTGGACGAGTTCTCTTGAGCTTTTGTCTGACTGGAGAATAACCTTCTTTGAGAGGTAGTTTATGCACCACGATATATGTATCCAAACCTGGAATATCTTTGTAAGACCATGAAAATATATCTAGGTACTCATGTAGGAGCCTGATCAACCTTTCTTTAACATTTTCCTCCAAATTTGCACCTAACTTGATCTCTTTTGGGTAATTTTCAGTCCCAAGATTTATGGTCTCAACAGATTCATGGTACGGTTCAATGTTATATGCTTTATTCTCTAGTAACCTCGTAATTTGTCAAAGAGTTCAAGATCTTCCTCATCTTCCTCTTCAGTTTGGTTAATTGGTGCATCAAAATCATATTGGATCGTAATAGTATCATTATCGGTGAGTTTTGGTGTGGATCTACACATTTTATCATGTTTTGGTGCTTTTTAGAATGAGAAATTGGAAAATGCGTATGGAGAAACAATATTTCCATTTTGAAAAATAGTAAAATAAAATAGAAATACATGGATCTCAATTGATTGTAAAACATAACTTTTATTAATTGAAAATACTGTTTAAAAAAAATTGGGTCCCTCACAAGCTACCCCTATGCCTCGGGCGGGGCATTGGTTCTTTTAAAAACAGAAAAATTACTTTGGAAAGAAAAAGACCTTTGGAATCTCCAAAGTTGTCCAATTCTTGAGTGAAGGAAAGAAAAACACAAGAAAGGGGGTTTGAATTGTGGTTTTCAAAAATTAAGACAATATAACATGATGGTTATCCTGGTTTTCTTGAACTCGAAGCTACTCCAGTCCACCCATCAAGGTGATTTCGCCTCTCTCAATCGAGGTCTTAATCCACTAATAAATGATGATTCCAAATCACGAAGACAATCGTCAACATCTTCTTGAGGTCAAACCATAACTTGTTTTCTCAAGGAAATACAATTCTTAACATTTACACGATGTGTGTACAGATGCTTCTAACAAGCTATATCACAACTATGATGTTTACATAAATTATAGCAGAAAAAATAACTTAAGAGATAAAAAGATATGAGAATGTTTATAGCGCTCTTTATTTGTATGTGTGAGAGTTGTGTCTATGATTCATCTTCTTAGTTCCCTTTATATAGAAAAGGTTCAAAGATCTGTTGGAGACATATATGCTTAATTTTGAAGGTTGATGATTTGAGGTTTAATATCCTTTCCAAAAATACGAATGTTGTTCCCAGTCATAACGTTTTAGCCGTTACTTTCTTGATTCTATATTGATTGTCATTAATGTGATGTTGGATCTACAAACCTTTAGATTAATCAAAACTTTGAGTGCTTAGTCTCAGAACTTCAATTTGATGAATATGTTGAAACTTCTTTGTTCTTTCAGAACATTCTTATCAGAGTATAACTGGAAGCTTGGTGCTTCAAAAGATTTACTTATGTATCATAACTTATTTTACTGGCATGTCACTTTTAGTTTCTCTTCTGAGCTTCTTATAAGCATGTTCTCTTGAGAGCTTCATATCTATTTATTCACATCATTATCTTCTTAGCTTTCATCAGAACTTCTTTGTAAATTCAATCAAACAATTAGAGTGCATAATTGTTCTTCCGAATAATTATGTATTTGTTATCATCAAAACTATGAATTAGATGTAGAACCAAACTATGTTCTAACAATCTCCCCCTTTTTGATGATAACAAAACTTACATATTTTGACGAACAATTTTGTAACTTAATAGTAAGAGATATTATTAGAGTCTCCCCTTAAGTTGAATACTCAGATACAACAGAAATAGATTATGAATAGAAACTTCCCTGAAGATGTTTACTCATCAAATGTTGATCATAGCATATGATGGAACATCTGAGAAGTCTATGTGGAAGGTTGGTAATGCATACCACAAGTTTAGAGTGAAGACTATTTCTATAAACTTTCAGAATCAGAAGTTACGTTATATTGAAATGTTTGAGACTTAGTTCAGAACTGTTATATCAAAATATTTTCACTTCTCCCCCTTTTTGTCATAAATCAAAAATAATAATGAAAACATAGAAAAACATAACACCGTGACAACAAAAAGTCATGTATTAGAACCAAAACAATCATACAGAAGATAAGCAACAACAAAAAAAACATCAAAACATCAAAAAGATAAATAAACAACTAGATCTAAGGTTGTGGAGGCAGAAGGCATGTGAACAATGCTTCCAGAAGGCCTTTGATGTGAGTTTTATCTTCTTCTTGCTTGTTCAATATTCCCTTAGTCTCTGTGTTGGTTTCATCTTGTTTATCCAATCTTTCCCTAACAACTTTATTCTCTTTCTTCAACTTATCAAGGTTTTCAACATGAGAGAAGTTGGGGCCGTTTCTTCAATAGTTACATTCGCAGAAGATTCTTCAGGTGACTTTCCTTTGTCTTTGTAAATGACCTGAGGTTGAGGTTCAGGAGATGGTTCTCGAACTTCTGGTTTTTGTGGAGATTCCTATGGAGCATTATCTAGTTGTAGAAGAGGTTTATTTTCCCAGAGTTTTAGAACTTGATCCTTGAAGACATTTAGTTGATCATAGAAGTTCTTCTGAGCATACTCATAACTTAGTTCCTTCAGCTTGATAGATTCATAATTAAACCATTTTCTGAACTGGGTCTAGAGGGAGTTAGAAGTAGCTGGGTTGAGATTATTGATGCAAACCTGATTCATAGTATTGACCCATTCCCGCATTTCTGTTTCAAAATCCAGCAACAATTTACCAACATCTGGTTTGGTTGGTTTTGGTTTGGGTTTTGGAACGACTATTTTCTAAGAGGAATTAATTATTTTGTCCAAGGCCTGCTGATCAACTACAATTCACATATGATCTTCTGATTGTTCTATAGGAGTGTGATGATCTGGGGAGTTGTAAATGGAGAGAGGTGAGTTTGGTGTTAATGTATTTGGAAAGGGAGTATCTTGGATGATATGGATGTTGTGTGATTGAGGGATGATGATATTTTATGGTTCAGAGTTATTGAGAGGACAAGTTATGCCTGGTATTTCTAGTGTTGTTTCATGCATTTGTTGTTCAGAGACAACATTTGGATTTTCAGGTTGGGAAGCATTAATGTATAGATCATACTAATCAATATCAAAAATAACTTGGCAAAATTCTAGCTGAGGTTGAGCAGTAAAGGTAAAAGAGGGATTAATCAGAGTTTGATTAGTGGTTATGGTGAGGTCAATGTCAAAGTCATCAAAGGTTTATGGTGAGGGATGTTCAAAAAGTTTTGGAGATGGAGAAGGTTCATATGTTGATAAAAGTACTGATTAAACAACAAAAATGAAAGAAGAGGTACCTTGTTATTTGCAGCTTTTGGAGTCTTGTTAGAAGTTCTTTCACCAGCAGCTTACCTTTTCATCGACATTCTGATGAGTACCACTAGTTATTGAGGAAGATTATGAATGTTAATATCAGCAACAGTTCCATCCTTTTTGCAGGCATCCAGATATCTCACAATGACTACTGGAGGATCTTCTTGAGTGAAAAGGGGAAAGTCATCCCGAGGAATTCTTCTTGTAGAGATAACTTCCTTTACAATTTGGGTTGGGTATTTCTTGATGTGATCTCTAATCTTAATCTTCTTGAGGTTTTTGGTGTTGAGGGTTTTTCCAATGTATGTTTCCAGCTCACTTACTTGTTGAGCTTCACGCAGATGTTCTATCAGCCTATTTTCAATCAGAATATCTGAGATCAGCCTTCCCGATGGAATCCAATCTCTTTTGGTTTTCTCTTCTTCACTTCTTTCCTTGACTATGCTCTTCGAATAATTTAACAGAAGGTATGGAAGGTTGATTATGACATTGGTATCAATGTAATACAGAAGATATTGTTGATCAATGTTGATGTAGTCAAGAGAACTTGTTGGTTTTCTGTGATTGATACATCTCAGAATGATTCTAGCCCAAATTTTGAGGTAGTATTTCATATATTTAATCTTGTTGGAGTGCAGTCCAGAAACAAAAATCTCTTGAGAGACTTTGTTTAGATCAGATCCTTTTTTTGCCATGTCGTTACACTTGACTCTGGCTCAATCATGTCCACTAAGAGTTACAATGATTTTCTCAATGATGATGATCTTCTTCCCCATTACAAATGAAGTAACTTAAAGATTTGATACTTTTGCATGAATTTAGAATTCCTTAATCAGTTTTGGGAAAATTGGACCAACCAACCTATCAAAATTTTTTTTCCACCCTTGAAATTCAACATCAGGAACAAGATCATACCCATTTTCTTGAATACTCTTTAAATCTACCATAAGTTTACAAAGAACTTCAAGGTTCTTGACCGATGTGATGAGGGTTCTTTGCGGTTCAGTGTATGAACGAGATCTTGTGAAGTGTGTTGTTGAGAACAAGAACACATTAATCATGGGTTTTAGGGTTTTAGAAGAGAAGAGGGAGAAAAAGAATTGTAGAGAAAAAGAGTGTGTGAAGGTAATGGTGAAAAGTGTATGTGAGAAAAGTGAATGAATAGGCAACAAAGAAAAACATGAAATTAATTACAATTAAAAAAAATTAAACATAATGATTAAAATCATTAAATGATTTCTGACACGGGATATGCGTGAAGATATTCAAAACAGTTACCGATGTGAATCGCGTCTCAAAGCATCAACTCAAACGTTTTGGGCAACCAGCGTGTGAACATGTGTTCAATCTCAGAGATTGACATTACGTTTTGGGTTGACAGATGTTGATATGGTGAACTGTTGATACTATCTTAAAATGAAACATTTTTGTCTTACATTCAGTTCTTCTATATATTTTCTGAGTCAATCTTCCTTCTTACTTCTAAAGAACTATTGCTCAGTTTGTTCACAAAATAAATATGAGAATATTCTGAAGGTTAAATATGTAGAAATTTAATATCTTTTCATTCTGGACAGGGTTCCATACTGAGATGTTTCATAATGAAACTGAATCTATCTTCAACAAGGGGTTTTGGAAAAATGTTAGCCCATTGATGGTCTGTATCTATAAATTTTAAGAAAAGAATCCCCTTCTGAGTATAGTCCCTAATGAAATGATGTTTGATTTCTATATGTTTAGCCCTAGAATGTAAGATAGAATTTTTAGAAAGACAAATAGAAGAAGAATCATCACGGAGGATAGGAATGTTACTCTCATATATATGATAATCTTCAAGTTGACTCTTCATCCAGAGCATCTGAGTATTGCATCCAGTTGCAGCTATATATTCAGCTTCAGTAGTTGATAGTGCTATGGTGGATTGTCTTTTGCTGGACCAAGATATCAAGTTGTCTCGTAGAAACTAGAAGCTTCCAGAAGTGATTTTTCTTTCTATTCTATCTCTAGAAAAATCAGCATCGCAATACCCTACCAATTTGTATTCTTTGATTTTCTATAACATAGACCAAGATTAGTAGTACCTTTCAGATACTTGAAAATTCGCTTAACTACTGTTAAGTGAGACTCTCTAGGATCTGATTGTAATCTAGCACATAAACAAATGCTAAATAGAATATCAGGTCTCGAAGCAGTTAAGTAAAGGAGAGAACCAATCATACCTCTGTAGAGCTTATGCTCTACTTTTTTACTTACCTCTTCCTTTTCTAGAATGCATGTAGGATGCGTTGGAGTTTTGGTTGGCTTACTTTGTGACATGTCAAATTTCTTCAGAAGTTCTCTAATATATTTACCTTGATGTATAAAGGTTCCTTCTGGAGTTTGATTAATTTTAATTCCCATAAAGAACTTAAGTTCTCCCATCAGACTCATTTCAAACTCTTCCTGCATAGACTTTGAAAATTCTTTGCCCAAGGCGGCTTTAGTGGACCCAAATATAATATCATCTACATAAAATTTATAAACCAGAAAATCATTTTTAAATGTTTTATAGAATAAGATTGTGTCCACTTTCCCTCTGGTAAACTCTTTTTCTAACATAAAGATACTTAGTCTTTCATACCATGCTCTGGGAGCTTGTTTCAGACCATATAATGATTTTTTAAGTTTATAAACATATTCTGGATGTTTTGTATTTTCAAAACCAGGGGGTTGGTGCACATAAACTTTTCATCAATATAACCATTTAAAAATGAACTTTTGACATCCATCTAATAAAGCGTGATGTCATTATTTACAGCAAATGAAATTAAAAGTATGATAGATTCTATCTTGGCGACTGGAGCAAAGGTCTCAGTATAGTCTATCCCTTCTTGTTGACTTTAACCTTGTGAAACCAGTCATGCTTTGTTCCTTGACAACTTCTCCTTGTTAATTTAGCTTGTTTCTGAAGACCCACTTAGTTCCAATGATATTGAATTCTTTTGGTTTCGGAACTAGATCCCATACATTGTTTCTTGTAATTTGATTAAGTTCTTCCCACATTGCAAGTATCCAATCATTGTCTTGAAGTCCTTCATCTATGGAGGTTGGTTCTATCAAAATACCAATCCCATAAGAGACTCTTCAACAGTTTTAAATGTATATCTTGTTCTAATTGGATCATTCTTCTTTCCCAAAATCAGATCTTCAGAGTGTGTTGATCTGCTTCTTGGCTGTCTTTTTTGAATGGATTCTTCAGATGTTCCTATAGCATTAGTATTGATTGTACTTATGTCTTTTTCTACATTTGTCTTGGTATCTGAGCTTTTGTCTTCAAAAGATATGTCTCCAGTACCTGTAATTTGAACTTCTATATCTGCAAAATTTTCAACTTGGTTTGACTTTTGAGAGCCAAACTTATCATTAAATCTAACATTAATGGATTCTTCCACAATTTATGTTTCTGTGTTATATACTTTATAGCCTTTTGAGCGTTCAGAGTATCCTAACATGAAGCACTTTTGTAACTTAGAATCAAACTTGTTCAGATGATCTTTGGTGTTTAAAATATAACAAGTACATCCAAATGGATGGAAATAAGAAATGTTGGGCTTTTTGTTCTTCCACAGTTCATATGGATTCTTTTCCAGAATAGTGTATGAACAAGATTTTGTTCTACAATATTATCTGAGTTTTGATGATAACAAATGTGTATGTTTGCATGGACAATTTTGATACTCTAATGTTTGTTGTTGTTGAGTATTTAACAAATAGGTTATGCTTTTGATGGATGGTGTGGCCAAGACATTAGAAGAGAATTACTTCCGCTTCTGCACTACACAATTTCTGTTGAATAGTAGCAAGATACTCCTGAAGGCCCTAAAGTGTAAGATCTAGTGTTTGTCTAAAGAAACCAGTCACAAGATCTGAAGACAGAAGTTATTAATTAAGTTCATATGCTGAAGACTCAAGCTTCTAAAGACAACATGTTCTAAGGAAATAGTCAAAAGATCTGAAGACTCAAGTATCTACTAAAGTCTAGATGCTAAAGACTCAAGTTTATAAATATCACATGTTCCAAATAAAAAAATTTAGAAGATCTGAAGAAAAAGTTTCTACTGAAGTTCAGATGCTACAAACTTAGTTTCTAAAAGACAACTTGTTTTAAGAAGACAAAGTTAGAAGATCTGAAGACAGTTTCTACTAAAGTCCAGATGCTGAAGACTTTTGTTTCTAAAGACCCAAGGTTCTAAAAATAAGGATTCTTAAATAACCAAGTGTTAAATATTCTAAAGACGAAAGGTCTGAAATTCCAAAAGACTTGAAGTTCTAAAGGTCCAAGGTTATCTACAACGGGTTCTCAAGACCAAGTGCTGAAGACTCTAAAGACGCGGCTCTTAAGACTCTGAAGACTTGAAACTCTTCTGATCCAATGTTCTCTATAAGGGTTCTAATAACCAAGTGTTGAAAACTCTGAAGATGCAATTTTGAAGATTCTGAAGACTTGAAGTTCTGAAGACCTTATGTTATGTTCCTACTTCTAAACTCATGCGCACAGAAGCCTCTGAAGTGAAAAAGGAAAGAATATAACAGTAACATGGTACAATAGTACACAACACAAAAAATCCTTATTCCACTACCTCTCAACTAACTTGAATTATGGAAGAGAAAAGAACGTAGCAGTACTATTTGTAATGAATCTTTTTTAAATAACCAACGACTCTATTTTGCTTGGCTATATAAGAAAATAATCGTATGTTTAAAAGTGTTAGTTGTTGGTGTTCAATGATAAAACAAAAGCTGTAATTATTAGAACACAACCAAAAAGTTATCAACCACTATAACAAATACAAGAGCAACAGTTATACTAAATATGTTGAAGCTATTTGTAATACGGTGGGAGAACTGACTTTGGATTTTTTATTGTTTTTGCTAAGGCATCTCACATGCATAACATAACCATTTATTTAAATAAACAAAGTGGAGTCATCCCTAGAGGTGTAAGTGTGCAAGTGTTTTGTATTTCATGCTTGATTTATCTTGGATTAGGGTTTTCTAGTATTGATTTTATCTTTCCATACAAACCCTAATTACTAGCATTTATATTTGAAAGCGGTAAATCACGGAAAGTAAATATCCTACGCTATTACATCTTTTAGGGAATGGGGATACAAGTTTATGAATGGGGAATGAAAGCAATTAACACTTAATTACTATTACAACCAAATTGAATAAAAATAATAGCAAAAAAGTCTCAAAAAATCAAGATTTTTGGTGTTGAAGCTGACACGGGCCGTGTCCTGTAACACGGGCACCCGTGTAAGAACCCTGTAATAATTATGCATGTCTTTTTTTATCCCAGTTGTGTTGACACGGGCAGTGTCACGTGACACGGGCACCCGTGTCAGGACCCTGTCCTGCCATTTTGTCAAGTTTTAATTCCAGTATGTGGGACACGGGAAGTGTCCCGTGACACGCGCACCCATGTCAAAGCCTTGTCTTGCCATTTTTTTCCATTTTTCTTCTTGACACGGCCCGTGTCAGGTGACACGGTCGGCCATGTCAGACTTCCAGAAGCCCTGACACGGAGTGAAAGGAGTGTGGCAACCTTCAGGAGAAATTATCACAGCTCCAATTTCGTTACCTAAAGCGTTCGAAGCCCCATCAAAAACGATAGTCTATCGGGATCCTTGTTCAGGTCTGTCATACGGTCAAGGTTTTGCACAGTCAGTTACTAACATGATATTCTCATTCGGGAAGTCAAAGTTCATAGATTGATAATCATCAACAACTTGATGGGCTAAATGATCTGCCAATACATTTCCTTTGATGGCCTTTTATGTTGTATATTGAATATCATATTCAGTCAGAATCATTTTCCATCTAGCTATCCGTCCGGATAGAGCGGGCTTCTCAAAGGTGTACTTGATAGGGTCCATCTTGGAAATCAATAAAGTGGTATGAGTCAACATATACTGTCTTATCTAGCGAGCAGCCAATGCCAGAGTGCAGAAAGTTATCTCGAACAGTGAAAATCTGGTTTCACAGTCGGTAAACTTTTTACTCAGGTAGCATATTGTATGCTCTTTTCGGCCAGAGTCGTCATGTTGGCCCAACACACACCCCATAGAATTCTCTAGCACAATAAAGTACATGATCAATGTTCTTTCTTCCACTGGAGGCATAAGGATAGGAGGTTCTTGCAAATATTCCTTGATCTTATCAAAGGCAGCTTGGCAGTTGTTGTTCCATTTGACTACTTGATCTTTCTTCAGGAGTTTGAAGATTGGCTCATAAGTAACAGTTATATGAGATATGAAACGGGCAATGTAATTAAGACAACCCAAGAAGACTCTGACCTCCTTTTTAGAGCGGGGAACTGGCATTTCTTGAATGGATTTTACCTTTGTAGGATCAACTTCGATGCCTTTACCACTGACGACAAAACCTAGAAGCTTTCCAGACCTTACTCTGAATATGCACTTATTAGGGTTCAACCTCAACTTGTACTTCTTCAGCCTCTCAAATAGCTTGTTTAGGTGATCGAGATGCTCTTCTTCATTTTGCGACCTTGCAATCATATTATCCACATAGACCTCTATCTCATGATGGATCATATCATGAAATAAATCTATCATAGCTCTTTGATATGTTGCCCCTGCATTCTTTAATCTGAATGAAATGAACTTGTAACAAAAGGTGTCCCATTGTGTAACGAGGGTGGTCTTTTCCATGTCTTTGGGAGCCATCTTAATTTGGTTGTAGCCAAAAAATCCATCCATGAAGGAGAAGACTTTATGTTGAGCGGTGTTATCAACCAAGACGCCGATATGAGGAAGAGGGAAATCATCTTTGGGGCTTGCCCTATTCAGATCCCTATAATCTACACACATACAAACCTTTCCATATTTCTTTGGCACGAGAACCACGTTCACGATCCATTGAGGATAAGAAGTCACAGCTAGGAAACCTGCATCGAATTGTTTCATCACTTCAACTTTTATCTTTTCAGACATGTCAAGCTGCATGCGACGAACCTTTTGCTTAACTGGAGGACAATCTTCCTTCGATGGCAGACGATGAACCATAATATCGGTATCCAACCCTAGCATATCTTCATATGACTAAGAAAACACTTCAACATAGTCATGTAGCATCTGAACCAATCTTCTCTTGATACCATTTTCTAGGTTGGCGTCGATCTTGACTTCTTTCTTGTCTATCTCGGTTCCTAGGTTAATAATTTTGACTGGCTCTTCATAAGGTTGAATAAGTTTATCCTCTTGCATCAGCAACCTGGCTAGTTCTCCTGGTATTTCACAATCTTCCTCGCCTTCGTCTTCAGCTTGGTTAATTGGATGTTCAAAGTTATAACTGGAAATAGTATAGTTGTTGGTAATGAGATCCGGAATGGATGGGGATCTGCAAGTGTGTGTGTGTGTGTGTGTGTGTGTGTGTGTGTGTGTGTGTATGTGTGCATGTAAGACACATGGTTATTGAAAAATTCAATAAAGAAAAAGAAAGACAGTGAACACAAAATTTGAATGCAAAAGGTCTAATGGTTTTGTGATACGGTGGCAAAACCGATTGTTATACTGGTTTGCATTTTGTATTCGCAAATGTCACGGTAAGCAAGAGTCGACATCGACTTTTATTTTATCCAATAAAGGAAAAGGAAAAAAGAACATAAAAAACCTTTTTCGAGATATTTATGAGTACGGGGGGTAGGTTATAGAAAGGGAAGGTGTTAGCACCCTTTCTATCTGTGGTTTTCCACGGGCTCTTAGGAACTTGCTCATTTTTAAATTGCTTGTGTGTGCTTGTTTTGAAAAATTTTGTTTACTTTGTGATAACCCTTGTATCGGTCCTCAAGAGTGTGACGAAGTTGTTTTTGAAAATTGTGTTTGAAAAGTGTTTGTTTGAAAAGTTTTTATTTTGAGCAAGTACTTAAGAGTTTTCTACCTACTCGAAAAAGGTCTGTTCATTTTCGTTTCCTTTAGACAGCATTATCCTACTATTAAGGAGTAAGTGCCTCCGTCGTTGGAATTTTAAAGGGACGTTCGAAGGGACGAAAATGGTCTCTGAAGGCAACAAGTAAATATACCTTAGCATTTCGAAAGGACTATCGTCATAAGATCAATTCGTAGGCAACTCGAGGGAAAAGTAGGGACTATGATCTTTTATGATGATTTTGAATCGCGGGTCATTGCTAAGGTATCCCTACATTCGAGGGACACGACCATTATTTCCGAAGCAACCAAGTGGGGAAAACCCTAGGAGTGAGCATGTGCATGTGTTTGATTTCAGTCATTTAATCTTTGCACAATTAGGGTTGTCTACCGTTTTAATTTGATTTATCTTCCGCGTGCAATCCTAATGTCCATACATCTAATAGTTTAATAGTTGCAGAAATTAAAAGCGGAAAAGAAAATCTACGCTATTACAAGGCTTTTGGACAGATACACAAATATTTGACTGAAAATAAAGATGCGGAAATTCGAAATCCTAATTAATCTATTACAAACCCGAAGCAGATACAACAATTAAAGAGAAAATATTTTTTTGTATTTTATTATAGAGAAAAATATTTGAAATCTTAACTTAAATCTAATTAATTAAAAAAAAATTTGGTATTCTATTGAGAAAATTAAATATTTATGAATTAAACTTAATTTGTCTAATTAATTTTAATTATGAAAACAATCAAATCAAAATTAATTAATTTCCCAAAAAAACTAATTTTAATAAAAAAAACAAAATTCTACATTTTTTGTGATTTTCTGATTTTTTTGATTTAATAAAAAAATGATTTTTGTAAAACAATCAAAAGAATAAGCAAATAATAAATAATATTAAGGAAAAAAAGTGAGAATGGGCCTGATATGATGAGCAATTTGGGGGGTTTTTTGCTAATTCTGCGTTGGGCCCAAAGCTGGTGGCCCAGGGTCCTGCACCTGATATGTTGGGACCAACTTCTGAGAGTTCACGGTGGACCAGCATACGTGGCACATTGGATCTGTGATGGAGATTAATCCAAGAGATGAGATCAGAGGGTGTGTGGGCTCTTCAGAAGGCGAAGTGCACTGGATCTGCAATCAAATAATTAGAAAATTGCAAAAGCAACGCGCCTGGGATCGAACCTAGGAGGCTTGCTTCAAACCCTCCACCCTTAACCATATGCGCTGTTTGTTAACTTGTTTATATAAATAACAAAAATCAATATAATATGAAAACAAGATCTAATGCAGAGTCAACCTAACACGCGTGTATTGTGGGCCCCTGTAATTTAAATGAACGAATCACAGGCTGCTATCCTGCCACATCTGCACAGGGAGGGTCAAACCACCCCCTCACGGTGGTTGACCACCATCATCTCTGGTGATCTCAAAAGTCCAACCTGCGAAATAACGCGACTCAGATCTAGAACTTTGGGTACCCCCCCTAAATCATAGGCTGCGAGTTCAACCATGGGGTTAATTTAACCTAAAATGACATGCATCCTTAAAAACGAAGCTTGTACTTCTCTAAACCCAAGCAATGGTGATTTGCAGTTATGGCTTTGTTCCTTGCGTGTGACACGTTAGATAATTAGAAAATAACAATAACACTATGAATATGTAGCCAAAAAGGATTTATATCAAGAGTTAAGCGAGTTTTGAGATCAAGAATTTTACCAATGTGGGAAGATCGGGCTAGAGCGATTCAAGGTACTTTGGCCTTCAAGGGTGGATGAGATGAGGTGTTGGGATCCTCAGAATGATGATAGGATGCCTGACTTAGACTGAAGGAGGTTGGATCGTATGTTATAGAGTTGCACCTTTCTTGAACAATTTTGAAACTTTTGCTCAGGTTCTTTTTGACTGACAGCGCCTCTCTCTATCTCTCTCTCTCTCTCCTTTTAGGGTTAGAATCCCCTCCTTATGTATGAGGCAAGACCTAGGTTAACAAATATGGAGAGAATCCAAAAGAATAATTGATTTTTATTTTGTTTCAAATCTTTCCAATTTTGCATATTTCTTACCCATTCCAAGGTTGCACGAATCTTTTGACATTATACAGCCTATTTGGATTGTGATTCACTTCAAAATCCAATCAAAACAAATCTTTACCATTTTCAAATTATTTATTTGATTAAATTTGGATTTTAAAAGATTAAAAATAAAAATAAATCAAATAAATAAACAAAAGATGCATGGAGTAGTTCATGGGTCGTGGACCATGTTAGGAACACGATACAAGCATAAAAAATTGGGCCCATTTGAAGAACAATGCATTTTGGGCATTGTTGACTTTGGGAAAATTTCCAAAAATAGCCAACTTTAACAATCCAAATCTCCCTCAATTTTGACCCTAAGAGGGTGTTCTTGGACTTTTTAGAAAGCTTAGGATTCCCCCTAAGCAACCTATTTGGTTTCATCTCAATTGGATCTTCCATGTTCATGTAAGAAGTTTGACCCAAAAGGTGTTTTTGTTGACTTTTGAAAAGGACCTATAATGTCTCAATATATATCTTTTCATGAGGGAATTTCTTGAACTTGATGGTTGAATATGAGTTGTAGGGAATTGGATTCTCTTCAAAATGAGCCTTAGATGAGAAATTTATGATAAAGTATGAGGATGTTATGCCTGGTCAAAGTTTGGTTGACTTTTCTTGAGAAACCCTAATTTAGCAACTTTTGAGTTTTGATGAATTATGAGCATTAATTGGGGAATCATGGTCAACCCTTGGTAAAATGATGGATATCACTTCAAAATTATTATGTTGACCAAAAATCTTGATGTTTGACTGTATGTGGGCCACAATTGACTTTTTACATAATACAGTTGATTTTCAAGCATCTGAGCAGCTGACTGAGCAAACTTCTTGTGCAAGGATTGAAACTTGACATGGAGGGTCTTGAGAACATATTAAGAATATGGAGAGCATATGAGGCCTTTGGATCTCACCCATATTGATGAAAAAGGAAACCCTAGTTGGAGGTTCATTGTTTTAGGAGAGAGTTTGTCTGGTTAACTCTTGGGTATCCTTGAGCAAGTTAAGGATCTCAATGAACATATGTTGAGTAAAATGGGAGGGAAATTTTTTGGGTACAACAGGTTTATATTAAATGATCATATGATAAATGAACAAAACCCTTAACATATGGACCATAGTTCCCCGGGCAAGGCACATGGCTTAAAAGTCATTATTTGGAATTTAAAATTACAGACAAAAGTTCTTGAATTGACAAAAAACAGTAGGGTAGATCCATTCTTCAAAAGCGCATTCATCATCAGAGTCCTCCATAACATTTACTTCATGATTTCCGATGCAGAGAGGTGGTTTTCCACGCGAGCGCACCTGACCTCTTTCTGATCTTTGATGGTGAAACCTAACCCAAATTTGTCTGCTTTAAATGGAATGTCGGGATGTTTTCCCTAGATAGTATTGTTTCCATCTTCGACCATGGCACGGGCATCCTTAAGTGAGACCATTCTTGGTACAACTTAATTAGCTTTTGATATGTTGGAGGAGATTTGGGTGGCGGCAACCATAGGAGGAACAACTTCGAAAGCTTGGCACGGATTCTCTATGAACTCACCATCCATTTCCACATAGTTGAAGGAATTGAGGTGGCTCACCATAAATTCTTCTTCGCCGCAAACAGTAACGATCTTCCCTTTGACTGGATATTTTAATTTTTGATGAAGGGTGGATGTTAGTGCTCCTTCCTCATGGATCCAAGGGCGCCCAAGCAAACAAGAGTAGGCGGGACGTATGTCCATTATATAAAAGGTAGAGTTGAAAATCTGTGAGCCAACTTTAATTGGGAGATCCACCTCTCCATGAACCATCCTTTTAGACCCATCGAAAGCCCTTACAACAATATCACTTGGTTTTAACACCAGGCCTTCACAATCTAATCGATCCAAAGCACCTTTGGGTAACACATTTAGAGATGGGCCAGTATCAATTAAGACATGTGCCAGTGTGGTTCCCTTGCATTCAATAGAGACATGCAAGGCTTTTTTTTTGGTTCCTTCCCATAGGAGTCAAATCTGCGTCGGAGAACCCTAATCCATTGTCAGCCGTTAAACATGCTACATAGTTCTTGAACTGGTAAGTTATGGTTTCTTGGGGCACAGAGGCTTTCTTCGAGAACTTGATTAAAGCTTGGGCATGAACGCCCGAACAGAGTAACATTGATAGCATGGAGATTTTAGAGGGGGTTTGCTCCAGTTGCTTAACTATTTTGAAGTCACTCTTCTTTATGATTTTAAGGATTTCCTCCATCTCTCGAGTGGAGGGTTCTTCAACATCAATATCTTTGGTAGGTGCCTATATCTCAACATTCTCACCTTATTTCTCGTTGCCTCTATTGTTGGCACTAGACTTGGCATTGGTTATGCGGACGGGAGTTGTTTTAGTAGTGGGCGATGAAATATCAGGGGAAAAGATCCTCCCTGTTATTGTTACTTTACTAGAACCTGCAATATTAGTAACATCGGCTTCATTTTGGTTGATCCAGGAATCTTGTTTTATCCCATTATAATAAACCTCGCCACCATAGTTCCATGGAATCACTTTGTCAGAGGAGTAGGGAATAGGCCTAGCTGCAGTGATTATTGAAGGAGCAATGGTTGGTTCATTTGAAATTCTAAAAGGACCCTTTGAGGGGATCCTATGAGGCTTGTTGGAAATTGTTATTATGGACAGGTCTTCATCTTTGTTGGTTAAACTTTTGGTGGTAGGAATATTCTTAAACAGAATCTCACAGCTATTTATCAGGCGTTGCACACCTTCCTTCAGCCGCTTGCACCCATTTAATTGTTGATCACAACAAACACAATCTTTAGAACAGCCAGGGAACAACCTGACTCTCAGCAAATTACCCTTCACAGTAGTTAACGAAGTTGTTAAATCCTCAATGGAGGAAACAAAAGTAGTATCATCAATTGCATTAACATCTTTGCCATGGTTCGGCATTGGTGTGGTTATCACATTTTGAGTAGCAGGTGGATCAAATTCAATTGTTTATTATCTATAAGATCTTGAATCTTATTCTTCAGAGTCCAGCATTGATCAGTTTCATTCTCAGGGTTGTTGGAATGATACGCACACTTGGCATTTGGATTGTAATTAGGTGATGAAATGCCAGGATTGGATGGTGAATTGCACAATGTCACTAAGTTGGCCTTCAACAGATGTTGTAAGGCTTGGGACAGTGACATGCTTATTCTCGTGAATTGTCTTCGAGGAACTTTGGATCGTTGATTGTTGGATGATTATCTTTGAGCAGATGGAGGGTTGGAAATTAACACAACAATAACAGAGGATCGGGGATCCTTCTTGGTACGGGCCATTTCTCCATACACAACATTTGTTTCCTTCTTTCCAGTGAAGGGCTTCTTTACATTGTTGGATGTGGAAGCATATGTCATGGGAATTTTCCCACTCTTAATGCCACTTTCTACCTTTTCACCAGTTAGTATCAACTCGGTGAAACCAGACGAAGAACTCCCAATCAATAGGTTAAAAATGGGCCAGTTAATATACCCATGAACATGTCAACTAGTTCTCTGTCAGTTAATGGTGGTTGGACCCTACCAGCAAGATCCCTTCATTTTTGTGCGTACTCTTTAAACCCCTCATTAGTACAAATCATCATACCTTGAAGTTGGACTCTGGTTGGTTCCAGATTGGAATTGTATTGATACTGATGATAAAAAGTAGTGGCTAGATCTTCCCATGTGTGGATGCGGGAAACCTCCAATTGATAGAACCATTCTAGTTGAGTCCCAGCCAGGCTCTCTTGGAAGAAATGGACCCAGAGCTTTTTGTCGGTAGTGTGTGGCTGTATCTTATGCACGTAAGACCTTAGATGAAGTTTCGGGCAAGAAACCTCGTCATACTTGGAAATGATTGGTATCTTGAACTTATGGGGAATGAAGACCCCAGGTATCAAGCCTAAATCACTAAAATCCAAGCCAGGCATGGCTTGAATTTCAACAGCTTTCAGTCTATCCTCCAACTGCTTGTATTTATCCTCGGCAGGTGGTACTGCTATTTAAAGTAGTCTTCGGCCTCAGAGGCTTGATCATTTGCACCCCCAACACGGGTGCTCTTTACCTCTTCCACCTAGTTCACGTCTTCTTCGAATGACTCTTCAACTATCTGCACTTGACAAACTAGGCCTTTAAACCTTTTCCCCATGTTGATGAGGGCCTTCTTCTTAGTCTTCTTTTTGGCCGCCAGCATCGTCATCAGCTCTTGTTGTCCCTTGGCAAGGGTCATCAAGGTTGCTTGGAACTGGAAATTCTACGCTTGCAAGTCCTTCATTGTTTGTTTGATATCCATCTTACTAAAATAAACAGTAGAAAGATAAGGAAACCTATTTTTGAAAACCTGTGTATGTTATGATGCACGAAAATGCGTATGCAAATGATTTCAAGGACTTCAAATATTTAAATTTGTTTAGACAAAAGGGAAAAAACATTAATTATATTGATAAGTTCAAATTGATTACAACATGCCTCTTGGGCTTACATTGAAACAAAAGAAACAAAATGAACTAAAATACAATAAAAATGGCTCAAGTTTCCTATGCATGCTTCCTCTTTAGAGCAATATAGGCATTCAGGCTCTTCTCCTCATGAAGTTGTCTCATGAGCTCCAATGTCCTCTTCTCTCTTGCACAAAATTGTGCTTCAAAGGTATCACGCTCCCTCTTTAGCTGAATCCAGGTTCTTTGCAAATCTTCAAGAGAATTAGGCATATCAGGATAAAGGATAGTATTTGGAACATCTCCTTCAGCAACAGGCTCCATGATGATAATTAGGATGGCTTCATAAGGCATCATGATGTTTTGGGCGCGAGTTCTCACCCAATTGAGATAAGGCTCCAAAGGAATGGAGTTCTTATGCCCCAACGTCTTGTTATCAACCTTGTTAACTATGGCCCAAGCTCGTATGAATCTCTGATGATAACCTTGGACATCACTCTCATAGTCAAATGCAATTCCTTGGACAAGTGCATCATGAGGGCCATCCCTCTTAGCATATCAAAATTGTCGCAAAGCCAAACAAGGATTGTAGGTAATACCTCCTCTAATTCCAAGTAAAGGGACATTAGGGAATTCCTCACAATGGTCAATATAGTAATATCCTCCATAGATCAAGAACACCAATAAATATCAGAATGTGTGAGTGACATCAACCTACTAGACCATCTTAAGCCTTGCTCGTTCTTCACAACAGATCGGGGTAGGTGTGAAGTAAACCACCTAGCCAACAGAGGATTGCAACACATAAGAATTCCTCTTCTCTTCATGGTGCGAGTCTAAAGATAATGCAAGATATCCCTAACTAAAGTAGGCACCAGATTACGAGATAGAAAAATATTGATTGCGTTCACATCTATGAGTTGGTCAGGATTGGGAAATAGAACCATCCCATAGATGGGAAGAGCCAACACTTCTTCAAAGGCTTGTAAATCTAAAGCATCCCAAAAATATTGAGCCCTCTCAAACAAAAACTTGGCTAAAAACCCTTTGAGACCACTTCTTGTTTCCCAATTGGCCACATCGTCAGACCGAGGTAAATTTAGAGCTTGAGAAATCTCTTCAGGTCTCGGGTCTCTTTCAATATCGTTGAAGGGTAGTCAATCAAGAATAGGAATTCCCAAGAGTTGAGATATTTCTTCCATAATAGGCACAAGTTGGTAATCAGGAAAGGTAAAGCAATGGTGTTTAGGGTCAAAGAATTGGAATAGCACTTTCACCATATCCTCTTAAAAGCTTGTTGTAACCAAGTTGACGAGACGACTGTATTTCTTGGTGAAGGGAGAATCATTCGGGACCCTTGATTCCAAATCCTTAAGTTGAAAAGGCATTTTGACGAGGTTGATTTGGACAGTATTCCTGCGAGTGGGAGCCATGTCCTACAAAACAAGACAAAGATAAATCTCTAGGTCCTTGAAATGGTTAGTGCAAAATGCCATGGTATGATGTCATGATATTATGTACAAACAAACATATACACACAAAGAAAACAAGTCCTTAGTTTTAGGCTTGCATGAGGTTCATAGGTAAGTACCTTCTTGAAGTTTAGTTGGTTCAACGTGTCCTAGAAAGTAATCAGGTTCTAGGGAATCTCAATATCACTGATCTTTCTTCATCGGGCGTTGTTTTAATGCAAGCCTCTTTATTGGAGACCGAAATATACCGAATGTCTAATCTTAATAAGCGTAGTATCGAGTGTCAACCAACTTCAGACTGCACCAAAGTCGGCTATCTGACTACTTCCTAATGGCCAAGTTGTTTAATTAAAGGTTCTAAGGTCAGTTAGTGCTTCATGACACCACACAGCGGCCCCGTATTCTCCTTGACTAGACTCAAGGGCTACCGGTACCAACAAATGTGTCACACTAATGTATCCATTGCTTCAACCATGTCAGTATACCCCCACACAGTCTCCACTATCTATTGCTACTTACCTAATAATGTTCCCCCATCCGGGTAGAGGATCAATACAAACCCAAACAAGGACCCATAATGTAAAGAAAGCAAGTCAAACATTTAAAGGTGACCTAGCTCTAAGGTAACCCCACGTTTAAGTATTTCCCCAACAGAGTCGTCAGTTCTGTAATATGGTGGGAGAACTGACTTGTGTGTTTTGTGTTTTATCGCAATTGTTGCGGATAGCAAGAGTCACCACCGACTTTTCTTTTATCCAATAAGGAAAGGGTGAAAAGAACAGGAAAAACCTTTGAGATATTTTCTTGAGTTCAATGGGTAGGTTATGAAAAGGGAAGGTGTTAGCACCCTTTTCATTTGTAGTTATCTACGGGCTCCTAGTTGCTTGCTATATCACTTTTGAAGTTGCTTTGTTTGAAATGTGTTTGTGGTGGATTTTGAAAGTATTTTTGAAAAGCTCCTTCGTTTAGGAAAACTTTGTAATGATTCTCGTCTCTATAAGAATGCATACAATTTTTTGGACTTTTTGAAAATGTTTCATGTTTTTGAAAGTGTTGGTGTGTTTGAAATGATGTTGTTTTGAAAATGGTTGTGAGCAAGCAACTAAGAATGTTTTACCTACTCAAAAGTATTTTATTCATTTCTCTCTTCCTTTGATATTGTTATCTCACCATTGATTGGTAAGTAACCCTATCTTTGGATATAAAGGGACATGCGTGGTTTATCGTATGGTCATTGATAGCAATGTTTGTGAGATACCTTAGCATTTTTTATTAAGGGGCTAAGATCAATTTGAAGGCAACATTCGAAACATCATCGAGGGACTATGATCTTGCATTTTTTTTATTATGTTTGCCAAGGTGTCTCACATGCATAATATAACCATTTACTTAAGGCATCAAAGTGGAGTCATCCCTAGAGGTGTAAGTGTGCAAGTGTTTTGTATTTCATGCTTGATTTATCTTGGATTAGGGTTTTCTAGTATTGATTTTATCTTTCCATACAAACCCTAATTACTAGCATTTATATTTGAAAGCGGTAAATCACGGAAAGTAAATATCCTACGCTATTACATCTTTTAGGGAATGGGGATACAAGTTTATGAATGGGGAATGAAAGCAATTAAAACCTAATTACTATTACAACCAAATTGAATAAACGTAATAGCAAAAAAGGCTCAAAAAAATCAATATTTTTGGTGTTGAAACTGACACAGGCCGTATCATGTAACACGGGCACCCGTGTCAGAACCCTGTAATAATTATGCATGTCTTTTTTTGTCCCATCTGTGCTGACACGGGAAGTGCCACGTGACACGGGCACCCGTGTCAGGACTCTGTCCTGTCATTTTGTCAAGTTTTAATTCTAGTATGTGGGACACGGGCAGTGTCCCGTGACACGGCCATCCGTGTCAGAGCCCTGTCTTGCCATTTTTTCTGTTTTCTTCCTGACACGGCCCATGTTAGGTGACACAGCCGTCCGTGTCTGACTTCTAGAAGCATTTTTCTTCAGTTACGAGTGTTTGCAACTCTTCGACTTTGATTTGTCTTGTTTTATTCTTTTGAAAACGAAAGTAAAATGATGTATGAACAAGAATATCACAGTTTGAGAAAACTTAACTCTTGAAGTAAAAATCCCAAACGTGTATGGATGTTTCTGGGTGTAATATGATGATTGATTAAGCTTTCTTAGACCTCCTTGAAGTTATTTCAATCCTTACTTTATGCTGAAAGTGTTTGAATCTCTCCAACCAAGTCAAATTGCAAAACAATGTGTGTGAGTTTGGGAGGTGGTGATAATGATGTTACAGAAGTTGTTCTTATGTTTGGGCAACTTCTATATGATATATTTGAGGTATTTGGATGGTTTGTTTATGGAAAACTTGTAAGTTATGAGTTTCTAAGATTTGGATTTCAAAGTTCAAGAGTGGGAGTTTTTTTGGACAGTTATGGCTTTTGAGAGTATGAGGGGTTTTGAGGATTTTTCAACACACAAGAAGCTCACTATTTTTTCTGACTTCTTTCTCTTGTAATTGGCCTATCTATTTATAGAGAAGGTTTGAGACTTGAAACAACTCAGATTTTGAATCACATGTTATGACTATCTTGCTTGTTTTTGAAGCAAGCATGAAAAACATGTTTCCAATGCGTGTACCAAGCTATCTAAAGTGGTAGATCACTTTAAACATGTTTTTTCTGACTTGTAGAAGTTGAGTGTGATTAGAAAAACAAGTTAGAGGCTAAGGAATTTGACTTTGTGATTAAAGTGAACTTTGCAAGAATGGCAATGGTGCCTTTGTGCCCAAAATGGAAAGATGCAATGGACAATACTTGAATCACTTGGATAATGGTTCAATCAATTGTGTAAACATCTGATTATGGACAGATTTTCAAGTCAAGAGGCCTGCAAAGTAATATTGTGCAGCATATCTAAGATTTCGGTTCCTTGTTCATCACAAATCTTCCTTGTAAATCAAGAATGAATTCCCAACTTCAGGTCGTTGAATCTCCTAGCTCAAGTATGATAAATTCATGATCTTTGATGTTTTGGAAAGCTTGAAACATCCTCCATAACTTTCATGTTGGCCATTTTGACAAAATCATATTGGAACTATGTGAAAAAGTGCCATGAAGTTGGGATAAAATCATGACCAAAATCTGTTAGAAATTTATCTAAGTGTTAGATGGAAATGTCATTGCTTTATGGGCTTATATCTTCAAATCTAAGCATTTTTTGGACATCAACTCTCCGATACCAAGTTTTAGAATTCATCAAGATCTACAACTTTCATGTTGAAAGCTTCCTTTGAATTATCATGCATCATGGTTAAAATTTGGCACAAAGTCATGAAAAAAAGTTAACTTTCTAACACTTATAAAAATTTCTAAGTCTTAGAATTTTGACTTTTCAAAGATAATTTTTAATTTTTGATTTCTTTATGAACAATGTTCATATTTTGACATGTCTTGATGAAATATGATTTTTGAAACATTATTTTGATAAAAAAGTCAAAGTTTTGACTATTCAGCGTACAATTGACCTTTTCATCAATTGACCAAATTTCAACTATCAATCAATTGATCTTGAGAAGTATTTTGAACCATGCCATTAGGTCAAGATGATGCATTTTAATCCTTAATGTCATGTCTCAAACCAATAAGTCATGTATTTGGTCAAAAGTCAAAAATTGAGCCTTCTCAGTTAAAACCCTAATTTTTACCATTTTGCCCTTTTGGTGTTCTGATCAAATTTCTTGAGAATCCTTGACCATTGGAGATCTTTTACGAAATGTCTTGAGAAAATGAAAGGGAAAATTTTGGGGTACAACACTAATCAAATAACATCAAGATGAATAATTCTACAAGATGTTATTTAAACTACCAATCATATACATCTTGGCATAATTATGAAAAAGCAAGGAGTTATTGCTCATATCTTGCTTAATGAAGAAAGAAGATAAAGATGAAGAATTATAAAATATGTTATTCAAACTATCAATCATATACATCTTGAAAGAATTATGTAGAAGCAAGGAGTTGTTGCTTATACCTTGCTCAATAATGAAGATGAAGACAAGAAGACTACAAGATGATGCACTTAACTTAGATTATATTCATCTTTGTAGAAATATGTAAAACACAAGAGTTTTTGCTCAGATTGTATTATTTCTTAAGATCTTCATGTAAATTGTTTATACACGAGAGTTGTTACTCATAATTGTGTCAAACAATATGTACTTAAATTAGGAGTAATCTGCTTGATGAGAATCACTCATGTAATCTCCAGAAAAACAATTCTATTTAGAATTGGTTGGTTCCTCAAGTGATCGAGTAAAGATCAGAAGACTTGAGAAGAATTTGGCTATGGTCATCATAGATGAAATCGGTAGTGGATTCTATTAGGTCAATGATAGTCATATCTCAAAGGGGACTGAGTGAAAGACAGCTTTGTGAGATCACTGATGGATACCATTGGAAGGAAATCTTGATAGGAGATTCTGAAGACACAGATTATTTTGGGTCAATGAACGTTATATCCGGTTTGGATCCCTGAACACGTCATTGGATGTTAGTCACCGACGATTGCCCATGCGATTGTAATCAGATTGGTTATAGTAGATTAAGTCCTTGAGTTCAAGGAGAAATCACCTTGGAAGGGTGGACTAGACTAGCTTGGGGGGTTTCTCAAGTGAACCAGGATATATCATGTGTTCTTTACTTTTGCTTATGCTTTAGAGTTTAGGTTTTCTTAACTTAATTAGAAGCATTACTTAGAAGTAACACTCAGAAACATTGTTCAAAGAATAATGCTTAAAATCGAAAGTTTATCAAGAAAGGAAAACTCAATTCAAACCCCTCTTTCTTTAGTTTTCTTTGCACCTTCAATTGGTATCAGAGCCCGGTTTTGTTATTGATAGATATCAAACACCTAACAGTGTCAGATAAAGATCCTGATGTTGTGTGAAGAGATAATCTAAGGTGATAGTTACTCAATTTTCAACTACTTTCTAAAATCAGAAAATTGAAGAACAATCTAACAAGAAAATATTCACCAGATAAGAAGTTATATCAGTCGAAAGCTTTTGATTAAGTTCCTTGAGAGTATGAGATGTTTTCAAGAAACAGATTAGTCCACCCTTGACTTTCTTATAAGATATCATTAGGAATCTTTTCAAAAGAAGAAAAATTGTTTTCTTATGATACATAAGAAGTTCATGATAAAGTTGTCCATTCAAGCAGACAAAAAAAGGCTTTGCAGAAGACTATACATTGCTAAGTGTAATACGGTGGGAGGACTGACTTTTTAGTTTTATCCAAATGTGTGGATAGCTAGAGTCATCATCTAATTTTATTTTATCTAATATTTAGGAAAGGGTTAAAAGAACAGGAAATACCTTGATAGATTTTGAGTTCGGGGGGTAAGTTATGAAAAGGGAAGGTGTTAGCACCCTTTTCGTCTGTAGTTATCTACGGACTCTTAATTGCTTAGCTCACTTTTTGAAAACTTGCTTTGGGTGTGTGATATGTTTGAAAATATTTTGAAAAGCCAATGAAAATCTAACTTTGTAATTATTCTTGTATCAGTCCTCAAGATTGCGTACAAAGCGTTTGAAAATATTTTTTGTTTTGAAAGTGATGTGTGAAAAATGTGTTTTTTAGAAAAGTTTTGAGCAAGTGATTAAGAGTTACTTAACCACTAAAGGTCATTCTTATTTTTTTTCCTTATCTGTTAGAGATAGTACTATCCATACCATTAGTTGGTAGGTATCGCTATCTATTGGATGTGAAGGGACTGGCGTAGGGTCATCGAATGGTCATCAAAGGAAGCATGTAAGGATACTTTAGCAATTTGTATGGGAGGGACTAGATCATTTTTGTAGTAAACTTTGAAGGGTCATCGAGGGACTATAATCTTTTATTCAAGAAGGTATTTTGCTAAAGCATCCCTACTTTCGAGGAACATGACCAAGTATCGTAAGGCAATAAGAGAGGATACCCTAGAGGTGCAAGTGTGTAAAGTGTGTTAATTCAGTTATTTATCTTGACATTAGGGTTTTCTACATTCAATTATTAGCCTTGCCATACAAACCCTAATTACTAGCAGTTATAGAGTGTATAGAAAATAAAGTGTGTAAAGTAAAAATTTTACGCTATTACATAGCTTTGGGGAAGTTCCATAATAATAAGAACTTGCGGGAAAGTAAATCTATGCTATTACATCCTCAGAGAAGATACATAATTAGAAGGAAAAAAACGCGAGAAAATAAACCTAAGTTATTACAATCGATAGTGCGACCTATACATTTTATCTAAGAAAATTAAATAGAAAGAAAATATGAAAATTTTTTGAAAAAAGATTTAGAAGACCTGAAGTTCTAAGTATTAATATTTTTGATGTTTTAAAAAACATAATTTAAGTATTAACATTAATAAAACCCTAAATTTCGAAGTTATTTTAATAAAAAATGTTTAATTAATTAATTAATTAGTTTAGCAAATAAAAAGAAAATTAATTATTAGTTAAAAACCTAAACCTAATTTATTTGTACTAAGAAAAATAATTGCGATAAATTAATGATAATTAAAAATTAATTAAGGTTTAGAAAAAGAAAGTAGAAAGGAATTAGGTTAAAACAAAGATAGAGTAAAAAATAAATGCAAGGGGTGGGTGTTGAACCCACTCCCCTTAGCTTCATAGCACCCTTCTCTATCACTGCGCCAACATGCTGATTGTGATATGAAATAGAACTTGATTGTTATATTTGAAACCTGCATGTTAATTTGAAAAATAATAAAAACAAGGCAGGACACAGGGATCAAACCCACGCCCTTCACATTACACGCCTTCACCTCAACCAAATGTACTATGCTTCCAATTTTTTATCATAATATAAACCAATAATTATATTATAAAACACGTGAACCAGAGAGGCCCTGGAGCCCTAACTTTGTTCGTCTTCTCCGGCTAGGTGTTTCTTCTACCTGCAAAAATAGTGCATGTTAAAGACAAAAGAGGTCCATATCCCCCTAATTTGGACCTTCTGAATCCAATGATGGCATTGTTTTGGCCTGAAAGTGAATGTATCATGAGTTTCGAAACAAAACTTAGATTATGCCCTAATAATGGCATATCCTTGTCCCTGCGTTGAAGCTCACATATTATGCATCAAACATGTTCTAATAATGGATATGAACAAATGTATATGCATCAAATTAGTTAACAGTGCATAAATTAAAGGTTTGAATAAAAAAATACCAAAATTTGGTGAGGATAAGATGTGGTGTTATGGGCACGATTTTGATTACTTCAGGACTTGGAAAGCTTCCTAGGAGCATCAGGATGATGATGGAATGCTTGAACTTGATTGAGGCTAGATGCAAGATAGAGGTGATCTTAGACATTTTGGAAACTTCAAGATGTCTCCTACAACTTTCATGTGGGTCATTTTTCCATTTGAAATTTTTAACTTGATGTAAATTGCTTTGACAAAAAGTGTCTTTTTGTTGACTTTTAAAATGACTTGTAATGTTTTGGCTCATACCTCTCAAATGAAGCATTTTTTACCTTGAGCTTAGAGATACAAAGTTGTATAGAATTGAATTTCCATCAAAGTGGGCTTTGGTTGAGAGTTTTCTGAGGAAGCATGTGAAAGTTATGCTTGGTCAAAGTTCAGTTGACTTCTCCTAAAGAAAACCCTAATTAGTAACTTTTGACTTTTGATGAATCTTGAGTTTTCTTGATAAATATTGATCAACCCTTGATTAAATGATAAATTTGACCTCAAAATCTTGATGTTAACCAAAAATCTTGATGTTTGGCTGTGAATTGTCAAAGTTGACTTTTTATCTAATATAGTTGATTTTCAATCATCTAGTTAATTGATAGAGCAATCTTGTACTACCAGGCTTAAAATTTGGCATGATGATACCTTGATACATATGAGAAACCATGAAGTCCACTTGAGGCATAAGAAATCCAATTTTCCTTGAGAATAACCAAACCCTATTTGTAGGTCACTGCTTAGGAGGAGGATTCATCTAATCAATCCTTGAGTAGTCTTAAGTGTTTGGGACCCTTAGGAGCATGAGAAGGTATCTTGAATTATTTTATCTTGAAAATGGGAGGGAGAATTTTGGGGTTCAACAGCTGCCCCTATTCAATCTTCTTAAAACTGAAGAGTCAGATTGGCATGCTCGCCATTCGTGATTTGAAGGTGGAAGAGGATTGAACACTTAAGTGCCCAGAAATTTTCACTCACATGTGCACGAAGTAACACTGTTGTTTGATAATATTGCTTGAATGGGCTTAAATATTCCATTTGGAGAGGTGATAGAGTGTCTTCGGAGATGGGCTTATAGATGCCATTCAAAGTAACTGTTGATAGGAATATCATAATGAGTCTACGCTTGACTTTATATGAAGAATGCTTTTTAGAAAATATCTGAAGGAAATGCTTTTCAGAATAAACCTCTGAAGGAAATGCTTTTTAGAATTAATCTTTGAAGGAGAATGCTTTTAGAATGAAGCCCTAAAGGAGATGCTTTCTAGAATAAACCCTTGAAGGAGAATGCTTTTCAGAATGAAGCCCTAAAGGAGATGCTTTTCAGAATTCAGTCTCTGAAGGGGAATTCTTTTCAGAATAAACCTCTGAAGGAGAATGCTTTTCAGAACGAAGCCCTAAAGGAGATGCTTTTCAGAATGAAGCCCTGAATGAAATGCTTTTCAGAATAAACCACTGAAGAAGAATGCTTTTCAGAATAAACATCTGAAGGAGAATGCTTTTTAGAATGAAGCTCTGATGGAGATGCTTTTTAGAATTCAATCTCTGAAGGAAATTCTTGTAAGAATTCAGTCTCTGGGGGGAATTCTTTTCAGGAACAAAGCTTTGAAGGAGATGCTTTTCAGAATTCAGTCTCTGAAGGTAATGCTTTTCAGAATAAATCTCTGAAGTAAATAATTTTCATAATTTAGTCTCTAAAGGAAATGCTTGTCAGAATTCAGTCTCTGAAGGGAATGCTTTTTAGAATGAAGCTCTGAAGGAGATGCTTTTCAGAATTCAGTCTCTGAAGAAAATGCTCGTCAAAATTCAGTCTCTGAGGGGAATGCTTTTCAGAATAAATCTCTAAAGGAAATGCTTTTCAGAATTCAGTCTCTGAAAGGGAATTCTTTTCAGGATTCAGTCTATGAAGGGGATCATCTGGTCATGTAGATATTCGCCCCGTCTTGTTTCAGGAATTGATTTAAAACCTGTCTCTAAATTGCTGATAATATTCGTCTGCTTGCAAAGTTAACCTGAAAACAAAGTTAGTTTTATGCAATATCATGATGCATGTAATGCATTGCGTAATAATGTTCTCAAAATAAATGAGGATAGTATATGCGTTTCGTATGCATATGTTTTGAGAACATGATATTGAAGCCTTTGTCACAAAGTTGGATTTTACTTAGAAGATTTTGCTTTAGTCTCTCAATATAAAGTAAGTCTTCATTGGATGAAAGTTAGCGCTTAAACTTTGCCAATGCCAAGAATTATTCCTTTAAGGTATTCCCCATATGTGAAATAATCCTTGGACTTTTGAACTAGATTTAAAAGTTAGTTTATGTCTCCCATTAAATGCTTAGAGCCACCACTTATCAAAACATCATAGATTTAAAGTGAACCTCAAGCAAACCTACCAAATAAATTAAGTTTGATTTGGTACCCAATGTGCTTTGGGTCCATCATAGTTAGTTCCCTTCTTAACCCACACATAATGCTCATTTTTCACACTAACATTTCTAACATAGAAAGCATTGGGAGTATGGCCACTTATATCGCAATAAAAACATGTAGGAATAAAATTACTTGTATTTCTAGGAGTATAGCATTTCTTTTTAACAAATATTTTCCATTTAGGATAATGATGAAGAATATTTGGTTTGATCACTTTCTCTTTAGATAACTGGTCACTAGCTTTAACAAAGATAGTTTTGTTGGATCTTGGTTTAGAAAATTTTGAGTAACCAAGCCCACTTTTATCATTAGAACACCTTTGTTCGCTAAGAATATTTTCCAATCCAATTTTCCCATTTTTCATACCTTTCAAGGACTCTTTTTAATTGAACAATTTGGAAAGAAAGTGAATCATAATTATTTCATACAAAATTATATTTTTGTTCATTAATAATCTTTTGTTTTTCATTCTTGAAATCACTTTCCATTGTCTCAACTTTTTATTCTATAGATGAAATATGTTTCTTTTGAGATGAAATAGTTTTGTACAAAATTTTGCATTCATTTAAGAATTCATCTATAGCCCCTTGAACATCATTACCATAAAGAGAAAATTTATTACTAACCTCTTCTTTTTCATCATCGGAGTGATGTGAAGCTATTAATGTAAGATTAAAACGTTGATTGCTTTCAGAATCAAAAGATTAACTTTCTCGTGCTATATATACTTTCTTTGATTTCTTGTCTTTATTTCTCTTGAAATATTTATTCTTCTTTTCAAGTGTAGGTTATTCACTTTTAACATATCCATTTTCTCCATATTCAAAGCATGTAACCTTCCTTTTTGGTGCTTCCCTTTTTCTTTCTTTTCGTAGAACCTTTTCAATCTTCTTGATAAGATCATCATCTTCATTACTAGTGGATTCATCCTCTTGATTTCCATCATAATTTTTTATCATCATATTTAATAAAATTTATTTGAAACTTTTACTTGGACTTCATGCTTTTCAAGACTTGCAAGTCCCGTCTCATATTCTTGAAGTTTTCCAAACAAGTTTGCGGAAGTCATTGTGGATAGATTTTTCTTCTCCGATATTACTATCACTTTTGATTGTCATTCCTTGGATAAAGATCTAAGAACTTTAAGATTAAGATCATCATTAGTTAAAGTCTTACTGAGTGGTTTCAAATGATTTATCAAATGTACGAATATTTTCTGCAAGTCGAGGATTGATTCTCAGGGCTGAATTTGAAATAACTCATACTCTTGACTCAAGGTATTCAATCTAGATCTTTTAACTTCAGCAGTTCCATCATGAGTTTCTACCAATGCATCACTACTATGGAAAACCCATTTAATAACTGTTGAGAAAGATATATAACCACGCGGGACCATGCGTTGTTATGTAGCATGTGGTTGTATATGTGGTACTTACAATCACGGTCTTGGGATCGTTATTGTATTCTATAAAGAGCGTAACATATCACAATGGTTCTTTAACCCAACTATTGTGATAGAACTAAAGGTCCCAGGTTCGATTCTCAGCATCAACATTTTGTAATTTATATTATTTTGGTCACCATTCAATAAACAATCACGGATAGGTTTTATAACCTCTGTCAAAACGTCCTCTATTTTAAATATACAATTCTCTGATTCTCAAATTTTTCCAATTTTTTATCCTATAACTATTATAACCATATCCAAGAATTTACAACAACTCGTATTTTTGTTAACCATCCATAAAGAGCATAAAAATAACTAACATTGTGCACCAAAAGCCAAAATTAACATTTACATCAAAGACAATATGTTTAAGTTAAAAGTAATATTCACATCATCATATACAGAAAATAAGTCATTAGCACATCTCAATAAATCAAATAGCAGGATCCTTAAGCACGTTGTGGATATACGCCTAACATTTACGAAGATCGACAAAGTCCTCAACGGACAATGGGGTTACATCGTTAAACATCTACATAAGAAAGAGAAAAAAGTGTTTAAAATATATGTCAACTTATATATTAATATATGTAAACATATTATAACATATATACCTTATTCCATGAATCAACAATTCCGAAAAGGACAATGTTTAACATGTATTTCATGACATAATACCCACACTCGTATTTCCCAAGTTGTTTCGTAATCTACAAATGAATGTAACCATACATGAATGTAACTACACATGAATATAACCACATATGAATGTAAATGAAATAAACAGGTAATCGGGCCACTTACTTTAGGAGATATCCATGAGGGCTTTCTTCTAACATTGTTCATCATATTCACTTGCTCCATAACACTGTACATTGAATATGAATAAAACATATTACATGCCAAACTAGTCACAATATCAAAGAAAATGAATTAAATATACACTTACAAATTAACAGTCTCTTCATTTTTCTTGTTGAGTGGACCATGCAAGGAACACAACACAGTTATCATGTCCGTCTTAAATGATTTTATGATTAATTGATAATGACCACTAAATAAACACGAGCATATATTATTAGTATTTTCTAAAACCAAACTAAATATAGAATACAGAAACATCAATTATAAAAATACGTACCAACAGAGAAATGGTGCTAAGTAACATTCTTTTCCTACCTCATTTAACTATTTTTTCCAGGTAATCTTGAATGTCTTTTGGTTGGTTATACGCCCATAGAATAAAAAGTTGATCCAAGATTCCATAAATACTCTATTTATTCAACTCCATAAATATTTGATGAATGTACCTAAATGGTTAAAGAAAATGAATAAATTAATTGACGAAATACAAAAAATGATAATGTGTATATTCAACTATATACTTACGTGCATCAAACTTGCAATATCCCCAAGTCCATACACTTATATCCACTGAGAAATCCCTTGAATCTTCAGGATTGTAATAGAATAAATCCATATATGGACAATGTTCTAGAGGGATAGGTTGTGCATCATTCATCACTGCAACCTTCAAGTATAACATGGTGATTTCATTTGAGTTAGGGTCTAATAACTCATTGCGGTTAGTTGGAGGGGGGAAGGGGCTGAACAATTACTTCCTTTTGTAGAAGCATGATGTACAAAACTTCTACTTGGATTTTGATCATGATCATGATCATCATCACTATCAACATAATGTTGATCTTCATTTGTATGTCGTTCGATGTTTTCACTTAATCTCTACATCATAATCTTTAGTTAGAACAAAAGTAAGCATAATATTATGTCATACATTTCTGATAAAACAATAAAATCTCAAGTAAAGCACATATCAAATATAACTCTTGAAATATTTGCACATATTTCTCCTTTTTTTTCCTCTCCTCTTCAAACAGCCTCCTTTGTTCTTCTAAGTTCTTCTCAATATTCTCAATCTTTTATTTTTGTGCATTTAATTATGAGCTTTCGGTACTTTTTCTTTTAGACCCAAAGAATAACCTCAAGCCGACACCTTCTCCAACACCACAGACACACCCACCATGCTTCTCTGTTATGATTGCTTCTACTAATATGTCATGTTGTGCTTCTAGAACAAATGTGCCTTCACGAGTCACTTCAATCAAATTATCCTACACAATATGGGCAACTTACGTATATTGTTACCAACACATTTAAATAACAAATAACATAAGCAAAACAAATCATACTTACAATTTTCTCGGAAACTACTCTTGTTGCCTCAGAGGTGTACTCTCCATTTGGTCTTAATCGAGCCCTCTTCAATTTTTCATGTCTCGACGGTGGAGATGGGATGCGATCATCTCCTGTTTGTTGTTGTTTTTCAAGTATTATTCTTTTCTCAAGTTTCCTATAACCCCCACGAGACAATCTATGGGGGTACATGTTCTTTTCCTTGTTTCCTATTCCTACTTCGCTTTTAAGCTGTTATTAACATAGTGAATAATATATATGATTAGTATCTATAACTCATTAGCATAACATTATCGGTTAAATAAGACTAGTACTAACCTTGAATTCCTCAGAATGGCGTTTCTTCGCAAACCTTTTCCAAACTTTCTTTGATATAAAACTATATCTTTTCCATGGAAGATCAAGATCACTCTTAGGCTTCTTAATGTAGTCAGCTGTGAGTTGTGAATTAAATCATCTCCAACGAGTACCGGTATAAGAGATCCATTTTTTTTCAACTTTGAGTCATCAGTAAACTCAAAATTCAACTACATTTAAATCAATGTATTATAAATTATAGGTAGTGTTATCAAATATATGAAAATTATAGTATGTAATACCTTAATGTCTATCCATATGCTATCTTTGAATTTCTCACCCACTTGTTCCCAATCATCTATCAATATAATTACTTTGCTACGTCCAAGGAACACAACATAACTCTTAAAAGTAGAGTAGTGTTTACAATCAACTACTTCGTAGTATGAATCAAACTCGATCGGAGTTTTTCACCTGATGATGAGTTGCGGACTGATGTGAATTGGTGCATCATTGTGACACCTCTTTGTGTTTTTTTATTTAGTATCATTTTTTTAGCTTCATTCGCACAACTCACATTTGTTTAAGTTTCTTCGCTAGTATCTGAGGAAGAACTCGACAAGGTCGACATCTATGTTCAAAAACAACAACCACAACATAAACAACAACCACAACAATGGAAAATTAAGTTTTATGTAGATGCATGGGAAAAATATTTACGTACCCTAAACTTGATGACTAAGTAAATGATGGTAGTGTTGGTGTTGGTGTCTTCCTTTCGTACGGTAACGGCGGCGTTGTTGTTTTTTTCCTTCTTGACAGTGACAACTTGGTTGGTGTGCTCTTCCTTCTCTATGTCACGATCGTGATGGTCTTGTCAACCTTGATGATGATGATGAAAATGATAAATACACAATGCAGAATAGATACGAAGAGACAAGCTAGGGTGAACAACGGTGTTTTGGTTGAAATCATGTATTGTTTCACAGTATTTAACGTTTGGGTTTAGGGTTAAAATCGTGTATTGTTTCGTCTAGTTTATTTTTTCAATAGAAAAATTATACTAAAGAGACAAACTAACTAGGAGTGTATAATATTATAAAGATACCACCACGGCCAAACCCAGAAATCATTATGATATATTACTTTCATATGAAATTTCATAAAGAAGAGGTAGAGTTTAACTTACAATTAAAAATTTTAAATAAAAAAAACAAATTAAATTATATCACACGATGGAACGAACCAACCGTAGGCATAGCCCTTTAAGTTTTTTATTTAAAAATAAAAAAAATGAAAAGGCGCGCCTTAATATTAATGGAATAATATATATGATGGTGCTGAGGTTCGAACCCATGACAACTTGACTATTTCACCACGGTTGGCTCATCAACTGCTGTTATATACAATTAATTTTAAATCAAAAATCAAAAATAATATGGGAGTGTCTTAGTTTAGAGATGTCATCACAGTGTAGAGAAGAATCGTGGTGACTATGGCATTGTTGTTTATGCGTTTTATAGTAGTGTATCCCAATTTCTTTTGTCATGGTGCATGCCTAAATGCGAAAGAATTCATCCATACTAAGTGCATCTTGTAGAAGATCGATTGCCTTTTTGTCATAGAGGATTTTTTTTCTTATCATCGTCATCCCATGAACCTTTAGGATTTATCGTTCCAACACTTGTAGGAACAAAAGGGCCATTTTGGACAACATCCCATATTTCTTCTCCTTGTACTTCTAAAAGAGCCTTCATGTGAATTTTCCAAAAAACGAAGTACTCAACACAAAACAATGAAGGCTTGTTATTGCTACCACCATATTTGAAAATGAGATTTAGATTTGTGGAAGCCATTCTGGATCTTTTAGAAACAGGTTACCTATAACCTGCTATGATGCCAATTGTAAGTATTTGATTTCACCTAAGAGGGGGGTGAATTAGGACTTTGAAAAATTATTCGGTTTTAGAATACTAGTTCTTATTTTTCTAGTTTGGTGTTTAAGTGTTTCTTTCTTCTCTAGTCATGATTTAAGATCAAAGTGATAAATGCGGAAAAGTAAATAACACAAGGATGTATCATGGTTTCCCTCACAGTTCGAGAGTACTCTAGTCCCCTTTCAACACGAAAGAGATTTCATTATTGTTAGATATCTAGACAAGACAATCGAGTCTTTCTATACAAGACTCTAACCAATAATACCACTAAAAACAATCCTCTTGGATCAACCAAGTTGAAATGAGAACAACTCTCTCACTTTCAATCTCTTGCTTCCAACAATCCTGGACATCAAGAAATACAAAACAAAGTAATCTTAATTCCAAAAATACTAGAAAATAAGATATGAATATAACAAGATTTTTTAAGAATAGTGAAATTGAAGTGGTGAAAAAACACAAGAAGGGGGGGGGGGTTGAATTGTAAAACTGAAATCTAATGCAATGAACAAGATATTTTTATCCTGGTTCGTTTGATCCCAAACTACTCCAGTCCACCCGTCAAGGTGATTTCGCCTCTCTCCAACGAGGTCTTAATCCACTATATTCAACTGAATATTACAGACTGCTTTAACAACTGCTAAAGCCTTCTTGATCCAAACCACAACCCGGTTTGTCAAGGTAACACTTTCTTACAAAGAGATAAAACTAAGTGTGTGGATGTTTTCTACAAAACTGTATCACAACTGTGATGTATACACAAATTGAAGCTTAGAAACTATATTGCTAAACAATGATAGAATATCAGAATGTGTGGTTTAGCAAAACTGAGCGAAAGAAGATTATGATTAGCTTTTGTGCGTGTAGAGATTTGGAGAGCATTAGCCATTTCAATCTTCAAAGTCTTGTTTATATAGCACTGAGATGATGAACGTTGGATGCAATATTCTTGATTCAATGCTAATAACAAACCTTCCTTATTGAGCAGATCTTGTCTGGAATGAGGCCGTTGGAATTAATTTGCTTTCAATGCACAGTACCGTTGCTTACTTAATGCAAGTTCTGGCTTGGCTCATTCTGACTCTGCTTCGCTGCTGATGAACTGTTGTGTTTCTTTATCAGAGTGTTGAGCGCAGTCTTGTTCATCAGGCTTCAGCATGTACGTGAGTTGATCATCTGATTCTGATATTCTGATATGGCAACTTCTGATGCTGGTGTCTGAAATCAAGTTCTGATGCTGAATAGATGTGATCTTGCTTATATCAATCAGAGTATCTGCAAGTCAGAACATAATAATTTTAGGCAGCAGATAGTTCATACATGAAACTTATAAATACTATATCTTTTCACTTTGTTATCATCAAAACTTAAATATAGGGTAGTAGATTCAAACTTTGTTCTAACAATCTCCCCCTTTTTGATAATGACAAAAACTAGATATTTTTAAATGAAAATAACATGAAAAGGTATCTGAGATATGTATTAGAGTAAGAAGTAAAAGGATAAGGAGTAAAGAGATATCAGAGTTGAGAGATACTCCCCCTGAGTTTATTACTTCCCTTTGATTACGCGTGTTCTTCAGGATCAGATATTTTTGCCTTTCTTTGAACATCAGAGTATCAGAGTCTTTGACTTATCAGAAGCTTTATGTCAGAGCAGAGCTTCAGAGCTTTTCTTGTCAGAGCTTTGCTTTGGATCAGAATATCAGAGCGGATCAGAACTTCATAGTGATCAGAGCTTCAGAGCTTCTAGTCTTCAGAGTGTCCAGGAGCTTCCTTGTACCTGTAGACTTTGAGCAAAACAGAAAAAACATTTTCAAGTAATAGAGTTAGAATGTTTGAGAATTTCTGTCTAGTTAGCCGTTATTGATTAAAATATCATTCTTGTTCTCCCCCTTTTTGTCAGCAATCAAAAAGTGTAGGTGATGTGCTAAAACAATTAAGATCAGAAAAACTAATCATATTAAGAGAGTTCAGAATCAAAACAAGAAAATAGTACAAAACATATTCAAACAGTACATCAGAAAATCAAGGAAAACATGAAAAAGGACATGAATGAAAAAAAGAGACTAAGGTTGAGGAGGCAAGCGTGTGAACAGGTTCTCCAGCATGGCTTGGATCAGCCTTGCAATGTGATCCTCAGTGATCACAATCTTCTTCCCCATAACAAAGGAGGTGACTAGATGTGTTGAAGCCTTGGCGTGAATCCAGAATTCCTTGACTAGCATTGGGAATGTTGGTCCAACCAACCTGTCAAAATACCTTTCCCACTTCTGAGCCCTAACCTCTTCAGTTAGGTCAAATCCGTTCTCCTTCAAGCTTCCAAAATCAATGATTAATTCAGAAAGCACTTCAAGATTCTTCACAGGAGTGAGGAGAGTTCTGAATGGCACTTGATATTGCTCAGATGATGCTTTCTTCTGAGGACCTGCAGAAGCACTGCTGGAGGTTGCCATGTTCACACTAAAAGGGTTTTGAGAATAAACTGAGGAAAATAGGTTTTGCAAGAGATGAACACAGAAATATGCAGAAGATGCTTGAGTATCAGTGAGAAAACGTAAAGAATGAGAATGAGAGATTAATGTGCTTAAATAGAGTTTTCAAAACTATTTTGAAAAGATAAACGTTTTTTAAGAGAGAGAAAAATCATGATTGCATTTTAAAAGCATGATTACTTTTCATTAAATGCTTGCTGATTTTGGGGGATTTGAGAAAGATACTTAAAAACGGTTACCAGACATGTGTCTCAGTGCACCCAATCAGCGCTTTGCCTTCTCAGAAGCGTGCACGCGTTCTGCTTCAGAGATATGCTGATGATTGGATGACACTTGTTTGATGTAGTGATCAGCACGTCTGTCTTTGAGCTTAGACTCTCAGATCTTTAGACTTGCATCTGATACAATCAGCATGTTCTATCTTTTCTCAAAAATCTAGAAGTCTTCAAGCTGACTTTTCATCCAGAGCATTTGTGTGCTACATCCTGCTGCTGCTATGTACTCAGCTTCTGCTGTTGATAGAGCAATTGTTGATTGCCTTTTGCTGGACCAAGAGATCAGATTTTCTCCCAGAAACTGGCAGCTTCCAGAAGTACTTTTGCGTTCCACTCTGTCTCCAGCAAAATCAGCATCACAGTAGCCTACTAAGCTGTAATCACTAGATTTTCTATAAAACAAACCCAGATTAGTAGTACCTTTCAGATACTTGAAAATTCGCTTAACAGCTGTTAAGTGAGATTCTCTAGGATCTGATTGGAATCTAGAACAGATACAAACACTGAATAATATGTCAGGTCTTGAAGCAGTCAGATAGAGGAGAGAACCAATCATACCTCTGTAGACTTTCTGTTCTACATTTTTGCTTACCTCTTCTCTTTCCAGAATGCACGTGGGATGCATTGGAATCTTTGATGGCTTACATTCTGAGAGGTCAAATTTCTTCAGAAGATCTCTGATGTATTTGCTCTGATGAATGTAAGTTCCTTCTGGAGTTTGATTGATCTGAATTCCTAGAAAGAATTTCAGTTCCCCCATGAGGCTCATCTCAAATTCTGCCTGCATACACTTAGCAAATTTTCTTCCAAGAGAAGGATTAGTAGAACCAAAAATAATATCATCAACATAAATTTGACAGACTAAGATGTCACTCTTAACTGATTTACAGAATAGAGTAGTGTCCACTTTCCCTCTGGTGAATTCATTTTCTAGCAGAAAGTTACTTAGCCTTTCATACCAAGCTCTGGGAGCTTGTTTCAGACCATACAGTGACTTCTTTAGTTTGAAAACATGTTCTGGATGTTTTGTATTTTCAAAACCTGGGGGTTGGTGTACATAAACTTCTTCTTCTATATAACCATTTAAGAATGCACTTTTGACATCCATCTGATACAGAGTGATGCCTCTATTAACAGCAAATGAAATTAAAAGTCTGATAGATTCTAACCTGGCGACTGGGGCAAAGGTTTCTGTATAGTCTATCCCCTCTTGCTGACTATAACCTTGTGCAACCAGTTGTGCCTTGTTTCTGATGACTTCACCTTGTTCATTTAGCTTGTTTCTGAACACCCATCTTGTTCCAATGACGTTGAATCCTTTTGGTCTGGGAACGAGATCCCATACGTCGTTTCTGGTGAATTGATTCAGCTCTTCTTGCATTGCCAGAATCCAGTCATTATCAAGAAGTGCTTCATCAATAGAAGAAGGTTCAATCAGAGACACAAGTCCCATAAGTGTTTCTTCAGAGTTTCTGAAGCTTGCTCTTGTTCTGATTGGATCTTCCTTTCTTCCTAGGATAGTCTCTTCTGGGTGATCCAAGCTGCTTCTAGGTAATCTCTTCTGAGGTTGATCAGCAGCTGTTGTAGGATTGCTAGCAGTGCTCCTTTCAGACGTTGAAGGAATGTCTGTGTTGAGAGCTTCTGATGACTTGTCTTCAGAACCTGCAAATTCAATTTCTATACCTGCAAAAACTTCATTCTGCTTTGACTTTTCAGAGTCAAGCTTATCATCAAAACGAACACTGATTGATTCTTCCACAATCTGTGTTTCTGTATTTTATACTCTGTACCCTCTTGAGCGTTCAGAGTATCCTAACATAATACACTTCTGTGCTTTAGAGTCAAACTTGTTCAAATAATTCTTTGTATTTAATATAAAGCAAGTACATCCAAATGGATGAAAATATGAAATGTTGGGCTTTCTGTTCTTCCACAATTCATATGGAGTCTTTTCCAGAATAGGTCTTATTGAGATTCTATTCTTAATGTAGCACGCTGTGTTTATTGCCTCTGCCCAGAAGGTCTTAGCAACGTTTGTCTCATTGATCATGGTTCTGGCCATTTCTTGCAATGTTCTGTTCTTTCCTTCTACAACTCCATTTTGTTGGGGAGTTCTAGGACAAGAGAAATCATGCAGAATGCCTCTGTCATTAAAGAATGACTCAAAATCTTTGTTTTCAAATTCTCCACCATGATCACTTCTGACTTTAACGATTCTAAGATCCTTTTCGTTCTGAACTTGGTTACAGAAGGTAACAAACACAGAGTGTGACTCGTCCTTGTGTCTTAAGAACTTTACCCATGTCCATCTGCTATAGTCATCTACGATTACTAACCCATACTTCTTACCACTGACTGAAGCAGTTTTAACTGGTCCAAATAAGTCAATGTGCAGAAGTTCTAATGGCTTAGAGGTAGAAACAACATTTTTGGATTTAAAAGAAGGTTTTGCAAATTTGCCTTTCTGACATGCTTCACACAAAGCATCTGAATTGAACTTCAAATTAGGAAGTCCTCTGACCAGATTGAGTTTGTTAATCTGAGATATTCTTCTCATACTAACATGCCCCAATCTTATGTGCCAGATCCACTGCTCGTTGTTAACAGACAGAAGACATTTTACATTCTGACTCTTTAGTTCAGAAAGTTTGATTTTGTAAATGTTGTTTTTCCTCTTACCATTAAACAGGATAGTCCCATCTTTCTGACTAACAGCTTTACATGATTTTTGATTAAAGATTATATCATAACCGTTATCACTTAATAGACTTATGGATAACAGATTATGCATCAATCCATCTACTAGTAGAACATTATTAATAGAGGGAAGATTTCCATTACCTACAGTTCCAGAGCCAATTATCTTTCCCCTCTGATTGCCTCCAAAGCCAACGTGGCCTCCAGGCTTAAGTTCCAGGCTTTGGAACATATGCCTTCTTCCCGTCATGTGTCGTGAGCAGCCAGAGTCCAGGTACCATGACTGGTGTTTCTGACTTGCTATTAAAGATATCTGCAACATGTATTATTTTATCCTTAGGTACCCAGATTTTCTTGGGTCCTGATTTGTTAGTTTTACCAAAACTCTGGTTGAATTTTGGTTTCACAGAGTGCTTACTGCTAGTGTATTTGATATCATGTGTGTGACCATATACAAAATGTGAATTCAGAGGAGTGTGTTTAATGGTTAAGTCCATGACATTCTTTGGTGTAGGAACCTTGCCTTGGTATCCTATTCCTTTCCTGCCGTTTCTGCTAACTCCATAGATCATTGAAGCCATTCTGCTTCTATCTATGCTTTTAGCTAGGAACTTCTGGAAACTGTGATCATACTCCTTGATGATCTCATCAGCGTTGCTGGGAGTTTCAGAAATTGGTTCCTTCTGAGAGTTTTGTAAAGTGTTTTCTAATTTTGAAATCTTATTTCTCAGCTCAGAATTTTCCAATTTGAGACTCTCAGTCTTATTAGAGTCAGATTCAAGATTCCTTTTCAGGTCTCTGAATTTAGCTCTAATTTGCTGATAACGTTCCAGAATCTCATTAAGGCTTTCAGCAAGTTCAGCCTTTGTAAAGTTAACAGCAAAATTAGGAAATACCTCTTCAGTGTCTGATTCTGAGTCTGATTCAGAAGCTTCACTATCTTCTGAAATGTTAGTCATGAGAGCTATGTTTGCCCTTTCATCATCTGATTCTGAGTCAGCTTCAGACGAGTCAGAGTCATCCCATGTAGCCATGAGACTTTTCTTCTTTTCTCTTCCAAACTTCTTTTTGGGCTTTTCCCTCTGAAGCTTTGGGCAGTCACTCTTATAGTGTCCTTGCTCATTGCACTCATAGCAGATGATGTCTTTGGTGTTTGGCTTTTTGCTACTGGAGGAGCCTTCAGATCTTCTGTATCCAGAGGAAGAATCTGTCCTTCTGTATCTGGAAGAAGACTCGTTCTGATCAGATCTTCTGGGATTCCTGAACTTCCTTTGTCTTTGCTTCCACAGTTGATTTACTTTTCTGGAGAGAAGGGAGAGTTCGTCTTCTTCTGATGAGGATCCATCAGATGTTTCTTGAACTGCCTGCAAAACTTTAGACTCAAATTTTCTGTTAGATTTTAATGCTAAAGGCTTACCTTGCTTCTGAGGCTCATCAGCTTCTAGCTCTATCTCATGACTTCTGAGGGAGCTGATAAGTTCCTCCAGAGTGATTTTGTTGAGATCTTTAGCTAGCTTCAGAGCTGTAACCATAGGTCTCCACTGCTTGGGTAAACTTCTGATGATTTTCTTGACATGGTCAGCAGTAGAGTATCCTTTGTCCAGAACTTTGAGACCAGCTACCAGAATCTGGAATCTAGAGAACATGGTTTCAATGGATTCAGATTCTTCCATTTTGAACGCCTCATACTTCTGAATGAGCGCCAGAGCTTTTGTTTCTTTGACCTGAACGTTGCCCTCATGTGTCATTCTGAGTGAGTCAAAAATATTCTTTGCTGTGTCTCTGTTGGAGATCTTTTCATACTCAGTATAGGAGATGGCGCTGAGGAGGATGGTTCTGGCCTTGTGGTGATTCTTGAAGTCACGCTTTTGTTGATCAGACATTGTTTTTCTATCAATCTTCTGACCACTTGCATTCACAGGTGCGTGTATCCATCTGTCACCATATCCCACAGATCAGCATCATGTGCCAGAAAGAAGCTTTCAATTCTGTCTTTCCAGTAATCAAAGTTTTCTCCATCAAAGACTGGAGGTTTGCCACTAAATTTGTCTCTGTCCTCATTGTTGTCATTGCTGATGTGAGAAGTGTTTCCTGCCATTGTGTTTTTCTGACGCTGGATCTTGTACTGACACGGTTAAGTGTTTTAGCTCAGAACCAGGCGCTCTGATGCAAATTGAAGTGGTGAAAAAACACAAGAAGGGGGGGTTGAATTGTAAAACTGAAATCTAATGCAATGAACAAGATATTTTTATCCTGGTTCGTTTGATCTCAAACTACTCCAGTCCACCCGTCAAGGTGATTTCGCCTCTCTCCAACGAGGTCTTAATCCACTATATTCAACTGAATATTACAGACTGCTTTAACAACTGCTAAAGCCTTCTTGATCCAAACCACAACCCGGTTTGTCAAGGTAACACTTTCTTACAAAGAGATAAAACTAAGTGTGTGGATGTTTTCTACAAAACTGTATCACAACTGTGATGTATACACAAATTGAAGCTTAGAAACTATATTGCTAAACAATGATAGAATATCAGAATGTGTGGTTTAGCAAAACTGAGCGAAAGAAGATTATGATTAGCTTTTGTGCGTGTAGAGATTTGGAGAGCATTAGCCATTTCAATCTTCAAAGTCTTGTTTATATAGCACTGAGATGATGAACGTTGGATGCAATATTCTTGATTCAATGCTAATAACAAACTTTCCTTATTGAGCATATCTTGTCTGGAATGAGGCCGTTGGAATTAATTTGCTTTCAATGCACAGTACCGTTGCTTACTTAATGCAAGTTCTGGCTTGGCTCATTCTGACTCTGCTTTGCTGCTGATGAACTGTTGTGTTTCTTTATCAGAGTGTTGAGCGCAGTCTTATTCATCAGGCTTCAGCATGTACGTGAGTTGATCATCTGATTCTGATATTCTGATATGGCAACTTCTGATGCTGGTGTCTGAAATCAAGTTTTGATGCTGAATAGATGTGATCTTGCTTATATCAATCAGAGTATCTGCAAGTCAGAACATAATAATTTTAGGCAGCAGATAGTTCATACATGAAACTTATAAATACTATATCTTTTCACTTTGTTATCATCAAAACTTAAATATAGGGTAGTAGATTCAAACTTTGTTCTAACAGAAATTTTTAGAACAATTATCACTTTGAGTGATGTATCAATATAATTGATATTTCCTTCCAAACAAGCAACTTATAATGATATAATATAGTGCTTAAGTGTTTGTAAATATGATATGATTTTTTCTGGACTAATATGGAAATACATGAAGAAAAATTCTTTGTGAAAGTTCAAGAACACAAACACTTGTTTTGAAATTTGAATGATAAAAATGATTTTAAATTGCTATTGAAGAGGTGATTTTGAAATATGAAAATATAGTGTTTATATAGTGCGTTAAAACCTCTTTGAATGTGTGTGTTGTACCCCAAAATTTTCCCTCACATTTCTCAAGTTGTTTTTCACAAGATCCTCAATGGCTCAAGCTTGCACAAGGATTGGCTAAGTCAAGACATCTTCCTCAACACTGATGCCTCAAATTAGGGTTGGAGTTTCCACAAGTGAAAATGGACTTTTAATACCTCAAATGACTTTCATGGATCATTATGGACCTTCAAGATTGCTCATGTCAAGTTTCAAGTCTTGCAACTCAAATTTGCTCAATCAATTGATCAGATGACCTAAAATCAGTTGTATTAAGTAAAAAGTCAATTCTGGCCAAATTACAGACAAACTTCAATATTTTTGGCCCTTGTCAACATTTTTAACCCATATGTATCAATTGGTCAATTTTGGATCACACTTCCCCAAGAAAATTGATCAAATCATCAAAAGGGCAAAATGGTCAAAATTAGGGTTTTAAGTGAGAGGGCTTGATTTTTGACTTTTGACTTAATACATGACTTATTGGTTTGAAACATGATATCAAGGATTCAAATGCATTATCTTGACCCAAGGGTATGGTTCAATTCACTTCTCAAGATCACGGGATTGATAGATGAATTTCAGTCAACTGATGAAAAGTCAACTGATGCACCAAAAGTCAAACTTTGACTTTTTGATCAAAATTGAGTTTCATGGATCATATTTCATCAATAAATGCAAAAATATGAAACTTGATCATCAAGAAATCAAGAAAGTCAAGTTTCATTATTAAAAGTCAAAATTTCCAAAACATATAAATTTTTCTAAGTGTTTTATACAAGTATTTTTTTCATGACTTCATGCCAATTTTTCCCTATAATGCAAGATGATTCAATAGAAACTTTCAATATTAAAATTTTAGATATTGAAGAGTTCTAAAAACTTGTATTATAGGGCTCATGTCCAAAAAGTGCTTAGATTTTGAGTTATAAGGCCATAAAGTCATGAACTTTTTCTTAAAACACTTAGTGAAATTTTGACCTAGTTAGGAAGATTTTTGGTACAAACTTCATGGAAATTTTTCACATAGTTCCAATTGGATTCTTAAAAAATGGAAAACATGAAGTTTGTAGAGGATGTTAAAAGCTTTCCAAAATGTCAGAGAACTCTTTGAAGTCATGTATGAGCTAAGAGAATCGAAGGCATGAAGTTAGGGTTTCATTCTTGATTTACAAGGCAGAATTTATGATGAACATTGGATCCAATCATCAAGCATGTTATACAAATCCTACTTTACAGGCCTCAAACTTGTATATCACTCCTTAATTTAATGCTTACACAACTGATTGAGCTATGATCCAAGTGTTTCATCCATTGTCCAATTGATCATTCCATTTTTAGAAGAAAGTAACATATCCATTCTTGAAAAGTGACTTTAATCAAAAAGTTAACTTGTCTTGAGCCTCTAACTTGTTGTTCTGATAACACTTAACCCCTACAAGTAAGAACAAGCTTGTTTAAAGTCCTAACCACACTAAGATAGCTTGGTACAAACATTGGAAATATGTTCTTCATGCTTGCTTCAAAAACAAGCAAAGGTGTCATAACATTGTATTTTGAATTCTGAGTTGTTGCAAGTCTCCAAACCTTATGCCTAAAAGTAAATACACTATTTGCAACATCAGAGATAAGATTGAAAGCCCTGAAGATCCCTAAAACACTCCTAAAGTCATAACTGCATAACAAACCTCCATTGTTGCACATTTTGACCAAAAACCTAAAACTCACAATCCGCTCGTGCGCTTCTTGGCCTTTTGATTCCAAAAGCTTCTAAACATCATACATAAGCAATCCCAACACCTGTTATCCAACTGTAACACCATCTTCATCCAATTCCATTTCCAAAAAAATAGAGCTTGCACCTTGACTTCTCCAGCACGATTCAAGCACTCTCAGCACAAAGTAAGAGTTACATTAGCTTCCTAGGGACTTGAGGAAGCTAACCCGATTATTACCACAATTTGAATCAAGCTCAAACTCATTTCACAATTTCTAGTTTTGAAGGTAATTTTCGGAACTTTCAACTCTTCATGTAGGTATTGTTAGGCTTTCATTTTCCAAGATAAAATGTAGATATCATTGCCCTGAAGCTAGCCATCTCCATAGTTTTCATTTATATTGTCTGAGCATAAAGAATTTTGAGTTTGAAGTTTCTGAAAAAATCAGGTTTCAGATTAAGGCCAGTAAAAATTCTTGCTTATCTATGATTTATAGTTTAAGTTATTTACATTTTTGGAATCGTGAGGAAAAATGAAGCAACTTTCATGTTTACAGTTTTAATTTTTATTGAGAAATAAGAAAGTTACAAATTCAAACATAACGCAAGGAAGAAGATGAAGTTCAGGCCTAGGAAGGGTTTGAAGAAGTGAAAAACACAAGAAGGGGGGTTGAATTGTAAAAACTTGAAATCAATTCCAGTCAACACAGTATTTTTATCCTGGTTCGTTTGATCTCAAACTACTCCAGTCCACCCGTCAAGGTGATTTCGCCTCTCTCCAACGAGGTCTTAATCCACTATATTCAACTGAATATTACAACTGCTTTAACAACTGCTAAAGCATTCTTGAGTCAAACCACAAATTGGTTTCTCAAGGAAATACTTTCTTACAAAGAATTGAAATCTAAGTGTGTTGAATGTTTTCTACAAAAACTGTTTATCACAACTGTGATACTACACACGTTAAGCTTGTGAGAACTAGAGTGCTAAAATAATTGAGTAAAGAATTTGAGAGCTTTAGCAATCTGAGAGTGATGAAGATGATGAATAGCTTTAGGCGAGTAGAGAGTGTAGAGCATTAGCCAATTCAATCTTCACTGACTTGTTTATATAGCATTGGAAAAAGGTACGTTGGAGTCAGTAATTTCGTTTCAATGCCAATAACATTCTTTCCATATTAAGCAGATCTTTATCTGGAATAATGTCGTTGATAATAAATAGTCTTGAATGCACAATACCGTTGCCACCAAAACGTGTTCTGGCTTTGGCTTATTCTGACGCTGCTAAGTGCTGATGAGTTGTTGTTTCCTTGATCAGAGTTCAGATTGTTAAGCGTAGATCTGTTCATCAAGCTTCAGCGTAAGCACATGTTGATCTTCTGATTCTGGCATCTGATGTAACATCCTCTAATGCTGATGTTGATATTTCATCTTCTGATGCTGATGATGATATTCTCTTGCTGATACCCATCAGAGTTTCTGTAAAACAGAATGTAATTTTTTAGGTAGCATATATGTCTTACATGAATCATACAATTAATATATCTATGCATTTTGTTATCATCAAAACTTAAACTTAGGGTAGTAGATTCAAACTTTGTTCTAACAATCTCCCCCTTTTTGATGATGACAAAAACTAGATTTTTTCAATTGAAAATTAACGTGAAAAGTATCAGAGATAACCAAATAGTAAAGAGTATCAGAATTAAATAGGAAGTTATCAAAGATAAGGGATAAAGAGATATCAGAGTTTAGATCGGAGATACTCCCCCTTAATTTATTACTTCCCTTTTTTAATTCCATGAGTCCTTCAGGATCAGATCTTTATTGACTTTCTTTGAACATCAGAACATCAGAGCTTCAGTGATGCTTCAGTGTATCAGAGATGATTAACTTCTTGTACCTGTAGGCTTATGAAAAACAGAAAACATTCAAGTATATCAGAGTGTTAGAATGTTTGAGACTTTTTTGTCTCAGTAATCCGTTATTGAAAAATATCATTCTTGTTCTCCCCCTTTTTGTCAGCAATCAAAAAGTGCAAGTAATATAAGCTAAAACGATCAGAGCAGAAAAACTGGTATATTTAATTCAAAGCTTAGAAGAGAGTACAGAAAACATGGAAAGAAAACAATGAAAACATCATGAATGAAAAACTAAGGTTGAGGTGGAAAGCGTGTGAACAGAGTTTCTAGCATTGTCTTAATCTAATCAGCAGTTTCATTCTGCTTGTGCACCATGCTGACTACTGTATCAATCTTGCTGTCTTGCACATCCATCCTTTCCTTCATCTTCTGATCATTCTCATCCATTCTTTGCTGCAGACGAATATCATTCTGCTTCAGCTCTTCAAGAGTCTGCCTGTCCAAAGCAGCTTGAGAGACATCAGAAACAGGATGCTTCTGAGAGCTTTCTGCAACATCTTCTGCTTGACTAACCTCTTCAGCTTGAATTGTCTGATCTTCTGCTGTCTGAACTTTTGAAGCTGGGCGCTTTTCAGACCATGGCTCACTATCCAGAAAGAGCACTTCTTCCTTCAGCAGCTGACTTTCAGCTTCCTTCAGCAGCTTACTGAAGTTCTACTGGGCCTGTTCATAGTTGATGTCTTGCAGCTTAAGGGCTTCAGCGCGTACCCACATTCTGAATCGTGTCCAGAGTTGGTCTGAGGCAGCAGGATCAATCATTCCAGGACAAACTTGCTTTAGAGAAGCAATCCAATTCTGCAAGCCTGTTTCAAAATTCAAAATTCCAAAGCCAACATCTAGCTATTTGGGTTTGGGAATGGCTATTTTATTTTTGAGGTCAGCAAGAAGGTCAAGGATTGTTAAATCAATGAAGATCCTGTTGTGGTCTTCTGTATTTTGTTTGGGAGATGGAGTGGGAGAATCAGAAATGATAATTGGACTGTTTGGAGTATTTGGAGGGGTAGTTTCTGGTGAGGATGGAAGCTGGGGTATGTTTACAGTTGTACCCCATGGCAGTTGAATTTCCACGGGTTGAGGTTCAGAGGATTGAGGAGAATGAGGTTCAGGAGTTTGAGGTTCAGGTGATGGAGTTTCAGAGTTTTGAAACTCAGGTTGTGGAGGTGATGGTTGAGGTGAAAGTGGATGAAGTTCTGGTTGTGGAGAGGGAGGAGGAATTTCTGTTTGTGGAGAAGGAGGTGGAATTTCTGGTTGTTCTGGTATTGGTGATAGTGTGATTGCTGGTTGTGGTGAGTGGGGAGTTTCTGGTTGAGTGTTTGGATTTTCTGAGAGGGGAGCGGAAGAACGTTGGTCAATTTCAGAAAGAACTTTATCAAGTTCTGATTCTGTTGATGTTGTGGGTTTTGGATTTTGGGATTTGGTGCGGGATCTCCTGAGAGTTAGTGACTCGGAAGGGTCAACCTCTGGTTCGGTGTCATCAATGGTTGGTATGGGGATTGGAAGTTCATATGAAACTGGGGTTGGGATTGATGTTGGAATAGCAGAAGAATTTAAAACATTAACAGCAGATAGATTACCTCTCTTCTTAGGGGTCTACTGGGATGGTCCTTCTGAAGTAGCCTTTCTTTTCTTCGTCTTCTTCACAGTAACTTCTAGATTTTGCTGGTGCAGATCTTTAATGTTCAGAGTGGGATCTGTGCCATCAGCCTTGCAAGCGTCCAAGTATCTGAGAACAATGACTGGTTTAGAGTCACTCAGAAAATATTGGAAAGTCGTCCAGAGGGACTCTTCTGCTGGTGATGTCAGCAAGAGGAGTGACGCTGAGCTCCTTTCTGATATTCTCTATCAGTTTCATTTTCTTCAGATTCTTGGCGTTCAGAGGCTTGCCAACAGCAGGTTCAATAGAACTTACTTCCTGTGCTTCTGTAAGGTGTTCTATCAGCCTATTCTCAGTCAGAATATCTGATATTAACCTGCCAAAGGGTATCCAATCCCTTTTTGTCCTTTCTTCTTCTCTTGTCTCCTTGACGCTGGTTCTGAGGTGATTAAACAGAAGATGAGCCAAGTTAATCTTTACCTTCTGATTAATAAAATAGATCAGAAACTGCTGATCTATATTTATATAATCAGGAGAGCTTGTGGGCTTCCTGTGATTGAAGCACCCCAGAATAATCTTCGCCCATATTTTGTGTTGATCCTTTAAGTTTCTGATTTTGCTGCTGGGAACCCCATGGGTGAAAATCTCTCTTGCAATGATAGCAGTATCTAAGCATTTTTCTGCCATGTCGATACAGCGGATGCCACCACAGTTGTATCCAATCAATCTTGCAATGTGATCCTCAGTGATCACAATCTTCTTTCCCATATGTAGGAAGTAACTTGATGTGTTGATGAAGACGCATGAATCCAGAATTCTTTGACCAATACTGGGAACGTTGGACCCACCAACCTATCAAAGTATCTCTCCCATCCTTGTGCCCTAACTTCTTCTGTCAAATCGAATCCATTTTCTTTCAGACTGGTGAAATCAACAATCAGTTCAGATAGCACTTCCAAGTTCTTCACTGGTGTAAGTAGAGTTCTGAAGGGGATTTGGTATTGTTCAGATGAAGCCTTCTTCTGAGAACCTGCAGAAACAGTGCTAGAGGTTGTCATGTTCACACTTAGGGTTTTCTGAGAAATTTTTTGAGAAAGGGGTTCTTTTGAAAAAGGATGAACACACAAGAAGAATGCAGAAAATATTTTGGATGATTGTAAGAAACGGTAAAAGTTTAATGAATGATGTTAATGTGCTTAAATAGATTTCAAAAATGTTTTGAAAACGTAAACGGTTTTAAGAAAGAGAATTAATTCATGATTACAGTTTAACTCATGATTACGTGCATTTAATGCTTGCTGATTTTGGGGAATTTGAGAAAGATATTTGAAATGGTTACCAGACATGTGTCTCAATGCACCCAATCAGTGTTTTGCCTTCTCATAAGCGTGCACGCATTCTGCTTTAGAGATTTGCTGATGATTGGATGACACTTGTTTGATTTAGTGAGCAGCACGTCTATCCTTGAGCTGAAACGCTCAGATCTTTAAGAATAGAATCTGATACAATCTGCATGTCTATCTTTCTGAAAGGAGATTGATCAGAAGTTCACAGTAAAAAGAAAACACATTCTGAAGGTTAATATATAGAATTAAAACATTTTCACTCTGGGCAGAGCTTCATGTTGAGATGTTTCAGAATGAAATTGAACCTATCTTCAGAAAGAGGTTTAGTGAAGATATCAGCCCATTGATGATCTGTATCAATAAATTTTAAGTTCAAAATTCCTTTCTGAATATAGTCCCTAATGAAGCGATGTTTTATTTCTATATGCTTAGCCCTAGAATGCAGAATAGGATTTTTACTTAAGCAAATGGCAGAAGTATTGTCAGAGTATAGGGATGTTACTCTCAAAAATCTGGAAGTCTTCAAGCTGACTTTTCATCCAGAGCATTTGTGTGCTACGACCTGCTGCTGCTATGTACTCAGCTTCTGTTGTTGATAGCGCAATTATGGACTGCCTTTTGCTGGACCAAGAGATCAGATTTTCTCCCAGAAACTGGCAGCTTCCAGAAGTACTTTTACGCTCTACTCTATCTCCAGCAAAGTCAGCATCGCAGTAGCCTACTAAGCTGTAATCACTAGATTTTCTATAAAATAAACCCAGATTAGTAGTACCTTTTAGATACTTGAAAATTCGCTTAACATCTGTTAAGTGAGATTCTCTAGGATCTGATTGAAATCTTGCACAAATACATTCTCTGAATAAAATATCAGGCCTTGAAGCCGTCAGATAAAGGAGAGAACCAATCATACCTCTGTAGACCTTCTGTTCTACCTTTTTGCTTACCTCTTCTCTTTCCAGAATGCATGTGGGATGCATTGGAAACTTTGATGGCTTACATTCTGAGAGGTCAAATTTCTTCAGAAGTTCTCTGACATATTTGCTCTGATGAATGTAAGTTCCCTCTGGATTTTGATTGATCTGAATTCCCAGAAAGAATTTCAGTTCTCCCATGAGACTCATCTCAAATTCTGCCTGCATACACTTAGCAAATTTTCTTCCAAGAGAAGGATTAGTAGATCCAAAAATAATATCATCAACATAAATTTGCCAAACTAAGATGTCATTCTTAACTGACTTACAAAATAAGGTAGTATCCACCTTCCCTCTGGTGAATTCTTTTTCTAACAGAAAGTTACTTAGTCTTTCATACCAAGCTCTGGGAGCTTGTTTCAGACCATATAGTGACTTCTTTAGTTTGAAAACATATTCTGGATTTTTTGTACTTTCAAAACCAGGGGGTTGGTGCACATAAACCTCTTCTTCTATATAACCATTTAAGAATGCACTCTTGACATCCATCTGATACAGAGTGATGCCTTTATTAACAGCAAACGAAATTAAAAGTCTGATAGATTCTAACCTGGCAACTGGAGCAAAGGTCTCTGTATAGTCTATCCCCTCTTGCTGACTATAACCTTGTGCTACCAGTCGTGCTTTGTTTCTGATAACTTCACCTTGTTCGTTCAGCTTATTTCTGAACACCCATCTTGTTCCAATGACGTTGAATCCTTTTGGTCTGGGAACAAGATCCCATACGTCATTTCTGGTGAATTGATTCAGCTCTTCTTGCATTGCTAGAATCCAGTCGTTTTCCATAAGTGCTACATCAATAGAAGAAGGTTCAATCAGAGACACAAGTCCCATGAGGGATTCTTCAGAGTTTTTGAAGCTGGCTCTTTTTCTGATTGGATCTTCCTTTCTTCCTAAGATAGTTTCTTCTGGGTGATCCAAGCTGCTTCTGGGTAGTCTTTTCTGAGGTTGATCAGAAGCTGTTGTTGGATTGCTTGCAGTGCTCATTTCAGATGTTGAAGGAGTGTCTTTGTTAAGAGCTTCTGATGACTTGTCTTCAGAACCTGTAAATTCAACTTCCATACCTGCAAAAATTTCATTCTGCTTTGAATTTTCAGAGTCAAGCTTATCATCAAAACGAACACTGATTGATTCTTCCACAATCTGTGTTTCTGTATTGTATACTTTGTACCCTCTTGAGCGTTCAGAGTATCCTAACATAATACACTTATGTGCTTTAGAGTCAAACTTGTTCAAATAATTTTTTGTATTTAACATAAAATAAGTACATCCAAATGGATGAAAATATGAAATGTTGGGCTTTCTGTTCTTCCACAATTCATATGGAGTCTTTTCCATAATAGGTCTTATTGAGATTCTATTCTGAATGTCGCACGCTGTGTTTATTGCCTCTGCCCAGAAGATCTTAGCAACGTTTGTCTCATTGATCATGGTTCTGGCCATTTCTTGCAATGTTCTGTTCTTTCGTTCTACAACTCCATTTTGTTGAGGAGTTCTAGGACACGAGAAATCATGCAGAATGCCTCTGTCATTAAAGAATGACTCAAAATCTTTGTTTTCAAACTCTCCACAATGATCACTTCTGACTTTAACGATTCTAAGATCCTTTTCATTCTGAACTTGGTTACAGAAGGTGACAAACACAGAGTGTGGCTCGTCCTTGTGTCTTAAGAACTTTACCCATGTCCATCTGTTATAGTCATCTACGATTACTAACCCATACTTCTTGCCACTGACTGAAGCAGTTTTAACTGGTCCAAATAAGTCAATGTGCAGAAGTTCTAATGGCTTAGAGGTAGAAACGACATTTTTAGATTTGAAAGAAGGTTTTACAAACTTGCCTTTCTGACATGCTTCACACAGAGAATCTGAATTGAACTTCAGATTAGGAAGTCCTCTGACCAGATTGAGTTTGTTAATCTGAGATATTCTTCTCATACTAACATGCCCCAATCTTCTGTGCCAGATCCATTGCGCGTTGTTAACAGACAGAAGACACTTTACATTTTGACTTTTAAGTTCAGAAATTTTGATTTTATAAATGTTGTTTTTCCTCTTTCCATTAAATAGGATAGTTCCATCTTTCTGACTAACAGCTTTACATGATTTTTGATTAAAGATTATATCATAACCGTTATCACTTAATTGACTTATGGATAACAGATTATGCATTAATCCATCTACTAGCAGAACATTATTTATATAGGGAAGATTTCCATTACCTACAGTTCCAGAGCCAATGATCTTTCCCCTCTGATTGCCTCCAAAGCCAACGTGGCCTCCAGGCTTAAGTTCCAGGCTTTGGAACATATGCCTTCTTCTCGTCATGTGTCGCGAGCAGCCAGAGTCCAGGTACCATGACTGGTGTTTCTGATTTGCTGCTAAAGATATCTGCAACATGTATTATTTTATCCTTAGGTACCCAGATTTTCTTGGGTTCTGATTTGTTAGATTTACCAAAACTCTGATTGAATTTTTGTTTCACAGAATACTTGCTACTAGTATATTTAATATCATGTGTGTGACCATACACAAAATGTGAGTTCAGAGTAGTGTGTTTAATAGTTAAATCCATGGCATTCTTTGGTGTAGGTACCTTACCTTGGTATCCTATTCCCTTTCTTCCGTTTCTGCTAACTCCATAGATCATTGAAGCCATTTTGCTTCTATCTATGCTTTTAGCAAGAAACTTCTGAAAGCTATGATCATACTCCTTGATGATCTCATCAGGGCTGCTAGGAGTTTCAGAAATTGTTTCCTTCTGAGAGTTTTGTAAAACATTTTCTAACTTTGAAATTTTATTTTCCAGCTCAGAATTTTCCAACTTAAGACTCTCAGTCTTATCAGAGTCAGATTCAAGATTCCTTTTCAGGTTTCTGAATTTAACTCTAATCTGCTGGTACCTTTCCAGAATTTCGTTAAGGCTTTCAGCAAGTTCAGCCTTAGTAAAATTAATTGCAAAGTCAGGAAATACCTCTTCAGTGTCTGATTCTGAGTCTGATTCAGAAGCTTCACTGTCTTCTGAAATGTTGGCCATGAGAGCTATGTTTGCTCTCTCATCATCTGATTCTGAGTCAGCTTCAGACGAGTCAGAGTCATCCCATGTAGCCATGAGACTTTTCTTCTTTTCTCTTCCAAACTTCTTTTTGGGCTTTTCCCTCTGAAGTTTTGGGCAGTCACTCTTGTAGTGTCCTTGCTCATTGCATTCATAGCAGATGATGTCCTTGGTGTTTGGCTTTCTGCTTCCTGAGGAGCCTTCAGATCTTCTGTATCCAGAGGAAGAATCTGACCTTCTGTATCTGGAAGAGGACTCATTCTGATCAGATCTTCTGGGATTCCTGAACTTCCTTTGCCCCTGCTTCCATAGTTGGTTCACTCTTCTGGAGAGGAGGGAAAGTTCGTCTTCTTCTGATGAGGATCCATCAGATGTTTCTTCAACTGTCTGCAAAACTTTAGAGTTAGATTTTCTATTAGATTTTAATGCTAAAGGCTTACCTTGCTTCTGAGGTTCATCAGCTTCTAGCTCTATCTCATGACTTTTGAGGGAGCTGATAAGTTCCTCCAGAGAAATTTTGTTGAGATCTTTAGCTAGCTTCAGCGCTGTAACCATTGGCCTCCACTGTTTTGGAAAGCTTCTGATGATCTTCTTGACATGATCAGCAGTAGAGTATCCTTTGTCCAGAACCTTGAGACCAGTCACCAGAATTTGGAATCTTGAGAACATTGTTTCAATGGATTCACTTTCTTCCATTTTGAATGCCTCATACTTCTGAATGAGCGCAAGAGCTTTAGTTTCTTTGACCTGAATGTTGCCTTCATGCGTCATTCTGAGTGAGTCAAACATGTTCTTTACTGTGTCTCTGTTAGAGATCTTTTCATATTCAGCGTAAGAGATGGCGCTGAGAAGAATGGTTATGGCCTTGTGGTGATTTTTGAAGTCACGCTTTTGTTGGTCAGACATTGCTTTCCTGTCAATCTTCTGACCGCTTGCATTAACTGGGTGCGTGTATCCATCTGTCACCATGTCCCACAGATCAGCATCATGTGCCAGAAAGAAGCTTTCAATTCTGTCTTTCCAGTAATCAAAATTTTCTCCATCAAAGACTGGAGGTTTGCCGCTGAATCTGTCTATGTCTTAATTGTTGTCATTGCTGGTGTGTTGATAAGTTCCTGCCATTGTGTTTTTCTGACGCTGGATCTTGTACTGACACGGTTAAGTGTTTTAGCTCAGAACCATGCGCTCTGATGCCAATTGAAGAAGTGAAAAACACAAGAAGGGGGGTTGAATTGTAAAAACTTGAAATCAATTACAGTCAACACAGTATTTTTATCCTGGTTCGTTTAATCTCAAACTACTCCAGTCCACCCGTCAAGGTGATTTCGCCTCTCTCCAACGAGGTCTTAATCCACTATATTCAAATGAATATTACAACTGCTTTAACAACTGCTAAAGCCTTCTTAAGTCAAACCACAAACCAGTTTCTCAAGGAAATACTTTCTTACAAAGAATTGAAATCTAAGTGTGTTGAATGTTTTCTACAAAAACTGTTTATCACAACTGTGATACTACACACGTTAAGCTTGTGAGAACTAAAGTGCTAAAATAATTGAGTAAAGAATTTGAGAGCTTTAGCAATCTGAGAGTGATGAAGATGATGAATAGCTTTAGGCGTGTAGAGAGTGTAGAGCATTAGCCAATTCAATCTTCACTGACTTGTTTATATAGCATTGGAAAAAGGTACGTTGGAGTCAGTAATTCCGTTTCAATGCCAATAACATTTTTTCCATATTAAGCAGATCTTTGTTTGGAATAATGTCGTTGATAATAAATAGTCTTGAATGCACAGTACCGTTGCCACCAAAACGTGTTCTGGCTTTGGCTTATTCTGACGCTGCTAAGTGCTGATGAGTTGTTGTTTCCTTGATCAGAGTTCAGATTGTTAAGCGTAGATCTGTTCATCAAGCTTCAGCGTAAGCACATGTTGATCTTCTGATTCTGGCATCTGATGTAACATCCTCTGATGCTGATGTTGATATTTCATCTTCTGATGCTGATGATGATATTCTCTTGCTGATACCCATCAGAGTTTCTGTAAAACAGAATGTAATTTTTTAGGTAGCATATATGTCTTACATGAATCATACAATTAATATATTTATGCATTTTGTTATCATCAAAACTTAAACTTAGGGTAGTAGATTCAAACTTTGTTCTAACAGGGTTTTCAAATATATATTTATGGTTTTATATTATAACCGGATGAAACAGTCACCCTAGTGGCAGAGGAAGCGCGCGTAAGGATTTGTTATGTGAAAGGTCTATGGTTCGAGCCCCAGCCAGACCTTTTGTCATTTTTCTTTTCCTTTTTTTTTTGAACAAGAGCGTTGGGCCTCCATCTATGGGCCTGGCATTTTTGTTGACCCTCACCCCCTATTTCACTCACACAGTCCCAGGCCCATTTTTATTTATTTTGTTATTTATTTTTCTTTTAGTCATTTTTATTTTAAATTATAAAATCATAAAAAAATAGATATAGGTTTTATTTAATTAAATTAATTTTTGACATAAAAATAAATTTATTTTAATCATTCTTTATTTTGTTTTTGATAATTAATTTGTAAATTAATTAGAATTTCGGGTTTTGATTATTTTCTTTTACACATTAAAAATATTCTCTTAAAACCAAAAGACACAAAAACATTTCTTATTAAATTTAATTCATTTTCTTAATTATTAATTAAATAACTAGACTTAGGTTTATTTCATTTTATTTTCTTTCTTAATTTAGAATTTAGGTTTCTATTAATTAATTATATTTATACTAGCTTAATCAATATTAAACTATTTTCATACAAAACCCTAAAAAAATTGTTTTCTTGATTTCTTTTCTTAAATTAACTTAGGTTTAAATTCTCTTAATTTAATTAATCATTTTATTTTAAATTAATTAGGTCAAAACCTTTTAACATAAAAAACAAAAACAAAATCAACTTTCCTTTCCATTTACTTTCTACTACATTATTCATACTTGTACATTATTATTTCAAATTAAATATGGTTGTAATAATAACTTAGGTTAAAATTACTTGTCATCCCCCATTTGTGAATTTGTATCCCCCATCCCCAAATGATGTAATAGCGTAGAATATTTAACTTCTGTAATTTATCGCTTTTAAATATAAATGCTAGTAATTAAGGTTTGTATAGAAAGACTAAAATCAACAAGTAGCAAACCCTAATTCAAGACAAAACAATGCATGAAAATAAACACTTTACACACAATGCATGAAAACAAACACTTAGCAAATGACCCTCGAATACAAGATCATAGCCCCTTAATGACCCTTCAAATGTTGCCTTCACAAATGATCTTAGACCCTTACAAAAATGCTAAGGTATCTCACAACATTGCATTTCATGACTATACGATGACCCATGCCTGTCCCTTCACATCCAATGATAGGGCTTCTTATCAATCAATGGTAATATAACAATATCTAGAGGAATAGGAATAGAACTAATACTTTTTGAGTAGGTAGAATGTTCATAGTTGCTTGCTCACAAAACATCTTCAAAACATCTTTCAAAAACACACCAACATTTTCAAACATGAAACATTTTTGAAAGTCAACACTTTGTATACATTCTTATAGAGACAAGAATCATTACAAAGTTCTCCTAAACGGAGGCACTTTTCAAAAATACTTTCAAAACCCACCACAAACACATTTCAAACAAAAGCATTTCAAAGTGATCTGGCAACTAAGAGCCCGTAGATAACTACCGATGAAAAGGGTCCTAACAGCTTCCCTTTTCATAACCTACCCCCCGAACTCAAGAAAATATCTCAAAAGGTATTTCCTATTATTTTCACCCTTTCCTTTATTGGATAAAAGAAAAGTCAATGGTGACTCTTGATATCCGCAACAATTGCGATCAAATGAAAAACACCCAAATCAGTTCTCCCACCGTATTACAGAACTGGCGATTCTACCGGGGAAATACTTAAAAGTGTGGTTTACCTTAGAGCTAGATCACCTTTAAATTCTTTCTTTGTTTGATTTTTTTGTTTACATTTATGGGTCCTTGTTTGGGTTGATCTTCCACCCAGATCTGGGAACATCAATAGGTAAATAGCAAAAATTATGGAGACTGTACGGCGTACACCGAAATGGTTGAAACAATAGCTATGTTAGTGTGACATGTTTATGGGTACCGGTATCCCTTATGGCGAATTAAGGAGAATCCGGGGCCGCTGAGCAATGTCATGAAGCACTAACGAACCTTAGAACCTTTAATTGAACAACTTGGCCATTAGGAAGTAGTGAGATAGTCGGCTTTGGTGCAGTTCGAAGTTGGTTGATACTTGATACTACACTCATTGAGATAGGACTTTTAGGATATTTCGGTCGCTAAAGTAGAGGCTTATGCTGGAACAACGACCAATGAAGAAAGATCAGTGATATTGAGATTCCCTAGAACCCGATTACTTTGTAGGACAGTTTGAACCAACTGAACTTCAAGAGGGTACTTTCCAATGAAACCTCATGCAATCCTAAACCTAAGGACCTGTTTGCTTTGCTTGTATATGTTTACGTGTACATAACATCATAACATCATACCATTGCATTTGCACTAACCATTTCAAGGACTTTTGGGATTTACCTTTATGCTGTTTTGTAGGACATGGCTTCCATGCGAAGAAATACTATCCGAATCAACCTTGTGAAAGTGCCTCATCAACTTAACGAATTAGCATCAAGGGTTCCCAATGATACTCCATTCACCAAGAAGTATGGTCATCTCATCAACTTGGTTACCACAAACTTTGAAGAGGATATGGTACATGTGCTTTTCCAATTATTTGATCCTAAGCACCATTGCTTTACATTTCTTGATTACCAATTAGTGACTACTATGGAAGAATTTTATCAATTCTTGGGAGTTCTAATTCTTGATCAACTACCCTTCACCAGTATTGAAAGATACCCAATACCTGAGGAGATTGCTCGAGCTTTACATTTGCAACGGTTCGACGTTGTGGCAAATTGGGAAACAAGAAGTGGTGTTAAGGGGTTTCTAGCCAAGATTTAATTTGAGAAGGCTCAATTCTTTTGGGATACTCTGTACTTGCAAGCTTTTTAAGAGATTTTGGATCTTCTAATCTACGGGATTGTACTATTTCCTAACCCGGACCAATTCATAAATGTGAATGCAATCGAAGTTTTTCTATCTCGTAACCCAGTGCCTACCTTACTTGGAGATATCTTGCATTCTATTTACGCTCGCACCATGAAGAGAAGAGGAATTCTTATGTGTTGCACTCCTTTGTTGGCTAGGTGGTTTATTTCGCACCTACCTCGATTTGCTTTGAAGAATGAGCAACACATGAGATGGTCTAATAGGTTGATGTCACACACGCATTCGGATATCCATTGGTGTTCTCTATATTTGGAGAGCGTTATCATTATTGATCGTTGCAGGGAATTCCCTAATGTGCCTCTACTAGTAAGGGGAGGTATCACCTATAATCCTTGTTTGGCTTTGACACGGTTTGGGTATTCTAGGAGGGATGGTCCTCATGATGCACTTGTCTAAGAATTGAATTTGACTATGAGAGCGATGTCCAAGGTTACTGTCAAAGATTCATACGAGCTTGGGGCATGGTGAACAAATTTAATAGCAAGACATTGAGGCATAAGAACTCCATTCCTTTGGAACCTTATCTTAAGTGGGTGTGGGCTCGCACTCAAAATCTAATGATGCTATATGAGGTCATCCTACCTATCATCATGGAGCCTATTGTCGAAGGAGATGTTCCTTATATTATTCTTCATCCTATCATGCCTACTACTCTCGAGGAGATGCAAAGATCATGGATTCAACTTAAATAAGAGCGTGACACCTTTGAAACCCAGTTCTACATAAGCAAGAAGAAGGTTTTGGAGCTCACGAGACAACTTCATGAAGAGAAGAGTTTGAACGCCTACATTACACAAAAGAGGATACGCTCATGGGAAGCTTAAGTCCTTTTAGGAGTTTATTTTATTTGAACTTATTCCATTGTAAGCCCAATAGGCACCTTCTGTAATCATATTTGAACTTATTAATCCAATTAATGTTTGTTCCTTCTTTGTTTAAACAAATTTAAATCTTAAAAGTCCTTGAAAACATTTGCATTAGCATTACATGCATCATAACATAAGAAGGTTTTCCAACACAGGTTTCCTCATCTTTCTACTATTTATTTCAGTAAGATAGATCTTTAGAAGACTGTGAAAGACTTGCAGACACAAAATTATCAATTTCAATAAACCTTGCTCAATTTGGCCCAAGGGCATCAAGAACTGGTGTCTCTTCTGGTTTCCAAGAAAAGACTAAGAAGAAGGCTTTTCTCAACATGGGGAAGAGATTCAAGGGCCCTGTATGACAAGTTCAAGTAGTAGAAGAGTCATCTGTGGAAGATGAGAATCAGGATGAAGACGCAAGAAGCACTCGTGCAGGGGTGGTATCAACCCAACCTCTAAGGACGAAGATTACTTTGATGAACAATATCCACCGACTGAGGACAAGTACAAGCAACTGGAGGATAGGTTGAAAGTTGTGGAAATTCAAGTCGTGCCTGGCATGGATTTTGGTGATTTGGGTTTGGTACTTGGAGTTGTTATCTCTCATAAATTTAAGATTCTAATCTTTGCTAAGTACGACGGAGTTTCGTGTCTAAAACTTCACTTGAGGTCCTATGTTCGTAAAATACAACCACATACTACTGATAAGATGCTATGGGTACACTTCTTTCAAGAGAGTCTGTTCGAGACTCAGTTAGAATGGTTTTACCAGTTGGAGGGTTCTAACATCCACACTTGGGAAGATATGGCCACTTCTTTCTACCGTCAATATCAGTACAACACTGATTTGGCGTCAACTAGAGTTCAGTTACAAGGAATGACAATGGGTTCCAATGAAGGTTTCAAAGAATATGCGCAAAACTAGAGAGACCTTGCTAGTAGAGCGTAACCACCACTGAATGATAAGGATCTGGTGGATATGTTCATGGGAACATTAACTGGACCATATTTTAACTTACTAATTGGAAGCTCATCATCCGGTTTCACTGAGTTAATATTGACTGGATAAAGGGTCAAGAGCGGTATCAAAAGTGGGAAAATTCCCATGACTTCTGCCTCTACATCAAATACTGTGAAGAAGCCCTTTACTGGAAAAAAGGAAACCAATGTTGTATATGGGTCAAGGGGCCATATCTAGGAAGACCACCGCCAATCCGTCAATGTTGTTTTAATCTCCAATCCACCCTGAACTCAAAGACAACCACAACAAGCCAACCATCAAAGACCAGAGGTTCCAAGAAGACAATTTACAAGGATCAACATGTCACTATCTCAAGCCTTGCAACACCTGTTGAAGGCTAACTTGGTAACATTGTGGGATCCACCATCAAATCCCAATGTTTCATCACCAAAGTACAAGCCTAACGCCAAATGCACTTATCACTCCAATAGCTCCGGACATGACATTGGCCAATGTTGGGCTTTGGAAAACAAAATTCAAGACCCCATTGATAATAATACCATTGAGTTTGATCCACCTACAACTCCGAATGTAATCACTGCACCAATGCAAAATCATGGCAAAGGTGTCAATGCAATTGAAGACACTGCTTTTGTTTCCTCTGTTGAAGACTTGACTACTCCACTGACCATTGTTAAAGAAAATTTGTTGAGAGCTGGGGTTTTCCCTAGTTGTTTAAAAGACTGTATTTTCCATGCTCTACAAAAAAATGAATGTGAGTGGCTGAAAAAAGGTATTCAACGTCTAATAGATAGTCATGAGATCTTGTTTGAAAGAACTTCGGCCATAAAAAGTTTGACTGAAGAAGTTAAAGACATATCGATCATCACCATATCCAATAAACCTATTAGGATCTCTTCAAAAGGTCCTATTAGTATTTCCAACGAACCAACGATCTCCCCCTTGATAATTACTGCACCAAGGCCAATTCCTTATTCTTCCGATAAGGCATTACCTTGGAATTATGGCACAGAAGTATACTACCATGGAATTAAGCAAGACTTATGGATTGATGAAGACAAGACTGATGACATTACCAACATTATTGGCTCTAGCAAGGTGACAAGGACAGGGAGAATCCTCTCTCCTAACATTTCACCTTCAACCACTACAACTACACATGTTCGAATTACTGTTTACAAACCTAGTACTGACGCTAGGGGCAAAGAAAAGATGATTGAGCCTGCCAGGATGGAGGCGCCTGCCAAAGACACTACTGCTGAGGAACCCTCCACCCAAGAAATGGAGGAGATCTTGAAGATTATAAAGAAGAGTGATTTTAAGATAGTAGAGCAGTTGGGGAAAACCCCATCCAAGATATCTATCTTGTCTTTATTACTTTGTTCGGATGCGCATGCACAAGCATTGATCAAATTTTTGAAAAAAGATCAAGTTCCTCAAGAGACCACAGTCGATCAGTTCGAAAATTGTGTGGCAAGTTTGACTGTCGATAATGGATTGGGATTATTTGATGCCTATTTGACTCCAGTTGGAATAAATCATGACAAGTCCTTTCATGTCTCTATTGAATGCAAAGGAAATACTAGGGCCCATGTATTGGTGGATATTGGGTCCTCTCTAAATGTTTTGCTCAAAGGTGCTTTAGATCGGTTGGATTACGAAGGTCTGGTGTTAAAGCCAAGTGATATAGTGGTAAGGGCTTTCGATGGATTAAAAAGGATGGTACATAGAGAGGTTGACCTACCCATCAAAGTTGGTTCACAAACTTTCAACTCAACTTTCTATGTGATGGACATCTGTCCTGCCTACTCTTGCCTACTTGGACGCCCCTGGATACATGAGGCCGGAGCAGTAACTTCTACACTTCATCAAAAACTGAAATATCCGTTAAAGGGAAAGATTGTTACCATCTGTGGTGAAGAAGAGATTATGGTTAGCCATCTGAATTCATTTAAGTATGTTGAGATGCATGGCGAGTTCATAAAAACTCCTTGCCAAGCCTTCGAAGTGGTTTCTCCCATGGTTGCTGCTACCAAGGCCATTCCTGATGTTCCAAAAGCTATTAAAGATGTGCCGAGGATGGTTTCCCTCAAAGATGCTCGTGTTGTGACTGAAGATGGAAGTTATACCATTTGGGGGCAACTCCCTGACATCCCTTTCAAGTCAGATAAGTGTGTCTTGGGTTTTACTACCAAAGATCAAAAAGAGGTCATACGTGCTCGCATAGGAAAACCAACTCTTCGCATTAGTAATCATGAAGTGGATGCTCTTGAAGACTCCGACAACGACTATGATTTTAATAAATGGATCTACCTGACAGTCGGTGAATGACTCAACAACTGGCATGCAAAAGATTTCATTCCAATCTCCTTCAACAAGGAGTAATTACCATTTACTGTTTTTATCAATTCAAGAACTTTGTCTGTAATTTAATTTCAAACAATGACTTTAACCATGTGCCTTGCCCAGGGCACCATGGTCCATTTGTTAAGGGTTTTATTCGTGTTCATCTGCCATATGATCATTTAATGAAAAACATTGGACTCTTTGCATTCAAATTTTGCGTTCATTGTCTTTTTTGTTATTATTTTCATTTTTCAAAATAGCCATGTATCTTACATGCACACACACACACACACACTTGTAGGTCCTCATCCACTTAGGATCTCATTGCCAACGACTCTGCTATTGTCAGTTATGACTTTGAACACCCGATCGACCAAGCCGAAGACGAAGGCGAAGAAGATTGTGAAATACCAGGGGAACTAGCCAAACTTCTGATGCAAGAGGAGAAAGCCATTCAACCTCATGAAGAGCCAGTTGAAGTGGTCAACCTAGGTACTGAGACAGACAAGAAAGAGGTCAAGATCGGCTCTAACTTGGAAGACGGTATCAAAGGCAGATTGGTCCAATTGTTGCATGACGATGTTGAAGTGTTTGCTTGGTCGTACGAAGATATTCTGGGGCTGGATACTGACATTATGGTTCATTGTCTACCAACAAAAGAAGATTTCCCTCCAGTCAAGAAAAAAGTGTGTCGTATGCGGCCAGACATGTCTGAGAAGATAAAAGTTGAGGTAATGAAATAGTTTGATGCAGGTTTCTGGATGTGACATCATATCCTCAATGGGTAGAAATGTGGTCCCCGTGCCGAAGAAAGATGGAAAGGTTCGTATGTGTGTAGACTATAGGGACTTGAATAGGGCAAGCCTTAAAGACGATTTTCCTCTACCGCATATTGATGTCTTAGTTGACAATACAGCTCAACATAAAGTCTTCTCCTTCATGGATAGTTTCTCTGGCTATAATAAAATCAAGATGGCTCCTGAGGATATGGAGAAGACCACCTTCGTTGAACAATGGGGCACCTTTTGTTACAAGGTCATGCCATTTGGCTTGAAGAATGCAGGGGCAACGTATAAACGAGCTATGGTAGCTCTAATTCATGACATGTTCCATAATGAGATAGAAGTCTATATGGATGATATGATTGCAAGATCGCAGACTGGTGAAGAGCACCTTGATCAATTACACAAGTTTTTGAAAGGTTGAAGAAGTACAAGCTAAGGATAAATCCTAACAAGTGCATCTTTGGGGTAAGGTTTGGAAAGCTTTTGAGTTTTGTTGTCAATGGAAAGGGTATTGAAGTAGATCCTATAAAGGTCAAAGCCATTCAAGAAATGCCAGCTCCCTGTTCTGAAAAGGAAGTCAGAGGATTCTTGGGTAGACTTAACTACATTGCCCGCTTCATATCTCAACTAACTGCTACTTGTGAGCCAATCTTCAAACTCTTGAAGAAAGTTCAAATAGTCAGATGGAACAATGACTGTCAAGCTGACTTCGACAAGATCAAGGAATATTTACAAGAACATCCCATCTTGATGCCTCCAGTTAAAGGAAGACCTCTGATTTTGTAATTGACTGTATTAGAAAATTCTATGGGGTGTGTGTTGGGCCAACATGACGAGTCTGGCCGAAAAGAGCATGTAATTTACTACCTGAGCAAAAAATTTACCGACAGTGAAACCAGATATTCACTGATCGAGAAAACTTGTTGTGCTCTGGCATGGGCTGCTCGCTGGCCAAGACAGTATATATTGACTTACACCACTCTATTGATTTCTAATATGGACCCTATCAAGTATTTCTTTGAGAAGCCAGCTCTCTCCGGACGAATAGCTAGATGGAAAATGATTCTGACTGAATATGACATCCAATATACAACACAAAAGGCCATTAAGGGAAGTGTATTGGCAGATCATTTGGCCCATCAAGCTGTTGAGGATTACCAGTCTATGAACTTTGAATTCCCGGACGAGAACATCATGTTAGTGACTGACTGCAAAAAATCTGGATCGTATGACGGACCCGAACAAGGATCCCGATGGACTATGGTTTTTTATGGGGCTTCCAACGCATTGGGAAATGGATTTGGTGTTGTGATTATTTCTCCTGAGCGTTGTCATACACCTTTCACCGTTATATTGTGCTTCGACTGCACAAACAACATGGCTGAGTATGACGCGTGCATCTTAGGCCTAAAATCTGCCATTGATCTAAGGATCATGTTTTTGTATGTATATGGAGATTCGGATATAGGGATCAGTCAAGTTAAAGGAGACTGGGATACCAAGCACCCTAATCTGATTCCTTACAAAGAGCTTGTGTTGACCCTGATCCCATGCTTTAAGGAGGTTACCTTTGAACACTTCTCTAGAGAAGAAAATCAATTGGTGAACGCCTTGGCAACAATGTCTTCCATGTTCAAGGTTAATTGGGATAATGAGGCCCCTAGAATTACAATTGAAAGATTTGACGAACCTGCACATTGTTAAGAGATTGACAGTGATGAAGAGAAGTCGTGGTACCATGAAGTGAGGAAATATCTTGAGGCACGAGAATACCCTGAAGGAGCTTCCATTAATGATAAGAAATTCTTGCGAAGATTTCCAGTCAAATTCTTCCTAATTAATGGAATCCTGTACAAGTGAGACCATGATTCTATTAAGCTCCGTTGTATGGACAAGAAGGAGGCAGAAAAGATCATGGAAGACATGCACGATGGTATCTTTGGGACTCACTCTAGTGGACACACTATGGCCAAGAAGATTCTGAGGGTTGGTTACTATTGGTCCACAATGCAAACTGATTGTCACCATTACTCAAGGACTTGCCACAAGTGCCAAATCTATGCTGACAAAGTTCATGTACCTCCAATTCCCTTGAATGTCATGACTTCTCCTTGGCCATTTGCAATGTGGGGCATTGATATGATTGGAGAGATCAAACCTAATTCTTCCAATGGACATTGTTTCATCCTTGTTGCTATTGACTACTTCACCAAATGGGTCGAAGCCGCCTCATTTGCCTCAGTAGCAAAGAATGTTGTATCAAACATATCCTCATTTTCCATTACGATATCCCCGAAAGGATCATCACTGACAATGGAAAAAATCTCAACAATGCTATGATTACAGAGCTCTGCACTCATTTAAAAATCAAGCATCACAATTCTTCTCCTTAAAGACCTAAAATGAATGGCGCAGTGGAAGATGCCAATAAAAACATTAAGAAGATTGTGCAAAAGATGGAGGTGACCTACAAAGATTGACATGAGATGTTATTGTTTCTCTTCATGGATACCGTAGTTCATCTCGAACATCAATAGGGGCAACTCCTTTCTCTTTAGTCTATGGCATGGAAGTTGTCCTGCCTGTTGAAGTTCAAATCCCTTCCCTAAGAATCATGAAAGAAGTAGACCTAGGCAAGACAAATGGATTCAGACAAGATTGGATCAGTTGAATTTAATTGACAAAAAGAGATTGGCTACTTTTTGTCATGGTCAAATGTATCAAAAGCGTATGATCAAGGCTTTCAACAAGAAGATCAAACCTTGAGTGTATCAGACTGGCGACTTGGTAATAAAGAGCATCATTCTTCCACAAGGTGATCCCAGGGGCAAATGGACTCCCACTTACGAAGGGCCATTTGTTGTTAAGAAAGTGTTCTCTGGTGGAGCCATGATGCTAACTACTATGGACGGTGAAGACTTCCCATATCCCGTGAACACGGACATAGTTAAAAAATACTACCCATAGAATGGCCCGCTAGGTTGACATACCTAGGCAAAAGAAAGGCATCCCGGCGAAACAAAGAGGTTCGGGAAAAAATAAGGGATATATACAAAAGATTATACACCCAGAAAGTCGAAAACATGAAAGGGAGGCTTAGGCAAATATGGGTATCCTGGTGGGCTCAAAACCCGAAAGGGCGGTCCAGGAAAAAGTTAAGGATTAAAGCGTATGACTATGTCCTATGGAAATCTTTATATCCAGCTTTATTACCAAGGTCCAAGTTCAAACGGTCCAAAATCAATTGAATCAACTTCTTTCAACAATAATGGATGATGTTCGAAGACATAAGGGCAATAGCGGAGTTGGAACCCAATGAGATCACTTCCACATGGCTATTATTTTTGTTTTCACTTTGTATTTATTTTCATTATTTCGACGATTTCCTCTTACTAGGATCTCTGTCTCCTTGTACAAAAATGCCTATTTATGGGCAAAAACATCAAATACAAATATACTTTGAAGTGCAAACTTTTTTGTTTTTTTGAGTGCAAAAACGTCCAATGACTAAAATTGAATGAACATATGCATATGAACAAGATTAAACTATTAACAAATGAACACTGAAAAACAGTGATGAATATTTACTTGAATATTTGGGACATCCCCACAGAGTTACTTCAATCAAATTATCTCCACTGAGGTGGGTTCAGACATCCAGAATTCCAATCTCTTTAAAACCTTCTCCCCAGCTGAAGTGGTCCTAAAGAGGAAGCCTTGTGAAGTTCTTCCTAAAAGAAATTCACTACCCCAGTAGGTCATCAAAATATTCTCTTCAACAGGGTTTATTTCTCCAACAAACTACAAATTTCCCAGCTTGAGTTTCGTTCTTAGACTATTACAAATCAATGGACCAAATCCCTTAATCCCCGATAGAGCCATTGCAACCCCCAACAGAGTCATTACTATCCCAGAAAATTATTGTGAAGCCTGGAATTCGACCAGATAACAGTTAATTTCCTCTAAGTTGTTATAAAGCCTGGAACCCGACCAGATAACAATTTAACTTCACCTAAGTTACTGCGAAACCTGGAATTCGACCAGATAACAGTTTAACTTCACCTAAGTTACTAGAAGCCTGGAATCTGACCAGATAACAGTTAATTTCAGTAAGTTACTGTGGAGCCTGGAATCCGACCAGATAGAAATTAACTTCATATCTTCATCTAAGTTACTGTGAAGCCTGGAGTTCGACCAGATAACAGTTAACCTCAAAAAATTACTATGAAGCCTGTAATCCAACCAGATAATAGTTAAATTCATCTAAGTTGCTGTGAAGCCTGGAATCCGACCAGATAACAGTTTAACTTTAGTATGTTATTTTGAAGCCTGGAAACCGACCATATAGCAATTAACTTCGTCCATCTTAGAAAGTTGTTGTGAAGCCTGGAATCCGACCAGATAACAGTTAATTTCATTATCCCCAGTAAATCGCTGCGAAACCTGGATTTCGACCAGATAACAGCTAACTCTTATTCTCCCCAGTCAAGAACCCAGTAGAGCTATGGACAAATAAAAATCCTAAACTCTTTCCTTCAAGCAGAAATCAACATTCCCCACAGAGTTTCCTCAAGCAAAGAGCCAAAATCAATGTTTCCCAACAGAGTTCTCCTCAAACATCAAAGCAGAGATCCCCAACAGAAACATTCCAAACAAAGTTTGAAGATACACATGCCTTTCATCTCCAGCAATAGTTCGGGATTTAAACTTCCCAAAATTCCCCAACATTTGTCAAGGATTTATTTTCCCCAGACAAAGACCCACTTCAATAATTTCTCACCTTCATACATCCTATTACATAAATGACAAACGCATACAACATAATCTAATTTATTTTTAGAAAATCATTATGTCATGCATACATTTGCATGTAACTAACCCTCTTCCATGCATGAAAGGTCAATCAACAAAACAAAAGTCCTCTTCTGGTTGTATTTACTTCGTCTAATTAATAATAGGCAATCAACAGTTTTTTTTCTGGATAGATTCACTTCCTCCAGTTAATGATAGGAAACCAACAGGCCTCTTCTAGTTAGAATTATTTCCTAAGTAAAGTCACCAATCACAAGACCTCTTCTAGATCAGAGTTGTTTCTCCCAGTTAAAGACAGACAAAAGACACCTATAGTTTCAGTGTAAATCGACCAAAAGATTTATCCTGATATCTTTTCCAGTTTCTATCAGCAGACACTATGGATGGCATCTATAAGCCCATCTCCGACAAACTCTTCAACATTTCTCCAAATGGCATCTTTAAGCCTATTCCCGATACAATTAACACATCATCGAGTGTAAATTTCTGGGTAATTTAGTGTTCAATCATCTTTCACCTTCAAGTCATGAATGGAGGACCCGCCAATCTAACTCTTCAGGTTTAAGAAGATTGAACAGGGGCATCTGTTGTACCCTAAAATTTTCCCTCTCATTTCTCAAGTTGTTTTTCACAAGATCCTCAATGGCTCAAGCTTGCACAAGGATTGGCTAAGTCAAGACATCTTCCTCAACACTGATGCCTCAAATTAGGGTTTGAGTTTCCACAAGGACAAATGTACTTTTAATACCTCAAATTCCATTCATGGATCAATTTGGACCTTCAAGATTGCTCATGTCAAGTTTCAACTCTTGCAGCTCAAATTTGCTCAGTTAATTGATCAGATGACCTAAAATCAATTGTATTAAGTAAAAAGTAAATTGTGGCCAAATTACAGTTAAACTTCAATATTTTCCCCCTATCAACATTTTGAACCCATATGTATCAATTGATCAAGTTTGGATCACAATTCCCCAAGAAAATTGATCAAACCATCAAAAGGGCAAAATGGTCAAAATTAGGGTTTTGACTAAGAAGGCTTGATTTTTGACTTCTGACTTAATACATGACTTATTGGTTTTAAACATGATATCAAGGATTAAAATGAATCATCTTGACCTAATGTCATGGTTCAATTCACTTCTCAAGATCACGGGATTGATAGATGAATTCCAGTCAACTAATGAAAAGTCAACTGATGCACCAAAAGTCAAACTTTGACTTTTTGATCAAAATTGAGTTTCATAGATCATATTTCATCAATACATGCAAAAATATGAAACTTGATCATCAAGATATCAAGAAAGTCAAATTTCATTATCAAAAGTCAAATTTTCCAAAACTTAGTAATTTTTCTAAGTCTTTTATACATGTATTTTTGTCATGACTTCATGCCAATTTTTCACCATAATAGAAGATAATTCAATTTAAACTTTCAACATGGTAGTTGTAGATCTTGATGAGTTCTACAAACTATAATTAGATGGCTAATGTCCAAAAAGTGCTTAGATTTTAAGTTAAAAGGCCATAAAGTCATGAACTTTTTCTTAAAACACTTAGTGAAATTTTGACCTAGTTAGGCAGATTTTTGGTACCAACTTCATGGCAATTTTTCACATAGTTCCAATTGGATTATTCAAAAATGGAAAACATGAAGGTGGTAGAGGATGGTACAAGCTTTCCAAAATGTATAATAACTCTTTGAGATCATGTTTTAGCTAAGAGAATCGAAGGCATGAAGTTAGGGTTTCATTCTTGATTTACAAGGCAGAATTTGTGATGAACATTGGATCCAATCTTCAAGAATGTTATACAAATCCCACTTCACATGCATCAAACTTGTATATCACTCCTTAATATAATGCTTACACAACTGATTCAGCTATGATCCAAGTGTTTGAGCCATTTTCCAATTGATCATTCCATTTTTGGAAGAAAGTAACATATCAATTCTTGGAAAGTGACTTTAATCACAAATTCAACTTGTATTGAGCCTCTAACTTTTTGTTCTGATCACACTCAACCCCTACAAGTCAGAACAAGCTTGTTTAAAGTCCTAACCACTATAATATAGCTTGGTACAAACATTGGAAATATGTTCTTCATGCTTGCTTCAAAAACAACCAAAGGTGCCATAACATTGTATTTTGAATTTTGAGTTATTGCAAGTCTCCAAACCTTATGCCTATAAGTAAAAACATTATTTGCAATATAAGGGATGAGATTGAAAGCCCTGAAATTCCCTACAACACTCCCAAAGTCAGAACTGCATAACAAACCTCCATTGTTGCACATTCTGACCAAAAACCTCAAACTCACAATCCGCTCGTGCGTTTCTTGGCCTTTTGATTCCAAAAGCTTCCAAACATCATACATAAGCAATCCCAATACATGTTATCCAACTGTAACACCATCTTCATCCACTTCCATTTCCAAAAAAAAACAGAGCTTGCACCTTGACTTCTCCCGCACGATTCAAGCACTCTCACCACAAAGTAAGAGTTGCATTAGCTTCCTAGGGACTTAAAGAAGCTAACCTGATCATTACCACAACTTGAATCAAGCTCAAACTCATTTCACGATTTCCAGTTTTGAAGGTAATTTTCTTAACTTTCAACTTTTCATGTAGGTATTGTTAGGCTTTCATATTCAAAGATAAAATATAGATATCATCACCCTGAAGCTAGCCATGTCCATAGTTTTCATTTATATTGCCTGAGCATGGAGAATTTTAAGTTTGAAGTTTCTGAAAAAAATTAGGTTTGATATTTGGGCCAGTAAACTTCCTGCTTATCTCTGATTTATATTTTAAGTTATTTACATTTATGGAATTGTGAGGAAAAATGGAGCAACTTTCTAGTTTACAGTTTTAATTTTTATTGAGAAATACGAAAGTTACAAATTCAAACATGGCGCGAGGAAGAAGATGAAGTTTCAAATATGTATTTATGGTTTTGTATTATATCCGGATGAAACTACCACCCTAGTGAAAGAGGAAGCGCGCGTAAGGCTTTGTTTTGTGAAAGATCATGGGTTCTAGCCCCAGCCAGACCTTTTGTCATTTTTCTAACATTTTACTTTTCCTGTTTTTGTTTGAACAGGCGCACTAGGCCTCCATCTATGGGCCTGGCATTTTTGCTGACCCTCACCTCCTATTTCACTCACACAGCTCGTGGCCCATTTTTATTTATTTTGTTGTTTATTTTAACTTTAGTCATTTTAATTTTAAATTATAAAATCATAAAATCATAAAAATATAGATTTAGGTTTTTATTTACTTAAATTAATTTCTGACATAAAAATAAATTTATTTTAATCATTCTTTATTTTGTTTTTGATAATTAATTTTTAAATTAATTATAACTTAGGGTTTTGATTATTTTCTTTTACACATTAAAAATATTCTCTTAAAACCAAAAGACACAAACATTTTCTTATTAAATTTAATTTCTTTTCTTAATTATTAATTAAATAACTAGACTTAGATTTATTTCATTTTAATGTCTTTCTTAATTTAAAATTTATTTAGAATTTAGGTTTCCATTAATTAGTTATTTTTATACTAGCTTAATCAATATTAAACTATTTTCATACAAAATCCTAAAAAAATTGTTTTCTTGATTTCTTTTCTTAAATTAACTTAGGTTTAAATTCTCTTAATTTAATTAATCATTTTATTTTAAATTAATTATGTCAAAACCTTTTAACATAAAAAAACACAAACAAAATCAACTTTCCTTTCCATTTACTTTCTAGTATATTACTCATGCTTGTACATTATTCATTCAAATTCAATGTGGTTTTAATAATAACTTAGGTTTGAATTACTCATCATCCACCATTTGTGAATTTGTATCCCCCATCCCCAAATGATGTAATAGCGTAGGATATTTAATTTCCATAATTTATCGCTTTCAAATATAAATGCTAGTAATTAGGGTTTGTATAGAAAGACTAAAATCAACAAGTAGCAAACCCGACTTCAAGACAAAAAATGCATGAAAGCAAACACTTTGCACACTTACACCTCTAGGGTTAACTCCACTTGTTGCCTTGAGAAAAATAGTCATGTATCGCATGTGGAATACTTTAGCAAATGACCCTCGAATACAAGATCATAGTCCCTCGACGACCCTTCAAATGTTGCCTTCATAAATGATCTTAGACCCTTACAAAAATGCTAAGGTATCTCACAACATTGTATTTTGTGATTATATGATGGCCCACGCCTGTCCCTTCACATCCAATGATAGGGCTTCTTATCAATCAATGGTAAGATAGAAATATCTAAAAGAGGAGAAAAAGAACTAAGACTTTTTGAGTAGGTAGAATGTTCATAGATGCTTTCTCACAAAACATCTTCAAAACATATTTCAAAACACACCAACATTTTCAAACATGAAACATTTTCAAACATGAAACATTTTCAAAAGTCAACACTTTGTATACATTCTTATAGAGACGAGAATCATTACAAAGTTCGCCTAAACGAAGGCACTTTTCAAAAATACTTGCAAAACTCACCACAAACACATTTCAAACAAAAGCATTTCAAAGTGAGCTAGAAACTAAGAGCCCGCAGATAACTACGGATAAAAAGGGTGTTAACACCTTCCCTTTTCATAAACTACCCCCCGAACTCAAGAAAATATCTCAAAAGGTCTTTCCTGTTCTTTTCACCCTTCCCTTTATTGGATAAAAGAAAAGTTGGTGGCGACTCTTGCTATCCGTAATAATTGTGATCAAATGCAAAACACCCAAGTCAGTTCTCTCACCGTATTATAGTGTGTTTTAATGAAAAGATGTCATGATTAAGAGATGTCTTTTACAAAATGTTCACATTCAAAAGTAGATAAAAAAGCCTCTACCAACTCAGGAAATCTATTTCCAAATATGGGGTAATGAATTTCAAATGAAACGTTGCAACTCATTTTTCAAAATTTTGTGAAGAAAATCGATTGCAATAATAGGGATAATCGATTTCTATAACTGAAAACTGTTTTCTCGAAATTAAAATACTGCTTCAGACTGGTGCAAATTATGGTGGTTTTTAGTGTTGTTACAACATGTCAAACTGCTAAAATTTACCAAAAACATAATGTTGTAAAAATAGAAATTTTGTCTAACTATTTGAACCAACCTTATGCAACATCTATTGATTTATCCAAGTCATTAGATTATATTTGAAAGTGATTGATCATGTTTCAAACATGATAAATAAATATTCAAATGTATGATAAAAAAATATTTTATTTTAGAGCTAGAAAGAGTGAAATATTTTCAACCAAATGAACCATGCATGCAAGTGAATTTTGGAGATTATTTTGAGCACTATTTTCTCAATATATAGCATGCTTATACCTCAATAAATTATGATCAATTCAAGTCTTCATAATGTTGCAATCTTGATCCATATTTCTTCATGATGCTTTTTCTCATCCTTTGATAAATGCACATAGTAGTCGTCTTCATCAAAACATAATTATGAAGAAACTTGACTACACAAACCTAACCCTTAAAACCCTAATCCTAAGGTGGATGAACCCTAACCCTAGAAAGGAACCCTAACCCTAGAGTTTTCCAGAAATTCAAATTAAACCCCAAATCCCAGAGATCCAACAATACAATCATAGACGTAGAAAAACCCTAAGCTAAGTGATTAGGCTTACTTGAATTGTAATGATACTGGTCGTAATTTCTTTGATTCCTTATCTGATTTTCCTTTTGATCTCCTTATATATTTTGTTTGTAGGTACCGATTAATGGGGTCAAGCTTAAAAGGGGTTAGGATTCTAATGATGAACCCTAATCCTTTTCTAGATGAAGAGCTTTGGTGAGGGTGGAGAATACGCAACAACAAGGGTTTTCATCCAATTATTTTCCTCATCTTTTTTATTAACTTAGGGCTCAATTTATAGTCTTATGGTTTATAACGAATTAGGGAATAGTTTAATTTGATTTAAAGTTTCGATTTAGATTGATTCTGATTTATGTTAGATTGATACAGTTAGAGATTTGATTGTAAAATTGGTTAGATTCGGATTTGATTTAGAAATTAGGGTTTGATTATAATTGATCTTACCAGTTGATCAAAACCTGCAAGGCGGCCGAATGATGATCTTCAGTCGGGCTGTGATTTCGAGGTGGAAAAAAAGGGGTTGTACCTGCAGGGCACTCCGATGATCCAGTAAGTGTGGGAGCAAAGAGATACAAGCAAAGTATTAGGGTGTGTAAAATCAAGCTTCTCAAATTCACTTTTGTTTTGATGAAGACAAACCATGACTGACAAAGAAGGCAAAGATTATTGACCAAACTAAAAGCATCTGTGAATAAAGTCTTCAGTTCAAGCACTTAGAAAAATTTCAAGGTATAATGATAATACTTACTTTGAACTTAATACATAGATGCTCAATGGTAAAAAAAAATATTTTATATTGCCCAAACCTTTACTCAAGTTTTTTTAAGATAAAAATCATTTTTCACTTGAGTGCAATCGATTTGCATATTAGTGCAATCGATTGTATGCTTCAATTTTTTCAAATCTTTTGCTACTGTTTCTTAGTTCAATCGATTTGCATGTTTGTGCAATCGATTTCACTCAATCAATTTTTGCTACTGTTTCTCAGTGCAATCCATTTGCATGTTTGTGGAATCGATTGCACTCAATCAATTTTTGCTACTGACTTAACATGCAATCGATTTACACTCTTGTGCAATCGATTGCACACTTAAAACTTTTGAAATTATAGTTGTTGAAACCCCATGCAATCTATTTACACAAAGGGTGCAATCGATTGCATGCTGCACGATTTTGAAAAATAGCAACTTTGCACATGCCTGTTCATAACACCATTTCATGGAAACCTTTCACTCAATCTTGGCAATTGTTCATGATTCATTTACAGAACTTTATATTGTTTCAAAAAGACGCTATGAACATATAAATAATCATTTTCAAAATCATTTTCTACACATCTTCCAATTATATTTTTCTGAATTCTCAAAAATAAAACTTAAGCTGCTATACATTTTCATACACAAGTTTTCTGCACACTTTCACATATTATTAACCAAAACACTTTGAGAATTATATATCTTGAGTCATTGTATACTATTATCATTGGAAGGGAAGATCAATTCATTGATTAAATCACTCAAAGTGATCATTACTACTCAAACTCACTCAAATCAAATATTGATAAATACTTACTTATTTTTCAGGATTGTTGGAAATAAGTTTAAGTGGTTTTATAAATCTTGTTTGTTCAGGATTGTTGGATACAAGTGAAGTCACTTTGAGAGGATTGTTCTCATTGTTGACATAGTGAAAATCCAAGAGGATTGTTCTTGGTCCAAGAGTATTGTTGTTGATTTTGGGTAGTTCTTGTTTAAGTTTGCCACAATAAGGAAATCTCTTTCATGTTGAAAGGGGACTAGAGTACTCTCGGACTGTGAGGGGAACCAGGATATATCGCTTGTGTCTCTTTATTTTTCTGCACTTTAATCTTTCATAAACTCACCATAATCCAGAAAAATATTATCCATCATCACTAAAACCAGAATTTTTTTAAAGTTCCTAATTCACCCCCCCCCCCCCCCCCCTCTTAGGCGCACTTCGTACTTGCAATTGGTATCAGAGCAGGTTATAGGTAACCTGTTCCTAAAAGATCCAAAATGGCTTCCGCAAATCAAAATCCCATTTTCAGAGATGGTGGTAGTAACAACAAGCCTCCTCTATTTTGTGGTGAATATTTTGACTTCTGGAAAATACGCATGAAGGCACATCTAGAAGCACAAGGAGAAGAAATATGGGATGCCGTCGATAATGGTCCATTTATCCCTATAACGGTAATCAATGGTGATGGCTCATCAAAGCCTAAAACTGCATGAAACGAAGATGATAAGAAGAAGGTTCTCTATGATAAAAAGGAAATAAACCTTCTTCAAGGTTCACTTAGCATGGATGAATTCTTTCGTGTCTCGGCATGTAAAACAGCAAAAGAAATATGGGATACCTTGGTACAAACTCATGAAGGAACTGTTGAAGTTAAAAGATCGAGACTAAATACCCTGAATCAAGAATATGAATTATTTCAAATGCAACCCGGAGAAACCATTCTTGACCTACAAAAGAGATTTATGCACTTGACAAATCATCTAAGTGATCTTGGTAAGACTTTGACGAATGATGAACTAAATCTGAAAGTACTCGGGTCCTTAACTAGGGAATGGCAATCAAAGGTAACGACAATTTTAGAAAAGAAAAGTCTCTCCTCCATGACATCCGCAACATTGTTTGGGAAACTTCAAGAATATGAAACGGAACTCGGAAGACTTGAAAAACATGAAAATCAAGAGAATAAATCCAAGAATATTGCTTTGAAGATAGATTCCAAGGAAGTTGAACAGGAAGACAATCCGGAAGAAGATGAAAACTCCATGCTTCTTGTTAAAAGGCTTGGTAAGTTCTTTGGTAGAAATGACAAATCCTTTTCTCATTCAAAAGGAAAGAAACAATTCAAGAAAAAGGAAGCTTCCACATCAGCACAAGAAGTCACATGTTATGAATGTGGTAAGCAAGGTCATATCAAGTCGGATTGTCCGAAACTCTCCAAGAAAGGTGGCTACAAAAGCAAAAAGGGATTCAAGAACAAAAAGGCCTTTGTTGCATGGTAGGATAATGAAATAAGTTCCTTATCCGATTCCGATAGTGATGAAAGTGAAAATCTAGCATTGATGGCCCCACACCATTCCGATGATGAAGACAATGAGGTATGCTTGAAGACCACATGTAATATTTGGTATCTTGATGGTGGTTGTTCAAAGCATATGACGGGAGACATAAACCAATTTTCAAATCTAGTTCTAAAGGCCAAGGTTTTTGTCACTTATGGAGACAATAATAAGGGAAGAATTCTTGGCAAAGGAAAAGTTGGTTCTCCACCTTTCACATCCATTGAATATGTTTTTATGTTGAAGGACTAAAGCACAATCTTCTTAGTATTATCCAACTTTGTGACAAAGGCTTCAAGATCAAGTTCACCAAGGATGAAATCTTGATAGAAGACGAAGTCACACATGAGGTTATACTTAAAGGTAAAAGAATCAATAATATATTCATGATTTCCCTTGATGATCCATCTTTGAAGGTAAAATGTCTCATGGAGAACAACGATGATTCATGGCTGTGGCACAAAAGAATTGCTCATATTCACATGGAACACTTGAATAAACTAATCAAGCATGATCTTGTCATTGGGTTGCCTAAGAGAAATTTCGTCAAAGATAGACTTTGTGATGCTTGTCAAAAAGGGAAACAAACAAAATCAACTTTCAAATCTAATAATGTGGTGTCTACTGCAAGGCCACTATAATTGTTACATATGGACTTATTTGGTCCATCAAGAACAATAAGTTTCAGAGTTAATGTATATGCTTTGGTTATTGTTGATGATTTCTATAGATATACTTGGACATTCTTTTTAGTGCAGAAAAGTGATGCATTCAAGGCGTTCAAGAAGTATGCTAAACAAATTCAAAATGAGAAGTCTCTAAAAATTGCCTCCATAAGAAGTGATAATGGCAGAGAATTTCAAAATGCTCTATTTGAAGAATTTTATGGAGAACATGGAATATCTCACAACTTATCGACACCAAGGACTCCTCAACAAAATGGAGTGGTAGAAAGAAAGAATAGGTCTCTTGTGGAACTTGCTAGAACAATGCTTAGCGATTCAAATCTTCCAAAATATTTTTGGGCAGATGCGGTGAGCACGGCATGTCTTGTTAGCAATAGTTAACATAAGACTGATCTTAAAGAAAACTCCATATGAACTCTTCAAAGAGAGGAAACCAAACATTTCTTTCTTTCACATTTTCGGATGCAAATGCTTTATCTTAAACAACGGCAAAGATAACCTTGGAGGATAATATTGTTTGTGATGATGATGATGATGAAATAGTAGAAGATCCTCAAGAAAATACTTCCAAAGATCAACAAATTCAACACGAAGAATCACCCAATAAGAATCAAATCTTAATGATCTACCAAAAGAATAGAGAACTCATAGAGATCATCCTATCGATAAAGTAATTGGTGATATAAGTCAAGGTGTGACAACAAGATTAGATCTCAAAGATGCTTTCCTAAACATGGTGTTTGTCTCTCAAATTGAACCTTCCAAAGCTGATGAATCCTTAGGCGATGACCAATGGATTATCACTATGCAAGAAGAATTAAATAAATTTGAAAGGAATCAAGTTTGGGAACTTGTCCCTAGGCTAAGCAACAAACACATTATTGGAACAAGATGGGTGTTTAAAAATAAACTTGACGAAAATGGAATAATTGTTCAGAACAAAGAAAGGTTGGTAGCACAAGGCTACAATCAAGAAGAAGGAATATATTTTGAAGAAACTTTCGCTCTGGTTGCAAGGTTAGAAGTTATTCGTCTCTTACTTGCCTATGCTTGCTCATTAAATTTTCAGCTTTTCCAAATGGATGTCAAACGCGCATTCTTGAATGGATATATCACTGAAGAAGTCTATGTTAAGCAACCCTCTGGGTTCGAAGATTTCAAGAATCCATCTCATGTATTTAAATTGAGAAAAGCTCTCTATGAGTTGAAACAATCACCAAGGGCATGGTATAATCATTTAAGAAACTTCTTATGCAAAAAAGGTTTTGAAAAGGGCAAAGTTGACAAGACTCTGTTTATCAAGATAATCAAATATGACACTTTGCTAGCTCAAGTCTATGTTGACGATATCATTTTCAGATCTTCAAACCAAGAAATGTGTGAAGAATTTTCAGCAATGATGCAAGTAGAATTTGAGATGTCCATGATGGGTAAAATGAATTATTTTCTTGGACTTCAAATCAAACAATTAAAAGATGGCATCTTCATCAACCAATCCAAGTATTGCAAGGAACTCTTGAAAAGATTTGACATGGATAACTGTAAGGCAATGTCTACACCAATGGGTTCAGGTACATATGTTGATCAAGATGAATTAGGTGTTTCCATCAACATTATAAAGTATCGAGGTATGATTGGCTCCTTATTATATTTGACGGCATGCCGTCCTGACATAATGTTTAGTGTTTGTCTATGTGCTCGCTTTCAAGAAAATCCAAAGGAATCTCATCTCACGGCGGTGAAAAGGATCATGAAGTATCTCAAAGGGACAACAAATGTCGGATTTTGGTATCCCAAAGGTAGTCTTTGCAACTTAGTTAGTTATTTTGACGCGGATTATGCAGGTTGTAAAACTAATAGAAAAAGCACAAGTGGTACTTGTTACATCCTTGGAAATGCATTAGTATCATGGGCCTGCAAGAAACAAGCATGTGTTGCTCTTAGCACGGCCGAAGCAGAATATATTACAGCGGGTAATAGTTGCGCTCAAATTTTGTGGCTCAAACAACAACTTTGTGACTACATACTCGATCTAGGATGCATTCCTCTACGGTGCGACAATACAAGTGCAATAAACATTACGAAGAATCCGGTCATGCATTCAAGAACCAAACACATAGATATACGACATCATTTCCTTCGTGATCATGTACTTCAAGGAGATATCGAGGTAACATTTCTAGATACTCATAATCAACTGGCCGATATCTTCACTAAACCTTTGGCAAGAGAACCATTTTACAAGATTCGACGAGAGCTTGGCATTCTTTATGAACACGACATGTAAGGTTCTTTCTACCCTTGTTATAATTTTATATGTATGTTTTTAACCATGCTATATGTGAATATATATGTTAAGTAGTGTTTAAGTTTAAGAAAAATCTGTTTTTGGTCTTTTTTGGTTGATGCAAATCGATTGCATAATAATGTAAATCGATTGCTCACTGAGTGTTTTTAATTTTTGACCTTTCTGTTTCAGTGTAAATCGATTGCACCATAAGGTCAAATCGATTTCACCCTGTGCGTTTCAATTTTATTTTGCTTCTGTTTTATGTGAAAATCGATTGCATCTGTATGCAAATCGATTGCACCCACTGTAACATGCTTTTATGACAGAAATATTTGTTAGTCAGAATTCCTCTCTCTCTCATATTCCCAAGCCAATTAAACTTCATTACATATAATACAACCCACTCATTTCTATCTACTCTCAAATCATATCCAAACTTCAGCTCATCAAACACCCTTCTCTCAAAAACATAAAACCTTCAAAACCCTAAAAATACCTTACCCATGGCTTCGAGGCAAAAACGAAAGGTGTCAGCTTCAGAGAAAGGGAAGAAAAAGGTCGATTCATCCTCTGAGAATCCATTACTTTCATCTCTCATCGAAGAACAAGAAGCAAGATTCACAAAGGACTTTCAAATAAAGATAGTGTCCAATCCTAAATATGGTATGCTATCATCCTTTCCCCATGAATGTTTCTCTTTTCAAAATGATTTAACTGCTTATGGACTAGAACCATTAATTTCATCATTTGGTCCATATTATCCGGATCTGGTAAGAGTATTTTTTAGCAATTTAACTCCCCACAAAGGCAAGATGGTGACATATGTGTTGGGTACTTGAACATCTCTAACTCCTGAGATTGTTGGTGAGATTCTTCATATTCCCTACACTGGAAGCTCTTTGTACGACCCTGAAAACGAGGCATGGGATGACTACAGGAAAAAGGAATTTTATTATAGCATTGGGAGATTAAGTGAAGCTGAATTCCGTGCCAAAAGGATACATGGTCTAGGCGGAGTGATTCCATCTAGAGACTCATGGAGTGCATGTAACTTTTATATAGACAATCGACTATTTCATTACTTTATGGTCTATATTATGTTTCCACGGGCTGGAAACCACTGCACTGTGACTGACTTGGAAATACAGCTGATTTATGCAAGAAAGAAAGGAATAAGTGTTAATTGGGCAAGGCTCATAATGGTTCATATGCTGAGAGTCGATGCAAAATCGAAATTTCTACCATATGCTTACTTTGTCACATTAATTATGGAATAATTTAGAGTTGATTTTGCTGGGTTTGAGAAAGTCAATATGGATCCAAATCTACATAAGATATTAATCAAGAATGTTGACTCAAGAATGGGTGTTCATTATAATCTGGAAACAAAAACTATAACTTACATTGGTGAAGATGAGGTTAGTTATGAAGGGAACGATGAAGAAGTCGAAGGTGGTGAAGCTGTACCTCCTCCACCTACTGCTCCCTCTGGTCCAAGCAATCAAGATCTTATGGATTTCATGTCTCAACAATTTGCTTCCATGAACACCAACATCAACAACCAATGGAATGCTATCAACGATTCCATAATAACCCGGATTAATGACTTCCGCACAGATGTGAATCAACAATTTTCTTACCTTTACTCCCATCTTCCCATTCCACCATATGACCCAAGTAATCCAGCTGCACCTCCACAACATTACACAGAACCTCCTCTACAACAAAAATTTCCAAATCAAGGATCTTAGTTCTATAACAACCGGGACATGAATCAACCATAATGTTCTGCCCAACTTTATTATGTCTACTATTTTCTGTTATGTCCTTGTTCTGTTCTTCTATGTTTTGTTTGTTGTTAAATTTCTTTGTAATCGTTAGACTATTTGAGATGCATGATTAATTTAATTTTTCCTCTCAATATTACTTTATTACTGGGTTTTTTTTGCATCTTTCCCTTCTTTTTGATAATGTCAAAGGGGAGAAGGATGTGGTACTTTATGCTTGTATATTTCCTTGTCTTAATTTTTTAAGGTACTCTTCAACCAAGATGAACAAATTCAAAGGATTCCAACCTTCCCATACAAAGGGGGAGTTATGCATCTTAGGGGGAGAAGCTCTTTCCAGAAATTACATCGCATCAATCAAGATCGTTTGTCATCATCAAAAAGGGGGAGAATGTAAAATCAAGCTTCTCAAATGCACTTTTTTTATGAATACAAACCATGACTGACAAAGAAGGCAAAGATTATTGATCAAGCTAAAAGCATCTGTGAATAAAGTCTTCAGTTCAAGCACTTAGCAAAATTTCAAAGTATAATGATAATACTTACTTTGAACTTAAGACATAGATGCTCAATGGTAAAAATAAATATTGTATATTGTCCAAACCATTACTCAAGTTTTTCTAAGCTAAAAATCATTTTTCACTTGAGTGCAATCAATTTGCATATTAGTGAAATCGATTCCATGCTTCAATTTTTTCAAATCTTTTGCTACTGTTTCTCAGTGCAATCGATTTGTATATTTGTACAATCGATTACACTCAATCAATTTTTGCTACTGTTTCTCAGTGCAATCGATTTGCATGTTTATGCAATCGATTGCACTCAATCAATTTTTGCTACTGACTTCACATGCAATCGACTTACACTCTTGTGCAATCGATTGCACACTCAAAACTTTTGAAATTCTAGCTGTTGAAACCCCGTGCAATCGATTTACACAAAAGGTGCAATCGATTGTATGCTGCACAATTTTGAAAAATAGTAGCTTTGCACATGCCTCTTCATAACACTATTTCATGGAAACCTTTCACTCAATCTTGGAAATTGTTCATGATTCATTTACAGAACTTTATGTTGTTTCAAAAAGGTGCTATGAACATATAAATACTCATTTTCAAAATCATTTTCTAAACCTCTTCCAATTATATTTTTCTGAATTCTCAAAAATAAAACCCAAGCTGCTATACATTTTCATACACAAGTTTTCTGCACACTTTCACATATTATTAACCAGAAAACTTTGAGCATTATATATCTTGAGTCATTGTATACTATTATCATTGGAAGTGAAGATCAATTCATTGATTAAATCACTCAAAGTGATCATTACTACTCAAACTCACTCAAATCAAATATTGATAAATACTTACTTATTTTTCAGGATTGTTGGAAATAAGTTTAAGTGGTTTTATAAATCTTGTCTTTCCAGGATTGTTGGATACAAGTGAAGTCACTTTGAGAGGATTGTTCTCATTGTTGACATAGTGAAAATCCAAGAGGGTTGTTCTTGGTCCAAGAGGATTGTTCTGGGTTTTGGGTAGTTCTTGTTTAAGTTTGCCACAATAAGGAAATCTCTTTCATGTTGAAAGGGGACTGGAGTACTCTCCGACTGTGAGGGGAACCAGGATATATCGCTTGTGTTTCTTTATTTTTCTGCACTTTACTCTTTCATAAACTCACCATAATCCAGAAAAAGAATATCCATCATCACTAAAACCAGAATTTTATTAAAGTACCTAATTCACCCCCCCCCCCCCCCCTCGTAGGCGCACTTCGTACTTACAGGGTATTAGTGGTGAATAGTGAATATTCGATACTTGGCCCTCACATGTGTGAGGGTTTATATAATGCCTCTGGCACATGGCCATTGGTTCCTGTTTTTGGGCCTGGATATGCAGGTCCTCAAAAATAGGTAACTTCTAGGACTTGGTCATACCAGACTAGTGTGCTCGCAACTAGCCGTTGGATCTGAGGAGGGGGTAGGTTACAGGCAGCAATCTGGTTGGTTCCTGGTTGTCTGCGCGTCTTGAGGTCGGGCATACTGAGAGGTGCTCGTCAATCATCTTGACTCAGCATCGGTTTAGGAGGACAAAGGGTCGATGCTGCCTGACAAAGAGTGGGAGAGATTTGGGCCGCGGGTGTACGGACCGTACCGAAAGAAAGGGTTAGATTGGGCCCACTCTGGTTGTCGGGCCAGTCTAGAAAAATAATGAACTTGGATTGTATATGAATTTTTATTCATAAATCATCATCAATAAAAAATCATTATTTTTTGCAATATTTGATTTCATTGAGTTTTTCTGGATTCGGGCTTTAGATGAGTTAGGGAAGAAGAACAAGGCGCAACACTCGAATTATGGTTTTCAAACCCCTATTAACTTTAGTCAACGAAACCAAAGAAATAATTAAATAACAAAATAAAATAATTAACATATTAAAAAATAATAAACTGAATAACAATAATAATAATAATAATAATAATAATAATAATAATAACAATAATAATAATAATAATAATAATAATAATAATAAAGAACAAAGTACTTAGACATCAATGTTGACTCCGGCCAACAACCCAATAATAATAAGACTAAAATAATGTAATGTAATTAAGTTGGCTATAGGCCTCTCAAATTCATAATGGGCCGTTAGACTTAATTAATAATTATGAAACACACACCCCTTCTTTGATAAAATGATAAACACCCCTATTTAGAAAGAATATCCATAAAATGTAAAATAAACAACCTATATGATATAAATACAAATTAACACTAGAATACGATTTTATAGTAACACACCAAAATTAGTAAGAAATGAAATGAATTGATTACTAATACCAATGCGGGAAAATTTGGGGTATGACAACTTTCTTTAACATTATCAAGAAAATCATTATTTACCTTCAACATACCCAGAATCACACTCTGCGGCGTAATTTCACAAACCGTACTCAAGTCTCTAAACTGCTCAATAAGATCTAGCTCTCTAACCATCATAATAGACATATGCAAGGACTTCCTACTTAAAGTATCGGCCACGACATTATCTTTATCGAGATGGTAATTTAAGCCAAATTCATAATCTTTCAGAAATTCTAGCCACCTCCGTTGTCTCATGTTCAATTCCTTCTGATTGAATAGATACTTCAAACTCTTGTGATCACTGAATACTTAAAATTTGGAACCATAGAGAATTCCTCCACATCTTCAACTTAAATACCACTGCAACTAACTCAAAATTATGAGTAGGATAATTCTTCTCATGCACTCTCAGTCATCGCGAAGCATATGCCACAACTTTGTCATCTTGCATCGCAATATACTATAAACAGTTCATTAGGAATTAGTAAGATCAAAACTGGAGCCTTAGTCAACTTCTTCTTCTTCAGCTCTCTGAAACTTTCTTCACAATGGACATCTCATACAAACGCTTTCCCTTTACAAGTCAGCTGAGTCAATGGAAGTGCTAACTTGGAAAAACCTTCGATAAATCTACGGTAGTAACCAGCCAAGCCCAAAAAGCTTCTGATCTCAATAACTGATTTAGGAGCCTGCCTTTGTAATACCACATCCACTTTGGATGGATCCACATCGATACCATTACCTGAAATAACATGACCAAGAAATCTAACCTCTTGCAACTAGAACTCACATTTTGATGATTTCTCATATAACTTCCTCTCTTTCAACACTTGCAACACAACTTGCAAATGCTCAACATATTCTTCTTCCGAATTGGAGTGTATCAGTATGTCGTCAATAAAAACCACCACGAACCGATCCAGATAATATGAAATATACGATTCATATATTCCATAAACACTCCTGGTGCGTTAGAAACCCCAAGCGAGATCACTGAATATTCATAGTGTCCATATTGAGTTCTAAATCCTGTCTTCTGAATATCTTCTTCTTTTACTAGAATCTGATGGTAACCATACCTAAAGTCAATTTTGCTGAAAGCACGCGCACATACTAATTGATCCATCAAATCATTTATTTTTGGAAATGGATACTTATTCTTGATCGTGACTTTGTTCAATTGTCGGTAATCCGTACACAACCTCGTGCTACCATCTTTCTTTTTTACTAATAGTATTGGAGCTCCCAAAGGTGATACACTCAGTCTCGCAACTTATTTTCTAACAAATCTTTTATTTTCTTTTTCAATTATGATAATTCCAACACTGATATCTTGTACGGTACCATAGAAACATGTATGGTACCCGATACAAGATCAATGGAGAACTCGACTTCTCTTTCTGTAGGCACATCAGTAATATCATCAGGAAACATGTCTGGAAACCCACACACCATCAATAACTCATCAATTACCGCTTGGCTTTCGACAGACAAAGAGGCAAATAAAGCAAATAATTGATCTTCATCCTTCGAAAATTCTTTCAGCTATCTAGCAGACAAGAATTTAGTCGTCTTCTCATCACTAGGAGTAATAAACCACACAGATCTATTGTAATAATTAATATGAACATGGTTGGTCTCCAACCAGTCCATTCCCAAGATAATATCCAGGTCCTTTAGTGGCAAACAAATAAGGTTAACACACCTATCATAAATTGACAGAGAACAATTCAAACACACTGTAGAAGTAGTCATCGATTCCTTCACCAGAACATTGATAACCATTCCTCTGCTCATAGACAAAAATACAAGACCCAATATTTCCACACAATCAGCAGCAATAAAATAGTGTGTAGCACCAGTATCAATAATAGTAATTAAGGGAATATTATTAAAGAAGCATGCACCTCTAATTAACCAGTCAGCAATGGAAGTTTGCATCCCTGCCAAAGCAAACACCTTTCCTCGATCCTCCTTTAGTTTCTGACAATTAGTACTAATATGTCTTGTCTCACCGGAATTGTAGCAAGTCATCAGCTTATTCCTAAAATCAACAGTCAGATATCATTTCTTACCACATTAGAAACACTTCTTCTATTTACCAGTACATTCGTTAGCGGGATGACCCATTTCGCCACACCTATAACACTTGAAAGGAATATAAGCACCTCCCTCACTTGGCCTCTTTCCTTCATGGGCTCTCTGCTTACCTTTTTCAGTTAGAGTATTGTAAGGCTTTCTATGGTTATGATGTTGTTTCCCTCTCCTCTCACTCAGACTCTTGTAGTGAGCCGAATGAGCTTTGCTATCTTCCTCGAATATCATACAGCTATTCACCAACTTCAGAAATCTACAAATCTGTCGATACCCTATAGCCCGCTTGATCTCCGAATGCAACCCATTCTCAAACTTGATACACTTGGAGAATTCAGCAGTTTCCTCACTATAATATGGATAAAACTTTGCTAGTTCCATGAACTTCTCAGCAAACTCAGTCACGAAAAAATTTCCTAGTTTCAATTCTAGGAACTCAATTTCCTTCTTTCCGCGAACATCTTTCAGAAAATACTTCGTCATAAACTCTCTGTTAAACACAACCCAAAAAATAACCTCGCCTACACCTACATCCTATGACGGGTGCTAACCCACCAGTCATCATCCTCCTCTACCAGCATATGCGTACCAAACTGCATCTTCTGTGCCTCTGAACAATTCATGACCCAAAAGATTCTTTCAATCTCTTTGAGCCAAGCCTGCGCTCCATCAGGATCATACCTACCATTGAACGTAGGTGGATGGTTCCTCTGAAATGTTGCAAGGATACAGGACTCAATATTCACACCAACATTACGCTATGTCGCACATCCTGAGCAACATCCTGCAAAGCAGCAACAAGTGCAACATCGTTTCTTCCAGCCACTTACATATTTCATATCAATAAAACCAAATAATAATTAGAAGAAACATTCTTGATAGTATCCCACTGTCATACACTACAGACTCAACAACTTGGCTGGACGGATCGACCCGGCTCTGATACCACTAATGTAACACCCTAAATTTCTCAGCTTATTATCATATAATTATCAGAGTAAAATAGAATACATGTATTTAGGATATTATGATCTCAACAAAAACCTGCTCATGCAATTGACATGTAACACGTACTTTTTGAAAATTATAGTTATAACAATCATGCAAGTCTTAAACTTAAACTTCTCATTTTAAACAGCGGAAACAATTCGACATTTAACCATTGTTAACATTAGCACATAATCATGTTTTTAAACCAAATAATCATAGTCAAAACATTTTTAGAGATTATACATAATCCCACACAAATATAACAAAAAAACATCATGCTTAATTCCCTAGTTTTACACATCAGAGCAGACACTGACTCTAACAAAATAAAGGAAAGACTATGTCTTCACTAACTTCAACTCTGAACTATTCTTGAGCATTTTCATGATGTCGTATATAAAGCATCATTCCAACAGAATGGTGAGACTCTCAATCACATAAAGAATGCATATATATATATATATATATATATATATATATATATATATATATATATATATATATATATATATATATATATATATATATATATATATATATATATATATATATATATATATATATATATATATATATATATATATATATATATATATATATATATATATATATATATATATATATATATATATATATATATATATATATATATAAGTGCATAATTATTAAACATTCACCCGATTATCAATCCACACCATGTTCTCCAACACATGGACAATTAGTTACGCAATTCACAACAATCAATCAACAATGCAACATAGCATATTATGCAAAGCAATAAGACACCATATACGACTCAATGTATGTGGTACCATCGGCTCATAAGAACCCACTAATTAATTCCCTTCGGAATATGGACATATCGCTCACACCCCGTTGGGCACACGATCATTCCACTCTTCATCACTAACACCCAATTAGGCACACAACCAGTCTCCATAGCTCACACCCCACTGAGCATACGACCATATGATTATCAATTAGAATCTGAATATACCATTCACACCCCCGCCGGGAACATGATAATCCCACATTTGTACAAAATATATGCATGACATGTGTACAAACTCATACAATAACAACACTATACAAATCAACCTTTACCACGGTCGGTGCACATTGATAACACGAAAATGTATAGTATATTTGGCTTGACTAACATAAATTATGTCTCTATTTTATTTTAATTATGTTGCTTTATGTTGGTATTATGCTAGTATTTTAATGTGTTTCAGGAATTTAATGTTTACAAAGCTTGCTTGAGAAAAGGAGTAAAAATGAGAAGAAATGAAGTAAATATGCATAAAATATAAAAGAAAAGAAAAAAGCCCACGAAGAACCCAAGGCCCAAAAAGAAAACAAAAGGCGTGTGGCCCATGTATGCAAGGTGTGACACATGTCACACCCTCTTGACGATCGGCAGGAGCAAAAAGAAATGGTGACGGTCGTCACCTGCCCCTGAGGGTCGGCATGCTTAGTGCATGCGTGCCCCACGTCACATGCCTTGCCCCTCGTCACAAGACTTTTTCAACCACGTAACTTCATTTGCAACAATTAAACCACTTCCTCCTACTTTTTCTACACACATGACCATACCAAATCTTCCTATTTTCTCTCACCAAAACAAGTTATCAGAGGAGTATATATTGGAAAGCAGTTACCGCAACAAGGCTCATCTTTCTCGCCCATTTTTCCACCATTTTTCGATCATAGCTCTTTCTTAGAATTTAAAAGTAATAGTTCTCCACATCGGGGGACTATTACCAAATTAGTTTTAGGAATTATTTCTACCGTTTAATTTATGTATCAGATCTAAGTTAGTTAGCTATTCCAATTCAAGTTTTCTTTGTTTCCATTTTCTGCATTTACAGGTTCTTCATTTTACCATTTTATTATTATTATCATTGCTATTCTTTTTTTTTTCATTATTTATTATTACTATTTTGTTTGTCAAATTTAATTGCTATGTCGTTTTTCATCGTAACTATAACTATTCATGCGTTTTTAATTAGTAACATGTCTGGCAAAATAATCTTGAGTCCGGTGTGTGAGGACCGTTGTTGCCAACGGACTTGATAGAAAATAATAGGTGAAAATTTATGATTAGAATTCTGTTTTGGTTTTAATTTCCAAGTCTAATTTAAATAGCCTTGTCACGAGAGTGAAAGATTATTTAACACGATTTTCTCACGAGAGTGAGAAATCAATTAAGGTTAGAGCCGACACTGTGAGAGCATGGGAATCAAACCAGATAGTGGAAATTAGGCAACAAATCTAAATACAGCGAGAGCACTTTAGATGCGTTTAGGATATTATTGGCTTTCAAAATACATTTCTTAGTTACCAGGCGAGCGAGAGAAAAATCTTGGGATTAGGAAGTATGGCATTAGTTAATACCACGAGAGCGTGAGACGGAATCCTTAAGTCAGTATATTCTACGGAACTAAGTTATAGTTGTAATTAGTACCCATTTTCTATAAGTCCTTCAGGAACGCGGAAACCATATTTCGGTCTCTCTTTATTATTATATTTTCTAAAGTCATTTTTAGTTTTAGATCTTAATTTCCCCCAAAAATACAATTATTAATTAGCCTTAGCTTTACAAAGTAGCGATAGATTGTAGTAGGTTGACATTGGTCTCTGTGGTTCGACAATCTTTTATATTACTTCGATATTTCCATGCACTTGCGAAATTTACCGTTTAAGTTTTTGGCGCCATTATCGGGGAACAATAGTTAATATTGTTATTACGTTGTTGCATTGTATAGACTAAGGCACTCTTGTCCCAATTACTATGTATCACCCAATTTTTTTCTACAACTCCCATTCCGAGTATTTCACGGAATCACAAGAACCCCATAAATCCAACCTCGAAATACTATTGGAGAATTTCAATGCGTCACAAACTCATTCTCACCCGAATTACCTTTCCAACTACCAATCCCAACATTTTGAGAAATTGCAAGAATATTATAATTCCAACCAAACTAATCCTCAACCAAATTTCCCCTACAATCACTACACCCAATATTTCGAGGAGACGCAAGAATCCTATAAATCCAACCTCGAAATATTAATGGAAATTTTTACTGAAATATCTATGATGACAGAGCACTTTATGGAAACACAAAATGCGACTCTAACTCACTTTGAAGAATCAGAAGAATCGCATGATTTAAACTTCAAAACATCAATGCAGGATTCCGATGCGACGATAATTCACTCTAGGTTAGAATCTATGATTGAGCACTTTGTAGAGACACAAACTGTTCAGAATAAAGAGTTTAGCAAACAAAGTCTTCAAAACAATGAAACCCTTAGGCAACTGACCACTGTGGTTGAGTCCCTCACGACTCATAATATAGCCTTAGAGACTCAAATCTCCCAGCTTGAACAAAACCCTCTAGGACCCTTCCCTGAGGAGAAAATGGATGTTGTAACAACTAGTAGTGAAAAAAATTGAAAATCCTAAGGAGAGTTATAATGAGGTTGAGGAGAGTGATAATGTGGTTGAGGAGAGTTCCGACAAGAAAAGAGTAAAGATTGAGAAAAATCCTCCAACACCATCTGAAAGGGAGGTTTTAGAAGAGGTAGAGAAGGAAGCACCTATTGTTGTTCCTCATCCCTATACCCCATCGATTACTTTCCCAAAAAGCTTTATCGAAGTTCAGATAGACTCTGAATCTAAAACATATATGGAGGTATTGGAAAATATCCACACCAATGCACCCTTGTTTCAAGTCTTGCATAAAAAGAGAAAACTAGAGGATCATGAAACTAGGGATATTATTAGCGTTAAGAGCGTAAAGTTAACCTTTGAGGTGGTGGATGAAATCACTAAGCCCAAACTTGAAAATATGATACCTAGGATAGATCCAGAACCACCACCACAAGTTCAAAAGAATTAACTACCCCATAGAAGAAATAAAATAAAAGGTGGGGGATATGTAAGATGGCTTGATAAGTGGCCATGGAAAACGATGATTACTAAAAGTTCAACCAAGGAGACATTCTCAAGAGAACCACCATGAGTGCTTGCACTCCTGAGCCGTCGAGCTTTCGACGTTAAACAAAACGCTGCGTGGGAGGCAACACACGAGCTTTTAATTTAATGTTTCATTTTTATTGTCTGAATTTGCAGAAAATAAATATATGGATTGCTCCTCACGTCTCGGCTATCTATAGGCGGAAAATTTATAGATGATCATCTCGAAGATGAGTCGGTGCCCACACACATTCCTACGAATGTCACTGCTGGTGGTGACACTGTTGATGAGTACGATAGGAGAAGGTACTTCCTCTGGATGCAGAGAGGATTTGGTCGTGATAGCCCATCAATAGCATTCATACATGTTATGTCTTTCCTATTTCCACCTTTTATCAAAACATTGAGGATAATGTTTGGTTTAAGTGTAGGGGAGTTAGGAACTTTACCGCTTTCCATTTATCGCTTTTTAGTTTGACTGATCATTTTCTAAGTTTATTTCATGTTTTTAGAATTTTACTTGTTTTCGGTATTTGGTCGAGTCATAGCATGTGTTGTCAAGTTTGTATGCCTGTTTTCAGTTGTTATGTCGAGTTTGTATGCCTGTTTTCAGTTGTTAACAAATTTCCCCGTATTTTTAAAATTTTAGCCTCCAACAAAAAATTTCTTTTTGATTCATGGCACCACACTCTGAAAGTTTATAGGTTGTCTAGGCTTTGTTAGAGAGACTTGGGAAACTTTCGATATAATTGATACCGTTATGACACCCTAAACCCCTCATTATGTGATATCAATCTGTGTACCCATTATGTCAAGACCTTAGGCTCAAGTTTTCAAAGTAGCTCTTAAGTAGTTTATATTAGCAGTCAGCACCATCTAAAACATAAACTACGTAGGGAGTCGATGAATATAAGTGAATGATCCTGTTTTTAATAAATAAATTATTTAATTGAAAAATAACCTTCTAAGTTAGGTGACCTTCACCCGGTCATTTAGCCCAACGGTTGTTAAGCTTGTAAGGATTTAATAATAAGCACCCATTGTTGGTTGGTCTAGAGGTCACTGGTACTGGACTTGGTAGGGCGAGCTACGGTCCGATCCCCCGCAACTGCAGTTAGGAAAAATGGGTTGCACCTCTTAAACACCAGAACCTCGTGCTAAAGAAAAGAAAATGATCATAGTCGCTAACCTATTTCCCATACTATGTGTATGTTTAAATAACGGGCTTAATGTGATTGCGCTTGAATGAAAAGAGTAAAATAAAAATGAGAGATATAGGTTGAGTTACAATGGCATGATTCAAGTTGGTTTGCATAAAAAGGGATTCTTTGAACATAGTGTCGTTACGGTATCCTTGGTATTGAATACTTAGTACCTATAAATCTAACATTAGCCTAGAAGCCATGTATGATTAGGAGTGTGTGTTGTGCTCTTGATCGAAATCGCGCTTAATCATTTCATTTTTCTTGTTGGTTGATTTCTTGAGGACAAGCAATGGTTTAAGTGTGGGGGAGTTTGAAAACACGAAAATGTATAGTATATTTGGCTTGATTAACATAAATTATGTCTCTATTTTATTTTAATTATGTTGCTTTATGTTGGTATTATTCTAGTATTTTAATGTGTTTCAGGAATTTAATGTTTACAAAGCTTGCTTTAGAAAAGGAGTAAAAATGAGAAGAAATGAAGTAAATATGCATAAAATATAAAAGAAAAGAAAAAAGTCCACGAAGACCCAATGCCCACAAATAAAAAAAAAAGGTGTGTGGCCCATGCATGCAAGGTGTGACGCACGTCAAACCCTCTTGATGATCGGCAGGAGCAAAAGGAAAGGGTGACGGTCATCACCTACCCCTGACGGTCGGCATGCTTAGTGTATGTGTGTACCATGTCACGTGCCTTGCCCCTCGTCACAAGACTTTTTCAACCACGTAACTTCATTTGCAACAATTAAACCACTTCCTCCTACTTTTTCTCCACACATGACCACACCAAGTCTTCATATTTTCTCTCACCAAAACAAGTTATGAGAGGAGTGTATATTGGAAAGCAGTTACCGCAACAAGGCTCATCTCTCTCGCCCATTTTTTCACCATTTTTAGTTCATAGCTCTTTCTTAGAATGTAAAAGTAATAGTTCTCCATATCGGGGGACTATTACCAAATTAGTTTTAGGAATTATTTCTACCGTTTAAGTTATGTATCGGATCTAAGTTTGTCAGCTATTTCAATACAAGTTTTCTTTGTTTCCATTTTCTGCATTTACAGGTTCTTCATTTTACCGCTTTATTATTATTATCATTGCTATTATTTTTTATTGCATTATTTATTATTATTATTTTGTTTGTCAAATTTAATTCCTATGTCGTTTTTCATCGTAACTATAATTATTTATGTGCTTTTAATTAGTAACATGTCTGACTAAATAGTCTTGAGTCTGGTGTATGAGGATCGTTGTTGCCAACGGGCTCGGTAGAAAATAATAGGTGCAAATTTATGATTAGAATTCTGTTTTTGTTTTAATTTCCAAGTCTAATTTAAATAGCCTTGTCACGAGAGTAAAAGATTATTTAACACGATTTTTTCACGAGAGTAAAAGTAATAGTTCTCCATATCGGGGGACTATTACCAAATTAGTTTTAGGAATTATTTCTACCGTTTAAGTTATGTATCGGATCTAAGTTTGTCAGCTATTTCAATACAAGTTTTCTTTGTTTCCATTTTCTGCATTTACAGGTTCTTCATTTTACCGCTTTATTATTATTATCATTGCTATTCTTTTTTATTGCATTATTTATTATTATTATTTTGTTTGTCAAATTTAATTCCTATGTCGTTTTTCATCGTAACTATAATTATTTATGTGCTTTTAATTAGTAACATGTCTGACTAAATAGTCTTGAGTCTGGTGTATGAGGATCGTTGTTGCCAACGGGCTCGGTAGAAAATAATAGGTGCAAATTTATGATTAGAATTCTGTTTTTGTTTTAATTTCCAAGTCTAATTTAAATAGCCTTGTCACGAGAGTAAAAGATTATTTAACACGATTTTTTCATGAGAGTGAGAAATCAATTAAGGTTAGAGTCGGCACTGCGAGAGCGTGGGGATCAAACCAGATAGTGGAAATTAGGAAACAGATCTAAATACAGCGAGAGCGCTTTAGACGCGTTTAGGATATTATTTGCTTTCAAAATATATTTCTTAGTTACCAGGCGGTTAGAAGTATGACTTTAGTTAATACCGCGAGAGCGTGAGGCGGAGTCCTTAAGTCAGTATATTCTACGGAACTAAGTTATAGTTGTAATTAGTACCCATTTTCTATAAGTCCTTCAGGAACACGGAAACCATATTCCGGTCACTCTTTATTATTATATTTTCTAAAGTCATTTTTAGTTTTAGTTCTTAATTTCCCTTAAAAATCCAATTATTCATTAGCCTTAGCTTTACAAAGTAGCGATAGATTGCAAAAGGTTGACATTGGTCTCTTTGGTTTGACAATATTTTATATTACTTCGATATTTCCGCGCACTTTCGAAATTTACCGATCACACATCGCCACTAAGGGCCATCACACAACATCACTTTCCTATCAAAACATATAGTGATAACAACACATCGATATAGAAAACAAATCACAAAGCATTTGCAGCATTCCACATAACAACACAACTCGACACACCTCGAACCCAAGTATATGCGTCGAATAGTTGGAATTCTGGTATAGAATATATTTTTATAGAAAGGTACGTTAAATCAACTTTCCAACAATCCGAACCGGGCATCAATCGAACACTCACAGCTTGAGTTATAAATTTCCAAAGTTTCTTAAAAAATATATTTTTCTCCTAGGTAACCGGTTACTCCAAACCCAGTAACTGGTTGCTTCAACCATTTCACGCCTCTGGTAGGCAAAATATGTCCCAGGTAACCGGTTACTACAAGCTCAGTAACTGATTACTTCAACGTGACAGATCCAATGTCCCTCTGTTTTGTTCAGCTAACAGGTTACTCCAAATGAGGTAATCGATTACTTCACCTGAAAAATCACTTTTCTGCTACGAAAATTATTTTTCACACACACCCAAACAGTCTTAAACATCACAGAATGCATAATTTGGATTTTCAACTTCAGTACACCACAACACACATCATCAACAATGATCATTTACATCAAAATCACAATTTAAACACTCAATTCATACAATTTCATATATTATTGCAAACATTAACACTAACACACAAATACACATCGAAACACCAAAAAAGATGATAATTTCATAGAGATTAACAACTACCTACCCATATATAATCATGCAATCCCTACGAAATTAAAAACTCCACCCCTACCTTAATTGATGTTCTTCGTAAATGCTCCAATGGAGAGTCTCTTAGCCCTAGCTTTTCCATCTTCCTTGTTCTTCTCTTCCCAAAAGTGTTATGTCACTTCTCTCATTTCTACAATCACCTCAAACAAAACAATTCTCTTTCTCCTTGTTTTTAATTAATCTAACCCTTGGACCCTTATTATCATATCCCAATTATACCCTTCCTTTCTTATAATAATTAAAATAATTATTTAATTATTATTACTAATATTATAATTCTAATATTCTAATAATAAGAATATTTAAATAACATTTCCCCTACACCCCTATGTCTCTACACTTTTGGTCATACACCTCTAATACATTAATTTCTATAGCTTCCAAGGTAATTACCCCACAACAAGGCCACATTACACATAAAATGATTCATCAACACATGTAAACAAACAACAAACACATAATTTATTTAATAAAAATAATTAAATAAATATTGGGGTGTTACAGTTGCTTCCTTCAAGGCAAGAACAACAAATTTTCACTTCACTACTCCTCTATTTGGTGGTAATCTAGAACGGTGTCCACGTGCTCGTTAGGATCTTCAGTATCGTCATAACTATAATGGTCTAGAAGGGGATTAAATAAAACTTTCCCTAAAAAATATTTTAAAATATTTTTCAAAATCAGAATTTAAAATTGCACGGAAGTCGGAGTTTTTAAAAATACACAATAGAAGAATTATGCGATTGACTCAATGTACACAAAATACAATGATACTTAAATGATGACATCGCTAGCAAACAGTATACTAACTACTCAAATTTTATTCACAACAAGATGTTCGAATAAAATTCTATTAATTGTATTAACAATGTAATATTACAAGTTTGTATATGTATAATCACTAGAAAGAATGTTTAGTAAACTAGATCTATCACAGACGTAAGCTTAAAAATTAAATCTCTATGAGCAATAAAATCTAACAACATGTGATTCTAGAAAGAGATTAAACCTAATAACATGAAAATCTACACAAAAATTAAATGAGAGAGATAAAGAAAATGTACATCGAAATTTATACTGCTTCAGTGTGTGATCCTCGCTTGCACCTAGTCTAATCTCCAATGGCACACCACTGGGAATTTTTTAGTCTTCCCCAAACTTAAAATTTTACAAAGTTTCTTTTAATACAACATATAATCGCAAACAAATTAAAAACTTAAAGCGACTACTAAGAAACACATATATCAATCTTGGATCTCCTTTTACTGTATACAACTCATTAGACTGAAAATCCTCGAAGATCCTCACTAGACCTTGAATCAGCTCACCTTCTCATAACCAAAGCACTCCAAAAATTTATCTGCAAGGATATCCACTCAATTCTACCAGAATTCTCTTGTTTGAATCTTTGAACTGCCGAAGGAACCAAAAACTCCAATATTTCGCCTGCATTGATCTTCACTCGATTCTACTAAAATTCTCTTAAAGAAGAAACTCCTAATTTTCTTCATTGCATGTCAATATCTAAAAAACCAGTCCCAATCTGATTCTTTAATATGAAACAAAATCTTCACAAGACACTAGAACACCTAATGAACCTCCTCCCACTAGATGTCACAATAAAACTTAGAGTTGAGCAACCACGCAGAACAATTGTGTTTTGGCTAGAGGTTGAAGATGGAGTTTATCAGAAAAATCTCACATAACACTTGTTTAAAACTCACGAAATCAATATTAGAATGTTATTCTTCAAGTATGAATTGAGAGAAAATTTGTACGATTGACAAAACACTCTTGGTTTTTCAAAGATTATGAAAAGTAGAGAGAGAGAGAGAGAGAGAGAGAGAGAGAGAGAGAGAGAGAGATAATTTAGTTTATATATGTGCTAGACATAATAATGCACTAAAAATGAATAAAAATGATCATTTGATTGAAGGCAAGAGCAAAAATAATGATTTAAGTCAACAGAGAGAATGACTAGAACCAAGAGAAGAAAATTATGACTTCACGAGTTTGATTCGAATCATGTGATTCGACTCTTGACTTAAATTATGTGATTCGAGTTACACCAATATATGACTCGAGTGACGTTTCCCGTTTTGAATTTCATAAAGAAAATCTATGTCATGATTCAAGCCATGACTTCCTCATGACTCGAATCAAGAAATTTACTGACTTGAATTTCATTTCCCAAATTGAAACCCAAAATGAAAAACTATGATTCGATTCAAGCAAAACTCTGACTTGAATCATTCCTGCAATGATCCCAGTCAAGCAAAACTCTAACTTGCATCATGCATGCAATGATTCGAGTCAAACATTTATCTAACTTGAATCATGCATGCAAAAGTTTTTCTATTCAAGTCGTAAACTTTTCTGACTTGAATTATGCCTACAAAAGTTTCTTATTTCAAGTCATGAACTTTTCTTACTTGAATTATGCATGCATGTGTTTCTTGATTCAAGTCGTAAACTTTATGACTTGAATCATTTTGCCTTGACTTTTGGTCAAACTTTTGTTTTACGCATTCAAAATACATTTTAATAAAAAAATACTATCTCTAAGAGATGTGCAAGACTCAATTACTACGACAATAAGTAAACAAACTAGAACCAAAACTCTAAAAGCTCAGGGATATCTAGGAGCAAGTTCTTAGGGTACCTGCAAAAATGTTAGTACTTCAACGCTCAAGTTAGTATATGAATAAAGTGGAATTTTATATGTATGAGTGAAAATGTATCAAAGTATGACCCAGAGTCACACTTATATAGTAAGGGTGGTTACAAACGTCCCCAGATTACCTAACGTGGAACGTAACCAACCATTGGATGGATATATCAACGGTCCTGGTGGAAGGAAGGATGTGCTCCTATGAAGTACTGGATTGGGATGATCTCTATGGGCCATTGGCTAGTCTGTTATAGTCATCAAATACAAACTATTAGATAAAGATTGAATAGCTAACATTCAGACTTTGGCTAATTGGGACGAATGTGTTAGGAAAAAACGAGACATAGAGAAAAAAGAGGAACAAAATAACAACACAAGAAATTAACATGGAAACTCTAAAACCGGAGAAAAAACCACGACTGTTGTCAAATGACAACCAGAGAATATCACTATGTGAAAATTATTTCATACATAGATAACCATTAAAACACCACAAGACCCTAATACACCCACACTCTCCAAAGTAAATATTTAATTGCTCTCACTACACTCTAAAACAAGAGTATAAAATAAAATAAAATAATCAAATACAAGCTTAAAGTGTTTATGATCGGTACATCTTATAAAGAAAAATTTGAATCCTATATATAGCCTTGGACTCCCTCTTCCTTTACAAAAACAAACAATGTGGGACTTCTTTAACATGTATATTTTCAACCAACCCCAACAATCTCCACCTTGATTGAAAATAATACATAAGCTTTCATGTTCTTCACCGACAATCATACATCATCATAAAGAGTATAGTCACTTGAAACTACACCACTCCAAGAATTTTCACATTATCTTCACCGACAATCATAATTTTAAAAAACTATCATACTCCACCTAAAGAAGAGTATACTTCACTTGAAGTTAAACCACTTCAAGAATTTTCACATGCCGAAAACCATGTTGAAACTTTATGGTGAAACTTCTATGTTGGTAGGAAGCTCTTCAACCACCGACATAATCTCGCACACTTTGTGTAAACTGATTGTATCAACACATCTTCGACTTGAATTTTCCACAATCCAAAATTGACTCTTCCATCGAATTTCTCTAAATCAATCTTCATTGCATTTGAAAAACTTGACATTGCAACCAAAACCTTTCCTGCAGTAAACCAAAATTTTCCCAACCAACAGAGTATAAAATTTATTTTCTGATGTGGAAGATCAGACAAAACTGCAACCACAGAGCATACTAAAATTTATACCCCACCAAACCAAGGCTCTTGATACCACTTATTGGAGAGTTCGGGAAAGTCGGAAGCACCAACGAGACCAATACTCCAGGACCACAAGAGAGAGAGAGACGTCACATCTCAATCCAAAATGGGTTATCTCTCTTATGAATCCAACATTTCACTCATTCATAGGTAATGTGGGACAACAACCACTCACACTTACACCTAATATTCTCCCCCACAAGTGTAAGTCTCCCACATCCTATAAAAGAATCCAACACTGGATCCAACTCCCGCTTTGATACCACTTGTTAGGAAAAAACAAGACTTAAAAAAAAGAGGAACAAAATAATAACACAAGAAATTAACGTGAAAATTCTAAAACCAGAGAAAAAACCACGACCGTTATCATATGATAACCAGAGAATATCACTATATAAAAATTGTTACAACATATAAACTACTTTTAAAACACCCCAAGACCCTCACCCACACTCCAAAGCAGTATAAGAGAAAATAAAATAATCAAATACAAGTTTAAAGTGTTTTTGTTTGATACATTTTGTAAAAACATGAATCCTATATATAGTCTTGAACTCCCTCTTTCTTTACAAAAACAAATAATGTGAAACTTTTTTAATATGTATATTTTCAACCAACCCAACAACAGAATGTAAACCCCAAGACAGAATGTAAGTCATGTGCAATTTTCATCAAACACTTTTGGTTTACTAAATGCAATAACTGCATGAAAACTTGATTGGAGTAACTTTAAGTCTGATATCATACAAACACTAGTCTAAGCAAGATCTCCGTTTTGAATTGCAAAGTGCTACAACATTTCTAAGTAATTTATAAAAGTAAATTATACATGAGTTTATTTATCCTATATCCTGCTACTACCGTATGAATTTTCTCCAGCTTAATCAAGGAAGAAATACAGTTTTTGAAGCCTCTAAATGCAGAAAAAGTGAAGATAATAAGACATATGCATCATATTTCATCCTAATATATATACAGAACAAGAGTAAATAGCATAGGTCACCTACTTCTTCATCTGTGTATATATATCATAGCAACTCTTATGCTTACATTCTCCCGAATGATAACATTTAAACATGCATGCAAATGTCAATTAGAATCATTCAGCTTTGACAGCAGAAAGAGACAACTTGAAGAAAGAAAGACAGAAGCACAGAAGCATAGCAAATCCACAGGAGTTTGTATAGTAGCCTTCTTGCTTCTGTCAAACAAACCAATCAGAAGCAGCATCACTATCACATGACCAACCTTCGTTTTCAGCTCATTCACTGTTTTTATATCCAACCATTTTGGTCTTTCCTGAGAAACACAAACATCAAGAGTTGTAGAATTGATTTTGACATGTTTAGATGTTATTCAGTAATTTTGTCACAAAGCAAACCTTCAAAGTGAATAAGCCAAATAGATTTGATCTGTCACAAGGATTTTGATCAGGCAGAGAGCTTGTGCTATCAAGGTTACTGACGAAGAGTTCATAGAGACCCATTCCGAACACCAGCATCACAGTTCCTAAAAGATAAACATCTGGATGAACAATGAAGGAAGTTAGAAAGAAGAGAAGCATAAAGAAATCCTCTAACAACAATAACAAAACTAGCACAATGAACAATGTGTTATATAGTTAAGAAATAGAACATAAAGGCAACTGAAAAAACGTATCAGTTTAACTTGAGAGACACTCACCAAGTGCTTCTATTAACATTTGCATTACTTTAGTGCGATTAACAGAGTATTCTAAGAAAGACCCTGCAACAAATGTGGTTCCCTGCATATAAAATTGAACAATGCATCAAAACAAAACTCAATTGGAACAAGTTATATAATCAGAAGTTGAATCATTCTAACAAACATGTCTTTTAGAAGTACAATAGTTTTACCTTGATGAAGCATAGAAATGATCCAATTAAAGACCCAAAAACTCCAAGAATAGCAAGAAACCGGCATCTATAAATCATCTACACAATCCATCACATAAAAAGTTATTCAGATAACCTATATTCAAAACCATTCAAATATAATAAACAATTCAAAACAATTTTATTCATTAAACATGACTTTGAATAATTGAATAAGCAAAAGAAACCTTCCAAGACTTGCAACACAAATCATTCATACCTTCTCAATGCCCTCCTCTATTCCTTCCATCTTCCCTGGCATCTCCTGAGACACAACAGAATCAAAACCAGAATTAGAAGCAACTAGCGGCGGCGACGAAGGATTCACAGCAGATGAAGAAACAGGAGCTTCTGAACTGCTGCTGCACACAAATTCTTGAAATCTGAGGCCTTTATAACCCAACACAGAGACCCTTTTGCCATATGAACTAAAGATAGAATTTTGACAGTGAACTAACGCTGGTGGTGTTGTAGAGAAAGGTATCCTAGCCAATGCCTGAGACAATTTCATGGTGAGGATTCAGAGTGTTGAGGTTGTTGGTTTGGAAAATATAGAAGATGTTTTGTGCGTGTATGTGGCTGAAAAGTATCAGTGTCAAACACACAAGGATGGAAATTTAACGTGAAATTGCCTTTGTCTGATTTGGTGCCACTAGTTATTAGGAGAGAATTGTGTGAGTCATTGTCTTGTTTTTCTTTTCTTTTTTTCCGACAAGTTATCATAAATATCTTGTTGGTTTTCTTTGACAAACGAACACATGTAAGGACACCAATTGTCTGCACTCATACTCACCATATATCTATGTCACACATGTGACACTCACAATTGCAATTTGTTAGTAAATTTGTAAATTGCACGAAAGAGGAGCTCTAATGTATAATTTTCACAGGAATAGGAGAGACTAACACAAAGATCATTGAGATTTTTCATGTTTCTTTTGATTTTTTTGAATAGTGAGAAATCACATTTGATAAGAGTATCTATTCTAGCAAATTGCAAATTTCAATGCTGGAAAAAAATGAAAGATCAAATAAACCAAGAATTTGATGTGGAACTAAAACAACAATGACACCTAAAATTTAAGTATCTCAAACAACAATAATATAAAGGTAGTTATATATATATATATATATACCACACTCGTTCACTTCAAAACCACATCAGTCATTCAAAAATGCAAACAAAACCACAACAATAGGAATAAAATAAAGAAAAAGAATACACATAAATAGTTATTTGGACTGACCAAAATAATCTCACATTATTTAGGAATTAAAAATAATCTCACATTATTTAGGAATCAAAGGTAAAGGTAGTTATATATCACACTCATTCACTTCAATTCAATAAAGTGTATTTTTTAAAGGACAAAGTCGTGAGAATTCTTACACCCAAAACTATAATGTTTTATAGTCGCAGGAATGCACGTCGCATGTGCGAACCACATATTTCACGTGTTTTTAACGTGTGCACCCCATGTATTTGGAAAAAATGGGGGAATTTCTTTAAAAAAAACACGCGCCTCGAGCGCCTCTGCATGTGTCGGGTGCATGAGGCATGGTCGAATGATCTTTTTTTTTGTTGAAAAACTAAATTCTTAAAACATACTCCACAAGTCTTGTCTCAAAAATGATAACGCTGACAATTTATCCACTAACCACTTAGATGCTTTCTCCAAACTTGAACCATTCTTCAACAAACTTTCTCTAGGAAATGGCTTGGTGAACACATATGTTGGATTATCTTCTAAAATAATTGTTTCCACTATAATATCCTTCGACTTGATCATGTCTCTTGAGTTTACTGATCTCTTATTTGTTAGGGTTTGTCATCAAAATAGTATCAACATATGAAATAAGGTAGAAAATGACTTCCTTATTCTAAATCAATATGTATACACAACTATCAAAACCACTTCTCATAAAACCATTCTTAAGAGGAAATTCATTAAAACAAAGACATCATTATATTGTGTTTTACTTTAACTCATACAACTATTTCATTAGTAAACACGCCTTAAATTTGTTTTGAATAAAACTTTCAGGTTACTCCATGTAGATTGTCTCTTCAAGCTCTCCATGTAAGAAATTCGTTTTGACATCCATTTCTCCAAACTAAGATTATATTGATTCACAATTGTCTAAAGTACCCTTGTTAAAAATATTTATCGTCGGTGAAAAGATTTCATTGTAATCATTTCTCTCCATTTGAGGAAAATCTTTTTCTACACACCTCGATTTATACCTTGGTTCTTCAATCCCCATAATAATTTCTTTCTTCCTGAAAATCATGCAACCATCTTCTATCTCTCAAATAGTCTCACAAGTTCTAAATTATGGTTCTTCCTCTAATAAATGCACCTCATTATTCACAACTAGAGTCATCTTAAGTTTTTGGAAGTCTTGTGTAGATTAGTTGTAGTTTAATCATGACAAAATAAATCGAGGTTATATATAACTATGATTTAACCCCTGAAATCATTTTATGAAGTCCTATTTAGCCATATTTTAACAATGACAAATTTTGGACCATGTATGACTTTCAACCTTGTACGACCTCAAAGACGACCTATTCACAACCTTCTAATTTTTTATTATTTTTATTTGGAATGCCTACTTAAAGATCTTTGGCTCGGATTCTTACAATCCTTCATCCACATTCAAATCATAACAAATGAAATCAGTATAACCATATTTTTCATGTGGTATAATCTCTTTTTGTACTCTATCATGTCAGTTAATAATCTAGAGTCATTGTAGGTTGTTCTCATCATATCTAATATCATGAGTAGTAATCTCCACCTTAAACCGAGTCATATCCACCTTAGTATCTAACTCTTTCACTTCTAGATATTCTCACTTCATTCTCATACAAGCCTCATTAAAAGTAACACCCCTGCTTATAATAAATTTGATCTTTCAGATTTCATACTCTAAAATTTGAAACTCTTCACACCTTCAAGATGGAAAATGAAGAAATGCTTCATAACCCGGGCATCAAGTCTGTCTTGCTATATATGGGAAAATGCTAAAGCTCTGGAAAACTTTAAATTAAATTAGTGTATTAGTTTCTACTCCAAAAGACTATTATTCTATGAAACTTCACACTACTCAACAAGCATGATTTGGATCTTAATGACCATAATATATAAAATAAGTTGAGATCCTAAGTTACAAATTCCTAAATAATGAAAATTGAAATGATAAACATAAGGAAGCACTCTAATCACTTGCAATCTCTCATCTGTAAATGAACCTTGTTGTCTCACCTCTTATCTTTGGATTCCATTAGAACTGGTGTGGGGTATAAAATGAATATTGCATATTGTTGTACCCCAAAATTTTCCCTCTCATTTCTCAAGACATTTCTTACAAAGATCTTCAAAAGCTCAAGTTTGCAGAAGGGTTGACTAGGTTAAGACATCTTCTAAACATTGATGCCTCAAATTAGGGTTTTGATTTTCACAAGGACAATTGAACTTATAATGCCTCAAATTACTTGAATAGATCATTATAGACCTCCAAGAATACGCATCTCAAGTTTTAAGTCTTGAATCACAATTTTGCTCAGTCAATTGCTTAGATAACTGAAAATCAGTTGTATTGGATAAAAAGTCAATTGTGGTCAACTTACAACCAAACTTCAATATTTTTGACCAATATTAACATTTTGAAGTCATATGCATCAATTTATCAAGTTTGGATCACAATTCCTCAAGAAAAATGTTCAAATCATCAAAAGGGCAAAATGGTCAAAATTAGGGTTTTGACTGAGAATGACTGATTCATGACTTTTGACTTAATACATGACTTATTGGTTTGAAACATGATATCAAGGATTCAAGGACATCATCTTGACCTAATTACATGACTCAATTCATCTTTTAAGATCAATGGATTAATAGTTAAAATTTGATCAACTGATGAAAAGTCAATTAATGCACAAAAGTCAAACTTTGACTTTTTGGTCAAGATTTAATTGCAAAGATCACATTTCATCAAGACATTCAAATATATGAAGCTTTATCATCAAGAAATCAAGAAATTCAAAAGTCATGTGAAAAGTCAAACTTTTCAAGACTTGGAAATTTTTTCTAAGTGTTTTTATACATGATAATTTCATTACTTCATGTCAATCTTTCACCAAGATAGAAAATGATTCAAAGAAAACTTTCAACATGAAAGTTGTAGATCTTGATGAGATCTACAACTTTTCTTTGTTGATCAAGTCCTAGAAGTGCTTGTATTTTGAGTTATAAATTCCTAAAGTTGTGAAATTTTTCATAAAACACTTAGAGAAATTTTCAACAGGTTTTGGTCAGTTTTTACCTCAACTTCTTGGCCAATTTTCATCAAGTTGAAATTTGATTTAGCCAAAGTGGCCAACATGAAAGTTGTAGACAACTTTTCAAGCTTTACAAAATTTCCAAGAGCATGAATTTATCATACTTGAGCTGGGAGATTTAAAGGCATGAAGTTGGGTATCCATTCTTGAATTTCAAATCATTTTTGGTGTAGAACACATAATCCAATCTACATGCTATGCTGCATATTCTTGAGTTACAGGCCTTCTAGCTTGCCAATCTCATCATAATTTAATGCTTACACCTACTCTTGAGCTATTACCAAAGTGTTTGAGTCATTGTCCAAAAGATCTTTCCATTTATGGCATAAAGGCACCATTGCTATTCTTGAAAAGAAAGCTTTTGGTACAAAATTTGTATTAAGTCCATACCTTGCTTACTTCTGATTATACTCCACTATAAATCATGGAAAGTATCCCCTCTATACCAGCAACATTTGTACTTCATCTTGGGACCATAGAAGACTTGGCATAACTTGAAATTTGTATTCCAACCAAACCATAACTGGTTATCTTGCAACTCTGATTACTTCAACTTCCCAAACATTTCATCTATAAATAGATAGTTCATTTTCAAGCTAAAAAGGTCATCTTCTTGTGTGTTGAAAAATCCTCAAACCTCCCTTATACTCTAAAAACCAGAATTGTCCACAAAAACCTCCATTTTCTGAGTTTTGAAACAAAATCTCTGAATCTCTCAAACCTTGCAAATCTTGTCCCAACAAACTATCCAAATACTTCATATAAATCATATAGAAGTTGTTCAAACACAAGAGAAACTTCTATAACATCACTATCACCATGTTCCAAACTCAAAAACAACCTTCTGCAACTTGACTTCTCTAAGACAATACAACAACTCTAAGTCAAAACATGAATTTCAATTTCAAGGTAAGTTTTCTTGACCTTTAAACTCTTCATACAAGCATCATTAGTGGTTCATTTGTGATGATAAAATTTAGATATCATTTCCCTGAAGCTAACCATATGCTTACTTTTCATTTTCACTAACCATGTGTTGAGAACTGACTTATATATGTGACAAAATGATTTTAGAAGTTAAAAACAACAGTATGAGTCGATGCATATCTCTATGAGTTGACTCATATTAGGTACAAAACACATTATGAGTCGATATAAGGCATTATGCATCAATGCATACTGTTATCAAGACACATTACAGAGAGAAAAATGTGTATGAGTCTATGCAAAACACGAATGAGTCGATGCAAAACAAATATGAGTCGATGCAAACCATTATATATCGATACATACTGAATTTGTTTTGATTTCCAGGAGCAAAAAAATGATATGTATCGATGCATAAGTGCATGTGTCGATGCAAAATAGATATGAGCCGATGCAAACCATTATGCATCAATACATACTGAGTTAGTTTTGATTTCCAGGGGCAAGAGGTGATATGCATTGATGCATAAGTGCATGTGTCAATGCATAAAGTTTTTTTTTCTAACAATTTTCCTTCCTTTTTAAATTATCTTTATATTTTTAGATATTGTTATTCAATATTCAATATGGTTGTAATAGTATAATTAGAACTTTATTTCTTTCACCCCCCATTCATAAACTTGTACCCCCATCTCCAAAAAAGATCTAATAGCGTAGAACTTTAAAATTCCCACAATTTATCACTTTCAATATTATTTCTAGTAATTAGGGTTTGTATGGAAATATAAAATCAATCGTTAGAAAACCCTAATATCAAAGACAAAAATGCACGAAATCAATACACTTTGCACACTTGCACCTCGAGGGTAACCCACACTTGTTGCCTCGAATAAAACAGTCATTTCCCTCGAATGTGGGATACTTTGGCAAAGACCCTCTAATACAAGATCATAGTCCCTCTATGACCCTTCAATGTTACCTTTGGTAAACGATCTTAGACCCTTAAGATAAACTTCTAAGTTATCCTACAATGTTACCTTCTATGACTATACGACGACCCACGTATATCCCTTCACATCCAATGATAGGGCTTCTTATCAATCAATGGCAAGATAGAAATATCTAAAGAAGTAGGAAATGAACAAAGACTTTTTGAGTAGGTAGAACGCTCGTAGTTGCTTGCTCACAACCATTTCCAAAACATCTCTCAAAATACACCAACACTTTTCCATAAAATATTTTCAAAAGTCAACACTTTGTATACATTCTTATAGAGACGAGAATCATTACAAAGTTCACCTAAACAAAGGCACTTTCAAAAATACTTTCAAAACCATCACAAACACATTTCAAACAAAGCATTTCAAAGTGAGCTAGCAAGTAAGAGCCCGTAGATAACTATAGATGAAAATGGTACTAACACCTTTCCTTTTCATAACCTACCCCCCGAAATCAAGAAAATATTTCAAAAGTTCTTTCCTGTTATTTTCACCCTTTCCTTTATTGAAGTCGGTGGCGAATCTTTCTATCCGTAACAATTGCGATAAAACGTAAAACACCCAAGTGAGTTCTCCCACTGTATTACAAAACTGGCGACTCTGCTGGGGAATTTAATTCAAAAGTGGGGTTACCTTAGAGACTAGCTCACCTTTAAATGCTTTCATTGTTTGATTTTCTTGCTTTACTCTTAAATGGTTTTTTGGGTTTTGCATTGATCCTCTACCCGGATCGGGGAACATTATTAGGTAAGTAGCAATAGATCGTGGGGACTGTGCGGAGTATACCGACATGGTTGAAGCGATGGCTATGTTAGTGTAAAACATTTGTTGGTATCGGTATCCCTTGATTCATGTCCAGGAGAATACGAGGCCGCTGTGTGGTGTCATGAAGCACTAACTGATTGTAGAACCTTTAATTGAATAACTTGGCCATTAGAAAAAAACTGTTTCCAATTCGCATATTTTAAATTCACCGTAAACACCCAAATCTTCCACAAATCAAACATGCGTTGAAAAATCATGAGAGCTCTATTGTGTTGATCAAATACCTCGATCCTATGAACATGCAGCCAATAATATTCATGCATGTGTATATGCAAACAAAGTATAAGCCAATCAAAGTTAAAACAAAGAGGGCAAATTTTGAGGTGCAACAGTTGCCCCTATTTAATCGCCTTGAACCTGAAGGTGAGATTGGCGCCAACCTTTTGAACTTTCAAGGTGGAAGAATATTAAATACCTAAAAGAACCCGAAAATTTATGCTCTGAATCCAGCCAAGTATTATTATATTTTTTGGTTTTCTGTATTTTCTTCTTTTTTGCTTTTTGAGTAAAAGAGGTTATCGGGGATAAATGTATGTCAGACCATGGTTAGACACACATAAGAGAACTTGTTTATCAAGAAACATCTATCCGGAGTTAGTAGCGGACATAAGGAGGATCTTTAAGATGGAAGATATCTTAACAAAGCGATCTCGACAGGATATATCAAGGAAGGAAGAAATATAACACATCGATTTCAACCAAAGATATCAAAGAAGGAAGGCACCTAACACAACGAACTCGACGGAAGACATCGGAGATTGAAGAGATCTAACGAAGTGATCTCAACCAAATATATCAAGGAAGGATGAAATCTAACAAAGTGATTTTAACCAAAGATATTAAAGAAGGAAGAGACCTAACACAACAGGCTCGACCGAAGATATCAGAGATGGAAGATATCTAACAAAGTGATCTCGACCAGATATATCAAGGAAGGAAGAAATGTAACACAACGATTTCAACCAAAGATATCAAAGAAGGAAGAGACCTAACACAGCGGACTCGACCGAAGATATCAGAGATGGAAGAGATATAACAAAGTGATCTCAACCAGATATATCAAGGAAGGATGAAATCTAACACAGTGATTTCAACCAAAGATATCAAAGAAGGAAGAGACCTAACACAACGGGCTTGACGGAAGATATCTAAGATGGAAGAGATCTAACAAAGTGGTCTCAACCAGATATATCAAGGAAGGAAGAAATCTAACACAGAGATTTCAACCAAGGATATCAAAGAAGGAAGAGACCTAACACAACAGGCTCGACCGAAGATATCAGAGATGGAAGAGATCTAACAAAGTGATCTCAACCAGATATATCAAGGAAGGAAGAAATCTAACACAACGATTTAAACCAAAGATATCAAAGAAGAAAGAGACCTAACACAACGGACTCAACCGAAGATATCAGAGATGGAAGAGATCTAACAAAGTGATCTCAACCAGATATATCAAGGAAGGAAGAAATATAACACAATGATTTCAACCAATGATATCAAAGAAGGAAGAGACCTAACACAACAGACTCGATCGAAGATATCAGAGATGGAAGAGATCTAACAAAGTGATCTCAACCAGATATATCAAGGAAGGAAGAAATATAACACAGCAATTTCAACCAAAGATATCAAAGAAGGAAGAGACCTAACACAGTGGACTCGACCAAATATATCGGAGATGGAAGAGATCTAACAAAGTGATCTCAACCAGATATATCAAGGAAGGAAGAAATCTAACACAATGATTTCAACCAAAGATATCAAAGAAGGAAGAGACCTAACACAACGGACTCGACCAGAAAGAACACCGAATGAAGGAGAACTTATCGAAGAAAAGATAACGTCAGGCGAAGATGAACTTGTGACTAGAAAAGAGAGACCAATTGTAGGGACTCTAAACAGGTATTTCCAACATATATTGGGCTTTAAGAGTTGCGAACATGCAAGAAATACAAAATCCTTCAGGCCAAAGGCGGGGTGTAATTCTTCAAGGGTGACAATTATCTGAATCACCACGCACCAAGTATGGAGACTCAAACACTTGTGAAGCAAGAAAGGCCAAACATCGACCCTTACTCACACTCTGACGATAAAGGCAAATACATGTAAAATAACCAAAGGCTTGCAAGGGAAAGAGAGACCCATAACTTACTAGGGAAATGGAAGATACCAAATACCCGACTGGTGGTAAATCAAACAGACTCAGTTGGGGAAACAAAAAAGAATCACCCTAGGCTTGCTATGGAGATCATTAAAATCTGAGTGTATAATGATCTGGTTACTACATGTGAACATAATTGGCTTATACTCATGCATGTTTGAATTTTTTAGCGTAATGCTCCATACAATGGAAATGCTACGTGTCTTAGTAGATGCAATGTAATGATGCATATTTATCAATGCGCTGAGAAAACACATCAATAATCGGCTGCTGAGAAGACAATGAATTTCCGAACGCTTATTCTTGCACATCTGATCTTCTGTAGAGAAAAGGAAATCTGAACCTCAACGAGGAACCGAGATTCGAAACTACCAACATCTAAAGATCGATATCACTGGGGAAGTAACTTCCTAGAGAGGATACTACAAAAATAAATTGTAGTTCAAAGGAAACCTTGAATTCTGGTCAAACTCCTAACTTCCTAGGGAACAAATTCTTTATCTTCTGTTAAAAATAGGAGAGCTTCGTTGGGAATGGAAACTTTTTCGCATATAATTTCTTGACGAATATAGCTTCTACTGGGGAGTGTGGTAATTCTTAAATAAAAATAATTCTACTCAGTCCACACTGGGAATAACATCGTTAGGGGGTAAAAAGTCTTCACTTGGGGGAGAAGCAAATATCCTGGGACAACGACTCCACTGGTTATATCTCAACAAAATATTTTGTCATCGAGGATGAAAGAGTTATGACTGGCACTTCTATGCACACCACACTGGGGATACAGGACACTTTCTCCATTAGGAAAAGAAGAATTCGCTCCACTAGGAAATGATAGATAAGTTACTCTGGCAGGTCCTTGAAATTTGGCTTCGATTGGGGACAAAAACTACCTCATACACTGGGGGGCCAAAAGCCTTTAGATGATAACATCAATAATATTCGGTTGCACTGAGCGTATCCTTCTCTACAAGATTTAAGCCGACAAGAAGTTTTGTACTGGGGAGTAAAAATCATTTTATTGCGGATGATGGTCGTCCTCATGAGGATAACAAACTAGAATCTCCCGTAGGTAAACATAAGTCTCTTTAAGAACTCTGATATAGGAAAACCACATTGAAGAGAGAGGGAGTGCATCCCTCACTGAGTAGGAGAATACATACTTCATGGGGAGGATGAGTGCAAACCTTATTGGGGAAGATGTAGAATGTTGACTTCAAAGGGAGTATACCAAAAATCTCCAATTGGTGAATAAAATGATTCTTCCTAGAAAACCTGGAAAGAAACAGACTGCACTGAGAAAGATTGATACTCAGGCGAAAGTACACCTTTACTGGGGAGAATACTGCAAAAATAAATTGTAGTTTAGAGGAAATTTTGAACTCCGATCTAACTCCTAACCTCCTGGGGAAAAGATCCAACATTTCATTCCAATGATAAATAGAATCTTGCTGGGAACTGGGATCTTCTGATGTAAATCCTCAATAAAAGTGACTTTGACTGGGGGATCACAGAAATTCTTGAATAAAATAATTCTACCCAGGGCACACGTGGAATACCACCGTCGAGGGTAACAATCTTCACTTGAAGAAAAGAAGGGCACCTTTGAACCATAACTTGAGGTTCAGAACTCCACTGAGGAAATATTTTAGCAATACTCTAGCACTGGTGGTCAAAGAACTCTAAATGGAATTCGTCTCTGAACGACGCTCCAGAAAAAATAGGAGACCTGCTCCACCGGCCATAACAAACATGTTAATCAAACATCTCTTCAAGAAAACCTGATTTAGGCAAACTTCCCTAAGGAGAAAAGATATGAACTTCATAGAGACGATGAACAACAATCTCACTAGGGAGTTAAATGCCAACCACAGAGACACAGGGTATTGACTTCAAGGGGATATAACAAAGGTATACAATCCAATGAAATGATCTTTCCCTGATTTGTTGAAGCAAAGTAGACTGCACTGAAGAAGAAGATTATACAAGACCTGTTGAAATGAACTTCTTCGGAGATAAGCCCTCTGGAAAGGACAAACTCTTAAACAAACTCTCAACAAGAGCGATGACTTCAGTGGGGATTATGAATGGATATGCTTTCACTGGAGATAAGGAATTTTGTCTAGGTGAGAGTACACCTTTACTGGGGATGAGTGATTCTGTTTTGAGCAAAGGTGAGCATTCACTATTAAAATAGGATCCCATTCTACAAAAATCATCATGTTGGTCGCATACAGACCCTTCTTGATTCATTTGCTGGTGTGCTTCTTGTCATAAAATACCAACAGTACTCGTAAAAAGAGAAATTATGGCAATATGCCCCATGTATGGAATGGAAAACTTCACTGAAGAATAAAAAAATTTAACTACCGACCACCAGGTAAGAACTGCGATGCAATATTACAACTCCAACATGTCAACTCCGAGGAGAAATGCCACTAAAAAGTGGACTTTAGAGAAGATGATGCAAAAATAAATTGCACTCCACTGAAAATAAATCTTCTTGACTTCAAACAACTTCTGAATTTTCGGGAAGAAGAATCATTCTCCTCCTGCCGAGAAATGAGGAATACTTTGCTGGGGAATAAAGATCTCAGAAGAGAAACCCCTTAGCAGACCTTTCTCAAGTAGAAACAGATCATGTGCTGGGGGAAAGAAGTCATTCTCGGAAACAACATTTCCATCAAAAAATTTGTATGGGTAACAACCTCGAGTGCTCTTTGCATTCCCGCTCGTATCTTGTTGAGGATAACAATCGAAACTTCAATTGGAGATAATGATCCCGACTTCTGACGAAGGAACATAAATAAATGGACTTAAGTCTCTGTTGAGCCGAGGATAACAACCTTGACTTCCTTACATGCTTTTCAAATTCATAAATTGTTTAGCCCGCCCCTGGACTTAATCTGATCATCTATTGAAGAGGAGAAAATTCCCCTGCATAATGCCTTGCCCTAGTCTATAGGGCCTTTGAAGAAAATTGCTTCGAGGGGACTTCATGAGATTTGTACCACAAAGATAACCTGCCTCAATATTATGAACTTTGGAACACAGCTCCTGACTAACTAAAGTTGGAGATGGTTTCAACCATACTTAAGTGAATGCCCCTGCATCTTCAAATTCTAAAGAAATTCTCCTCTAATCAACGCATTCTCAGAGATATTTTTCAAATATTAACATAACTGCCCCAGTTTGACTGTACTTTAAGGGATCAAATTTTGACCTAAATGCCCCAGATTGGATAAACCCTTACTCAACAGAGTATTCAACATGCTTTCCCCTGCTCAACAGATTCTTGATAAACCATTTTCTTTACCTCATGCTCACGGAGGGATAAGAAACTTACCGATTTTCGAAGACAACATAACCTTATGGTGGCTGCCTTATGTCTTGAAAGTAGGCTACTTCACAACCATACTTCTCGACTTGAACTTCTTCGTTTTCAATCAAATACTTAATGTAATATGTCCCTTGAATTAATCAAACTTTCATCTGATGCTCATTATGTAAGCTTAATTGATGTTTAAGCACTTGTTCATATGCAAAGAATGTGTATTCTAAGAATGATAATTCTAATGCAAGTCTTATGTTTGTCTTAATGTTTTAAAAACTTGTATTGAAAAGATGTTGAAACATCGAAATTTTTGTACGAAAGAAATTAAAAGATGACGTAATACCAACTCAAAAGTTTTAGCAAGCCTCATAGGAGTCATATTATCTTATTCTCGTTACAGTTCACTTTCTAATTAACCCATGCTTCAGTTAGGACTTTTAAGGGTTGGAACGTGGCCTGGTTCACGGTTTTAGAAAAAGGATTTAAGGCTCAAAATATTTGGTGCCCATCCATTCTCCATGATATTCTTCAGTCATGCATTCAGTTAAACCAACGCGAGCATTCGTCTCTCAAAAGAGTTTACCATGGTTGAGGAACCACTAAGGTTTCTTGGACATGGCAGTCACTCACCTCTTTCTTTCTTGGTGTCTGATCACACGACTTTGTTCTTTGCTGAGGATTTTTATTTTGTAATCCTTTTTTGCTTTTTGCAATTTTTGTTTTCCCTAAATTTTGTCTGGACAATCTTTTTCGAATTTGATTGTGAAGTCCAGCGGGATGCCCTGACTCTTGCCTAAGCGACTTGTTTTTCAAGTTTCGGCTTAGCGGGGCTTTTTGTCTCTTTCTTTTCTATTTTCGATCATTCTTTTTTCAACACATCGTGTGACTTCGATTCGTTTTTGAATTTGTTGGACCTAATTATGACAGCCTGAGTCTTTGGTAGATGAGGGATAACCATTATTATATCGTCATCTGTTGACTTCTTGATGTGCGAGAGATACCCATTGGGATATGGTTCTCTTTGATGCACACTGCTGACAGATGAGGGTTAACCATTGTGGTTTTAACTTTCCTCATCCTTTTTATGGATAACCATCGTTGTATCCTTAGATGCACACTCCTGATGAGTTCTGAATGCTCAATCGGATTAACTAAAATCTACCCTGCCCCGGGTTAAATGTGAAGGTTTTTCTGACAAGAAAAGAAACTCCTACTTCAAGACTCAAAGGTGTTAACGAGGGTCTATCTCCCTTATATCTCTGTTGTTTAGGAATTTGAAACAAGGCATGTACATCGTCAGCAGGGTTTTTATTCAAAAGCACATCATTTGAAATTTTTGGTATATTACTCATCATCATCCCTCCAAAGGTATTTTTATTTTTTTGTGACAAGAGTTAGGTATCAAAAAGCATAATAAAACATTTAAGAGTAAATACTAATGGATTAATTCAAGACAAACATATTCAATGCATTATGATTAATATTCAAGGATAAGCAAATTTTGCATACAAGAAAGTACTGAACCAAAACAAGGAAGATTACAAATGAGAATGCAAGTGTAATTTAAAACTGCCATGTTGAGGAAACTAGTCTTCGTATGGAGTTGTTGCTTCAGACGATGATTTGGAAATCTTTACATTCAATGAGTCAAAGAAGACTTCAAATTTGACCAACTAGCGTGAGAATGATGGCTTTTTCATCAAGCATGTCTTGCATATCATCTTTAAATGGTTTACAACCTTCAGCTGAATGGCCAAGTGTAAATGTTGCGGTTAGCAAGAGTCGCCACCGACTTTTATTTTATCCAAAAGGAAAGGTGAAAAAGCACAGGAAAGACCTTTGAGATTATTTCTTGAGTTCGGGGGGTAGATTATGAAAAGGAAAGGTGTTAGCACCCTTTTCATCCATGGTTTTCCATGGGCTCTTAGTTACTTGCTAGATCACTTGCTTTTGTTTAAAATTGTGCTTTGTGTGGTTTTTGAGAGTATTTTGTAAAGAGGCCATTGTCTAGGCAAACTTTTTAATGATTCTCGTTTGTAAGAATGTATACAAAGTGTTGGTCTTTTAAAAATTCTTTCAAGTTTTGTAAGATGTTTTTAAAGTGTTTGTTTTGAAAATAGCAAGGATGTTTGTTATTGAAATGGAACAAGTAATTAGTAGAAATCTACCTAATCAAATGTCTTTCTTGTTCATTTTCTTTTCCTTTGACATTGTTGTCTTACCATTGATTTGGTAAGCAACCCTATCTTTGGATATAAATGGGACGAGCGTGGTCATTGTATAACCATGATTAGCAATGTTGCAAGGTATCTTAGCATTCTATTTTAGGGACTAATATCATTTGAAAGGCAACTTAGATAGCGTCATCGAGGGACTGTGATCTTGTATTTGTTTGTTTTTGCTAAGATACCTCACACGCGTAATATGGCCATTTTGTAAGGCAACCAAGTGGAATAACCCTAGGGGTGCTTGTGTGAAAATTTATTGCTTTCATGCTTGATTTTGTCTTTGATTAAGGTTCTCTATTTGTTTGGTTTTAGTCTTTCCATACAAAAACTAATTACTAGTAATTGTATAAGCGATAAATTGCGGAAAATAAATATCCTACGCTATTACAATCATTAGGGGGATGGGGTGTACAGAGTATAAATGGGGACTACAAATAAAATTAAATCCTAAGTTACTATTACAACCATATTGAATGGATAAAAATGTACAAGCAAATGTGAAATGGACTTGTTTTGTTTAAGAAAAAGAGACAAGTTTTGTTTAAGGAAATATTTTTGATCTTTTTGTTTTAAGAAATAAAATAAAGCATGTGAAATGTAAAATGTTTTTTTTTTATGTTTTTGATTAGTGAAATAGAAGTGATGGCAAAAAATAGTAAGGAAAAAGAAAATAGAATCAGCACGTTGCTGAATTAAAAGAGATCAGAAGTTCAGACTCTTGCGTGCTACAAAAAACAGAAATCATATTAGCAGAGCTAGGTAAAGTCAAAAGTTCTGGATCTACTAGGAACAAAGGAGATTTCAGAAGTTCTGATGCCACTGGAAGAACTTTGTCTCCCTCTCCATGCTAGTCAGAACATCTGTAACTTAGTCATTTTTCAACAAAACAGAAGATGTGTATATAACATTTATGGCGGGTTTCCTAATGTTTCAGAAACAAGAGATATCAGAACTATAAATCAGAAGCAAGCATGAATTTTCTAATTCTGAGTCCTAATTTCTTCAAGAAGTTCTGGACTGAAATTCTCTCTACCTAGGCAGGAAAATACATGGAACCTCATAATGTGTGCAGCATCAGAATCATGATGTTTACATTGTATTTTTGAACATGTAAATCTGATAATGCCTAAGTAATGTGATGAGAGTCAAGAGAAACTTACATTGCAGCTGGAAAATAATCTGTGACCTGAAGTCTGTTTCTGAATGCTTGTGATATTCTGAACAACTCCTTCATGTGCTCAGTAGGATGGAAGCTTTCAACTTGGGCTACGAATGGTTAGGGAATTCTGGAACAGCCAAGGGGTAAAGTTCTGACTTCTTTGAGGTGGATGTGGATGGAGAGTGTGTTACAATATGAACACGGAAGTTAGGATAGCTTCTAATATGTGAATCAGAAACTGTATGGATGGTTTTGGTCAAGAAACACTTGAGAAAAAAATGGAGTTTGAATGCAAGAAATCAAAAGTTAACAGGTTTTGTATTTTGTGTTTGCAGTTTTGGATTTTTGGAATTTTAGCAGGGGTTCAAGGCTTTTTCTTTCTCAATTTTTTGACCCTTTTACAGTTGCCAATAAAGTCTAATTTATAGGCAAAGGTTTAGTAGCTTGGAGAGTTCATGGGGCACCACCATCATAAGCTAGGCGCTGACTTGTTCTTGAAGTAAGTTCAAATAGGTATGGTGGTTAGTAGTTTTAGCAGCGCCTAAGCTGGATTTGTAAGCAGGAATTAAGGAAAGGTAACCTCAAAAGCAAAAGCAATGTATGGGCCCAGCACACTTTTGTACAAAAGTTTTCTTTTCCAAGACAGTAAAGGTACTTTTATGCCACACGTGGAGAAATCTTTTGGATAAAGACTCAAAAGTGGTTGTGAGCATTAAATGATGATGAGATTTATCAAACCAGAAATCCTGCAATGTGAGATTCTGCATCATTGCTTAATTATGGATCAGAAGTTTAGCTTCAGCGTAACTTAGAATAGACATCCAACTTCTGATCTTTGTATCTCTTGGATCCAGCATGTTCTGAATGAGTTCCCAGACTTTCCAGGAAGCTTGCAACACGCTTTGTAATCCTTCTTTGAATTGCTCTTACAACTTCTGATTGAGCCTATGTGAAAACTGACCCAGAAGTTGTAGACAACTTCTGACTTGAAAATGCTCAGAATTTGCTAAATGCCTAAGCTTCAGAGACGTGCCTTTGAAGATGTATAACTTGAAATCTCAACATTTCTAGAAGAAGTTATGTTCTGCAATTTTTTAGATCTCATTGAAATCTATAACTCTTGTGTTAGAAGTTCTTCCAGAATCAGCTTGTATCATGGTGAAAATCTGGCCAGAAGTTCTGAGCTCATCATATTTCCTAAACACTTAGAAAAATTTCTAAGTATTTGGAATTTTGATTTTTCCAAAGCAAATTTGACTTTTGATTTTCTTAATGAAACAAACTTCATATTTTAACATGTCTTGATGAAATATGATTCTTGAAACTTGATTTTGATCCAAAAGTTAAAGTTTGACTTTTCAGTGTGCAAATGACCATTTTGCCCTTGTGGATGACTTTCTTGGAAAATTTGTAATTCAAGGCTTAAAATTGGATGGGAACAAACCTGAGGGTTCAGGTTGATCCTTTGAGAAATGAGAGGGAAAATTTTGGGGTACAACACTATCCCTAATGTTATCACACAAAGTTGAGTATTAAAGGGTAAACTCTAACCTATGTTGACATGCCTGGATAACAATCCTAATGTCTATCACAAATCATCATCTATAGATGAATCAAGAAGTCCTAAAGGAGCATAGCACGGGTGATGACACACAAATATGTGATATTTCTGGCTTGATATACACCAAATATTTCTCATACTTTAGTTTAAATTAAATTATTTTATAAGTATTATGCAGGTATTTTTCTATTTTTGCAAATACGCACCGAGCCGAACACTTTTGAAGAAATGAAGAAAAAAGGGTGCAAAAAGTAGTAAAAAGGCCTAAGGAGAAGAAACCATCCCAAAAGCCCATTACACATGTGGGCACGTGGCCCACAAGTAAGAAAGCCCTGACGACCGTCAAGGGGACATGACGAACGTCACGCGCCATGAAGACCAAGTGACGATAGTCACTTGAGTGTAACGAATGTCACAGCCCATTTACTCCACCTTCTCCTCATCCAACAGCCAGAAGCGCGTTCAAGTCTTAATCCAACGATGTCCTACATTTTCTCACCCACTCAGTCAAAGGAGCAACTAACGTGACAATTGAATGGCCTATTATTTCTCAAAGAAGGAAGTAAACGGTTCCTATATTTTTTAGAGCAACGGATCAAGCAAGCACTATAAATAGAGCCTGAGACCACAATTGAAAGGGTTCTTCTTTTTGGCAAGAAAGTTTAGAGATTTTATTGAGCGAATATTATTTTCAGCAGAATATTATTTTCAGCAGCATTCTTTTCAGCATTATTTCTTTTCCCAGTTATTTATTTCCAGCATTATTCTTTTCAGTTTTATTTTCTTCTGTACGGTTAAATATATCCTCCGATCGAAGTAAAGCCTACAATTTGTGCAGGAGTGCTTCTGTCTTCAGAGTTATTGCCAGGTTTATGTTTACAAATTCTTATTGTTTATTAATTAATATAATTATGCTTATTTGTGTTTGTCCTTTAAATTATTCTGCGATTTGGTTTAATATTATGTCAGGCTAGAAATCTTATACCGGTATGTAAATTCAATCAACCGAGGGAACGAGTAGCTTAGTCGGGACTATTTTTACTACGAAACTTTCTTTTATGGCCTAAGTTACTATTTTTCAAATCATTAAATTGTTTCGTTACGGAAGTAAAAAACAGATAGAGGTTAGGGTCAACAAAGCGGAATTTTGAGATCTTTTAACTGGACAGTAGTAATTAGGCATTGGCTTAAAATACAGCGGAAGCACTTTAAAGTTAATTAAGATTTTGTTTAGTTTCCAAAAAGTGTTTTTAACTCCTGCGGGATGGCGGAAGCGTACGTTAGGACTTAACTGCATAGCCTAGATCAACAAAACGATAGTGTGAGACGAGGGTTTTTAAACTAGATAGGTTTTACTGAAAACTGTTTTGAAAATATAAAGACGCCCGACAGGTCGCTAGTTCCCGAGGTACGACTGTTGCATACTGGTAATTAAGCTCATTGATTACTAAAATACAACTTAATTTAGTAATTAGTTCCCCCTACAACCCAAATCAAATATTCATTAGCTTTAGATTTACAAAGTAACAATAGAAGATGGTAGATCGATTCATCAGTCTTTGTGGTTCGATATCTTTTAAAACTACTCGACAAGACTGTGCACTTGTAGTCCGAATCATTGGATACATAAGTACAAATCCCATGATCAAGTTTTTGGCGCCGTTGCCGGGGACTGATTTAAGTCGATATCGCTACTCTTTTGTTACGCGGTAGAGACTAGAGCAAAAACTTCTCTCTTTCTTTTCTATCTCTATTTCTTTTCTTTTCTTTTCTTATTTGTATGCCAAACACTCGTTCGCAAGGCGAGCCGTTATACATACAAATCAACAATATCGAGCGTTATCTCAGACTTAGACGCCGCATTCAAGAGTACTATCTCTTGCATAACACTCAACCTCGTCAATCACTCGAACCTCCTATTTCTCGACCAACTGATGAAATGGGTGCCAATCCTGCTCCGTGCCCACTCAAATCCTATGTCATACCCTCACAAGATGAACCATATAATAGCATTTCTGCCCCTCCAATCGAGGCTAACAACTTTGAACTGAAACCCTCTTTGTTATCTGCTGTGCAACAGAACCAGTTCTCTGGTGGATCGATGGAAGACCCTAATCTTCATCTATCAATATTTCTACAGTACACAGATACAATCAAGAACAATGGGGTCAGTCAAGAGGCAATAAGACTTCGTCTCTTCCCTTTCTCTCTAAGAGACAGAGCAAGAGCTTGGCTCCAATCTCTACCCGCAAACTCAGTCACTACATTGGACGAGCTGAAGAAAGTCTTTCTTGCGAGATATTTTCCACCAAGCAAAACAGCTATGCTAAGATCTCAGATAAGCGATTTTAGAAAAAAGGAGAACGAATCCCTTTTCGATGCTTGGGAAAGATAGAAAGATCTGATGAGACTATGCCCACATCATGGCCTGGAAGAATGGTTAATTATCCACACCTTCTATAATGGTCTCCTCTACAATAGACGCTGCCGCAGGTGGTGCACTTATGGACAAATCCTACATCGCTGCCTATGCTCTAATTGAAAGTATGGTCCAAAACCACTATCAGTGGGGAAGTGAAAGAGGACACGCAAACAAAGGTACTACAGAGAAAGCACTGACAAAAGGAGGAATGTATGAGATAAGCGATCTAGAAAGTGTCCATGCTAAGGTAGATGCCCTCACCCTAAAGATTGATAATTTGACCGCAATACCTCCAGCCACCGTGGCTGCTATAACTTCCAATTGCGAAATATGCGGAGTGCCTGGACATCTAGTTACTGAATGTAAGATCTTGGCAGGAACTCAAACTGACCAAGTCAATTATGCCCAAGGAAACCCTTACTCAAACACGTACAACCCTGGATGGAAGAATCACCCAAATTTCTCATATAAAAACCCCAATGCGTTGTATGCTCCGAACCAAGCACCTGCCGTACCACCTGGATATCAGAAAACTCCTGCAAATTCTCCTAGTGCACCTAGAAAATCAAACTTAGAACTGATGATGGAGAACTTCATAGCTACCCAAGCACAAACAAACAAGGACGTCCAAAATCAGAACATACACACTAATGAGCAGATAAAACAATTAGCAAACAAAGTAGATGCTTTGGCCACCCACAATAAAATGTTAGAAACCCAAATCTCTCAAGTGGCTCAACAACAAGCACCTACAGCCGCACCAGCTGATACATATCTCGGTCAACCACAGCCTAACCCGAAGGGGCATGCTCATGCCATCATATTAAGGAGTGGAGCCGAGTTAGATGGACCTCCTGACCCAAGACTGTTGTGATCGGTGGATCTGGAACTGACTGTTTAACGCTGGTTCGTGAAATATCGCAGAAGCAAGAGTCGCCACCGTCTTTTATTTTCTCCAAATGGAAAGGACAAATGCACAGAAAAATTCCTTATAGAGATTGCTCTCGGTTCGGGAGGTAGGTTATAGAAAGGGAAGGTGTTAGCACCCTTTCTATCCATGGTTATCCATGGGCTCTTAGATACTTGCTCATTGTGTTTTCAAAAATGGTTTGTTTGCTTTTCAACTGTGGGTTTTAAAAAAGTTTCTTTGAAAATTTCAGTTCGACTCTTGTATCGATCCTCAAGAGTGTTTGAAAAAATGCTTTCGAAAGCTTTTTGAAAATGTGTTGGTGTGAAAAGTATTTTTTGATTTGTTTTTGAAATTTAGAGCAAGTATTAAGAGTCGTCTACCTACCCTAAGGAATTCGTCTGTGCAAATGTCCTTTAAAGTAGTGCCATCCCACCATTGAGAGATAGGTAGCACCACCGTTGGAGGTGTTCGGGTCAATTCGAAGGTTCGGGACATGGTGATCACCAGAGCAATGGGAAGACACCTTAGAAGCTACCCTCATGCCAGGTTCCCGGATCATGAGGACTTACTAAAACATCCTCTACTCGACGATCACCTTTCGAGGCAAGGCAACAGTGAGGCGTACCCTAGGGGTGGTGTGTGATTTGTGTGTCAGATTCATTTATTTTTATCTTGTCATGTTATGAGTGAGCTACACGTTTGTTTTTATTTTTTGTCCATTCATTCTTGCATGCATTTATTTAACAGTTAAAAGTGCGAGAAAAGTAAAGTTCTAAGCTATTACAAAAGGCGCGGGTCCACATCGCCAAAATTTCCAGAACCCGATTTGACAGAAAAATAAAGAATTAAAGAGTGCGAGAAAGTATGGAATTACACGGCTTTGGGAGAGATACATGAATATTATAAAGAATAAAAAATAAATATGTGAATTGAATTAAAGTTGAAACGAGGGCGTTGGACCCTTTTTAATGATATTAAATTAACTTGTTAGATTAATTAAAATTAAAATGAAAAGGGAATTATTTTTGGTATTTTTGTATTTTAAGATTTTAATGGAAAAAGAATTAAATGAAATTAAAAGATTAACCCTAATTCTAATTGTTTTAGTTTATTAAGAAATTATTAAATTTTAACCTAATATTAACCTAATTATTTACATGCAATTTTAATTTATAAAAGTAAATAATATTTAATTATTATGAAATAAAAAGAAAAAAAGGATAAAAAATTATTACAAACCCTAATTCTACCAATTTTAGGTTTTTATTGAAAATATTAGAATTAAACCTAATTTAATAACTAAAATTAATGAATAATATTTATTTACAAAAAATATATTAATTAAATAAAATACTTATTTTTTGTCTTTTTCTGATTTTTTGTGTTTTTTATATTATTTGTGAAAATATTAAATTAATTAAAAAAACAATAATTGAAAGAAAGTAAAAATAATGAAAAACAAAGAATGTAAAAAAAGTTTGCAAACCTAGGGGGTTCTGCCCCTAATTTGGAGGTGTATATCAGCATTTTAGGCCCATCAAGACCTTGGCCTGTTTGACTTTCATGCCAGCGTGTGAGGTGGTTGACTGGTGTCTACCATGGACTTCAGATCATGGCCCTCTGATCGCTTCCATTGGCCAAGTGGACGGCTTGATTTTGATGATGCACGGTGGTCCATAACGTTGAAACTGCATACAAATATTAAATGAAAAACAATATGAAAGGGGGTGGGGATCTGGGGCTCGAACCCAGGTCCTGAACATTACCAACGCATATGCTTGCCAATCGTGCCACTGGCACTTTCTGTATATTAAATAACAAATAGTCATTATAACACAAAACAAACGCGTTAGTGCTCTTTGCGCGTGAAAGTTTAAACGATCCAATCGTTGATGGCCACCTCGTCTTCTTCTTCCTTGGCTTTATTTTTTTTCCTGAAACACAAAACATTAGCAACGGTTTTGAACCGTTCCAAAAGGCAACATTATCAAAAATAACGATTAGGCCGTCCGACCATATAAATTAGGCGCGAGGGTCTCGTTCTCTTCGTCCAAGCGCGCTGAGTTGGATGGTCTAGGTCCCATGTGCTAATTGTTCAAGGTTTGGAAACCCCTAAATCAATTTTCACGAAACCCTAATATGCTCTCATGGTGGATCCTTCGTTTTAGCATGAAACTCCAATCAAATTATGCAGTTAGCTTGCAAACATCATTCTAAACACAAAAACAACAATGAAATATGTTAAAAATGCATGAATGATGGAAAACGATTTTGGAATTTTTCTCACCAACTTCAATGGTGATTTCGTGTTCTCTTGAGTATGGGACTTAGTGAATGATTGGAAAACGTTCTATGATCCTCAAGGAAGGTGTTTGAACAGCTCTTGCACCTTGAATTCACCTGTAAAACCAAAATCGAATTTTAAAAATATGTGAGTTTCTTGAGTTCTTGTATGGCTTGGTTATGCAGTTTCTCAGTCAGTGAGCACGAGGGTTTGCTTGCATATATGTATATGAGTGATTAGGTCAAAGAAAATTGATCCAAAATCCATGAATTAATGAAAAATATATTTGATTTTCAAGCTATTATTTTCAAATCTTTTTCATGCAAACTTCTACCAAATCATGACCAATTAGCAAGATTCTTTCTATATTTAGTTAGGCACGAAATCATAAGCTTATTCCTTGCACAAAAAGATTTGGAAAATTAGGTTTAGTATTTTTCATGTATTTTAATTAATTTAAATGAATTATTAATAATAAAAATCCAAATAAATAAATAAAAATGAAGAAAAACTTCCCTTTGGGCCAAATGGTCGTGCACATGCCTTGGATAATGGATTGTGGAAGAAAAAGAGGCCCATTAGCATTTTTAGGTCATTTGAATTAATGTTGAATTTTCAAAATATCCAAATATTTCCCAACTTCCACAAGGCATAACTTGCTCAATTTTTAATCTTTGCTCATGTTCTTGGACATTTTGGAAAGGTCTTTGAGTCCTCTAACCAATTCCTTTGGTCCCATGTCATTTTGATTTACCAATCTCAAGTTATGGCCTTTGACTTAAAGTCCCTTTTTGTTGACTTTTGAAAATAACCTATAATGTTGAAATTGATAACTTTTTGTGAGAGCATTTCTTGGACTTGAAGTATGAAGAGGAGTTGTAGGAAATGTCATTCTCTTCAAAATGAGCTTTGGATGGAATTTTTCTGATAATCCATGTGAAAGTTATGCCCTGGTCAATTTACAGTTGACTTTTTCAACTGTCCAAATATGGAAACTTTTGCATCTTGATGATTTTTGAGCCAAGCTTTGAGAATCATGATCAAGCATTGATCAAATGATGTTTGTGGCTTAAAAATGAGATGTTGACCAAAAATTTGTACTTTTGACTGTCAAATGACCATTTTGCCCCTACATTTGACTGTAGTGCAATTAGGTTTTTTGACTGTGCAATTTTGTGCTGAAAGTCTTGAAACTTAGTATGAGGATGCTTGACCATATTTATAGGCATGTGGGACTTGATTGGACCCTTGGAAGCTTCATTTACTTTGTCAGAACCAAAACCCTAATTTTGACTGTTAGGAGGCCCTTGAACTGTGCAACCCTTGGGGAGATTTTGAAGCTTGACCTGGCAATTTCTTGAAGAATATGGGAGGGAAAATTTTGGGGTACAACAACTGTCAAATCAAAGTATGTATCAAAAGGCTGAAACATCAACGGAGAAGGAGAATTAACCAGAGAAACCAGAGATAAACGACGAAGATAAAGGATGAGAGGCCAAAGAAGAAGAAAAAGAAAAAACTCATGTGCCTATAAACCCCAAATCCCTTTTCCCGGTAGATTAGCCAAACCCAAGAATGTAGGGCAATTTAAGAAATTCGTAGAACTTCTGAAACAGCTTAATATAACAATTCCTTTCACAGAAGCTATAACTCAAATGCCCTCCTATGCCAAATTCCTCAAGGAAATCTTATCTAACAAGAAAAAGCTAGAAGATAACGAAACATTAACGCTTACAGCAAAATGTAGCGCGATTATCCAAAACAAGATGCCTCATAAGCTGAAAGACCCCGGAAGTTTCTCTATACCATGCCATATAGGTAAGTTCGTCATAGACAAAGCCCTATGTGATCTAGGCGCTAGTATTAGTGTTATGCCTTTATCCATATGTAACAAACTGGAAATGGGTGAACTAAGACCAACGAAGATGTCCGTTCAATTAGCGGATCGCTCCGTCAAATACCCAGTAGGAATCTTAGAAAATGTTCCTGTACGAATAGGCCAATTCTACATCCCTACAGATTTCATAATCATGGACATTAGAGAAGACGAAAGCACACCTATCATCTTAGGAAGACCGTTCTTAGCCACAGTTGGAGCTATCATAGATGTAAAAAAGGGAAAATTAACCTTTGAAGTAGGTGAAGAGAAAGTCGAATTTATTCTAACACAATTCTTACAAGTTCCCGCCATAGATGACACATGTTATCTGGTGGACATCATGGACGAATGCGTAAGAGAAATTGAATGGGAACCAATACCTTGTTCTGAAACCATGAAGATTCCCACACCTCTTATATTCAAAGATAAGGAATGGTGTCCTGAATACCAAGACGACAATCTGAGTGAATGCTTAGCTCTGACACCCGATCACATGCCTTGTCCAAGAAAACCGACATTGAATCTTAAGCCATTACCTAAGACCCTCAGATATGAATTCCTTGACACCGAGTTAAAATGACCTGTAATTGTCAACACAGACTTAGGACAACATGAAACAGACAAACTATTACAAGTCCTAAGAAAATATCCCTCTGCCTTAGGATACAACATTACAGATCTCAAAGGAATAAGTCCTTCCATTTGCATGCATCGTATTATGCTGGAAAATGATTGTAAATCTTCTAGAGAACATCAACGAAGAATTAACCCAATTTGGAGCACAGTAGTTAAAGATGAAGTTAAAAAACTTTTGAGCGTAGGAATCATATACCCAATCTCCGATAGTCAATGGGTAAGCCCAGTCCATTGTGTACCAAAGAAAGGTGGTATAACGGTAACAACAAACAAAGCATGCGAAGCTGTAGCAGAACGAACTATAAGTGGAGCTAGAATGTGTATTGACTATAGGAAGCTAAACAAGGCCACTCGCAAGGACAATTTCCCTCTACCATTCATTGATCAAATGCTTGAATGATTAGCTAAGCACTCACATTACTGTTATCTAGACGGTTACTCCGGATTCTTTCAAATCCCTATTCACCCCGATGACCAAGAGAAAACAACATTCACTTGTCCTTATGGAAATTTAGCCTACCGACGAATGTCGTTTGGATTATGCAATGCTCCCGCCACGTTTCAGAGATGCGTGATGGCAATCTTTGCTGATTTCATAGACAACATTATGGAGGTCTTTGTGGACGACTTCTCTGTATGTGGAGAGAGTTTTGAAGATTGTCTGGTAAATTTGGAGAAAGTTTTGGAGAGATGCATAAAAGTTAACCTCGTTCTGAATTGGGAAAAGTGCCACTTTATGGTCAAACAAGGAATCGTACTAGGACACATTGTGTCCGAAAAGGGGATTGAAGTCGATAAAGTTAAGATCGAAGTCATAGAAAACTTGCAACCCCCTAAAACAGTGAGAGAAATACACAGTTTCTTAGGACACGCCGGTTTCTACCGACGATTTATAAAAGATTTCTCGCAAATATCAAAACCTCTAACCACCCTCCTTATGAAAGACGTTGAATTTGATTTTGATGACAAATGCCTAAAAGCATTTAACCAACTAAAAACAACTCTTGTATCCGCATCAATCATGCAATCACCTGATTGGAGACTTCCATTTGAAATCATGTGCGACGCAAGTGATTACACCGTAGGTGCAGTCCTGGGACAACGAAGAGATAAGAAGCTTCATGCGATATATTATGCTAGTAGAACCTTGGACCCTGCACAGATAAATTACGCAACAACAGAAAAAGAACTTTTAGCCGTAGTCTTCGCACTAGACAAATTTTGCTCCTACCTAGTAGGCGCAAAAATAATCATCTATACAGACCATGCAGCTATTAGATATCTCTTGACCAAGCAAGACTCAAAGCCGAGACTTTTGAGATGGATTCTGCTTCTACAAGAATTCGATCTAGAAATTAAAGACAAAAAAGGTACCGAAAACGTAGTAGCCGACCATTTATCTCGAATGGAATAGCTGACACCAGAAGAAGTACCTATTAACGATGACTTCCCGTATGAAGGTATGTTAGCTCAGATGGACTTAGGAGATGCCAACAAAGAACCACCTGAATCAAATCCAAATCAACTTCTTTTAGGACTTGACACACAAGCTGCTAATAATGATGCATGAGAGAGCCAGGACGAAATAAATAATGCTATACAAGAAACCGTGGTCTCTGTCTGCACCAACCAGACCATACCATGGTATGCGGACATAGCAAATTACTTGGCTGCCAAAATCCTACCCCCTGATATGACCTATCAACAGAAGAAGAAATTATTTCACGATTTGAAACATTACTTTTGGGATGAACCTTTACTATTCAAGAGGAGTGCTGACGGTATTTTCCGAAGATGCGTCCTGGAAAACGAAATAGAAAGCATTATTTCTCATTGTCATGATGCCCCTTACGGAGGCCATGCAAACACATCAAAGACATGTGCCAAAATTTTGCAGTCTGGCTTCTACTGGCCTAATTTGTGGAAAGATGTGCACATAGCCATCCTAAACTGCGACCAATGCCAACACACTGGAAATATATCCATACGTGATGAGATGCCTCAGACTGGCATTCTACAAGTTGAAGTCTTTGATGTATAGGGAATCGACTTCATGGGACCATTTCCATCCTCATTCGGCAACAAATATATACTCGTGGTTGTAGATTACGTTTCGAAATGGATTGAAGCAATAACTTCTCCAACAAACGATACTAGAGTCGTGATTAAACTCTTCAAAACCATTATATTCCCAAGGTTTGGTGTATACAAACAAGTTATAAGCGACGGTGGCTCCCACTTCATATCACGAATCTTTGATAAACTCCTAACCAAATATGGGGTGAAGCACCGCGTCGCAACACCATACCACCCCCAAACAAGCGGACAGGTGGAAGTCTCAAATCGAGAAATAAATCAAATATTGGAAAAAACTGTTGCCACGTCAAGAAAGGATTGGTCGGCTAAGTTACCTGACGCATTATGGGCCTACAGGACGGCATTCAAGACACCAATAGCTACAACACCCTTTAAACTCATATATGGAAAATCATGCCACCTGCCAGTGGAAATTGAACACAAAGCTTACTGGGAAATTAAAACTTTAAACCTAAGCTACATTGCGGCAGGAGAGAAAAGGATCCTTGACATAAATGAATTAGAAGAACTAAGATTAGACGCATATGAAAATGCAAGGATCTACAAAGGAAGGACGAAAAAATGGCATGACAAACGAATCTCAAGGAAAGAATTCAATGAGGGCGATATAGTACTCCTATTCAAATCTCGTCTGAAACTTTTCCCTGGAAAACTCCGTTCACGATGGTCTGGACCATTCGAAGTAACCAAAGTTTTCCCCAGTGGTGCCATAGAGATTAAAGGAAAATCCATGAATCCATTCTTAGTAAATGGCCAACGCCTAAAGCATTATTACAGCGTCGAAAATAAGGATTACACAGCGAGCTTAACGCTATTAGAGCTACCGCACGACTTTGGAAACTAATTCACGTCTAACAACATTTTCAAGCTAACGACATTAAATAAGCGTTGTGTGGGAGGCAACCCACAATTTTTATTTTTTATTATCTCTAAAATATCTTTATCTTTTATTTTTATTTTTCTGCATTTTGATTTTGATTTTCCGATTTTTCCTTTTCTTTCTTTCTCCCACAACATATTTTACTTATTTGCATTTTTCTTTTACAAATTTTAGTACCGACTCACAGGAACCTACAAGCTGAAATTCATGGATACTATCATTTTTGCCTCGGAGACTCAGCAGAGACGGTATGAGATTCTGGCTCAGCGCCAGATGAGTATGACCACGTATGTGCATGATCCCACCTTGACAGCCTTAGGAATCAGGGAAAGTGTCTACTTCATGTTTAACCAGATAGGATGGGAGGGGTTCCTAGCCCATAAACACCCTACACACCAATGCCTCACCTTGGAGTTCTTGAGCTCCCTCGTCTATAAACCCACACAAGGCTTAGGGTGTAGTAGAGGTCAGATGTCCTTTAGATTGTTCGGTTTCACCCACCAGTTTACAGTTTGCAGTCTAGCTGAGCTGCTAGGATTCCCTAGTTCTTTAGACGCCCACATGGAAACCCAGGCGGATGACTACCTCAACTTTGAGCTTAATCACTTTTGGAGAGACATAGCGGGCCAATATCCTGAGGACCCCGACCACCTTGATGCCACCGAGATTCATAACCCTGCGATTAGGTATTTCTATCATATTTTAGCCTTCACATTCTTTAGAAAACCTATTAAATCGACTCTCGGTTTCTAGGGATGAGTTGTTCATCATCTACTGTGCTTTTCAGTCCAGACCAGTCATTGGCGCATCATTTATGATCGCCAACATGTCAGTTATAGCTCAGTGTACCCATGGCCCCATCTGTGTCGGCGGGCTAGTCACTATGATAGCTGAGGCCCTATCCCTACGATCATCTTTGTCGCGCCTTACACCGTATGCCAGATATTATACCATGGACATCCCTTTTTGCTTTAACATTTCTTTGATTGGTAACCTCAGCCCACCTCACTTTCAGCTGCTTGTCCAACGTAACCCTGTCTATTACTTCAAATTGCCTAGCCCCGAGCATACCAGTGTCTATACCAGTGTCGAAGAAGAATTAGAGCAACAAGAGCCCTAACCCCAGAAAGCCAACAATCCCGCAACCATCGACGCAATATATGCCGCAATAATGCAACAAAACCAGTTGTCCACTCAACGCCACCAGAGTATCGAGCACGCCAAATCGAGATGATGACTCTCATGCAACAAATGCAGAGAGACCAAAATGACTATGCTCGCAGGCACGATCAAAGTATGCTGGAATTCACCACCGGAATAACGGCAGATATGCGAGCCTTAACACTCCGTGTTGACGACTTGCATAATATCATATCCCAGAGAGATGGCGGCGAATCTTCCAGACATGGAGGGCAAGCACGTCGAAGAGCAAGGACACGTGGCCGATACCAAAGACAAGAGGAGGAAGAATGATTATCCAGTTTCCATTTCCCCTTTCCCACTTCTATCAATACATTGAGGACAATGTATGATTCAAGTATGGGGGAGGAAGTATTTCCCTTTTTCCTAGTAATTTTTATTTTCTTTGTAATTTCCCTTCTGTTATCTTTAATTTAATAAAAAAAATTTATCAAGTTATCTATTGCAGCAATTTGTGTTGTTCTTTTAGACTCCCCTTTCTTTTTGAGCCCATAAAAAAAAATTTCTCACTCAACAAAGTAAATAGACTACAAAATCTTTAATCATTAGGAATTGGGGCGAGATTAAGCGAAATTTCTACCGTCTAGACACTCTACAACCCTAGAGTATGATAGATCAGTTCAAGTACCTGTTGTTTCCAACACCCTGAGTTTAGTCTTTATAGTAACCTTGAGTAGTTTATATTAGCAGTCAGCACCGTCTTAAACACAAACTACGCAGGAAGTCGATGAATATAAATGGATGATAGAATATTTCAGCAAAATATTGCAAGGAAACACACCGATTAAATTGGACGGTCCTCACCCGATCGCCTAATCCAAAGGATGTAAACCTTACAAAGTAACATGAAAATTCATTTGATGGATGGTTTAGGAACACCTGGTATTGAACTCGGTAGGGCAGATTACGGTCTGATCCCCCGCATCCAACATTTGAATTAAAGGTTGCCACATTACTGTGCTAGAAACCTCTAAAAGTCTAAAAGGATCATAACCACTAACCGACTGTTCTGCTATGTGTGTGTGAAGATAAAGGGCTTAATGTGATTGTGCTAGAATGAAAGGGGCAAAACAAGACAAATACTCGAGGTAGGCTATGATAGGACCTGTAACTAGTTTACGTAAAATGGGACTGTCCAGCGTCGTAGACGTAGTAATGGAGCACGAATCAAACCACCGATTTTCTGAAAAAAACACAACGCAGCTATATATTAGTTGATCCGAGTCATAACCCTGTTTTGAAAAACATCGTACTTAGCATTTTCTTGAGGACAAGCAAAGTTTAAGTATGGGGGAGTTTGATGACACACAAATATGTGATATTTCTGGCTTGATATACACCAAATATTTCTCATACTTTAGTTTAAATTAAATTATTTTATAAGTATTATGCAGGTATTTTTCTATTTTTGCAGATACGCACCGAGCCGAACACTTTTGAAGAAATGAAGAAAAAAGGGTGCAAAAAGTAGTAAAAAGGCCTAAGGAGAAGAAACCAGCCCAAAAGCCCATTACACATGTGGGCACGTGGCCCACAAGTAAGAAAGCCCTGACGACCGTCAAGGGGACATGACGAACGTCACGTGCCATGAAGACCAAGTAACGGTAGTCACTTGAGTGTGACGAACGTCACATCCCATTTACTCCACCTTCTCCTCATCCAACGGCCAGAAGCGCGTTCAAGGCTTAATCCAATGATGTCCTACATTTTCTCACCCATTCAGTCAAAGGAGAAACGAACGTGACAATTGAATGGCCTATTATTTCTCAAAGAAGGAAGTAAACTGTTCCTATATTTTCGAGAGCAACGGATCAAGCAAGCACTATAAATAGAGCCTGAGACCACAATAAAAAGGGTTCTTCTTTTTGGCAAGAAAGTTTAGAGATTTTATTGAGCGAATATTATTTTCAGCAGAATATTATTTTCAGCAGCATTCTTTTCAGCATTATTTCTTTTCCAAGTTATTTCTTTCCATCATTATTCTTTTCAGTTTTATTTTCTTCTGTACGGTTAAATATATCCTCCGATCGAAGCAAAGCCTACAATTTATGCAGGATTGCTTCTGTCTTCAGAGTTATTGCCAGGTTTATGTTTACAAATTCTTATTGTTTATTAATTAATATAATTATGCTTATTTGTGTTTGTCCTTTAAATTATTCTGCGATTTTGTTTAATATTATGTCAGGCTAGAAATCTTATACCGGTATGTAAAGTCAATCAACCGAGGGAACGAGTAGCTTAGTCGGGACTATTTTTACTACGAAACTTTCTTTTCAGGCCTAAGTTACTATTTTTCAAATCATTAAATTGTTTTGTTACGGAAGTAAAAAACAGATAGAGGTTAGGGTCAACAAAGCGGAAGTTTGTGATCTTTTAACTGGACAGTAGTAATTAGGCATTGGCTTAAAATACAGCGAAAGCACTTTAAAGTTAATTAAGATTTTGTTTAGTTTCCAAAAAGTGTTTTTAACTCCTGCGGGGTGGCAGAAGCGTACGTTAGGACTTAACTGCATAGCCTAGATCAACAAAACGACAGTGTGAGACGAGGGTTTTTAAACTAGATAGGTTTTACTGAAAACTGTTTTGAAAATATAAAGACGCCCGACAGGTCGCTAGTTCCCGAGGTACGACTGTGGCATACTGGTAATTAAGCTCATTGATTATTAAAATACAACTTAATTTAGTAATTAGTTCCCCCTACAACCCAAATCAAATATTCATTAGCTTTAGATTTACAAAGTAACAATAGAAGACGATAGATCGATTCATCAGTCTCTATGGTTCGATATCTTTTAAAACTACTCGACAAGACTGTGCACTTGCAGTCTGAATCATTGGATACATAAGTACAAATCCCACGATCAACGGGTCTATCACCTAAAACTATGTCTATCTCGAATCATCATATATAGTTGAAACGAGAGCTCCTACGGGAAAATGCCGAGGGTATATCATCTTAAAACATGCAGACAAAGACGAAATCAAGCAAGCAAGCCAACAAGCTCAAGAGAGCACAAACAATATGTTGTGAGAAACACATGCTAACTCAAGTCAAATGCCTAACCATGATATGGACGATCAAGGTAGGTATAAAATTAGGTAGGGATGCTTTAGCCAAGGGGTCATATCAACCGAGGCAAACAAGCAGGGAGAGGATAGAAGAAAATAGCACGGAGCACCAACATCGACCAACGCGAGCTTAAGACAAAATGTGGGGGATTGATTACAGATCCCTTTTCCATTTGACGACTCGATAACCATTATCTGCACAACTCCGAAGCATCGACGTACAACATGAGCTAAGGATGACATGGACTAGAATATGCGGGGGTCGATTGTCGACCCTCCTCGCTTTCCTACTTTTGAGGACTTATTATTTTTAATATTATGCGAGCACAAATGTAAACACACGTGCGGAATACCTACTTCGAAGGTAGATTTTAAATAGTCACAATTAGCATACAGAAAGCGATGCCTGCTATAGGACTTTAAACAAATACTTCAAGCGCACACTATTTATTTCCTGCTTCCTACTTCTCATGATCTCTAGAAAGCAAAAAAGAATTCAATAACGAATGCGGTAAAAAGGTATGATAGAAATACCAAACAGATAACAATCCGTATCAAGCAAGCAAAAACAAGAAACCTAGAAAACTTCGAGCAAGCTAGCATCTACAAAGAAATTTAGTGAGAATATGTGTCGAGGTATCAATAAGCAAGATCAGAATATGTAGCGGACACATCCGTATCACAAAGTGCCTGCACAAAATACAATTATACAAGATATGGGGCACAAAACAATGGCATGTGTGTCGAACGCAAAAATTAGACCATAAATCGAAAGTCCAAATGCGTTTTCCAATCAAATAATCGAGTAATAATTACATGATCGGAAACCATCCAAATGTACCTCGTACAATCAACACACATGTTAAAAATAACAAGGAAAATTAAAGTATAAAAGAGTAGGAATAAATTTGGAGCATACAATAGCCAAAGCAAAGCCAAAGAAGCAAAAAACAACAATTTGGAAAAGATGCGTCGACTGCAACAGGCTATGCATCGACTCATGCCCAGGATTCTTCAGTTTACGTCGACCATTGGGTCGACACAATACTTCCTGCAGGTGACCAAAATTGTTTGCATTGACTCAAAAAGGCTTTGCATCGACTCATGCTCAGGATTTTCTCAGTTTGCATCGACGGCTAGGTCGGTGCAACACTTCCCGCAGGTGACCAGAATTGTTTGCGTCAACTCAAAAAGGCCATGCGTCGACTCAACTGCAGTCTTATTTAATTGAAACTTTGAAGCAACATAACTTTTGCATCGAGTGTTCGTTACGCGCATGGTTCGAATCGTTGAAAGCTTGAAAATCATAGAATATCCACGGCATGAAACGGAAACCAAAACAACAAAAGTTATACGACAAATTCTCCGATCTTAGCATGATTGACATGTGAATTCATGATCCGATTTCATGAGTTTCGACATAATTTTCACCGGATTAAAAATCAAATTCACATCAATTATGCTATGACCATAGCACAAGGAAATTTGTACGCAACCAAAAATCAATTGAATCACGCGGTAAGATCAAGAAACAATGGATCAAGCATTTTGTCAAAACATAACCTCCTAAATTCAACTCATGATCAACCACACATAATTAATCAAGAATCATCAATTAAGCTTGAAAGAACTTCAACATTTTATTTTCATGAAAATCAATTAATTGAATAAGCACTTATTTAATCATCCAATTCCGGATTTGCATATCATGATTCAAGATCAATTCCAATTTTCATAATTGAAATCACTTCCATAATTCAAATTAGATCAAAGTTCAATTTATTGATCCATAAAAGTACTTATTTATGAACCACTTATTCGAAAAGTGCTTAAATCAAGAAAATCTTACCATAGAATTGAATAGAAAGCTTAGGTATAGAGATCTCAACAATCGGATTCGAGATCAAAGAAGAATTGAGCTTCATTGACTTTTGGATCTTGAAAAAGTTGTTGGAAAAGTTGTTGGTGTTCTTGATGAAAATGAGAGAAAGTTGCTCTTTGATCCTTGAGCAAGATGAGAGAAAGTTTTTGAGTGTTTTTGAGAATTGGTCAATTATGAGAGTCCTCTTGAGAATTGGAGGGAATAAAAATATATAGTGTGCCCTTTTTTTGAATGAATGAGCCTCCAATAAACACAAGCAAATATGAAAATTTTTAATTCATCAGAGTCCAACACCTTAAGGTCAAATACGTAGGTCCCTCGGTGCAACATTCAAAGTTTAAATCTGAAACAAAAATGTAGCTGTGATCGGTGGAAATAGAACTGACTGTTTAAAGCTGGATCGCGTATGTCGTGGAAGCAAGAGTCGTCACCGTCTTTTATATTCTCCAACATGGAAAGGACAAAAGCACAGTAAAATTCCTTATTGAGAATGTCTCTCGGTTCGGGAGGTAGATTTATAGAAAGGGAAGGTGTTAGCACCCTTTCTATCCGTGGTTATCCACGGGATCTTAGGTACTTGCTCTTATGTTTTCAAAAATTGTTTGCTTTTCAGGTGTGAGTGGGTTTGAAAAAGTTTCGTTTTGAAAGATTTCTAAATGACTCTTGTATCTATCCTCAAGAGTGTTTGAAAAATTTGTTTTGAAAACTTTTGAAAGTGTCAGTGTGAAAAGTATTTTTGTTTTTAGAAAGAGAGCAAGTACCCATGAGTCATCCACCTATCCTAAGGAATTAGGCTGTGTAAGAGTCCTTAAGATAGTGTCATCCCACCATTGAGAGGTAGGTAGCACCACTGTTGGAGGTGTTCGGGTCAATTCGATCGTAGGGACAGTGTGGTCACCGAAGCAATAGTAGGACACCTTAGAAGCAACCCTAATGTCCTAGATCCTTTTTAATCCGAGGCAACTGGATCTTAGACATAAGGGCGACCGCTAAAACACCCTATACTTGACGACCACTTTCGAGGCAACGAGTGAGGCGTACCCTAGAAGTGGCATGTGCATTGTGTGTTGTTTTCATGTTAACATTTATCTTGGATCATGCAATTGTGAGCTACGTGTTGTTTTTTAATTATCATACATTCTTTCATGTAATTTAACAGTTAGGAGTGCGGAAAATAAAATACGGAAAGGTAAAAGCTACGCTATTACAAGGCGCGGGTCTATACATCGCCAAAAAACAAAGACCCATTTTTGATAAAGTGCGGAAAGTAAAGAAAAGCAATAAACCTAATTACTATTACATTCCGGAAACAGTTACATAATAATCAAATAAAAAAATAACGCGCGAAAAGAATTAAATTGGAACGTCCGAGGGTTTTGGACCCTTTTGAGAAAATTATGAGTCTTTTGGTCCTTTTGCTTGAAATTAAAAAGAAAACCTAATTATTTAATTAATTAAAGAAAGATATTTTTTTATGTTTTTTTTGTATTTAATGAAAATAAAGAAATTAAAATCAAAAGAAAACCCTAGTTCTAAGTTTATTTTAATTATTAAGAAAATGTTAAAGTTAACCTAATTTAAGCTAATTAATTAATTTACATTTATATGTACAAAAATAATAATAATTAATAATGATGATAATAAGAAAATGATTAAAAATGTCAAAACCTAATTCTATAGAATTTTTATTTATTGAGAAAAAGATTAAAATTTAAACCTAAATTAAACTAAGTTAATTGTTAGTATTTATTTACAAAAATAAGTTAATGGTGAAATTAATAAATAATTAAAATATATTTACAATTTCGATTTTCTGATTTTTATTAGGAAAAATTAATTTATGGTGAATTAATAATAATAATTAAAATAATTAAAAGAAATTTAAAAGAAAAGAAAATAAAATAAGACAAGGCAAATCAAAGGGGGTGTGATGGCCCATATGGAGGTTTGTTTTGAGCAATTATGGCCCAACAATGCTCTGAGCCTTGTTGACTTTCATGATCGCCTATGCCTACTTTGACCTGAGCACATGATACTCCTTCCCTTGCAGCCCTTGGATTGATAGTCACAGCCACTTGGCACATGGAGCACTGAAGGTTCATGATAGATCATTGACAAGCGCTGCACTGGAACGTGTTGGAAAAAAGATCAACAATTATATGGGGGACCTGGGAATCGAACCCAGGTCCCAGTACTTACCAAGCGTGTCACCAACCACTGAACCAAACGCATGCTTTTGTTATTATACTGGCTAATAAAAATAATATATTAAAGAATCAATTATGCTGGGACATTTAAAAAACGCGCCATGGTTTGAATGATCCAGTAGCTGGCTTCCACGTCTCATCTTCTTCATTCATCTGCAAAAATACCAAACAGATAACGGGGGTTTTAAACCCCCACGAAACAAAAGTGCCAAGAATAGCGATTAGAGCTATGGATGATATAAAAAGAGCGCGAGGGTTTGGTTGAATTCGTCTGGCCTTGACGAATTCAACCATGCTTGTCTCAAGGTCCAATTTTTCCTTATGCGCAAAGCCCTAATTTTCAAGCTTCGAAACCCTAGATATCTCCCATGGTGGATTTCGATTCAGGAACTTTCAACACAATTAAACTATCCCATTAGCTTCAGAATGTTCCTAACAACACAAACCAATCAAGAAAATGGATTAAAAACGCATGAATTATGATATGCAGATTTGGAAAATAATGCAAACCGAGTGACTTGTGTTCTTTGATTCTTTGCGTATTTGGACTTGTTCTTGATGGCAATGACTTCCTGGAGACTCAGGCAAGATGTTTGAATCAAAAAGAGCCTTTGAATTGCGCTGCAAATAAGAATTCAGTTTCACACTTTTCTTGAATTTTTTAGAATTTGATTATGGTGTTTCAGCAGCAGTTTCACGTTCTTAACACTAGGGTTGGCTTCAGCATATGTATTGGAATCAAAACTAGGGTAAACCTTGGCCCAAAAGTCCATGAAATTATGTTTTCAATATTTGATTTTAATCAAATCTTTTCCAACTTTTTTGATTGATAAAACTTGCCACACATGGATGATTTTGCCTTTTTGATTGAGAAACGAGATTGCCAGCTTGCCCTGATCAGATTTGCTTCACAAAAGATCCAAAAACCATATCTTTTGAATTTTCCTACAATTAAAATCAATTAAATGAATTAATATTAATAAAAATTCAATTAATTAATTAAAAATAAGAAAATAAATCATTTTAAGTTCAATGGGTCGTGCATAGGCTTTGGGCAAAGATTCAAGAAGGAATTTGAGGCCCATTAGCAAAAATGAAATGTTTTAGGCAAAGTTGACTTTTGAAAGTTCCCAAACATTTCTCAACTTCTCCAATGCATATCTTGCTCAATTTTGAAGCTATGAGCATGTTCTTGGACATTTTGGAAAGGTCTTGAAGTCCTCTAACCAATGCCTTTGGTCCCATTCATTTTGATTCACCAATCTCAAGTTATGGTCTTTGACTTAAAGTTCCTTTTTGTTGACTTTTTGAAAATGACCTATAATGTTGAAATTGATAACTTTTTGTGAGAGCATTTCTTGGACTTGGAATGTGAAGATGAGTTGTAGGAAATGTCATCCCCTTCAAAATGAGCATTGGATGGGATTTTTCTGATGAACCATGAAAAAGTTATGCCCTGGTCAATTTGCAGTTGACTTTTCAACTGTCCAAAAATAGAAACTTTTGATTTTTGAGACTTTTTGAGCCATGCTTGAGGAATCATGATCAAGACTTGATCAAATGATGATTGTGGCTTCAAAATAAGATGTTGACCAAAAATTTGGACTTTTGACTGTCAAATGACCATTTTACCCCTGCAGTTGATTGTGAAGCAATTAGGGCTTTTGACTGTGCAACTTGATGTTGTGAGTCTTGAAACTTGACATATGGATGTTTGACAATGTATATAGGCATATGGGACTTGATTGGACCCTTGGAAACCTCAACTTCCTTGTAAGAACCAAAACCCTAACTTTGACTGTGTTAGGAGGGTGTTTGCACTGTGCAATCCTTAATCCATTTGAAGCTTGATCTTGCCAAATCTTGAAGAATAAGGGAGGGCAAATTTTGGGGTACAACAGTAGCCAACGTCGATAACAACATCGTGTCCGAAGATGAGCTAAATCGGATAAACGATGATTTAGTTATGATTTTTTGAAGTTTCGTCTCAGATGAAAATATTTCTCGGTTCATGATTTTCAAATGCATTACGCGCGTTTTAGACCAAAAACGAAGGCCTTCGGGATAACGTTCAAATTGGAAAGCTGAAAACAATATTTATCCAACTCAATTTTTGAACCAATGTCACTGGAATCAGCTTAATACGATAAGAATCAAGCGAGTTATGATTTTCTGAAGATGAAGCAAGTGAACATTTGTCACAATTTTCTTGTGCGAACATATTTGATAAATTCATATATTCAAAGACTCTTTGAGTAGAACTGGCTTCCGGCCATGAGATACGAAATGTAGATGACAACAAGATGGAATTTGGCCACCGAAACGGGTTCAAAACGATAAAGAGTCTTCAAGTTATGAATTTTTTAGTGTGCGAAAACCACACCTTCATCACTTTTTTCTTTGTATTTTCCACCATATAACTTCCAAAAGAACCGTGTATTCAGAGACTTTTCTTTGAGAATTGGATTTTGGTCCGAACACGAAAATTGAAGAGAACATTGAGACAATTCCAAAACCTCAAGAATCAACCTAAAACACCATTCCAAGCTAGAGATGCGAATTTTCCAAACTCATATCAGTCAAAACACTATTTCCAATTCGCATTGTTTTAAATTCACCGAAAACACCCAAATCTTCCACAACTCAAACATGCGTTGAAAAATCATGAGAGCTTTGTTTTGTTGATCAAATACCTCGACCCCATGAACACGGAACCAATTATATGCATACATGTGTATATACAAACAAAATATAATTCAATCAAAGTTAAAACAAAGAGGACAAATTTTGGGGTGCAACACACACACACACATATTACTCTCCCCCTTTTTAGCCATAATATGACAAAGGTAAGTAACCAAAATGAAGTAGCACAAAGTGCACAAATGCTAAATATATCATGGGTATTTAACCCTTATAAAATCATAAACCAGTAAAAACAAGTACACAAAACAAAACCAAAAGGGGTCTGTTATACCCCAAAATTTTCCCTCCCATTTTACTCAAAACATACTCATTGAAGTCCTCAACTTGTCCAAGGATGCCTAAGGATTGACCAGACAAATCCTCCTCCTAAGACAATGAGCCTCAAATTAGGGTTTCACTCCTCATAAATATGTTTGATTTATAAGGGTCCTAAATGGTTTCCATTGCCCTAATATATTCTCAAGATCATCCATGTCAAGTTTCATGCCTTGCACAAGAAGTTTGCTCAGCCAACTGCTCAAATGCTTGAAAATCAAATGTGTTTGGTCAAAAGTTAATTGTGACCCACATGCAGTCAAACTTCAAGATTTTTGGTCAACACCAACATTTTGAAGTAACATCCATCATTTGATCAAGGGTTGATCATGATTCCTCAAGGAATGCCCCAAATTCATCAAAACTAAAAAGTTGCTAAATTAGGGTTTCTATAGGAAAAGTTAACCAAACTTTGACCAGGCATAACCTTCTCATACTTTATCAGAAATTTCCCATCAAAGGCTCATTTTGAAGAGGATGTAATTCCTTACAATGCATCTTCAACCCTCAATTTCAAAAAATGCACTCATGAGAAGATATGAATTCAGACATTATAGGTCATTTCAAAAAGTCAACAAAAACACCTTTTGGGTCAAATCTTCTTACATAAACATGGAAGATCCAATTGAGGTGAAACTGTGATACGGTGGGAGAACTGACTATGGTTTTGCGTTTGTTTTCGCAAATGTTTCGGTTGAGCAAGAGTCGCCACCGAATTTTTATTTTATCCTAAGGAAAGGTTCAAAAAGCACAGCAAAAACCTTTGAGATTTTTCTTGGGTTCGGGGAGTAGATTATAGGAAGGGAAGGTATTAGCACCCTTTCTATCCATGGTTATCCATGGGCTCTTAGGTACTTGCTTAGATCAACTTGCCTTGGTTTTCAATTGTTTGAAATGGTGCTCGGTGTGTGGTTTTGAAAATGTTTTGAAAAGATGCCTTGTATAGGCTACCCTTGTAACAATTCTTTACTCGAATGTTTTACAAAAGGTGTTTTGTCTTTTGAAAAGATGTTTCAAGGTTTTTTTTGAAAGTTTGTTTTGAAAGTGTTTGTGAAGTGTGGTTTGAAAATAGGCAAGTGTTTTCTTTTGCAAATTGACAAGTACCTAAGAGTTATCTACCCTAAAGTTCTCAAAGATTTTTGTTATGTTTTAAACCTTTTGACAATTTTGTTCCACCATTGCATTTGGTGGACAATCTTGTATTAGGAGGTGAAAGGGACGGGCGCGGGTCATCGTTTAGACCATAATTACAATAGTGTTGGGTATCTTTGGCCAATTTCTCTTTGAAAGAGACTTGATCATTTTAGGCAACTTTTCGAAAGCGTCATCGAGGGACTATGATCATTTGATTGTTTGTTTTTACCCAAAGAAAACCTAACATGCAATATGGCCCAATTATTTGAAGGCAACAAGTGGAATACCCTAGAGATGCAAGTGTGAGATGTGTTGTCCATATTTCATGCTCATTTATCTTGAAATTAGGTCAAGCTATTTTGTTCTTTTTATTTGCATACAAACCCTAACTCTAGCATGGTATACTTAGAAAGCGATAAAGTGCGAAAATTAAAATTCCTACACTATTACAACACCATATGGGAAGGGGGGTACAAATGTTCAAATGGGGGGATATTTAGACAAAGAAATTAAACCTAGCAATTACATCATTTTTGGCATATTTACAAGTAATTAATTGTATAAATAAAATGGAAAATAAAATAAAGATGCAAAAATGCAAAAAAAAAGAAAAGGTTTTTATATATATGAAAAAAAAGTATTATTTATGTCAAATAAAAATAAAATAAAAATGTATGTATTTTAGTATTTTTGCCCTAAGTATATTAATATATATATATATATATATATATATATATATATATATATATATATATATATATATATATATATATATATATATATATATATATATATATATATATATATATATATATATATATATATATATATATATATATATATATATATATATATATATATATATATATATATATATATATATATATATATATATATATATATATATATATATATATATATATATATATATATATATATATATATATATATATATATATATATATATATATATATATATATATATATATATATATATATATATATATATATATATATATATATATATATATATATATATATATATATATATATATATATATATATATATATATATATATATAAATATCTTTATTATTTATTAAATAAATACTATATATATAAAAATAATAATATTTAATATTTATATACAAAAGTATATTTTGTATAAAATATTTTCAAAAGGGAAAATGTAATAAAATCAGAAAAGAAAATATATTTGCATTATTTTTCCTATTTATTCTAAATAATATATATATGTATTTATGTACAAATAACTTAAACTAAACAAATAAATGCCTATAAATTCAAAAATGGTGAGAAAAATATTTTTTATATTTTTTATATTATAAGCAAAAATAAATGAGTCAAAATGAAAAAAGAAAAATAAAAAAATCATACAAATACACAAAATGGGCTCAGGGGGTGTCAAGGTGAAAAGAGTGTGTGAAAAGAAAATACAAAACAAGCCCAGCCCATGAAACTTCTTCTTCAACCTCTGAACAAAAACGCGCGCCTGTTCTTCCAATTCAAACACCTGGATTCTTTGATCTTTTGCACAAACTTCAAACATAAGAAATGTTAAGCATTAAATCACGATTCCAAATATATAAAAAACTCATCCTAACTCTCAGAAATGAGAGAGAATTTTGACATTCCCAAATCATGACCTAAGATTTCTGCCATGTTCAGACTCAAAATTCTTGCAGCACACATAACATAAATGAAATCTAATTACATGGGCATGTTCAGGGCTATGAATGTGACATATTATCTTCATAAACCTAAAGCTAACAATGCCTAATAAGAGAGATACGAGTTCATGAACTTACCTGTTCAGTTGAGGTTCTATCTGGCAATGGAGAAACTTTCAGTGCAAAGTGATGATTGGTATAGCTTCCTTGATGTCCAGGGATGCTATTCCAAGCTTTACTTTGTCTTGAAACCTTTTGAATCGTGCTAGAGCTCTTTACCTGCAAATCAGAAAAGTGAAAATGGCCAAAAGGGTTAGAGGAGTTACAGGTTACTTCTAATGCTTTGGATAGTTTGGATTAATGGTAGGGAAGGTGCAAGAATGCTTGAAAGGATTGAGAGTTGGAACTCAATCTGCAGAGGTTGCTCTGTTTGAGCAGTTTGATGGTGGTTCTGAGTTTGTGGAGGTTTTGGAGGTATTGGAGTCGTGTTCTAGCTTGTGCTTGATGATTAGGAAGTGTACAAAACAATTGCTTAAGTGTTCTAATGCTGAGATGAAAGTTATGTTGTGATATGGGATGTTTCTTAACACTTAAGCCAACAAAAACCAAGTTGTGTTCTAGGCAGGTAGAGGGCCCCTAATCATGCTGCAAAACTCCTCCTTGATCAGTGTGTTATGCTCATAATCTTGTGCCCATTAGATTTGATCTGTACTTGTTGGATTTTCAATTGGACATAAAGCTTGCTTTTGCAAAAATAGCCATTTTGCTTTTTCCATAAATGGATTAAACTTGTATGTAATGCTTGAACTCATAGAACAACACTTTAACACAATGAACATGCATTAAATTATTGAGTTTTGGATGGTTTAAGGACCTGTAATGTAGCACAAACTAAGCTGACTTGAAAATGGCATAAGTTATGAACATGTACATGACCAATTCAAAAGTGAGTTTTTGCCATATTGTGAAATTCGATTCTCTCAAGTTATGAGGTTGTTTGATGAGTTCTTTGACATTTTGGAAAGCTTGGAATGTGTACTACAATCCATATTTGAAATGCAAATTGAAATTCCAAGTGGAAGTGTATGGAAAGTGGCCTTGAAGTTAGGTAGAAAACCTTGCCAAAATAGGTTAAAATTTCACTAAGTTAAGAATGGTTTAGTACCCTTATTCCAAAAATTGTAACTTGAGATACAAGCCTCATTTGGGAAAACTTTGTGAATCAAAGTTGTAGATTATGCAACAAGCTACAACTTTCATGTTTTGACTTTTGTTTGAATCCAAATGAATCTTGGTGAGAAAGTGGGGTAAAGTTGGGAAAAAATTAGGGTTTTTTCATAACTTAGAAAAATTCTAAGTTATGAAAAATTCTCATTTCTAACCCTAATTTGCATTTTTTGATTTCTTGGTGAACAAGTTTCATGATTTGGCATGTTTTGATGAAAGATGAATCTTGACTCTTGATTTTGACCAAAAAGTCAAAGTTTGACTTTTCAGTATACAGTCAAAATTGATCAATTGACTGGGAAATTCAACTGTCAATCTTGTGTACTTGGGATCTTTTGAACTTGTTGAGCATGTCAAGATAATTCCATGGGGTCCTTGAGTCCATATGTGAGCTTGGTTTGCCCTTGGTTGGGTCAAACAGTCAAAAATTGCCTTTGTGCAGTCAAAACCCTAAAAATGACCATTTTGCCCTTTTGGTGATTTGATCAAATTTCTTGTGGAATTGTGATCCAAACTTGATCAAATGGTCTATATGAATTCATAATGTTTATGTGGGTCAATTTTCATGAGGTTTGACTGTCAATTGGCCACAGTTGACTTTTTCCCCAATACAGCTGATTTGTAGGTCAACTGTCCAATTGACTGGGCAAAACTTGGAATCAAGACTTGAAACTTGATATGGATAAACTTGGGAGTCCAATATGAAGCAAGAAAGTCATCTTAGGCATTTTAGGTCAAAACATCTCTGTGCAAACACAAACCCTAATTTGGGTCAACAGTGCAAGGAGAAGTCTTGAGTAGATGAAACCCTAACTGGATCTTGAGCTTCAAGGGCTTTGTGATGAGAAATCATTGAGAAATGGGAGGTAAAATTTTGGGGTACAACAGAAACCAAAAGGGTTGAAAATTGAGAGAGATATGCATTGTCAAAGTTGGCCATTTTTGGAAATTTGCACAAAGTCAACCATGCCCAAAATGCATTTTTCTTCAAATTGGCCCAACTTTTTTTGCTTGTATCTTGTCCCTAATATGGTCCACGACCCATGAACCATTCCATGCATCATTTGCTTATTTATTTGATTTATTTTGATTTTTAATCATTTAAAATCCAAATTAAATCAAATAAATGATATAAAAATAGTGAAGATTTGTTTTGATTTGATTTTGAAGTAAATCACAATACAAATATGTTGTATAATGCCAAAAGATTCGTGCAAGCTTGGAAAGGGAGGAAATATACACATTTGGAAATTTTTCAAGATTTGATTTTCCTCTTAAAGGCATGCCTTTATTCCATGGATTTTTTCCATATATGTTAATCTAAACCAGTCCCATATATGCATACAACGCAGCCAAAGCAAAAAAACAAGGATTGGGTCGTGAAAATCATAAGAACAAAACTCAATTTTTTGACAAAAACGTGTGGTTCGAATTCTGAGTTAGAGGGCAATTCAAGTTGATTCAAAGCCAGCAATCAATTCCTGGGCGTGTATTGAAGCTATTCCAATCGCTCTCAAGCCATAAAACGCCCAGAATCATAAGATACAAGACTCGTTCTTTCCATTTTTCTTGATTCTCGATTACATGTGTATGCGCATTTTCAATGAAATTAATCATGCATTCATGTTTATTATAAGGTTTTTATGCTCTCTGAATGGTTTAATTGAGTTTTAAGTGCAGGAATAACATGACGCCATTGTTAGGGTTTCAAGGTCCCAAATTGGGGACTCCCCGTAGAGGCAAAACTAAACCAAATTGTGGGTACCAATCAACTCAGGGTATGATTTGAAATTGATCTACGCCTTTGGTTTTGATTTATCTTGCTGGTATTTTAGTTTTGAATCTTGCAGGGATGTAGCTACGGACAAAAACAGTCACTATAGCCTTTAGTGACAGTTTTGTCCGTAGGTAAAAGGCTGATACCTAAAACAACAGTTATGAGGAAGGAGACGATGATGTGGCTGACTACCATTGGAGGATTTGAAATTACACGCATTTTCTGGGTATAAGGCGTATCTTTCCATTATATTATTATTTGTTATTATATTAACAACTAAACAAAATAGAACGCATGGCAAAGGGTGACGCTGGTAAGAGGAAGGACCTGGGTTCGATCCCAGGTCCAGGCATTTTATTTATTTATCTAACACGCTTTGCAGGATTTCATACTCCATGCAACCAAGTGCCTATCAGGCACCACAAGATCCACACCATTGGATCATCTGCATCCCAGATCTGACGCCTCAAGCAAGGGGTCACATGGTGGACCTTCTTAAGACCAGATCCACTAAATCCTGCGCAGGCTCTGGGCCAATTAAAATGGGTCTCTCACAAATTCAACTTCATACCCCCTGTTTACTAACAGCACCAGGCCCAATTTCTTTCTTTTTTATTTTCTTTTGTTTTATTTATTTGATTGATTATTTTTTACAAAAAACAATAAAAATCATTTTTTTATCAAATCGAAAAATCATGGAAAATAAAATCATAAAAAATGTAGAATTAGGTTCTTTTCTTCAAATTATTTTTTTTTTTGAAAATAAATTAGTTTAATTAGATTAACTTGATTGTTTTTTATTAATTAAAATTAACTAGAAATTAGGTTTCATTTGCAATTAAATCATTTTCTCAATAAAAAAATACACAAAAATATTTTTTAATTAATTAGATTCTTAGGCTTCTGATTTATTCCCGAATTTAATTCATCTCGCGCGCATTTACTTATTTATAATTATTATAACTGTTTCGAGGTTTGTAATAGATTAATTAGGATTTTAATTTCCGCATCTTTATTTTCAGTGAAATATTTATGTATATGCCCAAAAGCCTTGTAATAGTTAGAACTTTAATTTATCGCACTTTTTAATTTCCGCAACTATTAAACTGCTAGATGTATGGATATTAGGATTGTATACGAAAGATAAATCAACAATTAAAAGGTAGATAACCCTAATTGTGCAAAGATAATTAACTGGAAAAAGCACACTTGCACATGCTCACTCTTAGGGTTTTCCCCACTCTGGTTGCCTTCGGTAAACAGTCATGAAGCATAGGGAATTTTAGTGGTCGTCCTCAGTCCCAAAAGATAAAAAATGACCCATTCAGATGTTGCCTCAGAAAGATCTTTAGGACTCTAGGATAATCACTAAAGTTTCCTAACTATTGCTTTTATGACCGTACTTGTTCCTTGGAATGTCCCTTAAAACTCCAATGATGGGGCTACCTACTCCTTAATAGTAGGATAGCGCTGTCTAAAGGAAACGAGAATGAACAGTCTTTTTTCGAGTAGGTAGAAAATCTTAAGAACTTGCTCAAAACAACAAAACTTTTTCACAAACACTTTCAAAACAGTTTTCAAAAACAAACTTCGTCACACTCTTGAGGACAGATACAAGAGTTACCATGAAGTTAAACAAAAACTCTTCAAACACAACACAAGCAATTTCAAAATGACAAGTACCTAAGAGCCTGTGGAAAACCACGGATAGAAAGGGTGCTAACACCTTCCCTTTCTATAATCTACCCCCCGTACTCAGAAACATCTCGAAAAAAGGTTTTTTCTGTTCGTTTTCCTTTTTCTTTGTTGGATGAAATAAAAGTCGATCGCGACTCTTGCTTACCGCGACATTTGCAAACAAAAAACGTAAACCATTATAATAGTCGGTTCTTCCACCGTATCACAGAACTGGAGACTCTGTTGGGGACTTAATAAGTGGGGTATACCATAGGATCTAGGTCATTTTTAAAATTGCTTTCTTGTTTTGCTTTTCCTGCTTTATATTCAAGGGTTTTGTTTAGGTATTATAGAAGATCCTACACCCGAATCGGGGAACACCTTTTAGGTAAGTAGCAATAAACTGTGAGGGAACTGTGCGGGGTATACCGACATATTTGTAGTAGTAGCTACATTAATGTGACACTTTGGTTGGTATCGGTAACCCTTGAGTCAATCAAGGAGAGTACGAGGCTGCTGTGTGGTGTTATAAAGCATCAACTGACCTTAGAACCTTTAATTGCACAACTTTGCCAATAGGACGTAGCGAGATGGCCGACTTTGGTGTATTCCCAAGGTCGACGGATACTCGATGCTACACTCATTAAGGTTTGACTCTTTAGTTTTGTTTGGTTGCGAGTCAATCTCTTATTGAACAAAGCTTGGGGGAAAGATCAGTGATATTAAGATCCCTTAGAACCCGGTTACTATTTATAAGACAGGTTGAACTAATCCAGCTTCAAGAGGATATGGCCTTAAAACTCATGCAGGCCTTAAACCTAAGGACTTGGTGTGACTTGTTTGTTGCTTGCTATACATGTGATTTTTTAGCATAATCATGACATCATAAGCATGGCATATCATACTAACCATTTCAAGGATTTTTTAGGGCCCATCTTTGCTTTGTTTTATAGGACATGGCATCCGCCTACAGGAACACTATCCAGATTAACCTTGTGAAAGTGCCTCCCCAACTAAAGGACTTGGCATTAAGAATTCTTGAAAGCTCTCCCTTCACTGAAAAACATGGTCGGTTTCTCAACTTGGTCACTTCCAAACCTGATGAAGAATTGTTACAAGTGCTATTTCAGTTCTTTGATCCTTTGCACCACTGCTTCACCTTCCCGGATTACCAGCTAGTACCTACTATGGAGGAATTTTCTCGGTTGTTAGGGATACCTATTCTTGATCAGTTACCTTTAAACGGTACGGAAAACATCCAAAGCCTGAAGAAACTGCTCGAGCTCTGTCCTTACAATGGTCCGATGTAGTGACAAATTGGGAAACTAGGGGAAGCGTCCAAGGATTCCGGTTAAATTTCTATTCGAGAAAGCTCACTCTTTTTGTGATATCCTGGATTTACAAGCTTTTAAAGAGGTATTAGCACTCATCATCTATGGGATGGTACTATTCCTTAACACGGACCAACTTGTAGATGTGATTACGATTAAGGTTTTTCTGTCCCATAATCCGGTGCCTACATTACTTGGGGATATTCTACACACTCTGTATGCTCGCACTCTAAAGAGAAGTGGGACCCTCCTGTGTTGCACCCATCTATTGGCTAGGTGGTTTATTTCACACCTATCCAGGTCTATTTTGAAGAATGGGCAGGGTATGAAATGGTCTCATAGGCTGATGTCCCTTACACATTCAGACATTCGTTAGTGTTCACGGTCCTCGGAAGATGTTACCATCATCGATCGCTATGGTGAATTCCCTAATGTCCCTCTCTTAGGCATTAGGGGAGGAATGACTTATAACCCTTATTTGGCACTGCAGTAGTTTGGTTATGCAAGAAGGGATGGTCCTCATGATACGCATATCCAAGGAATCGCCTTCGACTATGAGAATGATGCTCAGGGTCACCACAAAAGGTTCATGCGAGCTTGGGGCATGATACATAAAATTGATAGCAAGACATTGGGGCACAAGAATTCCATCCCTCTTGAGCCTTATCTGAGATGGGTACGAGCCCGCGCCTAAAGTCTTATGATGCCTTACCTCGCCATCCTACCTATGATTATGGAACTGGTTGCTGAAGGAGACACTCCTTCTTTTGTTCTTCATCCTGACATGCCGACTGATCATGAGGAGTTACAAAAATCCTGGGTTCAACTTAAAGAGGAGCGGGATACGTTTGAAACTCAATTATATGCCAGCGAGAAGAAGGTCCTGGAGCTCACTCGACTACTTCATGAAGAGAGGAACATAGACGCCTATATTGCACCAAAGAGGATGCGCTCCTGGGAAATCAAATTTTCTTTTTGCTTTAAGTTTTATTTTGTTTAATTGTAAGCCTTAAAGGCACTATTTGTAATAACTCGTACTTATTAATACAATCAACGTGTGTTTCTTTTGGTTAAACAAATTTGAGCCTTTAAGAGTCCTTGAAATCATTGCATACGCATATCATCTATGACATTGCATAAACAGGTACCATTATAGGTTTCTCATCTTCTTCGCTGTTTATTTCAGCAATAATGTCTTCTGAACAAAGCATCAAAGATCTCCAGGAACAAAATGCCCAATTTCAACAAATGTTCATAGCTTTGGCAAAAGGGAAGAAAGATCTGAAGGCCCTTATCCTGAAGGAAAAGAATAAGAAGAAGAAGAAGAAGAAGAAGACCTCTGGTGTTCTGAATCTGGGCAGAAGGTTCAGGGGGTCGTTAAAGCAACCAGTTGATCTGACCTCCTCGTCTAAAGAAGGGGAAAATCAAGAGAAAGAGACAAGGAGGAGGACCCTAGCCCTGAAGTTTCTGATAATGATACAGACTACAAAGATGAGCAGTATCCTCCCACTGAGGATATATACAAGCAGTTAGAGCACCGGCTGAGCGCAATGGAGGTCAAGAGAATACCAGGGCTGGATTTTGAAGAGCTGGGTTTGGTATCTGGGGTAGTCATCCCACAGAAGTTTAAGGCTTCGGTTTTCACGAAGTATGATGGGGTGTCTTGTCCCAAGCTTCATCTCTGTTCCTATGTGAGGAAGATTCAGCCTCACACTGCTGATAGGAACTTGTGGTTTCACTTCTTTCAAGACAGTCTGTCAGGGACTCAGCTCGAATGGTTCTATCAGCTGGAGGGAACCAATGTTCGCAACTGGGAGGATTTGGCTGCTGATTTTTATAAGTAGTATCAATACAACACTGACCTTGCCCCTACTCGTACTCAACTCTAGAGTATGTCCATGGATGTAGGTGAAGGCTTTAAGGACTATGCACAAAAGTGGAGAGATCTAGCAGGGAGAGTCCAGCCCCCTTTGTCTAATAGGGAGTTGGTTGACATGTTTCTTGGGACGCTGTCTGGTCCATTCTTCAATAACTTGATTGGTAGCTCCTCAGCTGGTTTCACCGAGATTATATTAACTGAAGAAAGGGTAGAAGCTGGGATTCGGAGTGGAAAAATACAGAAAGATGCCTCGTCAAGTTCAGTGAAGAAGCCCTTCACGAGTAAGAAGGAGGTCAGTGCCATTTATAGCCCAAGAGGTCAGACAAAACTGAACACCATCCAACGGTAGGCGCTGTAATAATACCTAGGCCTACGGCTACCCCATAATGAAACAATCAACAAAGGGTAGAAAGACCACAAAGGCAATTTACCCCAGATTAATATGACATTGACTGAGGTCTTACCCCATCTGCTAAGATCCAACTTGGCAACCTTGAAGGAGGCTCCCAAGAATCCTAACACCACATCTCCTTGGTATAATCCAAACGCTCGGTGTGCTTACCATTCTGAGAGTCCAGACCACAATACAAATGACTGTTGGGCTCTGAGAAATAAGGTACAAGATCTAATTGAAGACAAAGAGATTGAATTTGATGCTCCGAAGAAGCCTAATGTCATAACTGTTCTCATGCCCAAGCACAACCATGGAGTTAATGCCATTGATACTGATCTGTTTGTTACCTCTGTTAATGAAGTTTCCACTCCTCTTATGATTGTCAAGAAGAATTTGTTGTTGGCCGGTTTATTTTCGGGATGTGGTGAAGGTCTCCACATGTGTTCATCTCTTCCATCTGGTTGATATTTGCTGAAAGCAGGTGTTCAACGCCTGATGGACAACAGAGAGATTTTGTTCGAAAAGACTTTGGCTCCGACTGTGTCGTGTGAAGATATTGCCATTATAACCATTTCCGCCAATCCTTCCAAGGTCTCCTCTAAAAGACCTATTAGGATTGCACCTGCTCCAAGAATCGCCCTGTTGATAATCACTTTTCCTGGTCCTGTACCGTACTCCTCGGACAAAGCTGTCCCTTGGAATTATGGCACCGACGTTTACTATCATGGCATTAAACAGGATTTGAAGACTAAAGAGGCTGATCCGGATGTCAGTAACATTGTCAGGACGAGCAAGATTACCAGAAGTGAAAGGGTTTTCTCTCCCGAGATCTCCCCGAAGACTGTCATTAAGCCTATTGTTATTTCATTTGTTGTTCCTACCGGTACTTCCGTTACTACTCCCGTTCTTACTCCAATTGTTACCCATGTCGATGAGTCATATGGTGCTCAGAGCAAAGAAGCTATAGGTGAGCCTTCCCGGACGAAGGCACCTAGAAAAGTTGTTGTGGAATCCTCTAAGCAAGAAATAGAGGAAATCTTAAACATAATCAAGAAGAGCGGCTACAATATGGTCGAGCAGCTGGGGCAGACCCCTTCGAAGATATCAATGTTGTCTCTATTGTTATGTTCTGAGGCCCATGCAAAGGCTTTGATTGCATTCCTCAAGACTGCGCATGTGCCGCAAGAAACCTCAGTCGATCAATTCTTAGAATGTGTGGCCAGTTTGACTGCTGACAATGGGTTGGGTTTTTCAGATGCCGACTTGACACCAAAGGGGAAGAAGCATAATGATGCTTTGCATGTCTCGATCGAATGTAGGGGCACTACTATGGCTCATGTGCTGGTGGACACTGGATCTTCACTGAATGTTCTGTCTAAGAAGGCTCTCGACCGGCTAGATTGTGAAGGTTTGACCCTAAAGCCCAGTAACATTATGGTGAGGGCTTTTGATGGGTCGAAGATAATGGTGTATGGGGAGGTGGACATCCCTGTCAAAGTAGGCTCTCAGACCTTTGTGTCCACCTTCTACGTGATGGACATCAGGCCATCGTACTCTTGTTTGTTGGGTCGTCCTTGGATCCATAAAGTTGGTGTTGTTACTTCTACACTGCACCAAATGCTAAAATATCCGGTGAAGGGGAAGATTGTCACTGTGCATGGTGAAGAGGAGTATATGGTGAGCCACCTGAACTCCTTCAGGTATGTGGAGATAGACGGGGAATTCATAGAGACTCCTTGTCAAAACTTTAAAGAGGTCCCCCAGATTTTGGAGTCAACCGAGACTACCACCAGCACCAAACCTCCTCTGAAGATGGCTTCTCTCAAGGACGCCAGAGCAGCAGTTGAAGAAGGTGGGTGTGCCAATTGGGGACAGCTCCCTGATTTTACTCACAAAATTGACAAATTTGGTTTAGGCTTTACTTTAGGAGCTCAAAGGGTTGTTCGACGTGCTCGGGCTAGAGGAGCTCCCCTACGCATCAGCAATCGTGGGGTCAACGCTATTGAAGACAATAAGGAAGATTCTGATATTGACAGCTGGATCTACCCGACTACCAATGGTGGACCGAGTAACTGGACGGCCAGAGATTTTATACCAATTTCTTTTGTTCAGCAGTAATTGTCTTACTTGTTTTTCGAATTTGTAATAAACAATTTAGACTCTACGACCTTGTGGCTTGCCCGAGGCACAATGGTTTTGTTTGTGAGGGCTATTATATGTCATTTTCATATGTCATCAATAAAACATTGGATGTTTCTTGCATACAAATTTTGCGCTCTCTTTTTTTTCTTCTCTTTTCTTCTTTTCGCTTTATCAATACAGCTATGCTCTTACACACACTCACATATCAAACTGAAGATCCATATCCACTCTGGATCCCATTGATAACAATTCTGCTATTGCAAGTTATAACTTCGAAAATCCGATCAACCAAGCGGAGGACGAAGGTGAGGACGATTGTGAGGTGCCTGGAGAACTTGATAGACTGTTATAACAGAAAGCGAGGGTTATACAGCCTCACGAAGAGTCAGTTGAGACGATAAACTTGGGCACATAGATAGATAGAAAAGAAGTCAAGATCGGTGCAAATCTGGAGACTAATGTCAAATGATGGTTGATACAGATGTTGCACGACTATGTTGAGATCTTCGCCTGGTCATATGAAGACATGCCTAGTTTAGACATTGATATTATGGTACATCATCTGCCGACTAAAGAAGATTGTCCTCTGGTTAAACAGAAGGTCCGCTGTATGCGCCATGAAATGTCAGAGAAGATCAAAGCAGAGGTCGTGAAACAGTTCAACGTTGGGTTCTTAGTTGTCACCTCATATCCTTAGTGGGTTGCTAACGTCGTTCCGGTGCCAAAGAAGGACGTTAAAGTACGGATGTGTGTGGATTACAGAGACCTGAATAGGGCAAGCCCCAAGGACGACTTCCCACTTCCCCATATTGATGTTCTGGTTGACAACACCGCACAACATAAAATTTTCTCCTTCATGGATGGTTTCCCTGGCTACAACCAGATCAAGATGGCTCCTGAAGACATGGAGAAGACAACCTTCGTCACACTGTGGGGCACCTTCTGTTACAAGGTGATGACTTTTGGGGTGAAGAATGTTGGGGCAACTTATCAGCGAGCCATGGTCGCCTTATTCCATGATATGATTCACCATGAGACCGAGGTTTATGTTGATGACATGATAGCCAGATCCCAAACCGAGGAAGAGCGCCTTGACCATCTACAAAAGCTATTTGATAGGCTGAAGACATACAAGCTGAGACTAAATTCGAACAAGTGCACCTTTGGGGTAAGGTCTGGTAAGCTTCTAGGGTTCATCGTCAGTGACAAAGGTATTCAGGTAGACCTCGCAAAGGTAAAGGCCATACAAGAGATGTCGGCTCCCCGTACAAAGAAGGAAGTTAAAGGTTTCTTGGGGCGCCTAAATTATATCGCCAGGTTCATTTCATATCTGACTGCTACTTGTGAGCCAATCTTCAAGCTCCTGAAGAAAGATCAAATGGTAAAGTGGAATGCCGAATGCTAGACCGCTTTCGAAAGAATCAAGGAATACCTTCAAGAACCACCAATTCTGATGCCTCCGGTTGAAGGAAGACCTTTGATATTATACTTAACAGTGCTAGACAATTCAATGGTTTGTATGCTGGGGCAGCATGACGAGTCTGGTCGAAAAGAGCACGCAATATACTACCTTAGAAAAAAATTTACCGATTGTGAGCAAGATACTCACTGCTCGAGAAAACTTGTTGCGCTTTGGCATGGGCTGATCGCCGACTGAGAGAGTATATGTTGACCCACACCACTTTGTTGATATCTAAGATGGATCCAATCAAGTACATCTTAGAGAAGCCCGATCTCTCCGAAAGAATAACAAGATGGCAAATGATCTTAACCGAATATGATATCCAATATACAACCCAGAAAGCTATCAAGGGAAGTGTATTAGCGGATCATTTGGCTCATCAGGCTGTGGATGACTACCAGTATATGAATTTTGAGTTCCCGGACGAGAACATTATGCTAGTGATTGACTACGAAGAACCTAGACCGGATGAAGGACCTGAAGAAGGATCCCGACGGACTATGGTTTTTGATGGAGCTTTGAACGCACTCGGTAATTGCATTGGTGCTGTAATCATATCTCCTGAGGACTTTCATACTCCTTTCACTGCCCGACTATGTTTCAACTGCACTAACAACATGGCGGAGTATGAAGCCTGTATCATGGGTCTCAAAGCTGATATCGACCTGAGGATCAAGTTCTTGGATGTTTTCGGGGACTCAGCCTTGGTGATAAGTCAGATAAAAGGTGAATGGGATGCGAAGCATCCAAATCTCATCTCGTACAAAGAGCACGTACTGACGTTGCTCCCAAACTTTGAGGAGGTAACCTTTGAACATTTCCCACGAGAGGAGAATCAGTTAGCAGACGCGCTAGCTACCTTTGATACTGAAGAGGTAGCAGGTAAACCTTGGTTTCACGAAGTGAAAAGGTATCTCAAGACTCAAGAGTATCCCGAAGGGGCATCCGTCAACGATAAGAAGTTTCTGAGAAGTTTTGCTGCGAAATTCTTCCTTAGTAATGGAATCCTCTACAAGCGCAACCATGACTCTACCTTATTGCGGTGTGTAGATAAGAGCTAAGCAGAGAGGATTATGACAAATTTACATGAAGGTACCTTCGGAACCCATTCCAGTGGACATACCATGGCCAAGAAGATCCTACGGGCAGGATACTACTTGTCCACTATGGAAGCAGATTGTTATCAACACTCCCGAACTTGTCATAAATGCCAAATCTATGCTGATAAGCTGCATGTGCCTCCGGTTCCTTTAAATGTCTTGAAGGATCCTTGGCCCTTTGCAATTTGGGGCATTGACATGATCGGGGAAATCATACTTACCGCTTCCAATGGGCATCGCTTCATCCTGGTGGCCATTGATTACTTCACAAAATGGGTTGAGGCAGCCTCTTTTGCTACCGTTACCAAGAACATTGTGGCGCAGTTTACCAGGCATAACCTGATATGTCGGTATGGTGTGCCAGAGAGAATTATCACTTACAATGGTACCAATCTCAATAACACGATGATCATCGAGCTCTGTAAGCGATTCAAACTACATCATCATAACTCTTGTCCCTACCGTCCGAAGATGAATGGCGCTATTGAAGCGGCTAACAAGAACATCAAAAAGATTATACAGAAGATGACGGTAACATACAAAGACTGGCATGAGATGTTACCATTCGTTCTTCATGGGTACCGCACCTCAGCACGGACGTCAACAGGGGCAACACGCTACTCTCTAGTATATGGAATAGAGGAAGTCCTACCCATTGAGGTCCAGATCCCTTCTCTGAGGATTATGAAAGATGCGGGTTTGAATGAAGACGACTGAATCCAGACTCAACTTGATCAACTGAATCTGATCGATGAGAAGAGACTTACCGCTGTCTGTCATGGTCAAACGTATCAAAAACAGATGATCAAAGCTTTCAAAAAAAAAGTCAGACGCCAAGAGTATAAAGTCGGGGATCTAGTGATCAAGCGCATCATACTGCCATAAGGTGATCCCATGGGAAAATGGACTCCCACATACAAAGGGTCATTTGTGATTAAAAACATTTTCTCGGGTGGAGCCATGATTCTAACCACCATGGACGGTGACGACCTTCCTCACCCTGTCAATGCGGACATAGTGAAAAGATACTACGTATGATAAAATATCCTCTAGGTTGACTGGCCTAGGCAAAAATAAGGGCTTCCCGGCGAACTAGAAGGGTTTGAGCAAAAATAAGGGACGAAAACAAAAAAAATATGTACACCCGGCAATTCGAAAACCTGAAAAGGTGGCTTGAGCAAAAAGGGGTATCCCGGTGGACTGAAAACCCGAAAGGGAAGTCCATGAAAAATTTAGGGATGTAAAGTGTATCACTATGTCCCATTGGATCACCTTGTGATCAGACCTCAGTATCAACTATCAAGCTCGAACGGCACCGATCAATCTAATCAGCTTCGGACAAGTAGCAAAGTGATGAGACGCTCGAAGACATAGCGACAATAGCTGACTTGGAACCCAATGGGATTGTTGTACATAGTTGTTTTCTTTTTGTACAAAATATTGTATAGATTCCATTTTTACGGAGGCGTTCTCTTACTAGAGCATCAGCTTCCTTGTACCAAAACACCTGTTATAGGCCAACTTCGAAAATCAATACAAATCATTTTTACAAAAACTATGTGTTTTTATTTTTCTGTTTTGTTTTGCAAGAACGTCCAGTGGTTTATTTTTGACATATGCATTTGAATATGGTTGTTGTTCACAAATATTCACATAAGAAACAGAAAGACAATTGCTCGTAACTTAAGAAACAGGGGCAAAAAACTAAAAAATGTCAAACCCGATAGTTACTCTGTCCAACAGGTATCGGGGCAGAGACAACTTTGAAACAAAGCCATCAATACATACGACCCCGTGACATCTGTACTCCCCACAGAGTAAAGGTAATCAGGGCTTTATCATCGGCTTCCCCAAAACAGGAGGTACTCTCCCCAGCCGAATTCCTTTAGAAAACTGACATCTATATTCCCCAGCCAAATTTCATAATCGCAAGTGGGTCGTAAAGTTCTCTCCCGATCAGAGTTTATTTCTCTGAGCACAGAAGCTCAATCCCCGACATAGTTATTTCCCCGCAGAGTTATTCTCAAGCAGAGTCTCTCCCTGGTAGAATATCCGTAAACAATGAGCAAATCTCCAGCATAGTCATCTCCGTTCACTATCCCCAATGGAAGTAGAAGAACCACGGTTTTCTACAACAGTCAGGAATGTTATTTCCAATACTCTCCAGCAGCAGTCAGGGATTTATTTTCCCAGACTCGGATATGTCACATTAGCATCTCATCTTCATACATCATGACATGCGCATACATATTGCATACATCATAATCTCATTTATTTTGAGAATATCATCCCACAATGCATTTCATGAATCACATATAATTAACCCTGTTATCTTTTCAGGAAAGACAATTATCATCAACAATTCCAGCAGCTGTACACGTCACGTTTGTAGGCAATTAATGGAAACTCAGTTCCCAAAACCAAACGGGTCAACCAACCCACGTGATTAAACGAAGTAACCTTACCTAGGTTCCTTCTCGGTTCAGATACAGTTTTACCCAAACTTCTCAAGAAGCAACCTTACCCAGGTTCCTTCCCATAAGCCCTATTATCCAGGATTTCATCCCGAAGTAACCCTACGACCCAGGTTCCTTCCCATAAGCCCTACTATCTAGGCTTTCATCCCGAAGTAACCCTACGACCCAGGTTCCTTCCCATAAGCCCTACTATCCATGCTTTCATCCCGAAGTAACCCTATGATCCAGGTTCCTTCCCATAAGCCCTACTATCCAGGCTTTCATTTTGAAGCAACCCTACGACCCAGGCTCCTCCCCATAATCCCTAATATCCAGGCTTTCATTCCGAAGTAACCCTACAACCCAGGTTCCTTCTCATAGTCCTACTATCCAGGCTTTCATCTCGAAGTAACCCTACGATCCAGGTTCCTTCCCATAAGCCATACTATCCAGGCTTTCATCCCGAAGTAACCCTATGACCCAGGTTCGTTCCCATAAGCCCTACTATCCAGGATTTCATCCCGAAGTAACCCTACGACCTAGGTTCCTTCCCATAAGCCCTACTATCCAGGCTTTCATCCCAAAGCAACCCTACAACCCAGGTCCCTTCCCATAAGCCCTACTATCCAGGCTTTCATCCCGAAGTAACCCTACGACCTAGGTTCCTTCTCATGGCCCTACTATCTAGGCTTTTATTTCGAAGTAACCCTACTATCCAGGTTCCTTCTCAAAGCCCTACTATCCAGGATTTCATTTCGAAGCAACCCTACTATCCAGGTTCCTTCTCTCTTATCTCCAAACAACAGTTTATAACACTGTAGGACTTGGACCCGACCAGATACGGTCGATTTCACATTTCCCCAATAAGTCGTTGTGCAGCCTGGACCCTGGCCAGACATGCAGTTTACTCCCACCTCCTCAATTAGGAGTTAATTCCCCATTAGAGTAATGGACAACCAAAGCTCCTATACTCTATTTCCCAAGACGTAAATCAACATTCCCCGGTGAAGTCCTCCTCAACGGTAGGTACAGGAATTCTCACAAAGGAATCTCTTATGCGACTGATATATTTTTTGGATGGCATCTTTAAGCCCATCTCCGAAGATTCTCTGTCAACTTCCAAATGGAATCTGTAAGCCCATTCCCGATATCACCAATAAGTATTACTTCATGCGAGTGCAAATTTATGGGCACTCTAGTGTTCAATCATCTTCTACCTTTAGATCGCGAAAGGCAGACCAGCCACTACATCCTCAGGTTTAAGAAGATTGAACAGGGGCAGCTGTTGTACCCCAAAATTTTCCCTCCCATTTTACTCAAAACATACTCATTGAAGTCCTTAACTTGTCCAAGGATGCCTAAGGATTGACCAGACAAATCCTCCTCCTAAGACAATGAGCCTCAAATTAGGGTTTCACTCCTAATCAAGATGTTTGAGTTCCAAGGGTCCTAAATGGTTTCCATTGCCCTTATATGTTCTCAAGATCATCCATGTCAAGTTTCATTCCTTACACAAGAAGTTTGCTCAGTCAACTGCTCAAATGCCTAAAAATCAACTGTGCTAGGTCAAAAGTCAACTGTGACCCACATGCAGTCAAACTTCAAGATTTTTGGTCAACATCAACATTTTGAAGTAACATCCATCATTTGATCAAGGGTTGATCATGATTCCTCAAGGAATGCCCCAAATTCATCAAAACTCAAAAGTTGTTAAATTAGGGTTTCTATAGGAAAAGTCAACCAAACTTTGACCAGGCACAACTTTCTCATATGTTATCAGCAATTTCCCATCCAAGGCTCATTTTTAAGAGGATGCAATTCCCTACAACGCATCTTCAGCCCTCAAGTTCAAAAAATGCACTCATGAAAAGATAAGAATTCAGACATTATAGGTCATTTCAAAAAGTCAACAAAAACACCTTTTGGGTCAAAGCTTCTTACATAAACATGGAAGATCCAATTGAGGTGAAACCAAAAGAGTTGTTTAGAGGACACCCTATGTTTTCAAAAAAGTTCAAGAAAACCCTCTTAGGGTCAAAATTAAGAGAGATGTGCATTGTCAAAGTTGGTCATTTTTGGAAATTTGCACAAAGTCAACCATGTCCAAAATGCATTTTTCTTCAAATGGGCCCAATTTTTTATGCTTGTATCTTGTTCCTAACATTGTCCACGACCCATGAACCATTCCATGCATCATTTGCTTATTTATTTGATTTATTTTGATTTTTAATCATTTAAAATCCAAATAAAATCAAATAAATGATATAAAAATAGTGAAGATTTGTTTTGATTTGATTTTGAAGTGAATCACAATCCAAATATGATGTATAATGCCAAAAGATTCGTGCAAGCTTGGAAAGGGAGGAAATATACACATTTGGAAATTTTTCAAGATTTGATTTTCCTCTTAAAGCCATGCCTTTATTCCTTGGATTTTTTCCATATATGTTAACCTAAATCAGTCCCATATATGCACACAATGCAGCCAAAGCAAAAAAAAACAAGGATTGAGTCGTGAAAGTCATAAGAATAAAACTCAAATTTTTGACAAAAAAGTGTGGTTCGAATTCTGAGTTAGAGGGAAATTCAAGTTGATTCAAAGCCAGCAATCAATTCCTGGGCGTGTATTGAAGTTATTCTAATCGCTCTCAAGCCATAAAACGCCCAGAATTGTAAGATACAAGACTCGTTCTTTCCATTTTTATTGATTCGCGATTACATGTGTATGCGCATTTTCAATGAAATTTAATCATGCATTCATGTTTATTATAAGGTTTTGATGCTATTTGAATGGTTTAATTGAGTTTTAAGTGCAGGAATAGCATGACGCCATTGTTAGGGTTTCAAGGTCCCAAATTGGGGACTCCTCGTAGAGGCAAAATTAAACCAAATTGTGGGTACCAATTAACTCAGGGCGTGATTTGAAATTGATCTACGCCTTTGGTTTTGATTTATCTTGCTGGTATTTTAGTTTTGAATCTTGCAGGGATGTAGCTACGGACAAAAACAGTCACTATAGCCTTTAGTGACTGTTTTGTCCGTAGGTAAAAGGCTGATACCTAAAACAACAGTTCTGAGGAAGGAGACGATGAGGTGGCTGACTACCATTGAAGGATTTGAAATTACGCGCGTTTTCTGGGCATAAGACGTGTCTTTCCATTATATTATTATTTGTTATTATATTAACAACTAAACAAAATAGCACGCATGGCAAAGGGTGACGCTAGTAAGAGGAAGGACCTGGGTTCGATCCCAGGTCCAGGCATTTTATTTATTTACCTAACACGCTTTGCAGGATTCCATAGTCCACGCAACCAAGTGCCTATCATGCACCACAAGATCCACACCATTGGATCATCTGCATCCCAGATCTGACGCCTCAAGCAAGCGGTCACATGGTGGACCTCCTAAAGGCCAGATCCACTGAATTCTGCGCAGGCTCTAGGCCAATAAAGATGGGCCTCTCACAAATTCAACTCCATACCCCCTGTTTACTAACAGCACCAGGCCCAATTTCTTTCTTTTTTTATTTTCTTTTGTTTTATTTATTTGATTGATTATTTTTTACAAAAAACAACAAAAATCATTTTTTATCAAATCAAAAATCATGGAAAATAAAATCATAAAAAATGTAGAATTAGGTTCTTTTATTCAAATTATTTTTTTTGAAAATAAATTAGTTTAATTAGATTAACTTGATTGTCTTTTTTTAATTAAAATTAACTAGAAATTAGGTTTCATTTGCAATTAAATCATTTTCTCAATAAAAAAATACACAAAAATATTTTTTAATTAATTAGATTCTTAGGCTTCTGATTTATTCTCGAATTTAATTCGTCTCGCACACATTTACTTATTTATAATTATTGTAACGGTTTCGAGGTTTGTAATAGATTAATTAGGATTTTAATTTCCGCATCTTTATTTTCAGTCAAATATTTATGTTTCTGCCCAAAAGTCTTGTAATAGTTAGGACTTTAATTTCTTGCACTTTTTAATTTCCGCAACAAAATTGCTAGATGTATGGATATTAGGATTGTATGCGAAATATAAATCAACGATTAAAAGGTAGATAACCCTAATTGTGCAAAGATAATTAACTGGAAAAAGCACACTTGCACATGCTCACTCCTAGGGTTTTCCCCACTCTGGTTGCCTTCGGTAAACAATCATGAAACATATGGAATTTTAGTGGTCGTCCTCTAGTTCCAAAAGATAAAAAATGACCCATTCAGATGTTGCCTCGGAAAGATCTTTAGGACTTTAGGGTAATCACTAAAGTTTCCTAACTATTGCTTTTGTGACCGTACTTGTTCCTTGGAATGTCCCTTAAAACTCCAATGATGGGGTTACCTACTCCTTAATAGTAGGATAGCAATGTCTAAAGGAAACGAGAACGAACAATCTTTTTTCGAGTAGGTAGAAAATCTTAAGAACATGCTCAAAACAACAAAAAAATTTCAGAAACACTTTCAAAACAGTTTTCAAAAACAAACTTCGTCACACTCTTGAGGACAGATACAAGGGTTGCCACGAAGTTAAACAAAAACTCTTCAAACACACACACAAGCAATTTAAAAATGAGCAAGTACCTAAGAGCCTATGAAAAACCACAGATATAAAGGGTGATAACACCTTCCCTTTCTATAATCTACCCCCCATACTCAGAAACATCTCGAAAAAAGGTTTTTCTGTTCTTTTTCCTTTTTCTTTGTTAGATGAAATAAAATTCGGTGGCGACTCTTGCTTACCGCGACATTTGCAAACAAAAAACACAAACTTGTATAACAGTCGGTTCTGCCACCGTATCACAGGGTCACAAAAGCAATAATTATGCACCAGCATCAGCATCAACTTCATTCTCTTCTCCTTCTCCATCAACATTAGCACCAACAGACACAATAATTTCACCACCAGCAACAACATTATTGCTTCCGTCAGCATGGTCTTCACTTGAGAAGATGTCACAATAATGTCTAGAACATGAGTTCCACCAAACAATTTATAATGCAAAGATAAAGGAGATTCCATTTTCTTAACACTATCAACAACTAATAAAATACCAGGATGTAGGTGGTATGATTGAGGGATTTTATTGACCCAAAAAATAGCAATAATTACTATAAGTCCTCATAGATACAAATCCCTAGTCTCCTTCTCAAGTTTTTAAACTGAACTGCATCTAGAGCTTTAGTAAAAATATCAGCAAGCTGATTTTCAGTGCTAACATGCTCAAGAGTTATGACTTTGTCTTCAACAAACTCTATAATAAAATGATGTTTGATATCAATGTGCTTAGTCCTACTATATTGAATAGGATTTTTGGAAATATTAATAGCACTCAAGTTGTCACAGAATATTGTCATGACATCATGTGTGACATTATACTCAGTAAACATCTGAATTATCCACACCAGTTGAGAGCAGCCACTACCTGCTGCTATGTACTCGGCTTCAGTAGTAGACAGAGAGACACAATTTTGTTTCTTGCTAAATGATAAAATCATATTGTTTCCCAAGAAGAAATCTCCTCTAGAGGTACTATTTGTATCATCAACACTTCCAACCCAATCAGCATCACAATACCCCATCAATATTGAATTTGAATCATGAGAATACAACATTCCATACTCTCATGTACCATACACATACTTCAGAATTCTTTTGACTTGATTGATGTGACTCACTTTGAGTTCTGCTTGATATCTAGCACAAACTCGAACAACAAAGGCTATATCTGGCTTGCTAGCTATAAGATATAGAAGACTACCAATCATGCTTCTATATAAACTCTGATAAACATTCACTCCCTTTTCATCTTTAGATAACTTCAAGTGTGTAGGAACATAAGTTCTCTTATGGCTGACATTCTCCATTCCAAATACACTATCGAAAATTTACATAAATCAGAAATTTTGCAAGGGTGTACCGGAAATCTTGTCTCTACTGAAAATTTCAAATCCTCTATCAAAAATTTCATCCAAAAATTATTTATATCTCAATAAAAATGATTCTGAAATAATTAAAATTGAGAGATATCATGTTTAATTTGGAGAGTGACATATTAAATTCTCGAACATAATAATGTGTTAAGCTATAAATATGATGTTAGTTAAACATATTTCAAATTCAGGCTACCATACTCTGCAAGAAAAATAATAGGCACACATTGATGAATTACAATAAGTATTTAATAATTTATTTGTTGCATAAAAATAACAATAAATAAATGCTTAATAACTTATAAATTCAAATATCCAGACAGCGATTTAGCAAGAGAAGATTTAGTTGAATTTTTCTGTCCAATGATTGTGTTAAAGCTTCAAAGCCAGGAAATCGACAAATAAAACATCTGATAACTTAGTATCTATCATGCAAGTTTGGTATTTACTTTTGTACGATGATATTCACTCACTAATTCTATTTTATCATTAATTCTTAGACAGACTCTTTCAACAAGTTAGAGAAAAAAAAACACATCTTGCAACTCACAATTTCTTTTTTGTGTTTACTTTTTTCCTAAACAAGTTTAAGAAAAAGGGTTAAAAAAATATATTTCAAATCTCTTTTAAATTATTAATGCATTTACAATATTATAAAAATACATATTAATTTTAATATTATCTTAATATGATGTAAATTTTACAAGTTTACTAATCGAGTTTACATCTCAAATTAATCATAGTAAAATTTACTTAAAAACTCAAGTCAAGTTAGTTTTTTTTTTTTTTTAATGGTTTCTATGGTTCAAAATTTATTACACTTTTTAAGATTAAGACACTAGTCAAACCAAATAACCTAGTTGGAGAATAGAAATAGATAGAGATACATAGGTGTATGTATAGTTCTAGCTATATATGTAATGTAAGAAAACATAAATAAAGAAATTAGCATATGCAACTATGCAAGAACAAATGCTTTAAAGCTAGGAAAAGAAGATACCAAAACCTTCCCACCAATTAGAGACAAAGAACCCAAAATTTTCCATTTCCCAAAACTCAAGTACTCTCATCCTTACACCATAATAAAACTCGCAAATTACCCTACATGGGTTGATTTTAATTTTTGTCACATCATTAATCTCCATGCCTTCCCCCCAAAACATTGACCAACAAGACCATCATCATGATCATGATCATGATCATAATCATAACCATCCTCAACCTCATCATAGAAAACCCAAAAAAAGAATAGTAACTCACCAAAATGGAAACACAAATTTCTTGATTTGGCTAGCCGCAATACTATGCACAATAATAGCCATAGGAGTTGTAATTGGAGGAGTTGTAGTGTTTGTTGGTTACATAGTTATTCATCCAAGAGTTCCTACAATAAGCATAGCAAATGCTCATTTAGATCTTTTCAAAAATGACTATGCTGGTCTTCTACAAACACAGATAAGCATAAGTGTGATGGCACAAAATGGAAACTTTAAGGCACATGCAACATTTTCAAATATAAAATTCAAACTTAGCTATCAAGGACAAGGTATAGCATATATGGTTGCCGATACTTTTGATGTTCCTAAGAATAATTCAAGGTTTTTGGATTATGTTGTTCAATCTTCTTCTATTCCTTTGACTCCTGATCAGGTGGAAGAAGTTGATGAGTCATGGAAGAGAAATATTGTTGGGTTTGATTTGAAAGGTGATGCTAGAACTCAATGGAGAATTGGACCTTTTGGTTCTTTTAAATTTGGTTGTAAACTTGAGTGTCTACTTAGATTTCATCCCTTGAATGGTAGTTATATTCCTTCACGTTGCACTTCTCAATCCAAATGATTATTATTTCTTTCTTTCCATTTTGTTTAGATTATTTTAATGTTGTTATGTATACACAAAATTGAACATGGATATATGTTCTTCTATGCTCTTTCCTCATACCAATTTAGTCAAGAATTTTACTTTTTAAATCGAGTAGAAATTAGTTCAGAGTTTACGATATTCACACACATATTGTACATTAATCACTTATGTAAGATCTTAGTGGTATGAGAATTAATAATTTAGTAGTACTAGTTTATGAAATTAATGATTGATGTTTTTTTTTTTTTTTGGTTTTATACTTTTAGAATTATTTGATATTAAATCGACAATCGAAAATATTAATGTGAATCAAAATTTTGAACTTAGGAAATTATTTTGTAAATTTGTTAATATTAAGGATTAAATTGTCTAATAAGTACATTTTTAAGGAACAAAATTGATTATTGTTTGTGTGTAATAGAATTAAGCCTTTGAGATTCTTTGCTTTTGTTGGAGATATTTCAATCATGCTTGATGACATAACATTATTATGTTCATAAAGACACTCTTTTTATGAGGCTTATGGCTTAAAGGTAGAGAGCAATATAAAAAAACAATGTGTTTTTATTTTTGAAATTATATATTGGTGCTTTGTAACTAGTTATCAACACACAACAATAGGAAAATTATACAAATTCATAGAAATCAAAGTTTTTGTCAAAAAAATAAATTAGGAATGTTTTGTTGATTGTAGTTTTCTTGGTTGGCTTGGAAAGGGTCATTCCTCCAAAGCTAAGCAACCTCAAAAAGGGAAAAATGTTATCAAAACCATTATCAATATTACTACCACCAACAGAGATAGGCATTGAATTGAACAAAGTGGAAGACGCCAGAAAAGCCAATCACATATGATATTATCACCTTTACTCTTTAATGCCTTGTGATTTAGACGTTTCAAAATGAGAATGTTGATTGCATCTATCGGTAGAATAAGGTTTATATAATTTATGAAAACAACTCTAATAATGTAACTAAATTTTGTGTCTAAATTTTATTCGAGCAAAAATTCGGTGGATGAGAATTTAATGAAAAGGGTGCAATGTAAACATTGTTAAAATCGTGATTTAAAATCTAAACTCTTAGATTTTATATTTTTAGATTGATATTTGATGTTAAATCATATGTAAAATTGTTTTAAAATAAAATTGTATATCGAAACGATTTTACACGATTTAAATCGCTCTAAAATTTGTAAAATCCTTTAAAATCGTGTAAAATCGTTGAATTTTACTCTTTAACTAGAAACAAATCTGTACTATCGCACGGGTCTCGTATGGATTCACATTACATTTATAGATTATTAAATTATTAAATATGTTACCATGTTTTCAGTTGAGTATATGTCTCATGTAAACCATGTTGGCATTTAACTCCATATTTGTAGCAAGCGTCGGTCCTATCAACAAATCATGTCTGCATGAACAAATAGGAAAGATTATATACTTCTTGAAATACATGGAAAATGTACATACTATATATTTTAATTCAAAATAGATTTTTAATTTGAATCGTAAAGTATAAGATATAAAGTTTACCAACTATCAAAGTGCTTGAAAGACTTCCTTGTACACAACATTAGTAGTAGTAGAACACGGTACATTCTCCTTGTCATGAATTAGGATTTTTAGCCCACTTTTGCTCTTAACTCTTGAAATTGCAACATATAATTGACCATGACTAAACACAGGAGTAGGCAAATACAATCCAACACTATCAAGAGATTGACCTTGTGACTTATTAATTGTCATTGCATAGGAGACAATAATCAGAAATTGTCTCCTAATCAACTTGAATTGCCAAGGTGAATCAGAAGGTGACATAGACATTCGTGGAATGTAAAAAATGTTACCTATGTTCTTTCCAGACATGATTTTTGCCTCAATGACATGATTTGCAAATCTTGTAACAATTAATCTTGTTCCGTTGCACAACCCATCGGCTTGGTCCAAATTTCTCATTAGCATAATAGGTGTACCAACCTTCAATTTGATCCTATGATTGGGAAGCCCTGACGTTCTTAATTTACTGAGAAATTCAGGAGTTAGAACTTCATATGCTTCAATATAACTTGAATCTGTTCTATCAATGGAATCAAAACTCAAATACTCTTTCTCTTCTCCTAAAAAAAAGTTTAAAAGCAAAACATAAGTAAATTAGTAAAACTACGTTCTTAAATATATATATATATATATATATATATATATATATATATATATATATATATATATATATATATATATATATATATATATATATATATATATATATATATATATATATATATATATATATATATTATGAATGTAATAATACAGTAAATATAAAACACATGTACCTGGTATCAAGTCTAATACATAATGATTGATTTTGTCCACAACTTCAATGGTTGAAGCAAGAATAGCCTTTCCTTGTAAGAATTCAACATCTTGATATTTTTCCAACAAATTGGGATATGTGTTTTCAACAATTGCTCTTATAGGATCATCAAAATTTGATATTAATAGCTCTTGAGGAATTTCAATATCAACCAAACCATCATTGGGTTCACAAATCTTACCATCACCCACATTTAAAATCCATTTTGAAAATTCCGCTAGTTCATTAGAACTTGTGTTGTCTCTTCCCTCTCGAAGTCTCATATTTTTTGATAATATTAAAACCTGGCAATAATCCCATACATAAGATGAACTAATTGATGCATGAACAATATCAGAACGCCCAGCTCTTGGAACAATAGGAAGAATCTGTCTAAAATCTCCTCCAAATACAACAACTTTTCCACCAAAAATAGTATTCTCAACACCCTTTTTGCTCATTACATCTTTAAGGGTTTTATCCAATGCTTCGAAGCAGTTCTTGTGAGACATAGGTGTCTCATCCCATATTATCACATCCGTTGCTTCAAATAATTGAGAATGTTCGGTGTCTTTGTCGATGTTGCAAGTTGAGTTGTCAAGCGTTGGCACATGTATTTTGAACTTTGAGTGTGCTGTTCTTCCACCCGGCAATAATAACGAAGCTATCCCACTTGAAGCAACAGTAAGAACAATTTTTTTTTGAGAACGAAGTGCACTTGATAGTGTTCTCCACATGAAAGTTTTACCAGTCCCTCCGTAACCATGCAATAAAAATACCCCTCCACTATGTTTGTTAACAGCATCCATGATTTTCTCAAATATCAAACGTTGTTCATCTATAAAATACAAACCAAGAATTATAAGTGCAAGGACAATAAAAATCATTTTTGTAATTCATAGTATAAAGAAAATAAATCACCTGTAAGGGCATGAAAAAGTTCTTGGAATTTCTGTTTCTCGGTATCGACATCGTAATTAAGTTCGTCATAAATAAGCCTATTGCCAACATGTTTTGTGATGTATGAATCTGGATACGGCATACATTTAAATTCATGCAAACTTCTTCGATTCGATTGCATCATGTTCTCAATCTCAATTAGTGTGAGATTCTTTAACTCATTGTCCGATAGCTGCAATTCTGTTAAAAAAATTTCATTAGTTTTCTATATAATTACATATGTATGATGCAACTGCTGTCGTGATGTTGAAATACATTGAACATAAATCAAACAGTTGATGTTGCGGCTGCGTGAAATTAAATGGAACCAAAGACACTGTTGCAGCTGCAAGTTAAGAAAATAACTTACATACATGACAAATGACAAATATGAAAATGTTTCTTACGTAAATGGACATACCTTATGAAACATATTAAATAAGGGACATATGGATGAAGAATAATTATATTTTACAGTAAGTTCATATCATTATATTTTGTAATAAAAAAAGATACAGCTTGCATTCGGAAAATAATATTTGTTGACTTAAAAAAGTTTAATAAAGTGTTCATACCTCTTCTATTTGTTTTTTGCCTTTGTTGGTAGAGGATACCATCAGATAACGTCCTCCAAGTTTTTTCCCAAACATGTCGTGGTCTATTGACAGTACCAGATAGTAATATAGTGACAAATAACTTTCGTAAAAAATGCCCGGAACCCCAATTCTTTGCTTCGTCGATGGCTGCAACATATTCCTTATCATCGTTAAGAAAGCCCATTTCGAAGCATGCATCCCTAAAAGAATCCTGAACTTTTCCACCCATAAATTTTATATCCTCATAGCAAGTTGGACCTTTGACGACTGTTAGCATCATTCTCAAGAAATATAACTCACCCGTACTTGGAGGGACCCAAATAAGTCTGCCAATTGTATTTCCTCTTTTACGCGGTCTCCATCGACGGTATCTTTTATCATAAACAAATTTGGAAAGAAATTGTGAGTACGTCAAATTCTTTGCCTCTAGGTATGCTTTGTTTGCTTCCATCCATGCCGTAAACATAGATTCTTTCACAGTTGGTTTGTCAAGCACCTCATCTATCAATTCATAATCGGTATAATAAACAGAGTTGTCTCCTTCAAGATGAAAGAACAACCTTTCAACTGCGGGTGATCTACCATGAATAGGAAATGAAAAAAGTCTCCAACATGCCTCACTTGGTGAGATATATCTGCAATCAAGATATTGCTTGATTTCGTCAACCATTCTGACCGAGGGAGATCCATCACCGTCAGTTTGGACAACAACAACAGTAATTCTATCATACCCCTTGTTAATATACTTAAATAAGTATTTAACTGAAGTACTTTGATTACACCACTCCATATTGATGTGTGCTTGGAATTTCTTCAACAAATATGGATTGTAAGGAACTACATATCTGTTATCAAGTTGAACGTGTTTTTTCAGCACTGTATTACCAGTTTCTCTTCTTCGGTACACGGGATATCCATCCTGATCAACAATGGTTTCGGTTTGATATTTCTTTGGAAAGTATTTTGAGCACTTTCCATTTTTCATGCAAGTTGAATTCGCATTTGCTAAACCACATGGGCCATGAATCATATGTGTCTTGACCAAATGGTAGAGTTGCCTATCATCTTCTTTCGTTGGTATCTCTGCTGAAATGATCTTGTTTATATCATCTGGAGTCGGATACTTGCTTGAAGGATGCAAGAATAATAGTATATGGGCGTGTGGTAACCCCCGCTTTTGGAATTCAATGGTGTATATATCTGAAATTAAGTAAGTTTAAACTTAGTAAAACGATGCATATTACATATTTAATAAGATTAATATCAAAAAATATAACTCGACTAAAAGGGTATTAAATTGACTTACATGCAATCACTCTCCCTAACACGTGCTTTTTTGTTAGATCACACAACAACTCATCGAACTTAATTTTGAAGACTCTTGAGATGATATCTTGACGGTCTTGAGAATTCAAGTTAATTTTGCTAAGCAACCTTTGGATTTCAGGCCAGTTGAGATTGCAAGTAAATGTGATAAAAAGATCTAGAAATCCAACTTGGCTACAAATTGCCATTCCATCAAAATAGAGTTGTTCCATAAACCTCCGACTTCCAACATAAGTTGAAGGTAAAACCACTCTTTTACCTTTGTTTGATCCTTGAGTGTTTGCATTTTGTTCAGATGAGCTCAAATTGTAATATTTAGAAACACACAGCTTTTTCTGATGTTTTCGAATATAATTCAATCTTTGTGACTCCATCATAGTAAATCCATCAACCAAAAATTGTTGAAACAACCTTCTTGATCGCAATATAGTTTGTGCCTCGTTATGTCTGCATTGAATCCTAAAAGCAAGCCATTCTCTAATGGTAAGCTTATTCCTCTTCATTTTTTTTTTGGTATTAGTTTCTCTAAGAAGAACTCCAAGTCTAAAACCATCTTCCCCATAAGGAAACAAAAGTGGATATTGATATGCCAGATAACTTGAATGAAACTCACTTATTCTTTTTAGCCTTCCGCTCTTTCTTTCAAGAAGAATATCCCTCTTAGAACCCGTATCAACATCACCAACTATTAGGGCGGCTACCTCCAAAACAGTAGGTTGGTTATAAATCCTTCCATCTGTTGATCTATCAGATATTAGCTTAAGCTTGAGATCAGGCAAAGGACAATCCTTTAATCTATCTGCTGCCATCCTAAAAGATTTGGCATGTGTGTTGAACTCATCTAACATGTCCTTCAATCTACTAACTGTTTCTGGAATAATATTGGGGTTGTTCCTGCATATAAAAGGAAATACTATGATGCAGCAATGAAAAATATTTAATATGTTGTAAAGAAAACAAAGTTTGGTAAAATTACCCAATTCCTTTAATTCTATGTTGAATCTCATTGTCGGTGTCGTAAACATACAGTTGAGCAAATTTTGGAGATTGTCCAGTTAAAGGTAACATGCTCCCAATTCGATGGCAAGTTTGTCCATGAATTCTTATGTTAGGTGGTCCACTTCCAGCTAAAAATCTGTTGTCGAATTTCATTCCCGGAGACGTAAAAGCAAACATCATGTTGTACATTCTAGAAAATTGTTGATAATTTCGACTGTCTATCTCACTATTATCAAACAAAAGACGTTGTAGTAATAGTGGTGGTGTTTTCAGAAGTGGCAACACAACTTTCCCCTTTCCACAACATAGTTGAAACTTAGGAACTGCACTATGTTTTCGCTTGTCAGTTTTTTCTTGATACCACATAAGTGCCCCACATTGTGTGCATTCAACTATAGGATCACCAATATCAGAATAACCTATTTAAATGAAACGTAGTTGAGCAATTGGTTTATATTAAATAATAAAATTATAACTAAAATCGTTCATATTAAATAATAAAATTATAACTAAAATCCACATTAAATCATAGCAGGTATCAAAGTGCAACATGTAATGGACAACGTCAAATTGATATGTATAATGAATTTAAAGAAGAAATAAAGTTGGTTTTAATGATAAATACCAATATTTAAAGAATCAAATGATGTAGAATTGGAGTCATAGACATCTTCGTCATCATAGCTGGAACTTGAGTCATAATTTGAATCTGCGGCATTGAATTCACATGAGCTATCACCGAGAGAATCATCTGTTACCGTCTCATCACCAGAGTAATCACTCTCAATGTTAACATCTGGAGTTGAAGTGAATGTTGTGGGTTCTTGTATAGGAATATTGCTTGTGGATGAAAAAGCCAGATTATGATTCTCATTTCCAAAATAATTGAAGAGTTTGACCGTCATAGATTGAATAACACCTACATTCAACTGTTTTTTTGATTTATGAACATAACTACTTGGATGTTCATGAGGTTCCATATTTCTTTGATTAGAAAATGAGGAAGTTATATCAGAAAGAGGTGTAACAGTCAACTGTTTTTTTGATTTTTGAATAGAACAACTTGGCGGTGCATGAGGTTTTATGTTTCTTTGGTTAGAACATGAGGAAGCTATATCAGAAAATGGTGTTTTGAAATGCGAAAAGGATGGAGAATTTATCCTGAAAGGACCCCCACTGTTATTGCTAAGGTTGTTATGAAGTTTGTAAGATTGGGGCATCTTACCTTCCATAATACTTTTCCTCCGCTGTCGTGCTGAAGCAGCCAATTGATTTGTAGAAACAATATTGAAACTCTTCATTGTACTTGAGTTGCTTGATGCAGATGCTGGTGAAGGTGAACTCATATTTCTTTCATTAAAGATTGATGAAGTTAAATCAGATAGTGGTGTTCTGATATTAACCATGGTTGGAACATAATACCTTTGAGAGTTTTCAATGAGATTGATTGTGTTTTCATCAGTTCTTCCTTTTTTCAATCTTTTATCTTTAAGAATCTGCTTCCTTTTACGTCTTGCCATTGCTGCAACTTGTGGTTCCATAGTGTTGGTTAGGTCATGCAAAAATGAATGGGTAGAAAATCACTTTGACTGTATGGTTGTCATTCAATTTTTTTTTTGTTAACCACATAAAATGATTGTAGACATAAAATGAATAAAGTTTTTGGTTATATGATAATAAATATAATTGTTAATACAACATTCACGGTTCCAAGATTTTGAAGTAAAATACTGAAGTCAACAGAATACCAAGTGATTATTTTTGTGAACCATTTTAATTATTAATAATAATAATTAATAATAATAATAGCGTTAAATAGTGTTAAGTGTTCTTTCAAAATTTAATTAAAAATGTTATAATTATGGACAATCAAGTACCAATAAGAAAATGTAACTTTCCAGATTCTAACCATTCTGCCAATTAATCTTGAATTGAAAAGAAAAGCAATGGTCAGAAAAAATCATTATAGTTTCACTTTGGAAACCGAAAATGAAATATAGGCAGAATAATTATGTAAAAAATATCGTGTAAAAAATAATTGTATGTAAAGAATAGTTTCACGTAATTGGCAGAATAATTGTAAAAAATAATTGTAAAAATAAATATTGACCATATCATCTTAAATTTATTTATTCAACAGTGATAAATATGTGTCTCTTAGTTAATTACATTTATAAATAAATAACGTGTATTAGTGATATATATTAAATTTATTATCTTAATGTCTAACTAATTAAAATGAATTTATTATTGTCAATCAAAAATTATAATATTAAATAATAATATAATATTATTATTATATACGGGAAAAAGAATAAATTAAATCTAAGAATATCGGAAAAGTTATTATAATATTAAATAATAATTTAACATTTATTATTACAATGAATCATATATAACATTTCAAAATTATGTATTTATTTCTTATGTTTTATTATATTCGATTTGTAATAAATATTTTTCAGTTTATTGCGAATTTTCAATAATTAAATATTAATGATATTATATAAAATTAATTTCATGAAATAAATTTATTTAATAAAGTGTTATATAAATATTTAATACATTATATTATATCATTAGTTTATATAAAATGACATTAACTTATTCCTGTTTATAAAATTATTGTAACGTTTTTCCGATTTATAAGCATGTTGAATTCGTGTGTCCATTATTAAAATATATGTAATTTACTATTATTGATATAAATAATTTTATAAATAGTTTAATTTATTACATTTATAAAATTATTTGTAATTTATTCACCTTTATAAAATTAATTATAAATTATTTAATTTATTAAAATGATTGTATCAATAATTTTTTATTTTATCATAAATTTTTATGATTATCATTTATCATTAAATTTTCATGATTACCATTTAATTTTTTTTATCATGATTCAAGAATATAAATGTAACCTTTCAAAAAATATACCCAAATATATTTAGAAGTCGGTAGAAAATTTTATTGGTTAAATTATAATTCCATTCAAAATTTATTGAGCATAAATTTTTGAAATCAAATCATGCATAAAAATAAAATGTATTAATGTGACCATTCAAAATATTTTCTATATATAATAAAAATAAATAATATTAATACCTCCATTCAAAAGATATATTTGTAAAGTTTTGATTTAATTTTTTTCATATCTTTATATATTCTAATGTATATAATATTCATACAATATGAAACCGTATCAAACCTATAATATTAAAAGAGAATTCAAATTTTATTGATCATAATATTTTATGGAATCAAATCATATATAAAAATTAAATATATTTATGTCACCATTCAAAATAATTTCCATATAAGTATAATAAAAATAAATGATAATAATGTCTCCATTCAAAAGATATATTGGTAAAGTATCGAATTAAATGATACTCCAATATTTGATTAAAAAATTGTAATATTTATTTTTAATATTGTATAAAAATATATTAATTATTCGTACTTTAAAAAAATAAATCGTAAATATTTTATTAAAAATTGTAATATTTGTTTCTAAAATTATAGAAATTAAAAATAAAAAAATATCAATACAAAATAAAAATTTTATTCAAATTTCACGACAAATGAGAATTATAATAACGATTCAAAATAAATTAGAATTTTGAAGGCACATCAACACCAACTTGTAGGTTATTATCTTCTCTTTAGGAGAAGAGAAATTCTATTTAAAAAAGATTGTAAATATGTTAATTGAACGAAAGTTAGAGTAGTGTGTTTGCTAGAGGCAATGCTACATTCAAAACAACTTAGAATTTGGTGTAAAATAAATACAAAATATGAAAGCAATAATAATATACATATACATAATTTGAATTAAATATTGTTAAAAATATTCTTCTATAGAACCAGAAAATGATCGCATATCAACGTTGGTTTTATCATCTTATACATCTTAGATAATTATTGTCTTGCTTATGGACACAGAGAATCAAAATATGGGAATGAAGAAGAATTGGAAAATAATACGTAACCTTTTGAAAATAATGGAGAATGAAGAAGATTGAGGAGTGAAAGAGTAAGGGTTTAGAATAGCTATATATAGGGTTTAGAATGGCTATATATAGGGTTTAGAATGCATGGGAAGTTGTGATATCTTGAAATATCAAAATAATCCATTCTAATTCCAATAATAAAATTCAAATAACATTGGAATTGGAATTCAAATATAAATAAAATTCAAATATAAATAAAATAAATTAATAAATCAAATAAATAAAAAATAGTGTAAAATTATGATAGATTGACATGTCAGCAAAATTAAATGTCAAATAAATATGGTAACAGCATAGTGTTGATTAGTCTATTATACCCTTGGAATAAGAAAAGTTATAACATCTAATCAAAATGTTAGACTTGAAATTTCCAAGTACTTTACTTTTAATAGATTGATAATAGACTTGATTTTACTTTTTTTTTTTGTTGTTGAAATTTTAAAAAACTCAGCCAATTTATAAAACTTCTTCCAATTTATTATTTTATTCACTTTAAATAATTTATTTTTTCATTAGACATTAGACTTTTTATTTACCAGAACAATGAAAATTAAAAACTTTTGAACCCAAACATCACTCCACTTGTATAACGTTGAACCAGAACTCAACAACAATATTCTTTAAGCTTTCTTATTTGATCGGTAAGTATTTAAAAAGTGAGTCTTCTTCACAAATAAAAAATAGAGCAGTATTACTATGGTTTGTAATCTAAGTGATTGTTATATATATATATATATATATATATATATATATATATATATATATATATATATATATATATATATATATATATATATATATATATATATATATATATATATATATATATATATATTATTTTAATAAAGTAAACTTTATTATTTTATTTAGATAAAATAAATCAAAATAAAAATTCGATTCTGACAACTTTAAATGTAAGAAATCGAAACCTCGAATTACATTTTTGTTAAATGTGTGTTTGCAATGGAAATTTGAAAGGTGAAAATGGAAAAGTTTGTTAGCTTGAATCCATTGAAGTCATAAAGATACCTTCACCTTAGCATGGATCCACATGATAAATCGAATTTTGACTAGCGAGAAACGAAATGAAATCCAACCATTTAAAAACTAGAATGAGAATTGATGTGGGTAGCATTTTGGCTTAATTCATCCCTTTTAAAAGCATGGATAGCAAATAGTGGGAAAGAGCATGAGATTTTAGATGTTATAAAAACTCTCCTCGAATCACTAAGGTGCTTTGACGAAAGTTGTGGTGATGGTGGACAAAAATAAACACGAATGACTCGGTCAAAGATAGGAAATCAGCAAGGGTATGTAATAGTCAGAGATTGTCATGGTTTTTTTAGGAGTTTTCTCAATGAGTCTTGAAGAGGTGAATGTGTTAAGAACAAATTCATTATCATTATTGTGAGAGAGTTCAGTAGAGTCGGGAGTATTAATAAGAACAATGTTTTAGAATTTATAAGAGAGATGATTCATTTATCTAATACTTTAAGGTTTTGAGTTGAGATGTGTTGTCTCCCTCTCTTGTGGTCTTGGAGCATTATTTTCGTTGATGTTTTCGACTCTCCCGGACCCTTCTTTTCTGATGTGGAAAATTAGATAAAACTGCAATCACATAGTATACTAAGAACTCATATCTTCGGATCGAACCAGACTCTGATACCACTTGTTGAAAAATAACAAAACATAGAGAAAAAAGAGGAACAAAATAACGACACAAGAGATTAATTTGAAAATTTCAAAACCGGAGAAAAAACAACGACAGTTGTCAAATGATAACGAGATAATATTACTATGTGAAAATTGTTACAACACATAGACTACCCTCAAACACCCCAAGACTCCCAAACAAATATTTAACTATCTCTAGCTACACTTTAAAACAAGAGTATAAGAAAAAATAAAAAATAAAATACAAACTTAAAGGGTTTTTGATTGGAACATCTTGTAAAGAAAAATTTGAATCACATATATCATTGGACTCCCTCTTCATTCACTAAACTAAGCAATGTGGAACTTAAAAAAACTTTAATTCTATATATAATCTTAGACTATTTTCCTTTACAAAAATAAGCGATGTGAGACTTTTTCAACATGTATATTTTCAATCAACCTCAACAATTATATCATTATAGAAAAGGCATGCTAAAGGTTGGATCAATGTCTAAATAGAAGGCGATTTGCATATCACAATTCAATGTCTCGCGAAAAAATTGTTTGTCCCTTGAGACCTCATAAATGAATGGTTTAACCGTAAGAGTCTCTAATTAAACACACTATACACACATATTTATAAAGAAGAGAACATGTGTGCAAATAAATTAGTTAATCACGGTCATGTGATTTTGGATTTTATATGGAGGGATATCCTTCCTTACTTCATTCGAGACTAGTTTTTTAGGGAGATATTTGATTTGTCAAATTTTAAATCTGTTTGGTCTTCATGTCTGGTGAGAAGTAAAAGACATAACTTTTTAGATAGATAAGATTTCTCTGTCTCGTCTCTTGATTGTTATTTCTTCTTTTTGTATTTTTTTTTATTTCTTTTGGTCTTGGGTCAGGCTTAGTCTCCTAGTTATACATATACTTTTTTTTTTAATTTCTTTTACAAATTAGCATTTCACGGTTTAAAAAAATTGTCTAATAATTACTTTTTATAAAAAAAAATCTCGCATTAAACATTAGAGAGTATAACTATATTTATAGTTGTAGTGCCGACAAATAAGTGTATGACACTCTTAAAATAATTTAGAAGAATCAAAATCAATAAAGAAATGATGAACACACTTGTTTAAGAAGTTGAGACACCAAATAACAGAAGAAAATCTTCAAAGGTGGTTAAAACTTGTTTAAATGAGTTTTGATTTAGATTTTAAAAATAATTTTTTAAATCAATTTAAAAAAATTGAAGAAAAAAAACAAAAAAAATAATAATATTTGATAATTATAATATTCCTCTCTAAATCCCGCGCATAATATATAGCATAATCAGAGTAAATTAACATGCATATCAAAAGGGGGTGTTACATTTACTTCACGGCATACAAAAAAATACGATGATCATGCTCATAACACGCATTTGAAATCATGTTCCATACAATAACACATATGCATCTCGCAGCGAAATAACTCTCATTTCAAAATAATACTAATGATTAAAATCTCATATTGACAATCATATCATAAAATATTAGGCATTAAAGATCACTCATCACATAATCTCAATACAACATAAATATTCAGAAAGTATAACAATATCTCTCAAATAAACATAAATATAATAAACATAACATGAATCCAAACGTTCTCCGTGTCACATAGACCAGAGCATGAATCACTACCTAAATAAAATGGATAAACAAGAATCTAGCTCCTCCGACTAATTCTTGCTAGATGCATCACCTCTATCTTCGACACCTGAGCGATGTCGTATAAAACATCATTTCAACAAAAGGGTGAGAATTCATATCATTATGGAAATATATAATAATAAGTAATGCATAACAAATATACATCAATTGAATTCATCACACTTCACATAATCATGTATTCAACATACTCCAACATAATCCACATGATTACATATAAAACATTGCTCAGTGATTCAAGATTCAAAGATAATCAATCACAAATACCACAAATGTAACATCCACACCAATATCACATATTGCACACCAATTCAATATTTCACAACGATACATGTGAATTCATTGCAACTAATATAATATGCATGTGGTACCAATTGTTATCCTTATCGGTCATGGCTGGTCCACATCTCAAAGAAAGATAACTACCAAAAAGCTTGTTCTCTAAGCTTTCAAACCCCCGTCTCTAAGTTTGGGACAAATCAATAATTTCCATGGAATTACTAAACATTGCCTCTGGATACAAATGATGCATGTGCAATCTCAACATAAATATACAATTAAGATCATCTACATATCTTAATCATAAAAGCATATTTCACATAATTCAACATATTTGAATTATCTTCACCAAATTGCACAACATACATATTTTATGTCATCAATCACACACAATGCATTCTCATAGAATTAATCATCTCAACACATCATTATAACATGTAGCAAAGAAGTCAAAACCATGTTATCTTCACTCTGTTAGAACAAAGTTTGAATCTACTACCCTAAGTTAAAGTTTTGATGATAACAAAATGCTAGATTAAATAAATTGTATAATTCATATGAGACATATATGCTACCTAAAAATTATATTGTGCATTTACAGAAACTCTAATGGATACCATCATAAGAATATCAACATCATCATCAGAAGATGATATATCAACATCAGCATCAGAAGATGAAATATTATATGCCAACATCAGAAGATCAAAGCATGTGCTTACGCTGAAGCTTGATGAATAGATCTGCGCGTAACATACTCTAAACTCTGATCAAGACCAAAACAATATCATCAACACCTAGAAGCGTCAGAATAAGCCAAAGCAATAAAACGCTGGATTGACAACGGTACTGTGCATTCAAGACACTTTATTACCAACGGCTTTATTCCAAGACAAAGATCTTCTCAATATGGAAAGAACGTAATGGACATTGAAATGGTATAATTGACTACAACGTATCTTTTCCAAAGGCTATATAAACAAGTCAGTGAGAAATGAATTGGCTAATGCTCTACAACTCTTCACACGCATAAAGCAAATCATATTCATCCCCACTCATACAGTTTACTATATTTCTCAAATTGCTTACTCTCTAGTTATAGCATCCTAGTTTCACATAAGCTTAATTTGTGTATTATCACAGTTGTGATATAAAGTTTTTGTATAAAACATTCACACATAGTTTTCATTTATCTGTAAGAAAGAATTTCCTTGAGAAACCGGTCTGTGGTTTAGACTCCAGAAGGCTTTAGCAGTTGTTAAAGCAGTTGTAATATTCAGTTGAATATAGTGGATTAAGACCTCGTTGGAGAGAGGCAAAATCACCTTGACGGGTGGACTGGAGTAGTTTGAGATCAAACGAACCAGGATAAAAATAACGTGTTGTCTGCATTTGATTTCAAGTTTTACAATTCAACCCCCCTTCTTGTGTTTTTCACTTCTTCAATTGGCATCAGAGCGTCTGGTTCAGAGCTAAAACACTTAACCGTGTCAGTACAAGATCCAGCGTCAGAAAAACACAATGGCATGAACATATCAACACACCATCAATGACAACAATGAAGATAGACACAGATTCAGCGGCAAACCTCCAGTCTTTGATGGAGAAAATTTTGATTACTAGAAAGACATAATTGAAAGCTTCTTTCTGGCACATGATGCTGATCTGTGGGACATGGTGACAGATGGATACACGCACCCAGTGAATGCAAGTGGTCAGAAGATTGACAGGAAGGCAATGTCTGATCAACAAAAGCGTGACTTCAAAAATCACCACAAGGCCATAACTACTCTTCTCAGCGCCATCTCTTACGCTGAATATGAAAAGATATCTAACAGAGACACTGCAAAGAGTATGTTTGACTCTCTCAGAATGACGCATGAAGGCAACATTCAGGTCAAAGAAACTAAAGCTCTTGCGCTTATTCAGAAGTATGAGGCATTCAAAATAGAAGAAAGTGAATCAATTGAAACGATGATCTCAAGATTCCAAATTCTGGTGGCTGGTCTCAAAGTTCTGGACAAAGGGTATTCTACTGCTGATCATGTCAAGAAGATCATCAGAAGCTTTCCAAAACAGTGGAGGCCAATGGTTACAGCGCTGAAGCTAGCTAAAGATCTCAACAAAATCTCTCTGGAGGAACTTATCAGCTCCCTCAGAAGTCACGAGATTGAGCTAGAAGCTGATGAACCTCAGAAGCAAGGTAAGCCTTTAGCTTTAAAGTCTAACAGAAAATCTGACTCCAAAGTTTTGCAGGTTGTTGAAGAAACCTCTGATGGGTCCTCATCAGAAGAAGACAAACTTTCCCTTCTCTCCAGAAGAGTGAACCAACTATGGAAGCAGAGGCAAAGAAAGTTCAGGAATACCAGAAGATCCGATCAAAATGAGTCCTCCTCCAGATACAGAAGATCAGACTCCTCCTCTGGATTCAGAAGATCTGAAGGCTCCTCAGGAAGCAGAAAGCCAAACACCAAGGACATCATCTGCTATGAGTGCAACGAGCAAGGACACTACAAGAGTGACTGTCCAAAGCTTCAGAGGGAAAAGCCCAAAAAGAAGTTTGGAAGGGAAAAGAAGAAGAGTCTCATGGCTACATGGGATGACTCTGACTCGTCTGAAGCTGACTCAGAATCAGATGATGAGAGAGCAAACATAGCTCTCATGGCTAACATATCAGAAGACAGTGAAGCTTCTGAATCAGACTCTGAATCAGACACCGAAGAGGTATTCCCTGACTTTGCAATTAATTTTACTAAGGCTGAACTTGCTAAAAGACTCAACGAAATTCTGGAAAGATATCAGCAGATCAGAGTTAAATTTAGAAACCTGAAAAGGAATCTTGATTCTGACTCTGATAAAACTGAGAGTCTCAAATTGGAAAATTCTGAGTTGAAAAATAAAATTTCAAAATTAGAAAATCTTTTACAAAACTCTCAGAAGGAAACAATTTCTGAAACTCCCAGCAGCGCTGATGAGATCATCAAGGAGTATGATCACAGCTTTCAGAAGTTCCTTGCTAAAAGCATAGATAGAACCAAATGGCTTCAATGATCTATGGAGTTAGCAGAAACGGCATAAAGGGAATAGGATACCAAGGTAAGGTACCCACACCAAAGAATGCCATGAATTTAATTATTAAACGCACTCCTCTGAATTCACACTTTGTGTATGGTCACACACATGACATTAAATATACTAGTAGTAATTATTCTGTGAAACCAAAATTCAACCAGATTTTTGGTAAAGCTAACAAATCAGGACCCAAGAAAATATGGGTACCTAAGGATAAAATAATACATGTTGCAGATATCTTTAGCAGCAAATCAGAAACACCAGTCATGGTACCTGGACTCTGGCTGCTCACGACACATGACGGGAAGAAGGCATATGTTCCAAAGCCTGGAACTTAAGCCTGGAGGCCACGTAGGCTTTGGAGGCAATCAAAGGGGAAAGATCATTGGCTCTGGAACAGTAGGTAATGGAAATCTTCCCTCTATAAATAATGTTCTATTAGTAGATGGATTAATGCATAATCTGTTATCCATAAGTCAATTAAGTGATAACGGTTATGATATAATCTTTAATCAAAAATCATGTAAATCTGTTAGTCAGAAAGACGAGACTATCCTATTTAATGGAAAGAGGAAAAACAACATTTATAAAATCAAACTTTCTGAACTGAAAAGTCAGAATGTAAAGTGTCTTTTGTCTGTTAACAACGAGCAATGGATCTGGCACAGAAGATTGGGGCATGTTAGTATGAGAAGAATATCTCAGAGTAACAAACTCAATCTGGTCATAAGACTTCCTAATCTGAAGTTCAATTCAGATGCTCTGTGTGGAGCATGTCAGAAAGGCAAGTTTGCAAAACCTGCTTTCAAATCTAAAAATGTTGTTTCCACCTCTAAGCCATTAGAACTTCTGCATATTGACTTATTTGGACCAGTTAAAACTGCTTCAGTCAGTGGCAAGAAGTACGGGTTAGTAATCGTAGATGACTATAGCAGATGGACATGGGTAAAGTTCTTAAGACACAAGGACGAGTCACACTCTGTGTTTGTCACCTTCTGTAACCAAGTTCAGAATGAAAAGGATCTTAGAATCGTTAAAGTCAGAAGTGATCATGGTGGAGAATTTGAAAACAAAGATTTTGAGTCATTCTTTAATGACAGAGGCATTCTGCATGATTTCTCTTGTCCTAGAATTCCCCAGCAAAATGGAGTTGTAGAACGAAAGAACAGAACATTGCAAGAAATGGCCAGAACCATGATCAATGAGACAAACGTTGCTAAGATCTTCTGGGCAGAGGCAATAAACACAGCGTGCTACATTCAAAATAGAATCTCTATAAGACCTATTCTGGAAAAGACTCCATATGAATTGTGGAAGAACAGAAAGCCCAACATTTCATATTTTTATCCATTTAGATGTACTTGTTTAATGTTAAATACAAAAAATTATTTGAACAAGTTTGACTCTAAAGCACATAAGTGTATTATGTTAGGATACTCTGAACGCTCAAGAGGGTACAGAGTATACAATACAGAAACACAGATTGTGGAAGAATCAATCAGTGTTCGTTTTGATGATAATCTTGACTCTGAAAAGTCAAAGCAGAATGAAGTCTTTGCAGGTATGGAAGTTGAATTCACAGGTTCTGAAGACAAGTCATCAGAAGCTCTCAACAAAGACACTCCTTCAACATCAGAAAGGGGCACTGCAAGCAATCCAGCAACAGCTGCTGATCAACCTCAGAAAAGACTACCCAGAAGCAGCATGGATCACCCAGAAGAAACAATCTTAGGAAGAAAGGAAGATCCAATCAGAACAAGAGCCAGCTTTAGAAACTCTGAAGAATCCCTCATGGGACTTGTTTCTCTGATTGAACCTTCTTCAATTGATGAAGCACTTCTGGACAACGACTAGATTCTAGCAATGCAAGAAGAGCTGAATCAATTCACTAGAAATGACGTGTGGGATCTAGTTCCCAAACCAAAAGGATTCAACGTCATTGGAACAAAATGGGTGTTCAGAAACAAACTGAACGAACAAGGTGAAGTCATCAGAAACAAAGCACGACTGGTAGCACAAGGTTATAGTCAGCAAGAGGGGAAAGACTATACAGAAGCCTTTGCTCCAGTCGCCAGGTTAGAATCTATCAGACTTTTAATTTCTTTTGCTGTTAATAAAGGCATCACTCTATATCAGATGGATGTCAAGAGTGCATTCTTAAATGGCTATATAGAAAAAGAGGTTTATGTGCACCAACCCCCTGGTTTTGAAAGTATAAAAAATCCAGAGTATGTTTTCAAACTAAAGAAGTCATTGTATGGTCTGAAACAAGCTCCCAGAGCTTGGTATGAAAGACTAAGTAACTTTCTGTTAGAAAAGGAATTCACCAGAGGGAAAGTGGACACAACCTTATTCTGTAAGACAGTTAAGAATGACATCTTAGTGTGTCAGATTTATGTTGACGATATTATATTTGGATCTACTAATCCTTCTCTTGGAAGAAAATTTGCTAAGTGTATGCAGGCAGAATTTGAGATGAGCCTCATGGGGGAACTGAAATTCTTTCTGGGAATTCAGATCAATCAAACTCCAGAGGGAACTTACATTCATCAGAGCAAATATGTCAGAGAACTTCTAAAGAAATTTGATCTCTCAGAATGTAAGTCATCAAAGATTCCAATGCATCCCACGTGCATTCTGGAAAGAGAAGAGGTAAGCAAAAAGGTAGAACAGAAGATCTACAGATGTATGATTGGTTCTCTTCTTTATCTGACAGCTTCAAGGCCTGATATTTTATTTAGTGTATGCATTTGTGCAAGATTCCAATCAGATCCTAGAGAATCTCAATTAACAGCTGTTAAGCGAATTTTCAAGTATCTGAAAGGTACTACTAATCTGGGTTTATTTTATAGAAAATCTAGTGATTACAGCTTAGTAGGTTACTATGATGCTGACTTTGCTGGAGACAGAGTAGAGCGTAAAAGTACTTCTAGAAGCTGCCAGTTTCTGGGAGAAAATCTGATCTCTTGGTCCAGCAAAAGGCAATCCACAATTGCGCTATCAACAGCAGAAGCTGAATACATAGCAGCAGCAGGATGCAGCACACAAATGCTCTTGATGAAAAGTCAGCTTGAAGACTTCCAGATATTTGAGAGTAACATTCCTATACTCTGTGACAACACCTCTGCCATTTGCTTAAGTAAAAATCCAATTTTACATTCTAGGGCTAAGCATATAGAAATAAAACATCATTTCATTAGGGACTATATTCAGAAAGGCATTTTAAACTTAAAGTTTATTGATACAGACCATCAATGGGCTGATATTTTCACAAAACCACTTTCTGAAGATAGGTTCAACTTCATTCTGAAACATCTCAGCATGAAGCTCTTCCCAGAGTGAAAATGTTTTAATTTTATATATTAACCTTCAGAATGTGTTTTATTTTACTGTGAACTTCTGATCAATCTTCTTTCAGAAAGTTAGACATGCAAATTATATCAGAGTCTATCCATAAAGATCTGAGCGTTTCATTTCAAGGATAGATGTGCTGTTCACCAAATCAAACAAGTGTCATCCAGTCATCAGCTAATTCCTGAAGCAGAACACGCGTGCACGCTTCTGAGAAGGCAAAACGCTGATTGGATGCATTGAGACACATGTCATGGGTAACCATTCCTAATATCTTTCTATATCCCCCAAAATCAGCCAACATTAAATACGAGTAATCATGATTTAATTCTCTCTCTTAAAACGCTTATATTTTCAAAACACTTTTTGAAACCTATTTAAACGCCTTAAACATCATTCATTCACTTTTACCGTCACTTACAATCTTCAAAAAAATTCTATGATTCTTACTGCATTTTTCACCTCTTACTGTGTGTTCATCTTTTTTTTCTCAAACAAACCATTTTCAATCTTTTTCTCTAAAACCCTTGTGTGAACATGGCATCTTCTAGCACTCCTTCAGCAGGTTCCCAGCAAGATGCTTCCTCTGAACATTATCATATCCCTTTCAGAACGCTCCTAACTCCGGTCAAGAACTTGGAAGTTCTGTCAGAATTGATAGTTGATTTCAACAGTTTGAAGGAAAATGGCTTTGATTTGTCTGAAGAAATTAAGGCACAAGGTTGGGAAAAGTACTTTGATAGGTTGGTGGGTCCAACGTTCCCCATTCTGGTTAAAGAATTCTGGATACATGCGTCTTCATCAACTCATCAAGTTACTTCGTATATCATGGGAAAGAAGATAGTGATTACTGAAGATCACATTGCAAGGCTGATTGGATACACTGGTGGTGGTATCCACTGTATAGACATGGCAGATAGATGTGCAAACTCTGCCCTAATTGCAAGAGAGATTTTCACACATGGGGTTCCCTCTAGAAAAATCAGAGACTTGAAAGATCAGCACAGAATTTGGGCAAAGATCATTCTGGGCTGCTTCAACCACAGGAAGCCTACAAGCTCTCCTGACTATATAAACATAGATCATCAATTTCTGATTTATTTTATTGCAAAGAAGTCCAAGATCAACCTAGCTCATCTTCTGTTCAATCATCTGAAGACAAGCTTCAAGGAAACGAGAGAAGAAGAAAGGACTAAAAGGGATTGGATACCCTTCGGCAGATTGATATCAGATATTCTAACGGAGAATATGCTGATTGAACACCTGACAGAGGCACAGGAAATAAGCTCTCTAGAACCTTCTGTTGGCAAGCAGCTGAATGCCAAGAATCTGAAGAAGATGAAGCTGATAGAGAATATAAGGAATGAGCCCAGCGTCACTCCTCATGCTGAAATCACCAGCAGAAGAGTCCCTCTGGACAACTTTCCTATGTTCTCTGAGATTGACTCTAAACCAGTCATTATTCTCAGATACTTGGATGCGTGTAAAGCTGATGGCACAGATCCTGATCTGAACATTAAAGATCTGCACCAGCAAACACCAGAGGTTACTCTGAAGAAGACTAAGAAGAGAAAGGCTGTATTAGAAGGATCGTCTCAGCAGACCCCAAAGAAGAGAGGTAATCTGTCTTCTGTTAATGTTTTAAATTCATCTGCTGTTCCAACATTTATTCCAACCCCAACTTCATTTGAAATCCCAATTCCAACCATTGATGATACTGAACCTGAGTTTGACCCTTCTGAGTCATTAACCCTCAGAAGATCCCGCGCCAAACCTACAACCTCAACAGAACCAGAACTTGAAAAAGTTCTTTCAGAAATTGATCAACACTCTTCCGCTCCCCATACAGAAAATCCAAATCCTCAAACAGAAACTCCCCACTCACCTCAACCAGAAACTACACTCTTACCAATACCAGAAGATCCACATTCACCACAACCAGAAATTCCACAACCTCCACCTCCACAACCAGAACTTAATCCACCCTCACCTCAACACGAATCATCTCAACACTCTGAGTCTCAACACTCTGAGGCTCAAACCCCTGAACCTCAATCATCTGAATCCTCTGAACCACAATCCTTGGCCATTCAACTGCCTTGTGGTACAACTGTAAACATACCTCAACTACCATCCTCACCAAAAATTACTTCACCTAATACTCCATCCAGTCCAATAATCATATCTGATTCTCCTACTCCCTCACCCAAACAAAATCCAGATGACCACAACAAGACCTTCATTGACCTAACAGTCCTTGACCGCCTTGCTTCCCTTAAAAATAAAACCGCCATTCCCAAACCCAAACAACCAGATGTTGGTTCTAGCATCCTGAATTTTGAAACAGACATGCATAAGTGGATTTCTTCTCTAAAACAGGCTAGTCCAGAAGTGATTGATCCTGCTGTTTCAGACCAACTCTAGACACAATTTAGAGGATGGGTATGCGCTGAAACCTTTAAGCTGCAAGAACTAAACTATGAATAGGCTCAACAGAACTTCAGCAATCTGCTGAAAGAAGTGGAAGGTCCAGTTCTGAGTCAGTTGCTGAAGGAGGAAGTGTTTCATATGGACAGTGAGCCTTGGTCTGAAAAGCGTCCAGCTTCAACAGTTCAACCAGCAGAAGAACAGACTATTCCAGCTGAAGATTTAAGTCAAGAAGAAGTTGTTGCAGAAAGCTCTCAGAAGCATCCTGATTCTGACACCTCTCAAGCTGCATTGGACAGACAGACTCTTGAAGAGCTGAAGCAAAATGATCTTCGACTGCAGGAGAGAATGGATAAGAATGATCAACGAATGAAGGAAAGGATGGATGTTCAGGACAGTAAGATTGACTCTGTAGTCAGCATGGTGCATCAGCAAAAGGAAACCACTGATCAGATTAAGAACATGCTAGAAGCTCTGTTCACACGCCTTCCTCCCCAACCTTAGATTTTATTTCTTGATGTTTTCACTGTTTTCTTTACATGTTATCTGTAATATTTTCTTAGCTCTGAACTAAATACAATCGTTTTTCTGCACTGATCGTTTTTAACTTCAATTATTTGCATTTTTTGATTGCTGACAAAAAGGGGGAGAAAGAATGATATTTTTCAATAACGGATTACTGAGACAAAAGTCTCAAACATTCTAACACTCTGATATACTTGAATGTTTCTCTGTTCTGCATAAGCTTACAGGTACAAGAATTTAATTATCTCTGATACACTGAAGCTCTGCTCTAGTAAAGGAAAGATCTGATGCTCAAAGAAAGTTCAATAAAGATCTGATGCTAAAGGACTCATGGAATTAAAAGGGAAGTAATAAACTCAGGGGGAGTTTTTCTGATCATAACTCTGATATCTTTTTCTTATCTTCATAACTCTGATATCTTTTTCGTATCTTCTTAACTTTGATACTTTTTTTATTCCTTCTTATCTTTGATACTTTTCTGCTTATCTCTGATACAATTTATTATTTGGTTATCTCTGATATTTTTTTCTTTAAAATTCAATTGAAAATATCCGGTTTTTGTCATCATCAAAAAGGGGGAGATTGTTAGAACAAAGTTTGAATCTACTACCCTAAGTTAAAGTTTTGATGATAACAAAATGCTAGATTAAATAAATTGTATAATTCATATGAGACATATATGCTACCTAAAAATTATATTGTGCATTTACAGAAACTCTAATGGATACCAGCATAAGAATATCAACATCAACATCATAAGATGATATATCAATATTAGCATTAGAAGATGAAATATTATATGCCAGCATCAGAAGATCAAAGCATGTGCTTACGCTGAAGCTTGATGAACAGATCTGCACGTAACATACTCTAAACTCTGATCAAGACCAAAACAATATCATCAGCACCTAGAAGCGTCAGAATAAGCCAAAGCAATAACACGCTGAATTGACAACGGTACTGTGCATTCAAGACACTTTATTACCAACGACTTTATTCCAAGACAAAGATCTTCTCGATATGGAAAGAACGTAATGGACATTGAAATGGTATAATTGACTACAACGTATCTTTTCCAAAGGCTATATAAACAAGTCAGTGAGAAATGAATTGGCTAATGCTCTACAACTCTTCACACGCATAAAGCAAATCATCTTCATCCTCACTCATACAATTTGCTATATCTCTCAAATTGCTTACTCTCTAGTTATAGCATCCTAGTTTCACATAAGCTTAATTTGTGTATTATCACAGTTGTGATATAAAGTTTTTGTAGAAAACATTCACACATAGTTTTCATTTATTTGTAAGAAAGAATTTCCTTGAGAAACCGGTTTGTGGTTTAGACTCAAGAAGGCTTTAGCAGTTGTTAAAGCAGTTGTAATATTCAGTTGAATATAGTGGATTAAGACCTCGTTGGAGAGAGGCGAAATCACCTTGACGGATGGACTGGAGTAGTTTGAGATCAAACGAACCAGGATAAAAATAACGTGTTGTCTGCATTTGATTTCAAGTTTTACAATTCAACCCCCCTTCTTGTGTTTTTCACTTCTTCACACTCAACATCAATTTCCAACAATTACATACACAAACTCAAGTATCATATTTCCATCGAAAAATGCATCAACACCAATCCAAAACACATAATTAAATTACACAAAATTTATGACAAATCATGATAAATCATATACATCCATGATTCAGAATAACTTCAGAAAATAATAATTTTTGCATTCCAGACCGCGCTAAGCGGCCCCACGCGCGCTAAGCGGCCTCTGCGAAATGCAGAAAATCTGTTACGGACAACTTCTGCCTTCTACAAATTTATTCATCCAAATCCCATTCAAACATATATATTTCATCAATAAAATGTATTATAAATTATATCTAACATATAGCATCAAATATAAACATAAAAACATGATTACAACATCAATTTCATGATTTCACATTCAAACCCTAACATGTCAAAATCTAGAAATTAAAGAACAAATCCCTAATTTCATATTACTATCCATCACATACCATTACATACACCCATAAATCAATGAATACCCACCCTTACCTTGAATGTAGATACTCAAGGTTCTTCTCTCTTCTCTTCTTCTTTTCTCCCTTTTCTCCTCTTTTCCTCTTTCTTCTCTTCTCTTGTTTTCTTCACTTTCTCTTTCTAATAAAATATTTTCCTTATTTTGTTCAACTCTTACTCACTCTAAATTGGTTTAACTTGCCTCACCCACTCTAATGCAACATAAGGCTTAAATGTGTATTTTGTTATTCTCACACTCAATAACATATAATACACATATATTCCAATTAAATCAATTATTCACATAATCACACAAAATCAAATAGTTAAATAATTATCAACTAAATAATAATTAACATGGAAATTAAATAATAAAATAATTAATAAAGAAAATCGGGAATAGATAACGGTTGCAACAAACCAGACGATTTCTGATGTTCAATCTTCGACTTCTGACAAATCAAACAAGAATACACAAATTCTACAATCTCTTTCTTCATATCTGGCCACCAAAATAATTTCCTCAAATCCTGATAAATCTTAGTAGCTCCAGAATGAATACTCAACTCACTATGATGCCCTCCTTCAAGAATCCTTTCCCCAAATCGGCTATATCTGGAACTCAAACTCTATCACGACATCTCAAGACACCATACTAATCAATCCAGAAATCACCACCTCGACCTTGATTGATCAACGTCAATCGATCCACTAAACTCAAATCTGATTTCTAACCTTCTCGAATATCATCAAGAATACCACTAGTAAGCTTCAACATCCCAAGCTTAACTCCAGAAGAAGTCTTTTCACAAACCAAACTCATATCTCGAAATTGCTCAAGTAATTCCAACTCTCGCACCATCAACATCATATGCAAAGACTTCCTACTTAATGCATCAACCACAACATTCTCTTTACCAATATGGTAATTCAAACAAAAATAATAATCCTTCAAGAATTCCAACCATCTTCTTTGCCTCATATTCAACTCTTTCTGATCAAACAAATATTTCAAACTCTTGTGATCACTAAACACATCAAACCTTGATCCAAACAAATAATGTCTCCAAAGTTTCAATATAAACACAACATCAGCTAACTCTGAATCATGAGTCAGATAATTCCTTTCATGCACTTTAAGTTGCCTAGAAGCATAAGCTACAACTTGTCGATTCTGCATCTATACACCTCCTAAACCTATCAATGAAGCATCATAATACATAACAAACGGTTCTTCCAGATCAGGAAAAATCAAAATAGAAGCGGTTGTCAACCTTCTATTAAGCTCTTGAAAACTAGCTTCAAATTTTGCAGTCTAAATAAAAGCTTGACCCTTCCTAGTAAATTGCGTCAACGGCAAAGATAACTTGGAAAATCCGTCAATAAACTTCCGATAATAACCTACTAAACCAAGAAAACTTCTAATCTCAGAAACAGATTTCAGAGCTTCCCATTGAGACACAACCTCAATATTTGATAGATCAACAACAATACCACCTCTCGATATCACATGCCCAAGGAAACTCACTTCCTTCAACCAAAACTCACACTTATAAACTTAGCATAAAACTGCTTCTCTTTCAATATAGATAACACAATCCTCAAATGTTCAGCATGATCCTCTTTGCTCTTTGAATAGATCAAAATATCATCAATGAAAACAACAACAAACTTATCCAAATACTGATGAAAAATCTTATTCATGTATTCCATAAATACACCAGGTGCATTGGTCACACCGAACGGCATCACAAAATATTCATAGTGATCATACCTTGTTCTAAAAGCAGTCTTCTGAATATCTTCAACCTTCACATGAATCTAATGATACCAAGACCTCAAATCTATCTTACTAAACATACTTGCACCAACCAACTGATCCATCAAATCATCAATCCTCGAAAGTGGATACTTATTCTTGATAGTCACCTAGTTCAATTGTTTATAATCCATGCATAACCTCATGGTACCTTCTTTCTTCTTAACCAACAAAACAGGTGCACCCCATGGTGACACACTAGGATGAATGAATCTCTTCTCAAGTAAATCCTCAAGTTGACTCTTCAACTCTTTCAACTCAAATGTTGACATCTGATATGGAGCCATCGATACCAGACTAGTTCCGAGAATTAAATTGATTGTAAACTCCACCTCACGCTCTGGCGGAAAATCACTTATATCTTCAGGAAATACCTCAGTAAAATCACGAAGTAATGAAAATTCACCAATCGTTCATTTCCCACCAATTTCCAATGTTTCCATTTAAAGCCAACAACACAACACCATCCTTCATAGACTCATTCACTTGCTTGACAGACATAAACAAATCCCTCTCAAAACTAGAATTAAGAAAGATAACCGTCTTATCAAAACAGTTTATATAAACATGATTGAATTCCAACTAATTCATCCCAAGAATAACATCAAGTTGATCTAACGGAAAACACACTAAATCAATCCCAAAATCTTACCGAAAATACTCAACGGACAATTCAAACACACTATGAAGTAGTCGCTGAACTCATAGAAGAAGTGTCAATAATCATACTTCCATTCATATCAGATAACTCAAGATTCAATCTCTTAACATAATCCAAAGAATTGAAAGAATGTGTCGCGCCAATATCAATAATAGCAATCAAAGGTGTACCATTAATAAAGCACGTACCTCATATTAGTCTATCATCAACAACAGTCTCAGAACCAGATAGAGCAAACAATTTCCCTCTAGCTTGTTCCTTTTCGGCTTGTCATACTTGAAACTAATATGCCCTTGCTCACCATAGTTGTAGCAAATCACACTCGAAACTCCTCTTCAATCATGAGACTTGTGACCTAGCTTGCCACTCTTGAAACACTTCACATCAGGACTTGTGCACTCAGGAGCATGATATCCTTCAACACCACACGTTTAACATCTAACTGGAGTAGAAGCTCTTTCTCCACTCGGCTTCTGGTCATCACTAGATTTCTATTTCCCTTTACTAGTAGGAGTCACATATGGCTTCCCTCTGAATTTCCCCTTTCCATTCTTATCATGCAAACTTATAGTAAGCAACATTATCTCAACTATCCTTATCATAGATTATACTCTTGTTAAATAGCTCATAAAATCGAGTAATTTGTTGATAACCCATATCCTTCTTGATTTCAGGTCTCAAACCATTCACAAACTTAAGACACTTAGATCTCTCAGCATTAACCGTGTTGTAATGAGAATAAAACTTGATCAACTCTTCAAACTTTGAAGCATACTCAGCCACGGTACCATTACCCTGCTTTAACTCAAGAAATTCAATCTCCTTCTTCCCACACACATCCTATGGAAAATACTTCTCCAGAAATGCATCTCTGAAAAGTTCCCAAGTAACCTCAATCCCATCTTCTTCAAATCTCTAAACAGTGTTACTCCACCAATCCTGAACTTCCTTCTCAAGCATATGGGTGACAAACTGCACCTTTTGCGCATCCGAACAATTCATGACCCGAAATATCTTCTCAATCACTTTCAACTATATTTGTGCCTTGTCAGGTTTATGAGTTCCTTCAAAGATTGGCGGATTATGGAACTTCCCCAAAGCACGAAATTCATCATCATCATCTCTGCTACCAGCATTGACGTACAATTGTTGCCCAATTACACCGGCCAACATAGGCAACGCCTCAGCAATAGCATCATCATTCCTTCCTGTAACCATCGTTCCTAAGATTCCAAACAACCAACAATACTCATCAGACAAACAGTATTGGTTGTGTATATGACACACATATCGAATACAAAAGGAAATACACATATTAATTACTTGGCCAACTGGATGACCATGCTCTGATACCACTTTATGTAACACCCCCTCTAAAGCTCGCATAAATATATAATATAATCATAGTAAATTAGCATGCATATCAAAAGAGGGCGTCACATTTACTTCATGACAACAACACAATACATTGGTCATGCTCATAACACGCATTTAGAATATTGTTCCATACAACAATAGATATGCATCTCGCAGCGGAATAATTCTAAAAAATAATACTATTGATTGAAACCCCATACTGACAATCATATCATAATATATTAGGCACTAAAGGTCATCATCACATACTTCTCAATCCAACATGAATATCCAGAGAGTATAACAACATCTCTCAAACAAACATGAATATAATAAATATAACATGAATCTAAATGTTCCCCGTGTTACATAGATCAGAACATGAATCACTACCTATTAAAATAGATAAATCAAGGACTATCTCCTCTAACTACTCCTTGCTAGAAGCACCACCACTATCCTCGATACCTGAGTGATGTCTTATAAAACATCATTTCAATAGAAGATGTGAGAATTCATGTCATTAAGGAAATATATAATAATAAGTAATGCATAACAAACATACATCAACTGAATTCATCACACTTCATATAATCATGTATTCAATATACTTCAATATAATTCACATGATTTCATATACAATATTGCTCAATGATTCAAGATTCAAGGATAATCAGTCACACAATACCACAAATGTAACATTCATACCAATATCACATATTGCACACTAATTGAACATTCACATAGACACATGTGACTCCAATGCAACTCAATGCAATATGCATGTGGTATCAATTGTTATCCTTACCGGTCCTGGCAGAGGTCCATCTCTCAGACAGATAACCACCAAAAAGTTTGTCCTCTAAGCTTCAAACCAGTCCTCTAGATTTGGGACAAGTCAATAATTTCCACGAAATTACCAAACACTACCTCTTGGCAACTCATGATGCATGTGCAATCTCAATATATATATATATATATATATATATATATATATATATATATATATATATATATATATATATATATATATATATATATTTATGCAAATTAAGACCAACTTCATATCTTAATCATGCAAACATATTTCACACAATTCAACACATTTGAATTATCTTCATTAAATTACACAACATACATATTTCATGCCATCAATCACACACAATGAATTCTCATAGCATTAATCATCTCAACACACCATCCTAACATGTAGCAAACAAATTCTAATCATGTTATTCACATTCATCATCATTTTACATCATTCTCATACACAAAATCAAATATCATGTTTCTCATCAAATGTCATCCAAAACCAATCCAAAACACATCGAATAAATTATTAAAATTCATGTAAATCAATAATAAACCATAAGAATTCATAATCCAGAATAGTTTTAGAAAATAATAAACTTTGCATTCCAGACCGCGCTAAGAGGCTCCACGCACGCTAAGCGGCCTCTGCGAAATGCATAAAATTCTGCTTCAGACAACTTCCGTCTCCTACGAATTTGTCCATCCAAATCTGATTCAACCACATATATTTCACCAATTAAATGTATTATAACATATATCTAACATATAGCATCAAATCAAATATCAAAACATGATTTCCAACATCAATTTCATGATTCCACATTCAAACCTTAACATGTCAAAATCTAGAAATTGAAGAACAAATCTCTAATTTCATGTTACTACCCATCACATACCATTACATACACCCATAAATCAAAAAATATACACCCTTACCTTGGATGTAGATACTCTAGAATTTTATCTTCTTTTCTTATATTTTCTCCCTTTTCTCATCTTTTCCTCTTTCTTCTCTTCTGTTGTTTTTATAATTCTCTTTCTTTATTTTCACAAAACCCCTTACTAACTCTTGTTTCATTAATGGGCTTAACTTAATCAATTCACACTAATCCATCATACTAAGGTCTAATTACTTAATAATATTATTCTTACTCTTACTAACCCCAAAACACAAATAAATAATTAATCCAAATATTTTATATATTCACAAAATCACACAATTTAATTAATTACTATATCAAATAATAATTAATAAAATAAATAACTAATAAATAAAATTGGGGTGTTACAAAAAGCAAGTACAAATACTTTAAGGTTGCCTCAATAATATGATGGGAATTTGTTACAGAAATCTTCAAACAGATAAATTTGAAATTGGAATAAATTGAGTTATTATCGTATGGTTCATAGTTAGAGCACCATTTTCGGTCTCTTTTCATCGTGTCTATACTTTTGCCAATGAAAATTTGTCAAGGTTTAATGGATAATTGTTGAGCAATACCGTTCTTTGTGAATGTAGACGTAATAAAGCACGTTCTGTAGTTTTAAAATAAAATAAAATATAATAAACAGTGAAATGTACGGTATATTGTGGTGTTTAATGAGATCTATTTTAAAAATTTTAAAGAGTTTTATAGATATTTGAAAAATGTAGATGAATTATTTAAATAATTGAAAAGTGTATAATAATATAAAAAATTAAATAGAGCCATTTAAAGAATTCAAATAAGTATAATGAATCTAGATGCTCTTTATGGTTACAAACTGATTTCTACGCGGTTGTTTCCATTTCAAAATGTCATAAATATCTGAGTCTTAGAAGATAGGCTAACAATGTAATGCATGTTATGAACTTTCATTATGGACATTGCATAAATATAGTAAGAGAATTGCACTGTACATGAAACCATATTTAGAAACAATTTAAACAGATTTGCTATAAGTGACTGTAGCTAAAAAGATTTGCAGAAATATAGTAAGTGAAGTTTCCATTGATGTGGCATGCGAAAAAGCAATTGTACATGGTATCAAAACAGGTTTGAAACAAGTTGTCAAATCAAAATGAAAAGTATTATGATTTATAACTAAAGCATTGAGCAAATAAAATGAGAAGTAGTTAAATAAACCAAATGAAAATGATGTTTTTAGAGGAGGTTTTTTTGAAACTTAAAAACATAAACTTTAACAAAGATAACGAAAATGAAGATAACCTCAAAAATGAAAAGATGATAAACATGTCTTAATGAAGTTTAATGGTTTTATCAGAGTGTCAAACTCAGTTAACTACAACGAACTCATCAAAACAAAGAGCTTAACGTTTATAACATTTTGTCTCCAAACTCAATTCACACATTCCAGCAAAACAAAGAGCTTCACTCCAATTTGAAATTTACACGATAGATATAAAAAACCATTGTATAATATAATGATTATTTCATACACAAAACATGGTAAAAAAGATAGTAAATTGTCTACCTGCATGACATGCTGCCCTTCATAAGTTCATGTTATCGTAGAACTTAGACCTGAAGCAAGCAAAGAAACTCCTAACATTTTTGAACTCCATTTCCCCAAGACATTTTGAGTATGGAACATTTTATAAATTGTTATCTAAATGCTTTAATAAAATGAGAAGTAATAATGTTAAACATTGCAAGTGAAAGTCTTGAGAAGAGCCATAGAAGGTTGATTTAGGATGACATAACCAAGCAATGGAAGATAGATGAAGATAGTTGATGAGAACACTCAGTTGTAAACTTACGTGGGAGCAAGATGAAGATGAAAGTCTTGAGCAGAGCAACTGGAAGAGTTTGAGTTCGACAGGGGAGAAAAAGAGCAGCAACAATGTATGTCAAATGAGAAATAGCAGCAAGAATGTAAGATTGTATCGGAGGCACTACGCCAAAAATATATTTTAGCAGCACACATACGAAAGCGCTTTTAGGAAAAAGCGCTGCTGTAGGTTTTAAAAAAAATTCGCTTAAAAAAAGCGCTTTCAAAGGGTGCCTTAAGAAAGCGCTTTTCAAAAGCGCTGCTAAAGGTCACCCTTAGAAAGCACTTTTTGAGAAGCGCTGCTAAAGGGTGCCTTTCAGAGGGTACCTTAAGAAAGCGCTTTACAAGCGCTGCTAAAGGTTAGCCTTAGAAAGCGCTTTTACAAAAGCGCTGCTAAAGATGGCCTTTAGAAAGCGCTTTTAAAAGCGCTGCTATAGGATATGCTACGAAAGCGCTTTTACATTAAAAAGCGCTGTTATAGATGACCTTTAGAAAGCGCTTTTAAAAGCGCTTTCGTAGGTAGTATTATAATAAATATCAAAACTTCGTATCATCACTTTTCTATTGTTCTTCACGAAATCATCAAAGCCCTAAACCAGAGCTCTGTCGCCGTTAGCATCTACGAGCAGATTTTCGTCACGATCACCACTTGCCACTTTTCTATTCGTCATCAGGACCTCTGCCTCTGTCTTCTTGTTCAGGACCACCGGGGCAGTTTCAGGACTTCTTCATCAGGACCTCTGCCTCCGTTCATCAGTACTCTTTCATCAGAACAACGACCACCACTTGCCACAGGAGAAACGCAAGGTGAAATCACAAAGTTTGCTGCATCAGAAATCACAACAATATACAACACAAAGTTACACAACTCATCTCTAGGTATTTCAATTTCTAGTATAGTTTTGTATGAATAAATTGTTCTATGCTTGCTTTGATTCTAATTTCTAGAATAGTTTTGTATGAATAAAGATGTGACTATCTTCTAATATGCTTCATATGCTTCATCTCACTGCAAGTATTCAGGTCTGGGAAAAATACAAAACACATAAATCAAAAGGAAATCAAAGAGAGAAAGATATAGTTTTATATTATTAAGAGTTCAAGATATTTTATACACGAATTTTAAAAGAGTTAAGATATAAAATTTAACCTTGATTGGAATGGTGATAGTGAACTTAAGAGATAGAGAGACATTCAAGATCAAAGATGGTGGCAGTGAACAAAACCAACAAACATAGGTTACTGTGAGATGGATGTGCTGCTAGGGTTAGAAACAAGGATTAAGGTTGAAACATATATAGAATTCAGAATCTAAATTGGGTTGGGTTGTATGAACTAGACTAGGTTAGGATTAGATTGGATCTGTCAGTTTCATATATCTAATAAGAAATTTCAAATTTGAAATATCTAAAAAGGAAAATAGATTATTTTTACAACTTCTATGGAATAAATATTAGTAGAAAACAACATATTTTCATGTGCTTTTTATTTTATCAAACATCATTTATATTAACAAGTTGTGCATTGGTAAAACAAGCTAAGAGAGAAATAATAGAGAGCGTAACAAAATATTTAATAAAGGTAGCCATATATATATATATATATATATATATATATATATATATATATATATATATATATATATATATATATATATATATATATATATATATATATATATATATATATATATATATATATATATATATATATATATATATATATATATATATATATATATATATATATATATATATATATATATATATATATATATATATATATATATATATATATATATATATATATATATATATATATATTGTTAACTCTATTAATATATTGTTTTTTCGTGTGCTTTCTATGATTGATTTTGAGCAATGATAGTTTCTTGTTTATGGTTTCTTGTGTTATACTTGTGTACTAAAGTAGTTGATAGAATAAAATGAATTTAGTGAAAAGTATTGAGTATTGGTTTTGTTATATGGTTGTGCAAGAGCAAGTGCAAGTTTTGAGTATTGGTTTTATTTTCTAATTTATCATTTAGCTCAGATTGACTCAGAAAACATAAACCATGGATAAGACATGGATGTATTCCAATCGATTGTCGAAAGAGTACGAGAACGGGGTATCGGAATTCGTTAATTTTGCTGTTGCGCACGCTGAAGACTCCGTTCGAATGACATGTCCTTGTTTGTGTTGCTGTTATGGGAATCGGGTTGACGCGGTTCAGTTGGCATCGCATTTAATACGGTATGTGTTGTACCCCAAAATTTGCCCTCCCATTTCCTCAACATTTTCTCATCACAAGACCCTTGAAGATCAAGATCCAGTTAGGGTTTCCTCTGCTCAAGACTTCTCCTTGCACTGTGGACTCAAATTAGGGTTTATGTTTGCCCAAGGATGTTTTGACCTAAAATGCCTAAGATGACTTTCATGCTTCATGTTGGACTCCCAAGTTTACCCATGCCAAGTTTCAAGTCTTGATTCCAAGTGTTGCCCAGTCAATTGGACAGTTGACCTAGAAATCAGCTGTATTGGGGAAAAAGTCAACTGTGGCCAATTGACAGTAAAACCTCATGATTTTTGACCTACATCAACATTATGAACTCATAGGGACCATTTGATCAAGTTTGGATCACAATTCCACAAGAAATTTGATCAGATCACCAAAAGGGCAAAATGGTCATTTTTAGGGTTTTGACTGCACAAAGGCAATTTTTGACTGTTTGACCTAGCCAATGGCAAACCAAGATCACATATGGACTCAAGGACTCAATGAAATGATCTTGACACATTCATCAAGCTCAAAAGATCCCAAGTACACAAGATTGACAGTTGAATTTCCCAGTCAATTGATCAATTTTGACTGTATACTGAAAAGTCAAACTTTGACTTTTTGGTCAAAATCAAGAGTCAAGATTCATTTTTCATCAAAACATGCTAAATCATGAAACTTGTTCACCAAGAAATCACAAATTGCAAATTAGGGTTAGAAAATGGAATTTTTCATAACTTAGAATTTTTCTAAGTTATGAAAAACCCTAATTTTTTCCCAACTTTGCCCCACCTTTTCACCAAGATCAATTTGGATTCAAACAAAAGTCAAAACATGAAAGTTGTAGCTTGTTGCATAATCTACAACTTTGATTCATAAAGTTTTCTCATTTGAAGCTTGTATCTCAAGTTACAATTTTTTGAATAAATGCACTAAATCATTTTTAACTTAGTGAAATTTTAACCTATTTTGACAAGGTTTTCTACCCCACTTCAAGGCCATTTTCCATACCCTTCCACTTGGAATTTCAATTTTCATTTCAAAGATGGATTGTAGTACACATTCCAAGCTTTCCAAAATGTCCAAGAACTCATCAAACAACCTCATAACTTGAGAGATTCGAATTTCACAAGTTGGCAAAAATTCACTTTTGTTCTTAACCAAGACATGTTCATAATCTTGCAAATTTGAACTCAGCTTGCTTTATGCTTGATTACAGGTCCTTAAACCAAGTTGCACTCAATAATTTAATGCTTATTCATTGTGCCAAGGCCATGTTCTTTGTGTTCCAACATTGCATAGTGGATTGATCTCAAAGTAGATAAAGTGCTTTATCCATTTTTGTAAAAAGCTAGCTTTATGTCAAATTGAAATCCAAGCAAGTACAGTTAGGATCTCATTGGCACAAGTTTAGGAGTTAATTTCACTGATCAAGACAAGGGTTTGCAGCTGGTTATGGGGGCCTGCATCAGTCAAAAAACACAACTTGCATTTCTTTGCTTCACATAGAAGAAAAGTGCATAACTTGTACCAACTCTCTCTTCAGCTTACAAACACAAGAAAGAAGTTATCAAACACATTACACATATCATACCTAAGCTTCTACACGAGCCATTGACCTCCCAAACATCCTCAAACCAAAAAACACCATCAAACTGCAAAAACAGAGTTGCCTCTGCAGTTTGATTGCTAACTCCTATTTCCCTCAAGTTCTTGTGCCAAAACCAGTTCACACACATTCCTTAGTACCTATGCAAGCTAACCATGACCTGAAACCTGACCTGTAACACCTCCAAGTCACTTCACCATTTTCAATTTTCTGTTTTGCAGTTGGAGTTCACTAGCTCGATTCAGGGAGTTTCAAGACAAAGTAAGACTTGGAAAAGCATCCTTACACTTCAAGGAAGCTATACAAGTCATCATTTCACTCTGAAACATCCTCCATTGCAAAGCTCGATTCCAACTGAACAGGTACATTCATGAAGTTCTATCTCTCTTATTAGGCATTGTTAGCTTTAGGTTTGTGAAGAAAATATGTCACAATCATAGCCCTGAACATGCTCATATGATTAGATTTCATTTATATTTCGTGTGCTTAGAGAATTTTATGTCTGAACATGGTTAAAAATTTAGGTCAGGATTTGGGAGAGAAGAAATTCTCTCTCATTTCTGAGAGTTAGCTTGACTTCTTTATATGTCTAGAACCGTGGTTTCAAGCTCTACAGGTTTCATGTTGGAAGATTTGGCAAAAGATCAAGGAATGAGAAGTTAGAAAACGCGTGTTTTTGAACAAGGAAGTGTTCTGAGGTTGAAGATGACAGGCTTAGTTGGCTGGGCTTGTGTCATCTTTCTTTTTGCACCACACATTTATTTTTACACCCCCTGAGCCCATTTGTTTTATTTTTAATGATTTCTGACTTTTTCTTTTTTTGATTGGTCCATTTATTTTTTCTCAGCATATTAAAAACATAAAAATATTTTTTCCATCATTTTTTGTATTTATTGCATATTTATTTGTTTATTTCTCTTGTTTGAACATAAATATTACATATACTATTATTAGAATAAATAGAAAAATAGTGTAAATACATTTTTTATTTTTATTTACCTTCTGAAAATATTTCACATAAAAATACTTTTTTTATTTATTTTATTAAAATATTAAATATATATTATTTTGTATATAATGCATATTTAGAACTTAATATATATATATATATATATATATATATATATATATATATATATATATATATATATATATATATATATATATATATATATATATATATATATATATATATATATATATATATATATATATATATATATATATATGTTTATTAATATATTTAAGTTGGAATATAAAAATATTTGAATTTTTCATTTTTATTAATATTTGATACAAAAATACTTTTTCATAATATACTTCATTTTATTTTTATTTTTGTACATAATAAATAAATACTTGTATTAAATCAATTAATATCCATTTTCATTAAAATTAGGGTTTTTGCCCTAAAAGTTAAAAATACTCAAAAATAATACCTTTTTATTTTCTTATTTTATTTTACATAAACCATACTTTTCTCATACATAAAAAACTTTCTTTTTTTGCATTTTGCATATTTATTTAATTTCCATTTATTTATGCAATTTATTTATTTTGCAAATATTCAAAAATGATGTAATAATTTAGATTTAAATTCTTGTCAATATCCCCATTTGAACATTTGTACCCCCCTTCCCATATTTGGTTTTGTAATAGCTTAGTAAATTTATTTTCGCACTTTATTGCTTTCTAATGATAACATATTAGAATTAGGGTTTGTATGCGAAAAAACGACAAAAATAGTTATGACCTAATCTCAAGATAAACAAACATGAAAATGGACACACATATCACACTTGCACCCCTAGGGTACTCCACTTTGTTGCCTTCAAATAAATGGGCCATATTGTATGTTGAACTTCTTTGGGCAAAGCAAACCAATTGAATGATCATAGTCCCTCGATAAAATTTTCAAAACAAACAAAAATAAATGATCATAGTCCCTCGATAAAATTTTCAAAACAAACAAAAATAAATGATCAAGTCCCTTAAAGAAAATTGCCCAAAGACATTTAACGCCGTTGCAATTATGGTCTAAACGATGACCCGCGCCCGTCCCTTTCACATCCTAACATAAGGTTGTCCACCAAATTCAATGGTGGAACAAACTTGTTAAAAGGGTTAAGACATAGCAATAATCTTTTGAGAAATTTATAAGTAGATAACCTCTTAGTTATTTGAACCAATCTTGCAAACAAAACACTTGCCTAATTTCAAAACCACACTGTGATACGGTGGGAGAACTGACTAGTGTTTTGCGTTCGTATTAGCACTTGTGCGGTTGAGCAAGAGTCGCCACCGACTTTTTACTTTATCCTAAAGGAAAGGTTAAAAAAGCACAGCAAAAACCTTTTGAGATTTTTCTTGGGTTCGGGGGGTAGATTATGAAAAGGGAAGGTATTAGCACCCTTTTCATCCATGGTTATCCATGGGCTCTTAGTTACTTGGTTTTTTAGATCACTTGCCTTGATTTTCGATTGCTTAAAAATGGTGTGTGTGTGAGCATTTTGAAAATGTTTTTGAAGAAGATGCCTTGTCTTAGGCGACCAATGTATTTGACTCGTGTTTGAGTGTTTTACAAAAGTGTGGATCTTTTCGAAAAGATGTTTCAAATGTTTTTGAGAGTTTGTTTGAAAGTGTTGTGGATTGTGGTTTTTGAAAAGAAGGCAAGTGTTTTTGCAAGTCGATCTCAAGTAACTAAGAGTTTTGTCTACCCTATTGTACTCAAAGGTTTTTGTTATGTTTAACCCCTTTTAACAATTTTGTTCCACCATTGAATTTGGTGGACAATCTTGCGTTTAGGAAGTTTATTCGGGACGGGCGCAGGTCATTGTATGGACCACGAATGCAATGGTGCCAAGTGTATTTGGCAATTTGCTTTGAAGGGACTATGATCATTCCGTTTAGGCAACACTTTGAGAGACTTATGATCATTTGATTTTGTTTTGCCAAAGAAACTCGACGTGCAAGCATGGCCCATTTTGGAAGGCAACATGTGGGATTACCCTAGGGGGTGCAAGTGTGATTGTGTATTGATTTCACGTATTTGTCTTGTATTAGGTTATCTAGCGTTTGATTTTATGTACATGCAAACCCTAGGTCTAACCATGGTATAATTGAAAGCGGTAAATTGCGAAAATGTAAAATCTACGCTATTACAAAATAATGTCCGGGAGTGGGGGTATAAATGTACAAGGGGATGAGACTTATAGTACCCAATAATTTACAACCAAATCGAATGTCGCGATCAAATGAATATCAAATATACAAATATAAGATAAAGTGTGTGTAGGGCAATATATTGTGTAAGTGCAAATGTATATGTATTGTGTAAATGTAAATATGTACAAGTGCGAAATGTGAAATTGAGCCGTATTAGGGTTTTGACCTAGATATACGTTTTAATCTGTATTTTGATTTATATGTTGAATTATGTACAAAAGAAAAATGAAGGTGTTTTGATTAAATGTTTGGAAATTAACTGGAAAGTATTTTAGTCGAATGTTTATGAATTTCAATATTAGAAAAATGTATCGAATTGTTATGTACATAAATGTATATTAACTAAAAAAAAAAGAGTTTAATTTTAATTATGTATAATAAATGTATAATATGTACAAAAGGAAAAGTTTTAATTAGAAAGTATCTTCAATTTAATTATGTATAAAAAGTATTTGGTTATTTTATATGCAAATGTGTATTAAGAAAATATTTTCAAATTTAACTTATATGATATGTACAAATGTATTTCAAAAAAAATGTTTTTAAGTTAATTGTGTATAAAAGTATTTAGATTAAGTTAGTATGTTTAATTAAATTAAGAAATAAATTGTATATGTTTTAGAAACAATGAAATAATTGAGTTAGTATATAAAAAAGTAAACATTGTTTTTTATTATAAAAATGAAAAGAGTTAGTGTTTTATAAAATAAGGTTAGTGTTAGAAAATGAGGTGATTTCTTGTTGGGCTTCAGAGGAGATTAGCAGCGGGTCTGGCCCAAGGTTTGAAACAGAATTAGGGTTAGGCCATTTGTTTCAGTTTGGAGCGAAGGCAGCGGCGCCGTGCGTAAGCTCATCTTCTTCGTTCTTCCTCATCTCCCTGCGTGCTGAATGTGATGCCTAGTGATGCCGAGCCAACCCAACGCCACCTCCGGTTCCTCTCATCTCCGCGATTGGACTAAACCTAAACGAACAGGGTAACGATCTCACCTTCTCTATCTTAGAATTTTCACTCTTCTTCTTGCTTAGTCTGAGTTATAATCTTACTCGTTATTATCGTTTGTTTTTCTTTTCTTGAGATTGAGAAGGGGACGAAAAGCTACCTTAATTTGGGAAGATGGAGGAAAGGGAACCGGAACTGGAGGCGTTGAGGAGGAGGCCCGGTGGCGGTGATGGAGCTTTGAGCTTGCTTTGCTTCGGGTATTTTCGTTCCTTTGATATATTTAGGGTTTGATGATGACGCTAGACTGAGAACCTTAATTCCTCGCTTTTTTATCTTCTCTTCTGTATCACTGATGCTTATTGTTGTTGCCTTGGCCTATGATGAAGCTTGCTTCTGAGGCTCCCCGAGTTGCTGTATGCCTGTTACTTTGAATGGTTGAACGCTTTTTGAACGACTTTGAACAGTTATTGCCTATGCTTGTGATTTGTTTCTGCTTCTCCTTTTCTCGTGTTGCCCTGTGTGTTGCCTAATGATGCAAAGGTTCTGAAGGCATTAATGCTGGATGTTGCCTCTGGTTCTAAGGATAGCAAAGCCTCTTGATATTTTTTTGACAATGTTCTTGAATGGCCAGAACTGTTAGTTATTGACAGTATGTTGGGGTGTTTGACAGGCTCTTGAGGTTTGGATGTGTTTGAGACAGGTATGAAGCTTGCATATCAGGTTTTTTAGGCCTGAAATGTGTTAGGTTCAGATGATGGTTATGGTTTGCTTTTGTTTTGATAAGCTCAGTATGTTTATGTTATGGGTTTGGGGATATGAGAGGATGTTGGTTTGAGACAACTCAGTTTTTTGCAGGTTTATGTGTTTTAGTGTGTTTTGTGTTTTAGAATGATTTTGATATTTTTTTGGTTATCCTTTCTCTTCTATATCTTCTCTATTCTGAACTGAGTGTGTATTGGCTTTTGTTTTCTGAAACTAATGCAGAGTGGATGGAGTTTGTGGACAGTAGGCAGGTTGTAGGCTTGCTTGGCTGTTCAGGTTTGATAGATCTTTTGTTATCTCTCCCTTGACAGGCTTGTAGAGGTTGGTCTTTTATATGATAGGATGTTGTGCAGGTTTGGGCATGTGAGAGTTTTTTTGATTATCTCTCTTTGTCTTTCTTTTTCTACTGTCTATATCTGCTGCTGAACTGCTATTGAACTATATCTAAATCCCTGCTGCTGGACTGAACTGTCTTGGCTTGTATATCTTTTCTTTCTATCCTGCTATGCTGGACTGCTGCCTAACCAAGTTGGCTTTTGATTTGTGTATCTTTTTTTCTGTCTGCCTGCCTACTGTACTGTCTATCTCTGCTGCTGAACTGCCATTGAACTCAGTCTAACCTTGCCTGCTTTATCTCTCTTTACTCTCTCTTTACAGTACAGCTTAAGATTTTTATATGATTTTTATTTGTACTGTTCTGAAGGGGCCCTATGGGAAATGATGAATTAAGATGTTTGCTTGCATAATACATCTTGCATCTCCTTTATCCGGTTTGACAGTTTGGATAGATTTTCTGCTTTTTGATATCTTTTTCTCAAATCTTTCCATGACAGCTTTTGAGCTTGTGACAGCAAATGTACTTCCTTGATTTTCTTTGAGTGGACTTTGTTTTGGATTGAAAGTTTGGATTGAACTTTTTCAGTTTAGTTTGGATTTTGAATCTTGAACTTCTATGCAGCTTTGAAATTTATGACTTATGCATTTGCATTTGCATTCATGAAATAAAATAATCTTCCCTCTCTGTGAACCGGGAGAAATCCCGTGATTTGCAGAGAGGGCAACTGATCCCAGTCAGTGGCCCCTAATGATGAGCAACTTTTACTGTCTTTTCCAATTTAATGCTTTCTGACTTTTCTTATTTCTTTTTGCAGATGAAAAATGGAATACCGGAGCGGAATGAAGCACGAAGAATATTTAGAAAATAGGATAGTTTTTCATTCTATGTAATATTTAAATTAAATGTAAATTATTGTTTGTAACAACAATTTGTAAATAATTCAAATATCAATAAAAATCCAAATTATCCAATTGGTTCCATTTTCTTTATTGCTTATTTATTTATTTAAAATTCTTAGAATTAAAATAATTGAAAAATAAATTCAATCATTTAATTTCAGAATAATAAATAACTAAAATAAAACAACATTGATCCAATAAACCTGTCTTATTCAACATCCAAAGCAAAGCAGCAATTAACTCAAATAGACTGATCAAACACATGAACACTGTGAATCCAATACTGCATCTTGTATCTGACTGGCCCAATCAAAACGTACTGAATTCAAAACCACTGTCACTTTTGCTGATTAAACCAAGATAACGCGAATTTTAATCCGCATCTTGAAATAAACCGCAAAGTGCTATGGAATTCAAATTCTTCTGAGAATATGCCCATAAAACCCTAATTCCCGATTAAATGCCAAATCACGCTCGCTTGATCAAAATTGAACCAAAAATCAATCAAACCCTAAGCCCACTGTATGAAACAATTCAGAGCTCTGAAGAACAGTGAAAACCCTAATTCTGCTTGACTGTCAAGAAAAGTCCGTTTGTCCGATTCTTGAGCCAGTTTGAAAAGTCAGGAAATGTTTGAAGCTGAGATTTCTTGTGGAAAAGCGCGAGGGCAAATTTTGGGGTACAACAGTTGCCCCTGTTCAATCTTCTTGGACCTGAAGAGTTAGATTGGCAAGTTTGCCTTTCGCGACTTGAAGGTAAAAGGAGATTGAACACTAATGTGCCCAGAAAATTTGCGCTCGTCGATGTGACGGTGGAGGTGAATGGGCTTAAAGATGCCATTTGGTGATGGGCTTAAAGATGCCACCTGGTGCGAAAGAATTTTGTCGGGGGATGGGCTTAGAGATGCCATCTGAGAATGGGCTTACAGATGCCATTCGGCGACTACTGGTAGGAGAATGGGCTTATAGATGCCATATGGTGATGTTGAACTGTACGTCAATGGTGAGTGGACGAGTATCAGAAGGGCATCCCTGTTTTGGAATGTCTCTGAATTGGGGTCTGAACAAGCAACAGATTGATGTCCGTGTCTGGAGAATCTGTAAACTATTTTCAAGAGTTGGGACTGAACAAGCAATGGAGTAGCATCCGTTGTTGGGAAGCGTCCGTAACCTATTTTCAAAAATTGAGAAGAGTCTGAATCAGTTGGTAGATTGACATCCGTTGTAGGGAAGAATCCGTAAACTGTCTTCAAAAGTTGAGAAGAGTCTGAATCAGTCGGTAGATTGACATCCGTTGTAGGGAAGAATCCGTAAACTGTCTTCAAAAGTTGAGAAGAGTCTGAATCAGTCGGTAGATTGACATCCGTTGTAGGGAAGAATCCGTAAACTGTTTCAGAAGCTAAGAAGTTGAAGAGGAACCGGTGTAAGGTTTCTGCTGATGCGTCTGAATGAACCTGGAATAAGTATCAAAACGTTGCCGTGTCCGGGTCACATCTGAACTATTTTGGATAAATCTCAGGAGATGATTTGTGTCTGTCGACTGATCTTACCTGAAAAGGCAAAGGGTTAGTTGTATGCAATGTTATGATGCATGATGCAATGCATGTGACATTTAATGTTTATGATATGAATGTAATGAGTGCACATGTAAGCTGATGAGATAATCTTGCCAAGGATACATGATTCCGAGATGGCTGAAGATAAAAGCGTCTTGACTGCTGCCGGGGAAAATAAATCCTTGGTTGTCGCTGGGGAAGAGGATTCCTGATGACCTCTATTGGGGGGTTCCGACTAGTAAACTCATGCTGGGGAGGTCAGATTTGAGAATCGTCAGCTTGATGGGAAGTAACTCTGGAGACTTCACTGGGGAACTCAAGATTTGTCCTTCCAAAACTCTGTGGGGAGAAGGTTTAAAAGTCTGACTCCGCTGGGGATTGTCCACTTGAAGCTCTTGATCTGCTGGGGAATTTTGATGAACTCCGCTGGGGGATAGGGAGAATCCTGGCGAGTGCGATCTTCCGTGGTTGTTAGCTTAAGAAGAATTTGAACAAGTGATAGGTTGACATCCGTTTACTTGGAGAACCCGTGAACTGTTTTCAGAAATCTTGAAGTTGAATTAGCAATAGAGCAGCATCCGTTGTTGGGAAGCGTCCGTAAACTGAATTCAAAGGTTGCATCTGAACAAGTTGATAGATTAACATCCGTTGTTGGGATGAGTCCATGAACTGTTTTCAGAAGTCTTGATAAGAATCTGAACAAGTCGGTAGATTGGCGTCCGTTGTTGGGAAGAATCCGTAAACTATTTTCAGAAATCTTGAAGTTGAATCAGCAATAGAGCCGCATCCGTTGTTGGGAAGCGTCCGTAAACTAAATTCAAAGGTTGCATCTGAACAAGTTGATAGATTAACATCCGTTGTTGGGATGAGTCCATGAACTGTTTTCAGAAGTCTTGATAAGAATCTGAACAAGTCGGTAGATTGGCGTCCGTTGTTGGGAAGAATCCGTAAACTGTTTTCAGAAATCTTGAAGTTGAATCAGCAATAGAGCCGCATCCGTTGTTGGGAAGCGTCCGTAAACTAAATTCAAAGGTTAAGTTGATAGATTAACATCCGTTGTTGGGATGAGTCCATGAACTGTTTTCAGAAGTCTTGATAAGAATCTGAACAAGTCGGTAGATTGGCGTCCGTTATAGGGAAGAATCCGTAAACTTGTTTCAGAAGTCTTGATAAGAATCTGAACAAGTCGGTAGATTGGCGTCCGTTATAGGGAAGAATCCGTAAACTTGTTTCAGAAGTCTTGATAAGAATCTGAACAAGTCGGTAGATTGGCGTCCGTTATAGGGAAGAATCCGTAAACTTGTTTCAGAAGTCTTGATAAGAATTTGAACAAGTCGGTAGATTGGCGTCCGTTGTAGGGAAGAATCTGTAAACTGTTTCAGAAGTCTTGAATGGGAACCGGTGTAGGGTTTCCTGATGATGAGCTTGTGTAAAACTGCATCGGGTTTGAACACTTTTGACATTCGAATGCCCCAAGTGGTGATGTAGATAAATCCTGGTTTATTACAGGTGTTGGTCTACAATCGGTCGTTCACAGATGTTTCCTGGGTTGCTGCAGGTGTTGATCTGGAATTCTTCAGACATGCCCTGGCTGGATACAGGAGTCGAATCTGGAAAGGTGATAGTTGATAGATATGCCCTGGCAGGATACAGGAATCGAATCTTCAAACTCTTAACACATGCCCTGGCTAGATACAGGAGTCGAGTCTGGAAATAGTCGTCAACAGATACGCCCTGGCTGGATACAGGAATCGAATCTTCGAACTCTTCAGACGTGCCCTGGCTAGATACAGGAGTCGAGTCTGGAAATGTTGTAGTTGATTTGTTGAACACTTTTGACATTCGAATGCCCCAAGTGGTTGTGAAGGAGTCTTGAATCAGATTACTCTGCATATTGAGAGATTTCTTGAAATCTTGACTGGACTGCCCCAGGTTAACTGTACTTTGACTAATCTGTTGGACCTTGACTGGACTGCCCCAGGTTAATTGAACTTTGAAAGATCTGTTGGACCTTGACTGGACTGCCCCAGGTTAATTGAACTTTGAAAGATCTGTTGGACCTTGACTGGACTGCCCCAGGTTAATTGTATTGTGCTATGTCATGCCCCTTGTTGATAGGAGATTTGACGGAAGTGTTATCCTCTGGAAGTGGTTTTGACTTACTGAGAGAGCTTTCGTTCCTCCGAACATTCGCTGTATGAACTTCTTTGCTGTCAAACAAAAGGGTCAAATGCAGACAGTGATATTCAAGCGATGCAAAGTTTATGTTTGTCTCGAAGTTTTGAAAAATGCGTTTTTAGCAGAAAACTTTTCATAAGACAAGTTAACACAAGATTTAGAGCAAAGCCCTACAGGAGTCAGGATACCTTTTGTAACAGTATGCTTTCGAACTAACCCATGCTTCAATTAGGACTTTTGAAGGATTGTAACGTGGCCTGGTTCACGGTTTAAGAAACAAAGGATAAAGGCTCAAAGTATATTTGTACCCACCCGCTCTTCGTGATGTTCTCCAACCTAAGCTCAGTCAATTGTGCGTCGCACTCTGTTTTGATTTTGGAACGACTTTTGGGCGATGGTTCACCGGTTTGAATTTTTTTGGGGGACAGTCATCATCTCCTTTTTTCTTTTTCAACACTTTTCATGTTGTTGAGGGTTTTGTAACGACCCCACTATTTTGATTTTGATTTGTTATCCCTAACTTTTGCCTGACTGTTACCGTTTTCGGGATTACTGTCAGCGGGATGCCCCAGCTTTCTTAAGCCTCCTTTATAGGTTTTGGCTCAGCGGGCTTTTCTCTTTTGAGAGATTGACTGTCTATGTGATAGGGAACCACCCTTGTCTTTTGATTCCAAAGGAATGCTTTCTTTCTTCGACGTCGTTCGTTGTATTACGAACTGAGAGTTTGCGACTTCAATGCGCGTTCTCTTTTGAATTAACTGAGAGACTACCCTGCCCCAGGTTTATATCAAAGGTTTTGATTGTTTAGAACGGGAAACTCCTACTTCTTTGGCTCGAAGGGGTTGACTAGGGATTAACTTCCTTATAACTCCAGTGTTTGGGAATTGAAAGAAATGCCTGTACATCATCAGCAAGGTTTGTTCAAAAGCATACTGTATAAGATCACGGTATTGTTTCGTCATCCTCCCTCTAAAGGCTTGCAGCTTTTTATCAAGAGTCAAATATCATAAAGAAAAGCATAAGAGTAGTGAAACGAATGGATGAATTCAAGACAAACATATGCAATGCATTAATGAAAACAGAGTTTAACATCAACAAATAATTGTTTTGCCAGTAAAAGAAATTACAACTTTGAAAAATTCAAAAAGAAGCAAAAGTCTTTCAGCTTCGAGCCTCGTCACTTCAAGCGGAGAACCCTTTAACGGAAGATCTTCATCTCGCCGTCTGGCATGAACCTCAGTACTCCAATGTCAATCAGATCTTGAATCTTGTTCTTCAAGGCCCAACAGCTATCGGTGTCATGTCCTGGGCTATAGGAGTGGTAAACACAAAATGCATCGGGATGATAGCCAGGAGCGGAGGTATTTGGGTTCCGGATAGGATCCCTCAAAGCAGTCAGATTAACCTCCAACAAGCGCTCCAGAATTAGAGATGACGGTATGTCAGTCTCCGTGAACTGCCTTCCCGACGTTTCTTGTCTACGCCGATTGCCCCGCTGACGCTGGCGAGGTTGTTGATGGGTTTGTGACCCCGAAGCTAGCAGAGGAGCTTTCCCCTTGTCTTCTTGAGTGGATGGAGGCTGAGCGGTGACTTGCTCTTCGACCTCAGATGTTTGCCCCAGTTGGTTGTTTGGAAGCAGTTGGCAGACCAGAACTCTGAGTTCCTCTTGTCTTTGAGATAGATCTTGGATGAGAGCCATCTGGCCCACCAAATATCCCATCATTTGAGTCCTCAGTGTTGTCAGATCAAACTGCAGCTCTGCAATCTGATCACTCCTGGCATGGTTGGAATTCCCCAAGTCCTTGGTGAGGAGAGCTTTCATCTCTTCTTGCCCCAGAGACAAGTTCAGGAACATCTCTTGCAGCTGAGCAGTCTGATCTTGGATGTCCTTGACAGACCGTTCTAGAGCCATCTCTTGCTGAAATAAACAGCAGGAGAGTAAGGAAACCTGAAAAAGGAAAGGTCGTCAAAATGCAATGCATGATATGTGGATGCATGCTTTCAAGGATCTCTTGGGGTAAACACAAGAAAATGTTAGAGGTTGAACTCTGCTCTTGGATTGGAGATCTCTGCACCGGTGGACGTCCTTCCACGAGAATCAAGCTTACCATGTCGAGTGGGTCATAGCCACTGATTCAAGTTGTTGCACTTGGACTTCGTTTGGAGAACTTTGTATCGGTGGATGTATTTTCCACGAGAATCAAGCTCACCATGTCGAGTGGGTCATAGCCACTGATTCAAGTTGTTGCACTTGAACTTTGACTGGATTGGTTAGAGGAGAGACCTCTTGCCCCTTGATAGATGTCTGGTTCAACGTAACCCTGCATCAACAGAACTCTCGAGATCCTTGCAATGGTTATTGAAAATGCTAAAATGCTATGGTATGATGTCATGATGTTATGTACATGTATGCACAAGCAAGTAAGTGTATATACAGGCAAACAATATTCACACAAAGCACACAAGGCCTTAGGTTTAGGCTTGCATGAGGTTCAGGTACTACCCTCTTTCAGTTTGTTGGTTAAAACCTGTCCTATCAAAAGTAACCGGGTTCTAGAGGATCTCATATCATTGGCTACCCTCAATCGGTCATAACTCCAGCATCGCAACCTTTTCTCGCGGCCGGAACCATCTCGAGAGTTTAGCCTCAATGAGTGTAGCATACTGCTACTGTTCTAATGGCCAAGTTGGTCAATTTAGGGTTCTAAGGTCGGTTGGTGCTTAATGACTCCTTGGAAGACCCATATTCTCCCCGTCTGAACACGAGGGATATCGGTACAGACCAAGACGCCACACCAACGTAGCCACTGCTTCACCCATGTCGGTATACGCCGGACAGGTCCCTCACAGATTATGCTACCTAAAAGGGTTTCCCCAGATCCGGGTTAGGATCTATAGAACTCCGATACAAAGCCCATAAATGTAAAGCAAACAAAGCAATCAATTGAAAGTAAAGGTGATCTAAACCCTAAGGTAACCCCACTTTAAAATTCTCCCCAGCAGAGTCGCCAGTTCTGTGATACGGTGGGAGAACTGACTAGTGTTTTGCGTTCGTATTAGCACTTGTGCGGTTGAGCAAGAGTCGCCACCGACTTTTTACTTTATCCTAAAGGAAAGGTTAAAAAAGCACAGCAAAAACCTTTTGAGATTTTTCTTGGGTTCGGGGGGTAGATTATGAAAAGGGAAGGTATTAGCACCCTTTTCATCCATGGTTATCCATGGGCTCTTAGTTACTTGGTTTTTTAGATCACTTGCCTTGATTTTCGATTGCTTAAAAATGGTGTGTGTGTGAGCATTTTGAAAATGTTTTTGAAGAAGATGCCTTGTCTTAGGCGACCAATGTATTTGACTCGTGTTTGAGTGTTTTACAAAAGTGTGGATCTTTTCGAAAAGATGTTTCAAATGTTTTTGAGAGTTTGTTTGAAAGTGTTGTGGATTGTGGTTTTTGAAAAGAAGGCAAGTGTTTTTGCAAGTCGATCTCAAGTAACTAAGAGTTTTGTCTACCCTATTGTACTCAAAGGTTTTTGTTATGTTTAACCCCTTTTAACAATTTTGTTCCACCATTGAATTTGGTGGACAATCTTGCGTTTAGGAAGTTTATTCGGGACGGGCGCAGGTCATTGTATGGACCACGAATGCAATGGTGCCAAGTGTATTTGGCAATTTGCTTTGAAGGGACTATGATCATTCCGTTTAGGCAACACTTTGAGAGACTTATGATCATTTGATTTTGTTTTGCCAAAGAAACTCGACGTGCAAGCATGGCCCATTTTGGAAGGCAACATGTGGGATTACCCTAGGGGGTGCAAGTGTGATTGTGTATTGATTTCACGTATTTGTCTTGTATTAGGTTATCTAGCGTTTGATTTTATGTACATGCAAACCCTAGGTCTAACCATGGTATAATTGAAAGCGGTAAATTGCGAAAATGTAAAATCTACGCTATTACAAAATAATGTCCGGGAGTGGGGGTATAAATGTACAAGGGGATGAGACTTATAGTACCCAATAATTTACAACCAAATCGAATGTCGCGATCAAATGAATATCAAATATACAAATATAAGATAAAGTGTGTGTAGGGCAATATATTGTGTAAGTGCAAATGTATATGTATTGTGTAAATGTAAATATGTACAAGTGCGAAATGTGAAATTGAGCCGTATTAGGGTTTTGACCTAGATATACGTTTTAATCTGTATTTTGATTTATATGTTGAATTATGTACAAAAGAAAAATGAAGGTGTTTTGATTAAATGTTTGGAAATTAACTGGAAAGTATTTTAGTCGAATGTTTATGAATTTCAATATTAGAAAAATGTATCGAATTGTTATGTACATAAATGTATATTAACTAAAAAAAAAAGAGTTTAATTTTAATTATGTATAATAAATGTATAATATGTACAAAAGGAAAAGTTTTAATTAGAAAGTATCTTCAATTTAATTATGTATAAAAAGTATTTGGTTATTTTATATGCAAATGTGTATTAAGAAAATATTTTCAAATTTAACTTATATGATATGTACAAATGTATTTCAAAAAAAATGTTTTTAAGTTAATTGTGTATAAAAGTATTTAGATTAAGTTAGTATGTTTAATTAAATTAAGAAATAAATTGTATATGTTTTAGAAACAATGAAATAATTGAGTTAGTATATAAAAAAGTAAACATTGTTTTTTATTATAAAAATGAAAAGAGTTAGTGTTTTATAAAATAAGGTTAGTGTTAGAAAATGAGGTGATTTCTTGTTGGGCTTCAGAGGAGATTAGCAGCGGGTCTGGCCCAAGGTTTGAAACAGAATTAGGGTTAGGCCATTTGTTTCAGTTTGGAGCGAAGGCAGCGGCGCCGTGCGTAAGCTCATCTTCTTCGTTCTTCCTCATCTCCCTGCGTGCTGAATGTGATGCCTAGTGATGCCGAGCCAACCCAACGCCACCTCCGGTTCCTCTCATCTCCGCGATTGGACTAAACCTAAACGAACAGGGTAACGATCTCACCTTCTCTATCTTAGAATTTTCACTCTTCTTCTTGCTTAGTCTGAGTTATAATCTTACTCGTTATTATCGTTTATTTTTCTTTTCTTGAGATTGAGAAGGGGACGAAAAGCTACCTTAATTTGGGAAGATGGAGGAAAGGGAACCGGAACTGGAGGCGTTGAGGAGGAGGCCCGGTGGCGGTGATGGAGCTTTGAGCTTGCTTTGCTTCGGGTATTTTCGTTCCTTTGATATATTTAGGGTTTGATGATGACGCTAGACTGAGAACCTTAATTCCTCGCTTTTTTATCTTCTCTTCTGTATCACTGATGCTTATTGTTGTTGCCTTGGCCTATGATGAAGCTTGCTTCTGAGGCTCCCCGAGTTGCTGTATGCCTGTTACTTTGAATGGTTGAACGCTTTTTGAACGACTTTGAACAGTTATTGCCTATGCTTGTGATTTGTTTCTGCTTCTCCTTTTCTCGTGTTGCCCTGTGTGTTGCCTAATGATGCAAAGGTTCTGAAGGCATTAATGCTGGATGTTGCCTCTGGTTCTAAGGATAGCAAAGCCTCTTGATATTTTTTTGACAATGTTCTTGAATGGCCAGAACTGTTAGTTATTGACAGTATGTTAGGGTGTTTGACAGGCTCTTGAGGTTTGGATGTGTTTGAGACAGGTATGAAGCTTGCATATCAGGTTTTTTAGGCCTGAAATGTGTTAGGTTCAGATGATGGTTATGGTTTGCTTTTGTTTTGATAAGCTCAGTATGTTTATGTTATGGGTTTGGGGATATGAGAGGATGTTGGTTTGAGACAACTCAGTTTTTTGCAGGTTTATGTGTTTTAGTGTGTTTTGTGTTTTAGAATGATTTTGATATTTTTTTGGTTATCCTTTCTCTTCTATATCTTCTCTATTCTGAACTGAGTGTGTATTGGCTTTTGTTTTCTGAAACTAATGCAGAGTGGATGGAGTTTGTGGACAGTAGGCAGGTTGTAGGCTTGCTTGGCTGTTCAGGTTTGATAGATCTTTTGTTATCTCTCCCTTGACAGGCTTGTAGAGGTTGGTCTTTTATATGATAGGATGTTGTGCAGGTTTGGGCATGTGAGAGTTTTTTTGATTATCTCTCTTTGTCTTTCTTTTTCTACTGTCTATATCTGCTGCTGAACTGCTATTGAACTATATCTAAATCCCTGCTGCTGGACTGAACTGTCTTGGCTTGTATATCTTTTCTTTCTATCCTGCTATGCTGGACTGCTGCCTAACCAAGTTGGCTTTTGATTTGTGTATCTTTTTTTCTGTCTGCCTGCCTACTGTACTGTCTATCTCTGCTGCTGAACTGCCATTGAACTCAGTCTAACCTTGCCTGCTTTATCTCTCTTTACTCTCTCTTTACAGTACAGCTTAAGATTTTTATATGATTTTTATTTGTACTGTTCTGAAGGGGCCCTATGGGAAATGATGAATTAAGATGTTTGCTTGCATAATACATCTTGCATCTCCTTTATCCAGTTTGACAGTTTGGATAGATTTTCTGCTTTTTGATATCTTTTTCTCAAATCTTTCCATGACAGCTTTTGAGCTTGTGACAGCAAATGTACTTCCTTGATTTTCTTTGAGTGGACTTTGTTTTGGATTGAAAGTTTGGATTGAACTTTTTCAGTTTAGTTTGGATTTTGAATCTTGAACTTCTATGCAGCTTTGAAATTTATGACTTATGCATTTGCATTTGCATTCATGAAATAAAATAATCTTCCCTCTCTGTGAACCGGGAGAAATCCCGTGATTTGCAGAGAGGGCAACTGATCCCAGTCAGTGGCCCCTAATGATGAGCAACTTTTACTGTCTTTTCCAATTTAATGCTTTCTGACTTTTCTTATTTCTTTTTGCAGATGAAAAATGGAATACCGGAGCGGAATGAAGCACGAAGAATATTTAGAAAATAGGATAGTTTTTCATTCTATGTAATATTTAAATTAAATGTAAATTATTGTTTGTAACAACAATTTGTAAATAATTCAAATATCAATAAAAATCCAAATTATCCAATTGGTTCCATTTTCTTTATTGCTTATTTATTTATTTAAAATTCTTAGAATTAAAATAATTGAAAAATAAATTCAATCATTTAATTTCAGAATAATAAATAACTAAAATAAAACAACATTGATCCAATAAACCTGTCTTATTCAACATCCAAAGCAAAGCAGCAATTAACTCAAATAGACTGATCAAACACATGAACACTGTGAATCCAATACTGCATCTTGTATCTGACTGGCCCAATCAAAACGTACTGAATTCAAAACCACTGTCACTTTTGCTGATTAAACCAAGATAACGCGAATTTTAATCCGCATCTTGAAATAAACCGCAAAGTGCTGTGGAATTCAAATTCTTCTGAGAATATGCCCATAAAACCCTAATTCCCGATTAAATGCCAAATCACGCTCGCTTGATCAAAATTGAACCAAAAATCAATCAAACCCTAAGCCCACTGTATGAAACAATTCAGAGCTCTGAAGAACAGTGAAAACCCTAATTCTGCTTGACTGTCAAGAAAAGTCCGTTTGTCCGATTCTTGAGCCAGTTTGAAAAGTCAGGAAATGTTTGAAGCTGAGATTTCTTGTGGAAAAGCGCGAGGGCAAATTTTGGGGTACAACACACACCTCACAACACTTTCAAAACAAACTTTCCAAAACAAATGAAAACCTTTTTCAAAAGACATACACCTTTGTATACATCCCCACATGGATCATTACAAAGGTTGCCACCACATTGGCCTCTTTTTCAAAATATTTTCAAACCCACTCACACTCAAGCACCATTTCAAACAATTGAAAACAAAAGGCAAGTGATCTAAGCAAGTAACTAAGAGCCCATGGATAACCATGGATAGAAAGGGTGCTAATACCTTCCCTTTCTATAATCTACTCCCCGAACCCAAGAAAAAATCTCAAAAGGTTTTTGCTGTGCTTTTTAACCTTTCCTTAGGATAAAATAAAAAGTCGGTGGCGACTCTTGCTCAACCGAAACATTTGCGAATACAAACGCAAAACCTCAAGTCAATTCTCCCACCGTATCACAGAACTGGCGACTCTGCTGGGGATAATTGTTAAAGTGGAGTAACCTTAGGGTTTAGATCACCTTTGTTTTCAATTGATTGCTCTGTTTGCTTTACATTTGTGGGCTTTTGCATTGGAGTTTCATAGATCCTAACCCGGATCTGGGAAATACCCTTTTTAGGTAGCATAATCTGTGAGGGACCTGTCCGGCGTAGACCGACATGGGTGAAACAGTGGCTACGTTGGTGTGGCATCTTAGTCTGTACCTATATCCCTTGTGTTGCAACGGGGAGAATATAGGTCTTCTAAGGGGTCATTAAACACCAACCAACCTTAGAACCCTAAATTGACCAACTTGGCTATTAGGACAGTAGCAGTATGCTACACTCATTGAGGCTAAACTCTCGAGATGGTTCTGGCCGCGAGAAAAGATTGTGATGCTGGAGTTATGACCGATTGAGGGTAGCCAATGATTTGAGATCCTCTAGAACCCGGTTACTTTTGATAGGACAGGTTTTAACCAACAAAACCAAAAGAGGGTAATACCTGAAACTCATGCTGGCCTGAAACCTAAGGGTGTCTTGTGTGACTTGTATGTCTTATTTGCCTATGTGAATACTTGTGGTGTGCTTCATCATAGCATCATGCCATCATACCATTGCATGCATCCTGTATAGAGGACTAACCCATTTCAAAGACAAAAAAGGTTTCATCTTTGCTCTATTTTGTAGGACATCATGATGCCCGTGCGTAGGAATACTGTCCGACTCAACTTTGTTCAACCACCAGTTTTACTCAAGGATTTGGTTGGTAGGATTCCAAACACTTCTTCCTTCATCAACAGACATGGTTCTCTCCTTGGCTTGGTCACTGCAAAATGGGACCAACAACTGATAAGTGTTCTGACCCAGTTTTATGACCCTCTGTATCACTGTTTCACCTTTCAAGACTTCCAGTTGGTTCCTACCCTGGAAGAATTTTCTTACCTGCTTGGGATCCCTGTCTTGGAACAAACTCCATTCACTGGTTTGGAAAAGACTCCTAGGCCTGAAGAGATTGCTGCAATTCTCCCCTTGACCAAGGAAGAGGTATTGTCCAACTGGGAAACTAGAAATGGGATCAAGGGCTTTTTGGTCAAATTTCTGGTTGGCAAGGCTAATGATTTCTGGAATGACTTGGACTTCAAGGCATACGAGGATATTCTGGCTCTTTTGATCTATGGTCTGGTTTTGTTTCCCAACCCTGACACTTTTATCAGTATCCATGTCATAAGGATCTTCATGTCTCGGAATCCGGTACCCACTCTTTTGGGTGATATTCTACAACAACTCTATGCTCGTACTGCTCGAAAACGGGGAACTCCGTGGTGTTGTGCTCCTTTGCTAGTAAGGTGGTTTATTTCGCACCTTCCTAAGTTCGTGCTGAAGAATGAAGAAGGAAAAGGTTGGGCTAGGAGGTTAATGGCTCTTACTGATAATGACATCACCTGGACTCTCAGAGGTTTGGATGAGGTAGCTGTTATTGACCGTTGCGGAGAATACCCTAATGTTCCGTTGATTGGTATCCAAGGAGGAATCTCTTACAATCCGTGTTTAGCTCTCCGTCAGTTTGGAAGAGCCAGAGGAGATGGGCCTCATGAAATGCTGGTTCCTCATTTCCATTTTGAGTTTCAGGCAGACAGTGACAAACTACGCCAGGGATTCATTAGAGCCTGGGACAGAATCCACAAAGCCAACCCACATGAGTTGGGACCAAAGACTTCTCTGCCATTGAAGCCCTATTGCAAATGGGTCCGCATCCGTGCTCAAAGGTTAGGTATGCCCTACGAAGCTGTTAGACCTCTCATTCTTGAATCTCCTGATGAAGATGGGGTTCCTCCAATTGTCCTCCCTCCTCAGATACCTACTGATTTTGACACCATGAAGAGATCTTGGGCGCAGCTAAAGGAAGAACGGGATTTCTATCGGGAGAAGTTCAACGAGCAGGAACGGAAGATCCAGAGGCTGACTAAGCAATTGGAGGAAGAACGGGTCCTGAACAACTACATCAGCACTGAAAGGAGGAGGCCATGGGAGCATTGATGAGCTTTGGATGTTTCCTTTTATAGTTTATTTCCTTTCAGTATTTTTCATTCCTGTAATGCCTAAGGGCAAATTGTTGAACAATTGAAAATTTTAATCTAATGAAGTGTGTTTCCCTTTTTGTATACAAAGATTGAATCTTGTTTGTCTTTGAAAACATAAAACATACGCATTCCATTGCACCATATGCATAGCAGGTACCCTATTTCACAGGTTGCTTAATCTCCTTCGCTGTTTATTTTGAACAGTCATCATGAATCCAGACTCATCCAGTGAGCAAGCAATCAAGGCCCTTCAGGCCCAAAATGCACAGTTTCAAGAGATGGTCCTAAGCCTAGCCCAAGGTCAGCAAGAGTTGAAGACTCTACTCCTGAAGAAGAAGAAGAAAAAGAGGACTGTGCTGTTCAACACCGGACGCAGATTTGGGAACACACTCCATAATGAAGCTGATCCAACTACTTCTTCTGCTGAGAAAAACAGTCCCCAAGGGGGAGGAGCTCCTAGTCCCGCAGTCTCCGACAACGAGACGGACTATAACGACGAACAATACCCACCTGCTGCTGACAGATACAAGCAATTGGAGGACCGCTTGAGCGCCATGGAAATTCAGAATGTGCCGGGGTTGGATTTCGGAGATTTGGGGTTATCTTCTGGGGTAGTAATTCCACACAAGTTTAAGGCGCCTGCCTTCGCCAAGTATGATGGGGTCTCTTGCCCAAAGCTACATCTGAGGTCGTACGTAAGGAAAATCCAACCTTACACGGCGGATAAGAACCTCTGGATTCACTTCTTCCAAGATAGCCTCTCGGGGTCACAGCTTGAATGGTTCTACCAATTGGATGGAGCTAGCATCCGACACTGGGAAGATTTGGCAACCGCATTCTACAGACAGTACCAATACAATTCTGATATCGCTCCTACGCGTACCCAACTTCAGGGTATGTCTCTAGGAACGGGTGAAGGGTTCAAAGAGTACGCTCAAAAATGGAGAGATTTGGCTGGCAGGGTGCAGCCTCCATTGACTGATCGTGAGCTGGTTGATATGTTTCTAGGGACGTTGTCTGGCCCGTTTTTCAATCATTTGGTTGGTAACTCCTCCGCTGGGTTTACAGATTTGATATATCAGGTCAGGCAAGATACAAAAGGCTGCCTCCACAAGTGCTGAGAAGAGGCCGTTTAAGAAGGAAGCAAGTGCCGTCTATGGTACTAGAAGACAAGTCAAGCCCGAAAGTCGCCAAGCCGTCAATGCTTTGGTCATCTCAAAACCTGTTGCTGCTCCTCAGCAGTACAATCAACAAAGAAGCGAAAGGCCCAAGAGGCAGTATACCCGACTGAGTATGACCTTATCTCAAATTTTACCCCAACTGTTATCCACCAACCTGGTGACCCTCAAAGAAGCTCCTAAGGTCGTCAACACTGCGTCTCCTAAGTATAACCCAAATGCCCGGTGTGCTTATCATTCTGATAGTCCCGGGCACACTACTGATGATTGCTGGGCCTTGAGAAACAAAGTGCAAGATCTGATCGACGCAAAGGAAATTCAGTTTGAAGCGCCGGAGAGACCAAATGTTGTAACTGCTCCTATGCCCTAGCATAGGGTAAATGCCATTGAGGAGGAATTATATGTTGTTTCGGTAAATGAAGTTGTTACCCCTCTGAAGACCGTCAAGAAGAACCTACTGCGGGCCGGTTTATTTCCGGGTTGCAGTGAAGGTTGCCTGTTCTGTGCTGTTTCCCTATCTGGTTGTCCCTTGCTGAGGTTAGGCGTCCAAAGCCTAATGGATAGCAAGGAGATTCTATTCAAGAAGTCTGCTGTTCAGTTGGTTCCGGTAAAAGAAGTTTTTGTGGTTACCATCTTCAATAATCCAATCAAGGCTCTCCCGAAGAAGCCTGTTCAAATCATGACTGTTGCACCTGTGATTATTACTGTTCCGGGGCCTCTCCCCTACGTATCTGATAAAGCTGTACCCTGGCATTATGGGGCGGACGTGTATGTAAATGGAATCAAACAAGAGTTCGACACTGGCACCAGTATCTGCGATATTACTGGTCCAGCCAAGGTCACCCGCAGTGGCAGGCTCTTCTCGCCTGACATTGCACCGCCCGCTATTCGAAAACCCCTCCTTATAACACCTACAAGTGTACCGGTTACTGTTGCTGATAAAGTTGTTTCCCCTGCTGCCGAGTCATCTAATGCTCGGGGCAAAGGGATTGAAGAAGAGCCTGCCCGGATGAAGGCACCGATACCTATAAATGCTGAGGCCTCCCAACAAGAAGTGGAGGAGATCCTGAAAATAATAAAGAAAAGTGATTTCAATGTTGTCGAGCAGCTGGGGCATACGCCTTCCAAGATCTCCATGCTATCCTTATTGCTATGCTCCGAGGCCCATGCTAAGGCCTTGATCTCATTTCTCAAGACGGCCCATGTGCCGCAGGAAACGTCTGCAGTCCAGTTCACTGATTGCGTAGCAAATCTGACAGCAGACAATGGCTTGGGTTTTTCAGATGCTGACCTGACTGCGAAGGGAAGAGACCACAATGACGCCCTGCATGTCTCTATCGAATGCAGGGGCACTACTCTGGCACATGTATTGGTGGATACTGGTTCCTCCTTGAATGTTCTACCGAAAAAGGCTTTAGACCGTTTGGATTATGAAGGCCTAGAACTGAAGCCCAGCAATATCATCGTCAGGGCCTTTGACGGTTCAAAAAGGATGGTTCATGGAGAGGTTGACATCCCTATCCGTGTGGGCTCTCAGGTGTTTGACTCTACTTTTTATGTGATGGATATACGCCCATCATACTCTTGTCTACTGGGTCAACCTTGGATCCATAAAGCTGGGGCAGTGACCTCTACCTTACACCAGAAGCTGAAGTACCCTGTCAGAGGGAAGATCGTCACTGTGCAAGGAGAAGAGGAGTATATGGTGAGCCATTTGAATTCCTTCAGATACATTGAGATGGACGGGGAGTTTATTGAAACCCCCTTTCAGCATTTCGAGGAGGTGCATCCAATTTCAGCAGCAGCAGAAACAGCGGTCGAAGAGAATGTTTCCTTGAAGATGGCTTCCCTAAGGGATGCCCGGGCTGTGGTTCAGAAAGGCAATTGTGCAAACTGGGGTCAGCTTCCCGACTTCACTCAGAAGAACGACAAGTTTGGGCTGGGCTTTACTGCAGAGGCTCAGAGGGCTGTGCGCAAGGAGAAGGTCAGAAAGGCTCCGGTGTTTATCTCCAGCTCAAGGGTGAATGCTATCGAGGAGGATGTAGAGGAAGCAGAGTTTGACAGTTGGATCTACCCGACTACCAGCAACGGACCAAGCAACTGGACGGCAAAGGATTTTACCCCTATCACATTTGTCACGCAGTAATTAATTTCTTTTGATTTCCAAATTTGTAACAAACAATATGTTAAAACTTTGTTGGCTCGGTGTCCTACCCGGGGCATCGTAGCTCCATTTGTGAGGGCTTTTTGTATGACATTTTCATATATCATCAATCAAAACATTGGACGTTTGTTGCATTTCAAATCTTGTGCTCTTTTCCTTTCTGTGTTATATATATTGCAAAACAGCTATATTTACACACACTCACTTATACAGGTTTCAATCCACTCTGGATCTCACTGGTAACAGCTCTGCTACCGCCAGTTATGACTTCGAAAATCCGATCAACTTGGCCGAAGATGAAGGTGAAGATGATTGCGAAGTGCCTGGTGAACTCGCAAGACTGCTACTCCAGGAAGAGAGGGCTATTCAACCACATGAAGAGCCGGTGGAGACAATTAACCTGGGTACCGAGACAGATAGGAAAGAGGTCAAGATTGGTGCCAATCTAGAGCTCAGCGTGAAGCAACGATTGATCCAGATGCTACAAGACTACATGGAGATTTTTGCTTGGTCCTATGAAGATATGCCAGGTTTGGATGCCGACATTGTAGTTCACCACCTGCCGACCAAGGAAGATTGCCCTCCGGTAAAGCAAAAAGTCCGACGGATGCGTCCAGAGATGTCTGAAAAGATCAAGGCCGAGGTTATGAAGCAGTTTGATGCCGGGTTCCTTGCAGTGACTTCCTACCCTCAGTGGGTTGCCAACGTAGTGCCGGTACCAAAGAAGGACGGTAAGGTCAGAATGTGTGTTGACTATAGAGATCTGAACAGGGCTAGCCCCAAGGATGACTTCCCCTACCTCACATTGATGTCCTTGTTGACAACACAGCTCAACACAAGGTGTTCTCCTTCATGGATGGTTTTTCAGGGTATAATCAGATCAAGATGGCTCCAGAGGATATGGAGAAGACTACATTTGTGACTCAGTGGGGCACCTTCTGTTATAAGGTCATGCCATTCGGATTGAAAAATGCTGGGGCAACCTATCAACGTGCCATGGTTGCTTTATTTCATGATATGATCCATCATGAGATTGAGGTATCGTTGATGACATGATTGCAAGGTCTCAAACTGAGGAGGAGCACCTTGATCATCTGAGGAAGTTATTTGACCGACTCAAGTTGTACAAGCTGAGATTGAATCCCAACAAATGCACCTTTGGGGTGAGGTCCGGAAAATTGCTAGGTTTCATTGTGAGTGATAAGGGTATTCAGGTGGACCCTGCCAAGGTAAAAGCCATACAAGAGATGCCGACTCCAAAAACAGAGAAAGAAGTCAGAGGCTTCCTGGGACGACTAAATTACATTGCCCGCTTCATCTCACATCTGACTGCTACTTGTGACCCAATCTTCAAATTGCTGAAGAAAGATCAAGTAGTACGCTGGAATGATGAATGTCAGGCCGCCTTTGAAAGGATAAAGGAATATCTCCAAGAGCCACCCATTCTTATGCCACCGGTGGAAGGAAGACCTCTGATACTATACTTGACAGTACTTGACAATTCAATGGGGTGTGTGCTGGGGCAGCATGACGAGTCTGGCCGAAAAGAGCACGCTATTTATTACTTGAGCAAAAAGTTTACCGACTGTGAGTTTCGTTACTCACTGCTTGAGAAAACTTGCTGCGCTCTTGTATGGGCTGCTCGCCGGCTGAGACAGTATATGCTGACTCACACTACTTTATTGATTTCAAAGATGGATCCCATCAAGTACATATTTGAAAAGCCCGCTCTGTCTGGAAGAATAGCGAGATGGCAAATGATCTTGACAGAATATGACATCCAGTATACAACTCAGAAAGCAATTAAGGGAAGTGTACTGGCGGATCATTTGGAACACCAACCTGTGGACGATTATCAATCATTGAACTTTGATTTTCCGGACGAAGACATCATGGTGGTAACTGACTGTGAAGTACCTGGACCGGATGAAGGACCTGAGGAAGGATCCCGATGGTCTATGCATTTTGACGGAGCCTCCAATGCTTTGGGTAACGGCGTCGGCGCTGTAATCATATCTCCCAAAGGAACTCATACTCCACTCACCGCCCGATTATGTTTCAGCTGCACCAACAACATGGCAGAATACGAGGCATGTATCATGGGTTTACAAGCTGCAATCGACCTGAGGATCAAGTTTCTAAGTGTCTTCGGAGATTCCGCTCTCGTGATCAATCAGATCAAAGGCGAGTGGGATACGAAACACCCGAATCTTATTCCTTACAAGGAGTATGTGTCGACCTTGCTCCCCCACTTTGAAGAGATAACTTTTGAGCACTTCCCTAGAGAGGAGAATCAGCTAGCGGACGCCCTGGCTACGATGTCTTCGATGTTCAAAGTTAAATGGGACAATGAGGCTCCTCAAATCATTATCTGGAAGTTGGATGAACCGGCATACTGCTGTGAGCTGGAGGCTGAGAAGGTTATTGAAAAACCCTGGTATCATGAGGTGAAGAGGTACTTGGAAGCTCAGGAATACCCTGAAGGTGCATCTGTCAATGATAAGAAGTTCATGAGAAGGTTTGCTGCAAAATTCTTCCTCAGCAACGACATTCTCTACAAACGGAATCATGATTTAACTCTGCTACGTTGTGTGGATAAGGCAGAAGCAGAGAAAATTATGATAGAATTACATGAAGGCACATTTGGAACACATTCCAGTGGACACACCATGGCTAAGAAAATCCTTCGGGCAGGATATTTCTGGTCCACAATGGAAGCCGATTGTTAACAACACTCCCGAACTTGTCATAAATTCCAGATCTATGCTGACAAGGTGCATATCCCTCCGGTTCCTCTGAACGTCCTAACGGCACCTTGGCCTTTTGCAATGTGGGGCATCGATATGATCGGTGAGATCCGACCGACGACATCCAATGGGCATCGCTTCGTCTTGGTGGCAATCGATTACTTCACGAAGTGGGTTGAGGCAGCTTCCTACGCCACAGTAACCAAGAGCGTCGTGGCACGTTTCATCCGGCATAATCTGATCTGTAGGTACGGCGTCCCAGAAAGAATCATTACGGACAATGGTACCAATCTGAATAACAAAATGATCACTGAACTCTGTGAACAATTCAAGATACAGCACCACAATTCTTCTCCCTACCGGCCGAAGATGAATGGGGCTGTAGAAGCAGCCAATAAGAATATCAAGAAAATTGTGCAGAAGATGACAGTGACCTATAAAGATTGGCACGAGATGTTACCGTTCGCTCTTCATGGGTACCGCACCTCAGCAAGGACGTCAACCGGGGCAACTCCTTTCTCCTTGGTCTATGGCATGGAGGCAGTCTTGCCAATTGAAGTCCAGATACCCTCTCTCCGGATAATGAAGGATGCAGACTTGAATGAAGATGACTGGATCCAGACTCGACTTGATCAATTAAATCTGATTGACGAAAAGAGGCTCACTGCTATCTGTCATGGTCAAACGTATCAAAAACGGATGATCAGGGCATTTAACAAGAAAGTCAGACCACAAGAATATCAAGTTGGGGACCTGGTAATCAAACGCATCATCCTTCCTCAAAGTGATCCCCGGGGCAAATGGACCCCTACATACGAAGGGCCATTTGTGGTTAAACGTGTGTTCTCAGGAGGAGCCATGATCCTGACCACCATGGATGGTGACGACCTTCCCCACCCCGCCAATGCAGACATAGTGAAAAAATACTACGCATAAATAAAAGACCCGCTAGGTTGACATACCTAGGCAAAAATAAGGGCTTCCCGGCAAACCAAAAGGGTTCGGGCAAAAATAAGGGATGAAATGAATAAAAAAATCTGTACACCCGGCAAGTCGAAAACCTGAAAGGGCGGCTTGGGCAAAAATGGGTATCCCGGTGGACTGAAAACCCGAAAGGGCGGTCCAGGCAAAAGTTAGGGATAAAAGCGTAACACTATGTCTCATTGGATCACTTCGCATCCGGAATTCGGCATCAACTATCTGGCTCAGATTTCGGCATCGACCAATCAGCTTCGTCTTCAACTAGGCAGCAAAGCGATGAGACGTTCAAAGACATAAAGGCGATAGCAGAATTGGAACCCAGTGGGATTGTTCACATAGCTGTTTTGTTTCCTTTTTCAAATTGTAAACCCTATGTTATTTGGCGGCGTCCTCTTACTAGGATGTCAACCTCTTGTACAAAAACGCCTATTCACAGGCAAAATTTAAATCAATACAAATTCACTTGTCCATACAAATTACCATTGTTTTCTTTTTTCTGTTTTGTCTTGCGAAGAACGTCCAATGTTCATTTTTGATATATGCATTTGACATTAAATTGCTGATTCGTAAATGTTTACACATAAAACAAGAGATTGATTACAGGTGACATCAGAGACAGGGGCAATGTGAAGTTGTCTAATGCAGTCTGGTTGTTTTGTCCGCCAAGGTACCAAGGTAGATTCAACTGAAGAATGTGGCCAAATCATCTCAACTACCTGCAGAATAAAACAAGATTCAGCAATACTTTCCTCAAAGCAGAGTTGACTCCCCGTCTATCCTGAAAAAGTCACAACATTCCCCGGAAGGTCTTAAAGCTCATCCCCAGTAGATTCTAGAAGCTTATCCCCTGCAGGGTACAGACGTCTCTCCCGAGTTTTATTCAGAGTTATTTCCTCACAAGGACTTATAACTGGGTTATCCTCAGCTAAAAACCACGGAAGACCGCCCTCGGAAAAGTTCCTTCAATCCCCAGCGGAGTTTATCATCATTATCCCCAGCGGAATCCATCATCAAAGTCCTCAGCAGGCCTCTCATAAACTTCGGCCAAGTACCTCTTCCACGGAGCAGCTCCCCGGCCGTTCGTCAAGGATTTATTTTCCCAAGACGAAATTACATTCACAAACATTTCACATTTTCATACATCTTGCTTACATACATGATAAAACGCATACAACACTATCTCATGTTGAACATCATGATATCATGCATATCATACATCATGACATTGCATACAACTTATGTTTTTTGCCTTTTCAGGAAAAAGACAATCCCCAAAAACAACTACCTTCAACTGTCACAATTCCAGATCCGATACCTGTATCTAGCCAGGGCACATCTGAGAGTGATCAGTTTCCAGACTCGATTCCTGTATCTAGCCAGGGCACGTCTGAAGAGTTCGAAGACTCGATTCCTGTATCCAGCCAGGGCACATCTATCAACTACAACATCTCCAGACTCGATTCCTGTATCCAGCCAGGGCATATCTGTTGACCACGTTTCCAGACTCGATTCCTGTATCTAGCCAGGGCACGTCTGAAGAGTTCGAAGATTCGATTCCTGTATCCAGCCAGGGCACATCTATTGACGACTATTTCCAGATTCGACTACTGTATCCAGCCAGGGCACATCTGTGAGCAACCAATTGTAGATTCAATACCTGTATCTAGCCAGGGCATATCTGCATAAGGAGACTGAAGATCAAACACCTGTAACAAGCCAGGAATACATCCGTCTTTCTCAAACACACAAGTTCTCGCTAAGGAATCTCTTATGCGATCGACACTTTCCAAATGGCATCTATAAGCCCATTCCCGACAAGGTTCTGTCACATCTCCAGATGGCATCTATAAGTCCATCTCCCTATCCACCATCTCTCCAAATGGCATCTATAAGCCCATTCCCGACATCACGTTGCTGATACTTCAAACATGCGAGTGCAAATTTCCGGGCACTCTAGTGTCCAATCTCCTTTTACCCTCGAGTCACGAAAGGCAAACTTGCCAATCTAACTCTTCAGGTCCAAGAAGATTGAACAGGGGCAACTGTTGTACCCCAAAATTTGCCCTCCCATTTCCTCAACATTTTCTCATCACAAGACCCTTGAAGATCAAGATCCAGTTAGGGTTTCCTCTGCTCAAGACTTCTCCTTGCACTGTGGACTCAAATTAGGGTTTGTGTTTGCCCAAGGATGTTTTGACCTAAAATGCCTAAGATGACTTTCATGCTTCATGTTGGACTCCCAAGTTTACCCATGCCAAGTTTCAAGTCTTGATTCCAAGTGTTGCCCAGTCAATTGGACAGTTGACCTAGAAATTAGCTGTATTGGGGAAAAAGTCAACTGTGGCCAATTGACAGTAAAACCTCATGATTTTTGACCTACATCAACATTATGAACTCATAGGGACCATTTGATCAAGTTTGGATCACAATTCCACAAGAAATTTGATCAGATCACCAAAAGGGCAAAATGGTCATTTTTAGGGTTTTGACTGCACAAAGGCAATTTTTGACTGTTTGACCTAGCCAATGGCAAACCAAGATCACATATGGACTCAAGGACTCAATGAAATGATCTTGACACATTCATCAAGCTCAAAAGATCCCAAGTACACAAGATTGACAGTTGAATTTCCCAGTCAATTGATCAATTTTGACTGTATACTGAAAAGTCAAACTTTGACTTTTTGGTCAAAATCAAGAGTCAAGATTCATTTTTCATCAAAACATGCTAAATCATGAAACTTGTTCACCAAGAAATCACAAATTGCAAATTAGGGTTAGAAAATGGAATTTTTCATAACTTAGAATTTTTCTAAGTTATGAAAAACCCTAATTTTTTCCCAACTTTTCCCCACCTTTTCACCAAGATCAATTTGGATTCAAACAAAAGTCAAAACATGAAAGTTGTAGCTTGTTGCATAATCTACAACTTTGATTCACAAAGTTTTCTCATTTGAAGCTTGTATCTCAAGTTACAATGTTTTGAATAAAGGCACTAAACCATTTTTAACTTAGTGAAATTTTAACCTATTTTGACAAGGTTTTCTACCCCACTTCAAGGCCATTTTCCATACCCTTCCACTTGGAATTTCAATTTTCATTTCAAAGATGGATTGTAGTACACATTCCAAGCTTTCCAAAATGTCCAAGAACTCATCAAACAACCTCATAACTTGAGAGATTCGAATTTCACAAGTTGGCAAAAATTCACTTTTGTTCTTAACCAAGACATGTTCATAATCTTGCAAATTTGAACTCAGCTTGCTTTATGCTTGATTACAGGTCCTTAAACCAAGTTGCACTCAATAATTTAATGCTTATTCATTGTGCCAGGGCCATGTTCTTTGTGTTCCAACATTGCATAGTGGATTGATCTCAAAGTAGATAAAGTGCTTTATCCATTTTTGTAAAAAGCTAGCTTTATGTCAAATTGAAATCCAAGCAAGTACAGTTAGGATCTCATTGGCACAAGTTTAGGAGTTAATTTCACTGATCAAGACAAGGGTTTGCAGCTGGTTATGGGGGCCTGCATCAGTCAAAAAACACAACTTGCATTTCTTTGCTTCACATAGAAGAAAAGTGCATAACTTGTACCAACTCTCTCTTCAGCTTACAAACACAAGAAAGAAGTTATCAAACACATTACACATATCATACCTAAGCTTCTACACGAGCCATTGACCTCCCAAACATCCTCAAACCAAAAAACACCATCAAACTGCAAAAACAGAGTTGCCTCTGCAGTTTGATTGCTAACTCCTATTTCCCTCAAGTTCTTGTGCCAAAACCAGTTCACACACATTCCTTAGTACCTATGCAAGCTAACCATGACCTGAAACCTGACCTGTAACACCTCCAAGCCACTTCACCATTTTCAATTTTCTGTTTTGCAGTTGGAGTTCACTAGCTCGATTCAGGGAGTTTCAAGACAAAGTAAGACTTGGAAAAGCATCCTTACACTTCAAGGAAGCTATACAAGTCATCATTTCACTCTGAAACATCCTCCATTGCAAAGCTCGATTCCAACTGAACAGGTACATTCATGAAGTTCTATCTCTCTTATTAGGCATTGTTAGCTTTAGGTTTGTGAAGAAAATATGTCACAATCATAGCCCTGAACATGCTCATATGATTAGATTTCATTTATATTTCGTGTGCTTAGAGAATTTTATGTCTGAACATGGTTAAAAATTTAGGTCAGGATTTGGGAGAGAAGAAATTCTCTCTCATTTCTGGGAGTTAGCTTGACTTCTTTATATGTCTAGAACCGTGGTTTCAAGCTCTACAGGTTTCATGTTGGAAGATTTGGCAAAAGATCAAGGAATGAGAAGTTAGAAAACGCGTGTTTTTGAACAAGGAAGTGTTCTGAGGTTGAAGATGACAGGCTTAGTGGGCTGGGCTTGTGTCATCTTTCTTTTTGCACCACACATTTATTTTTACACCCCCTGAGCCCATTTGTTTTATTTTTAATGATTTCTGACTTTTTCTTTTTTTGATTGGTCCATTTATTTTTTCTCAGCATATTAAAAACATAAAAATATTTTTTCCATCATTTTTTGTATTTATTGCATATTTATTTGTTTATTTCTCTTGTTTGAACATAAATATTATATATACTATTATTAGAATAAATAGAAAAATAGTGTAAATACATTTTTTATTTTTATTTACCTTCTGAAAATATTTCACATAAAAATACTTTTTTTATTTATTTTATTAAAATATTAAATATATATTATTTTGTATATAATGCATATTTAGAACTTAATATATATATATATATATATATATATATATATATATATATATATATATATATATATATATATATATATATATATATATATATATATATATATATATATATATATATATATATATATATATATATATATATATATATATATATATATATATATATATATATATATATATATATATATATATATATGTTTATTAATATATTTAAGTTGGAATATAAAAATATTTGAATTTTTCATTTTTATTAATATTTGATACAAAAATACTTTTTCATAATATACTTCATTTTATTTTTATTTTTGTACATAATAAATAAATACTTGTATTAAATCAATTAATATCCATTTTCATTAAAATTAGGGTTTTTGCCCTAAAAGTTAAAAATACTCAAAAATAATACCTTTTTATTTTCTTATTTTATTTTACATAAACCATACTTTTCTCATACATAAAAAACTTTCTTTTTTTGCATTTTGCATATTTATTTAATTTCCATTTATTTATGCAATTTATTTATTTTGCAAATATTCAAAAATGATGTAATAATTTAGATTTAAATTCTTGTCAATATCCCCATTTGAACATTTGTACCCCCCTTCCCATATTTGGTTTTGTAATAGCTTAGTAAATTTATTTTCGCACTTTATTGCTTTCTAATGATAACATGTTAGAATTAGGGTTTGTATGCGAAAAAACGACAAAAATAGTTATGACCTAATCTCAAGATAAACAAGCATGAAAATGGACACACATCTCACACTTGCACCCCTAGGGTACTCCACTTTGTTGCCTTCAAATAAATGGGCCATATTGTATGTTGAACTTCTTTGGGCAAAGCAAACCAATTGAATGATCATAGTCCCTCGATAAAATTTTCAAAACAAACAAAAATAAATGATCATAGTCCCTCGATAAAATTTTCAAAACAAACAAAAATAAATGATCAAGTCCCTTAAAGAAAATTGCCCAAAGACATTTAACGCTGTTGCAATTATGGTCTAAACGATGACCCGCGCCCGTCCCTTTCACATCCTAACATAAGGTTGTCCACCAAATTCAATGGTGGAACAAACTTGTTAAAAGGGTTAAGACATAGCAATAATCTTTTGAGAAATTTATGAGTAGATAACCTCTTAGTTACTTGAACCAATCTTGCAAACAAAACACTTGCCTAATTTCAAAACCACACCTCACAACACTTTCAAAACAAACTTTCCAAAACAAATGAAAACCTTTTTCAAAAGACATACACCTTTGTATACATCCCCACATGGATCATTACAAAGGTTGCCACCACATTGGCCTCTTTTTCAAAATATTTTCAAACCCACTCACACTCAAGCACCATTTCAAACAATTGAAAACAAAAGGCAAGTGATCTAAGCAAGTAACTAAGAGCCCATGGATAACCATGGATAGAAAGGGTGCTAATACCTTCCCTTTCTATAATCTACTCCCCGAACCCAAGAAAACATCTCAAAAGGTTTTTGCTGTGCTTTTTAACCTTTCCTTAGGATAAAATAAAAAGTCGGTGGCGACTCTTGCTCAACCGAAACATTTGCGAATACAAACGCAAAACCTCAAGTCAGTTCTCCCACCGTATCACAGTATGGAATTGATAGAAGTTATACATGTTGGAATATGCATGGTGAGAAAAGTGACGGGAATGATGAATCGGGGGATAATAGGACCTATGCTTCAAACGACAATGGCACAGATACATACGATTATGATCGAGTTAAAGAGATTGCAGAAGCGCTTGAAGAAGATCTTAATGATTGTCCCAAAATGTTCGAGAGGTTGGTAAGCGATGCAGAGAAACTGTTGTATAATGGTTGTACAAAATTCACAAGATTGTATGCGGTATTAAAGTTGTACAACTTAAAGGCGGGTAATGGATGGTCGGATAAAAGTTTCACAAAGTTATCAGCCCTTATGAAAGATATGCTAGCAGAGGATAATATTCTCCCCAATCGAACGTATGAGGCCAAAAAGATGTTGTACTCTATTGGAATGAGCTATGACAAGATACATGCCTGTCCAAAAGATTGCGTTTTGTTTCGAAACGAGTATGCATCGTTAAATGAGTGTCCTAAATGCGGTGCCCCTCGATATAAGAAAAAGTTGTCTCCGGAAAAATTCTTATGGTATTTTCCTATAATTCCGAGATTTAGACGGATGTATCATAGTGAAACCGATTCAAGACACTTAACTTGGCATGCAGATGAAAGAATTGTTGATGGAAAGTTTCGACATCCGACAGATTCACCACAATGGATGAAAATTGATAATGATTATCGTGAATTTGGAAAAGAAGCAAGAAACCTTCGCTTGGCATTGTCTACTGATGGAATGAACCCACACGGTATTCAAATTATCTCGCATAGCACATGGCCTGTGATTCTTATGATTTATAACCTACCTCCGTGGCTATGTATGAAGCGTAAGTACATGATGTTATCTATGTTAATTTCTGGGCCTAAACAACCAGGAAATGACATAGACGTATATTTGGAACCTTTAATCGAAGATTTGAAGATTTTGTGGGAGAACAGTGTGGAGGTTTATGATGGGTATAGGAAAGAAAGTTTGAACTTGAGGGCGATGTTGTTTGGAACAATTAACGATTTTCCAGCCTACAGAAATCTATCCGGGTATAACATTAAAGGTGAAAAAGTGTGTCCTATCTGTGAAGATGGAACCGATAAGATGCGATTGAAACTTTGTCAGAAGAATGTCTTTCTCGGTCATCGTAGATTCTTGAATTCTAAACATCAATATCGTGGATGGAGAAAAGCGTTCAACAGAGATACCGAACAACGTAGAGCTCCGCCTGGATTGACAGGTGATCAATTATTTGAAAAGGTGAAAGATGTGAGTATTTAGTTTGGCAAGCCTTTTTCACATAAAGTTGTTACAGGTGGGTGGAAGAAGAGGTCGATTTTTTTTGAATTGCCATATTGGAAATCTTTGTACGTAAGACATTTTCTTGATGTTATGCATATTGAAAAAAATGTATTTGACATTGTTATTGGTACGCTACTCAATATAAAAGGGAAGTCTAAGGATGGTCTTAAAGCAAGGGAGGAGATGGTAGAGATGGGAATAAGAACTGAATTGTGACCTGTGAAAAAAGGAAGACGAACATATCTACCACCTGCTGTTTACACTCTATCCAGAAAGGAGAAAAAAATATTGTGTAAGTTCCTAAGTGAGGTTAAAGTTCCAGAAGGCTACTCATCAGATATTAGAAGACTTGTGTCTATGCAAGACCTCAAGTTAAAGAGTTTAAAGACGCATGATTGCCATGTTATAATGGAAAATTTTCTACCGATAGGTATACGTTCTATTCTTCCAAAAAAAGTAAGAAGCACAATAACTAAAATGTGTTTTTTCTTCAAGTCAATTTGCAGCAAGGTGATCGATCCTGAGATCTTACCAACATTGCAAAAAGAAATAGTTGTTACTTTGTGTGATCTTGAAATGTATTTCCCTCCCTCGTTTTTTGACATAATGGTTCATCTTGTCAAAGAGACACAACTGTGCGGACCAGCTTATATGAGATGGATGTACCCTACTGAATGTTATATGAAAATATTAAAAGGGTATGTGAAAAACCGAAGTCGACCAGAGGGTTGTATTACTGAACGATATATTGTTGAAGAAGCGGTTGAGTTTTGTACTGAATATCTGTCAAATGTTCAATCAATTGGACTCCCCAAATCTCATGTTGTTGAAAAAAAAGAAGGTAAAAAGCTAATTGGAAATAAAGTTGTGACAATATCAATGGTCGAACGGGATCAAGTGCATTTGTATGTTCTGCATAATGAGCTTGAAGTTGAGCCGTATGTTGAAATTCACAAGGGTGTTCTTCGAGGTTTAAATCCGAATAGAAATGAGAATTGGATTGTACGAGAGCACAATCGAAGTTTCATACCATGGTTTAAGGAACATATTTATTCAAAGTATCGTTCAGATCATGCTTCAGTAACAGAAAGATTGAGATGTTTAGCATACGGTCCAAGTTTATTTGTGTTTTCTTATGGCGCATATGCAATTAATGGATACACATTTTATACCAAAGAATAGGATGACAAAAGTACTATGCAAAATAGTGGTGTCACCTTGATCGCTGAAGCAATGCATATATCAAGTGTGAAGGACTTAAACCCAAAATTTGCAAATCTGTCATATTTTGGGGTTATCGAGCGTATTTAGATGTTTGATTACGAGAAGTTTTAGATTCCTATATTTGATTGCAAGTGGGTTGAAAATAATAATGGCATACGAATGGATAAGTCAGGTTTTTTGCAAGTGGATCTTAATAGGGTGGGGTACAAAGATGAGCCTTTCATTCTAGCCTCTCAAGCTAAACAAGTGTTCTATGTCAATGATCCGACAAGTACAAAATGGTCTATAGTGCTATTATCTAACAAAGTAATTGATGAAAGCATTGGAGATCAAAGTGATATTGGTGTTGACATTGAATCTTTAACCATAACTGATCAAAATGATAATGAATCATGTATTAGAAACGATCATAATGAGGGTATTTGGATCAATCCAACTGTCCGCGTTGTTAAGAGACAAGTAGAACACATTCCTACCAAGAAAAGAAAGAGACCTTAGTGAAAAGGGTAATAGTATATATAATTATAGCCTATATCATTCAATAAAATTTAATTTGTCATTTCATTTTTATTTGTCATTTCATTTTTATTTGTCATTTCATTTTTATATTTGTCATTTCATTTTTATTTGTCATTTCATTTATATTTTTCATTTCATTTTTATTTGTCATTTCATTTTTATTTGTCATTTCATTTTTATTTGCCATTTTATTTTTATATTTGTCATTTCGTTTTTAATTTTTTTCATTATTACAGGTCAAATGACTAGTAATCAAGAAAACTCAAAAGATGCAAATGCTCCTGAAAATGCTCCTGAAAATACTCCAGAAAATACTTCAGAAAAGACTTCAGAAAAAGATATTACACGAGGTATAACTATTATGAGGGGAATCATCCGTGATAGAGATAGAGGAGTAACATATAATGTAGATTGGAATGATAATGACCAACTAATTGGGTCTAATGCTGCAAAGTTGACAAGCTACATTGGTACGCTTGTTCGTATACACATTCCGATCACTACTCCTAGATGGAAAAGAGGAGAGTTGGATGAGGCTAAGGAGAAAGTTTGGACTGAGATAAAGGTACATATATGGTTTTTGTTATTTGCTTTATCTTGACGATAATATGTGTTTAAATTTCTTTTACTAACACACTTTATGCGTATGTTTTTTTGTAGAGGTCTTTTAACATTGAAGATACCCGTAAAAAGTATATAATGGGTTTGGTTGGAAAAAGACACAGAGGGTGGAGAACATTTTTAGCAAACAAGTATCTTAAAGATAATGAAGGAAATTTTCTTGAAGAGGATCCAGAACGTCCAAAGAAATATGAGAACTTCATTACACCTGAAGAATGGGTTGGTTTTGTAGGCCAAAGAAGAGACGAGAATTTCAAGAAAGTGAGTGCTATCAATCGCGAGAGAGCGTCAAAACCCGCATATCCATACAAAAAAAGGTGTTTGGGATATGCTCGCTTAGAGGAAAAAATTGTAAGTAAATATAAACTCTACGGTCTTATTAATTCTCTTAATGTGTTATAATTGATGATCTTAAGACTTGTGTCAATGCGTAGTTAGAAGAGACGAAAAGTGACGCAACATCACTACCGGCACATTTGTTGTGGAAGGAAGCCCGTGTGGGCAAGGATCAAGTTGTTAATCCTGATATTCAACATGTGTATGATGAATGTGTAAGTATAAGACTGTGTCTTTAGTTAAATCAATTAATGTTTATTAATATTTAAATAATCTTTTATCTCCACTAATAATTTTCGATATGTAAATGAATTACAGGAGACCTTGTCGTAATCGGTATCCCCAGGTGAGGATCATCAGGATACCAGGAGCGTACTTAGTCGAGCATTAAATATTGCTGAGTATCCGGGTCGGATGAGGGGTAAAGGTCATGGTGTGACTCCAACCTCTTTGTATAAGCATCCAAGGAGAAGAAATCCTAGCAATGCAGAAGTGATGCAAACATTGCAGGATTTACAAGCTCAAGTCCGTGAATTGCAGAAGGATAAAGAGAGATATATGGCGGAAAAGAGCAGTTCACAATTGAAAGAAACTAGTGACAAAACTAGTATCAACTGTCAGCATAAATTTCCCGAGGTAATTTTCAATATATATCCGTTATTATTATAGAATATTTTTAGTCACTTCTAACGGTTATTATTGGTTTAGGGCATTTCATCTTGCCAGTTATACCTATCATCGCCGACTTATCGACTAGTTGGCAAGGGAAAAGTCCATAACACTTCGAGAGATTTACTTCACCGTAGACCGCTTCCGGATGGACACATGAAAGTATCGGTTGGCATTGCTTTAGATATGGATGCGTTGCTGCCGGTACCCAACATTGTTGCTGAGACCACATTGCTGCGAGATGCAATAGGATCTTTTGTTGCATGGCCATCGGACCTCATTTTCATAGATGATCAGGTATGTTGAAAACAATTATGAATCTTTAAGTATTCAACTGTCAGTTCTGACCTCAGTTATTTCTATGGTAATTATAGACTCCTACAACACCCGCATCTAAGGGTAAAGGGATTTTGCGGCACGACAAGTCTGATGTATCACAAAAAGAGGTACGTTTAAAGTGTTAATTATATGATCCGAATAAAAAACTGCATAATTTTATAATTTAAATGAGTCTATATGATTTTTAGGTACCTTTTCAAGGGTCACAACAAGTGAGCCAGAAGATCATTGGCGTACCACCCAAGAAAAGGGTGCCTACTAGATTTTTCCCTCGATACCGGCAATGTCTTGAAACAATAGTGGGAACAACAGATTTGATGGATGGTGGTATTCGTCAAATGGATATGGATCAAGGTATCTTTGGTTTTCCTTGCACCGAAATAATTGGACATGAGGACGTGGAACATATTTTCTGTCATAAAGAATTGGGCGTCAATATTATGCACGCATACATCCGGTAACCCCCATCTTTATATTATGTAATTAGCTGAAATCTTTTTTAAACATTTCAACGAATATAGTCTAATATTAATTATGTTTTTATTTAAGGTTGTTATATGACAAATTGATGTGCGGGAATCAATTGTCAAACAGATTCCATTTCGTGTCTTCCTCCCGTGTCAGCGGAGCGACAATTGGTAGGGAACCGGAATCAGTAAGAGAGCACTTAGTCAAAAGATTCATGGCAACTGCAAGTACAGAAAGCTTATATCTTTGGGCGTATAATACTATTCCTACATGGTTAGATTTTCATTCTAAGTTCATTTTAATATTTGTAATTTTTGCGTAAAAAATTTTCTTCTAAACTGTTGTTTTAATTTATAGACGTCACTGATTGTTGGTTGCTATCGATCCTATAAAAGAAGTGGTCTATTATCTGAATTCGGTTGACGGTGATTGGACAAATTATCCGGATATGAAGTTAATGATTGATACGTAAGTGAGATTATTCTAAATATTTGTGTGTGTTTATATATTTAATTATTTCTGTGACATTGTTCTAAATATATATTTTTATTTTGTTAGAGCGATACAAGTATTCCGGTGTCAAAGAGAAGCTCAGGTACGACGGTCTAAATCAAACAACATTAATTGGATCAAAGTGCAGGTATATTAATTTCCAATATTTTGCTTATAATATTTATGCTATTTGATAAAACAATACAACTATATATTCTTATTTGTTTTTCTATGTAGTGTCCTCAACAGCAAAACGATATAGATTGCGGATACTTCGTTATGCGGTTTATCAAAGAAATCATTCAACTGAATCAAATAGAGATTCCAGTCACGGTATGGATTTATAACTTAAGATTTATTTTATTATTTCTCGGATATTTCATATAATTTTTTACATTTAACTAAATTATGCATATTCTGTTTTGTTATGTAGTACTTCGATGAGTATAAATGTGCATATTACACGAAACTTCAGTTGGAAGAAATCAAAGAGGAATTGTGTCAATATTTTATTGAGAAGAGAATCATATAAGGACTGGTTTAGTTGTTGTTAGGGTTGATTTTGTAAGACTGGTTTTGAGTTACAATGCTGATAACAATGGTTTATATATATTTTGAGGTACAAAAATGGTGTATATATATTTTGGATTACAATGGTATACAATGCATTACCGCGGTTTATGAATTACAAGTTATGGCAACTGGTTTATATAAATAATATGCTGCAAACAATGCAGGTATATGAATTATATAAATTATACCTCTAAAAAAAACACCCTATGAAAGTGCTTTTTGAAGAAAAACGCTGCCTTAGGTAGACCTATGAAAGTGCTTTTTCACATAAAGCGTTGTCTAAGGTAATCATATGACAACGCTTTTCCAGGCAAAAGCGCTGCTAAAAGACAACCTATGAAAGCTCTTTTCCAGAAAAAAACGCCACCAATGAAAGCGCTTCTTCATAAAAAAGCGCTGCCAAAAGCCTACTTAAGAGAACGCTTTTTAGAAAAAGCGCTGCCAAAAACCTATTTAAGAGAGCACTTTTTAGAAAAAGCGCTGCCAAAAGCCTACTTAAGAGAGCGCTTTTTAGAAAAAGCGCTGCCAAAAGGGTACTTAAGAGAGCGCTTTTTAGAAAAAGCGCTGTCATAGGTAGACCTACGAAAGCGCTTTTCATTAAACAAAAAGCGCTGCTAAAACCTATAGCAGCGCCACCTTAGAAAGCGCTTTTAAAGGCCAAAAAAGCGCTTTCGTAGGTCTTTTTTGACGTAGTAAAGAAAAATTATAATTTAATTTGGACCTATGAAAAATGAACATTTGGCGCATCTAGTCAGGAAAGGTGATAAAGTAAAGGATTATTTTGTTAATTATTAAAATGTTCAAGGTGCAGTGCAATAATTTCTTTAGGAAAAGGCACTATAGTCGGTTTGATCAATTGAATAGTAATTGCTTGTAGACAACATATGCTGTTGTGTGTGCTTGAATTTTTCATCATTATGTGCCATGTCAAATTGCTATTCTACTTATTGATTGTGCACTATAAGTGTGATTACGCTTATCTATGTAAAATGAATCTGAATGCCTCCAACTATATGACACAAGGCCATATTAGACTTAAATAAAAACAGTACATTTGGAACTGGCTTCCATTTTAAAATGATTGTCATTTTAATAAATAAATTGATTGTCATTTTTATTTTTGAATATAAAAATATATATTATTTTTTCAATTGTATCTTTTAAATATTACTTTTACATTTATTTCAATACATTAATAAATTGATTGGTAACAGGGAAATACTTTATAATAATATTATTGTATTTTTTAATTAATGTAAAAAAACTTAAACAATTTTCATTTTAAAACAAAAAGAGTACTATTTTTCTATTTCAGTTATTTAAACCTAAACTAACAAGATACTTGTGTGTCTATACGATTAAATTTATTTGATATGGTATAAAATATATTTAAATACATGTGATAAATTTAAAATAAATTATTTAATTCTAAAATAAGAATTATCATATAAATTCAATTGTATTAAATAACTATACAAAAATAAAAGAATGGATGCATGATATGGAGAAAGAAAAAAAAATTAACATTTATTTCTCAAATAAAAACAATTATTTATTAAAATAAAATACATATTATCCCAATAGTGACCATGAAATAGAAAGTTAGTTGTCTACATCCGTACTAAATATTATCCAAATTGATATATATATATATATATATATATATATATATATATATATATATATATATATATATATATATATATATATATATATATATATATATATATATATATATATAAATTTGAAATGAATTAATTAACTGTATCATATAAATTTAATTAAATTAAAAAATTATTAAAAAATAAGAATAAAAGGACTCGTGAAATGGATAAAGAAAAAGAAAACTAAAAAAATTGACATGTGGATTTTGTCTCTGAATTAAAGACAGTTATTTATTAAAAATAAAATCGATATTGTGTTGATAATGATTCGTAAATTGTATGATGAATTTAATAATAATTTATTAATCTTATAATTATAAATAATTTTTTTAATAATTATAAATTATTTTTGAATAACTATGAATTATTTTTTTAATAACTATAAAACAATTATGTTTTTATGTTGAAACTAAATTTTGTGATTTAAAAATTCAACATTTTCTATGTTCTTTCATTACATTAAAGAGTGGTTTAAGTTTTTATTTATAAATTAAATAAAAAAGGAAATAAAAAATTAAAAATAAAAATGAGAAAGTGTAAAAAAAAAAATGAAAGAGATTTGAAATTTGAATGAAAACAGAATGAAGAGAGAGAAAGTTGTAGTTAAAAAATAAAGAGAGAAAGAGATTGAGTAAAAAAATATGAAATGAGGGAAAAAGAGGTATGGAAGTAAGACAGGTGTCAATCTAAGAGAGGATTTTGAATTTAAAAAATGGTGATGTGGCAAGTCATGATAGGCTAATTGGAACAATGAATTTTGAAATTATAAATTGACTATAGTATTCTTTTGGTATTGTAAATTATTAAAATAAAAAGGGTATTATTGAGGGAGTGTATCACTTGTTAGACGGCGACAACTTATCTAGAGGGGGAAATAGATCATCAAGCAAAAATTCTAATTAAAATTGAATTTTTAAAAGTTGATTGAAAAGAGTGCAAGCGGAAGGTTTTTATATATAGATCGATTAAAGTCGTATATACGAACCTAGTTATTAGAACTCGAATATGCAATATAGTCTTATGGAATGAACAACATAATAAACTGAATTTATTCACTTAACACATGCAACTCAATATTATTTGCTTATAGTAAATTACTAGCAATACTATTTCCAATGATAACAAGCAAAAATAACGAAGTATGCAATTTATCAAATACTTGGTGTGCGACTGAATTTTCAGAATTTTTTCTTAAGTTGTATTGATATAAAAAAAACACTTATAATCAAAAGTGATTATAAGCTAATCAACAACCAATTCAAAACAAAAACAACCACTGAAAAATTCTTACGAGTCGATCATTCAATCAATATTTTTTGACAAATTACTTAATAAAAGATAAACAAGTAAAGAGATAAGAGAGATTGACATGAGGATTTGTTTAGGAAGTTCTCCAATTGTCCTCACTATGACTACGTCTCCCCCCAATTCCAATTTTGGAATTAGGATAATTTCTTACTATGCAAAAAGTGATTACAAGAGAAGTGTTCAAAGAGCAATCCTACAAACACAATTGTTTGATGTTGATTCAACCCCTTCTCTTCTTTTGATCTTGATCAAGATCAAGACACAATAACTATCAATTGATTTATCAAATCTTGCTACTCCTTTGGGTACCAAACTCCAAAACTCTTTCGCGCACGATCAATTATACCTATTGAACACCAGACCTTTCAATTTGATTCTTCGTTCAATCGCTACTTCCTGGGGTACCAAACTCCGAAAGATTTCCACTTGACTGCAATCCTCTTTTGAAAGTCTTGAACAAAACCCCCAAATCGACCAAAGATATTGGAGGATAAACCCTAGGTTTTTCCGGATGAAACCCCCCACAATCATCAATCCAATATTCTTGGTTACACAAAAACCTAATTGGATGTTATCAAACCTCGCATAGATGGCATTCCGCCAAAAGATGATTATGTGTGATTTATCAGTGTGTATGCATAGGTTAGAGGTTGAAGGTGAAAAGCAATGGTGGTAAGTGTTTATAGTTTCATCAAATCGGAATGATGCATGAATGATGTATTTATAGTTGTGGAAGTTTGGATGGAAAAAGGTAATTTTCGGAATTAAAAATAATTAAAAAATTGACTTAATTAAATAATATGTGTCGGCTTGAAATACGTATGTGTCGGTACATAAGGAAAAAATCAACAGTATGTGTCAGCCTGAAAAGGAAAATATGATAGCTTATGCAAAACATTAACTTTTAGCTTAAATACTGCAGTAGATGTGCCAGCCTGAAAATCATATGTGTCGGCACATAAAACTAAAAGTTATAGTATGTGTCAGCCTATATGATGCATGTGTCGGCATATGTCAAACAAAAGCTACAAGCTTCAATATTCAGTTACATGTGTCGGCCTGAAACACGTATGTATCGGAACACGCAAGCAAATTTTATGCATAAAATTAATTTTCAAGGTTCTGGTCAATTTCAAAGTGGTTTTTAATGATTCCTAAGACCTCTAATGAAAGGGAGTGCCACATGACATAGAGATACCGTCCAATATACATAAATTCTAAGTTTTTCTAGTTTTGACATCTTACAAAACATCTAATGGTAAAGTTTCACTCACATACTCCCCCTTTTTAAAGATGGAAAAACTTACGACCATGCATTTCATGTAGTTATCGAAGGCTCCCCCTGACTTTATGCTTCCCAACTTCATCTCGCATATGCTTCTCTCTCTTTGACAATATCAAAAAGAAAGATAACAAATCATGATAAGTATCATATCCCAATATAAATATTAATTTATCACTCAAGGGCGTTTTTAATAGAAGAACAACAATCACATATCCCCATATATATGTAATAATGCAAAATTGATAAATAACAAGCATAAAATATTACCAAATATGTAATGCAATGCATGGTTAATAAAGAATGTGATTAAAGAGAAAACTATTCAAGTTGATTCTATAGCATTACAATTACATAACACAACACAATGGAACTCCCGATGCCGCACACGCATGTGGCTAGCATAGCGATAAAACTATCACTACTAAATCCAAAATGAAGATGTTATCATAACATGTGGCCAACTACAACAAGAAACATACATACAAATAGCATACATACATTTAACTCATTCACAAATGCAAGAAATAAAAATAATAAAACACATGCTTTCATAAACAAGAATAAATGAGAAAGAATTAATACATGAAGTCATTATAATTATATACATTGAAAACACACAATGGTTATCAATAAAAAAAATTGGAAATGAGCATTCATGGTTTTCATCATTTGAGAAAATATCAAGTATTTTTAACCAATAAATAACATGCATTAAGAAAAGTCTTACTTTCAAAGAGAAATTTGAAACAATATTATCTCACTCTTAATGGAACATAAGTTGCACTCACAAGATATAAAATACTCAAACAAAGAGTTAGAGAAAAAGTATAAAGTGAAATCAACAAGGAAAAATTAAGCAACATTAGAGATATCAATGATCTCCAATTCCCCACTGTGATATAGTGGGAGAACTGACTTGGTTGTTTTACGTTTTATTTCAAATGTTGCGGTTAGCAAGAGTCGCCACTGACTTTTCTTTTATCCAAAAGGAAAAACTGAAAACAACAGGAAAGACCTTTGAGATTGTTTCTTGAGTTCAGGTGGGTAGATTATGAAAAGGGAAGATGTTAGCACCCTTTTCATCCATAGTTATCTATAGGATCTCGGTTGCTTGCTAGATCACTTGCTTTTGTTTGAAAATGTGCTTTTGTGTGGTTTTTTGAAAGTATTTTGAAAAAGGCACCTTCGTTTAGGCAAAATTTGTAATAGTTCTCGTTCGTAAGAACGTATACAATATGTTGGTATTTTGAAAATGTTTCATGTTTGGAAGATGTTTTGAAAGTGTTTTTGAAAGTGTTGGAGTTTGTTTTGAAAATAAGCAAGGATGTTTTGATTTGAAAATGAGTAAGCAACTAGGAACAATTTACCTACTAAAAAAGTCTTAGTTCATTTCTTATTTTCCTTTGATATTGCTATCTTATCTTTGGATGTAAAGGGACGGGTGTGGGTCATCGTATAGTCATGATAGCAATGTTTTGAGATATCTTAGCATTTTTCTTTGAGGGGCTAAAATCATTTTGAAAGACAACATTGATAGCGTCATCGAGGGACTATGATCTTGTATTTTTGTTTTCTTTTTGCTAAGATATCTCACATGCATAACATGACCATTTTTGTAAGACAACAAAGTAGAATTACCCTAAGGGTGCAAGTGTGCAAGTGTGTTGATTTACATGCATTGTTTTGTCTTGAATTAGGGTTTGCTAACTTGTTGATTTTATCTTTCCATACAAACCCTAATTTACTAGCATTTATATAAAGCGATAAATTGCGGAAAGTAAAATTACTAAGCTATTACATCATTAGGGGAATGGGGTATACAAATTTACAAATGAGGATTTTGCAAGAAAATTAAACCTAATTATCTATTACAACCATATTGAGTAAATGCACAAGAATTGAATAAATAATAATGTACAAATACAAATGGAAAAAAAAGATTTTGTATGGTTTTTTATGAAAAGGTTTGATCTTGTCCTAATTAAAGAAAATGATTAATTAAAAATAAACAAAACAACTTAAACCTAAATTAATTAAGAAATAAATTAGGTTAAAAAGTATTTTTAGGGTTTTTAATGAAAATGTTTTCAATTAATAAAAATAAAATGATAATTAATTAATTAAAAGAAACCTAAGTTCTAAATTTATTTTAATTAAGAAAATAAAATAATATAATAATTAAACCTAAGTCTAAATATTTATTTAAGGAAAAAAAGAAATTAATTTGTTTAAAAAAATGTTTTTTTTTTCTTTTTGTTTTATAGAGAAAATAAAATATATAAGTGTAAATAATAAATAAAAATATTTTGGATTTTTTTAATTAATAATAGTAATAATAATAGTAGTAATAAAAAGAAATAATAAAAAAATATAATATAATAGGAAAATGAAAGAATAAATAAAAAATGAAATAATAAAAGTTGGGCCAGGCTGCATAAATAAACAGGGGGGTTGGAAAAAAGTAGAAAAAAAGTGGAAGGCCCAAAGGGGGAGCCCCAGGCGCCTGACTGCAAACAAAAAAGTGGAAAAAATGTAAAAAAAGAGTAAAATGGTACCACTGGGGCTCGAAACCAGGTCCTAAAGGTTAACAGGCGCGCGCTTTACCACTGGGTGGCTATACATCCGTTAAAATTGGTGAAATAATAAACATATAACACAAATCAAGTCCTGAATGTAATTTTATCTTCAACCTCCAGCCATGGATCATGTAACTTCACCATTTCTCAACAAAAATGAAAGATGCAAATATGAAAGTTGCTCCATTTTTTCATATGAATCTAACCATATAAATATCATAAGCTATAAATCAAAGATTAGTGAGAATTTTTTTAAAGTACCAAATTCTGACCTAATTATTTTCAGAGGTTCAATCCTAAAATTCTCCTAGCTCAATCAATATAAATGAAATCTATGGACATGTACAACTTCAGGACAATGATGTCTACATTTTATCTTCAAAAATGCAAGCCTAATAATGCCTAAATAAGAAGATAGAAGTTCAAAAAATATACCTAAAAACTAGAAATCTTGAAATGAGTTTGAGCTTGATTCAAGTTGTTGTGATGATCAGGTTAGCTTCCTTGAGTCTCTAGGAAGCTAATGCAATGCTTAGCTTGAGTTGAGAGTGGATAAAATGGCCTGGAGAAGTCAAGTTGAAGACTCTATTTTTTGGTTATGGAGGTTATGGTAAATGGTGTTAAAGTTCTGGAATAGGGACGAGGATGAGTTGTACTTGATATGTAGGAGCTTTTGGAAGTGAAAGGCCAATAAATGCACGAGGGAAATGGAAGTTTGGTATGTAAAGTCAGAAATTGCACAACAATGGTGTTTTGAGGCAATTTCTGGCTAGAGGGATTTTGGGAGTGTTTCAAGGTATTCAAGCTCACGTGTTAGCTCACAAATAGTGACTATTAATATAAGCAACAAGTTTGGAGACTTGTCTTTGATCAGAATTCAAAAATCACATGTTTATGGCTTTTTGCTTGATTTTGAAGAAAGCTTGAGAAATGTGGTTCCAATGCACAAGTACAAAGCTATCTAGAGTGGTTACAAGCTTTAAACATGTTGCTTCTGAGAATACATGTTGTGTGTGTTCAGAATAATAAGTTAGAGGCTCAAGAAGAGTGGACTTTGTGCATAAAGCCACTTTTCCAAAATGGCAATGTTGCCTTTCTTCCTAAAATGGTATTAAGCATGGGCAATGCATTGAATGCTTAGATTAAAGCTTCTAGCAGCTGCACAAAACATTAATTAAGAGTGACAAACAAGTTGGAGTCCTGCAAAGCAAAGATTATGCAGCCTAGCATGGATTTGGTTCATGTGTTCATCAAGAAATGACTTGCAATTCAAGAATGAAACCCTAACTTCTTGACTTAGATTCTCCTTGATCAAGTATGATCTCAATGAGTTCTTGGACATTTTGGAAATATTGTAACATCCTATACAACCTATATGTTGGACATTTTTGAAAATTCATCTTTGAACTGTGTGAAAAATTGCCATGAAGTTAGGTCAAAATCCTGCCTAAACTAGGGCAAAATTTCACTATGTTTCCAAGTTTCATGAACATGTCTTCTTAAAATCATAACATGAAATATATGCATTTATAGAAAAATTTGTGTTCTAAAATGTTTTAGATATTATTGAGATATATAAATTTCATGTTGTAAGTTTCCTTTGAATCATCTTGCATCATGGTGAAATTTTTGCTCAAAGTTATGAAAAAAATATGAATTTTCCAACACTTAGAAAAATTTCTAAGTTTAGAAATTTTGACTTTTCAAAATGAAATATTGGATTTTTGATTTCTTGATGAATAAGTTTCATATTTTGACATGTCTTGATGAATTTTGATCTTTGATACTTGATTTTGACCAAAAAGTCAAAGTTTAACTTTTCAGTGTACAGTTGACTTATCATCAGTTGACTGAAATTCAACTGTCAACCAATTGAACTTGAGGAATGTTTTGAGTCATTCCATTAGGTCAAAATGAAGGAATTGAATCCTTGAGATCATGTCTCAACCAATCAATCATTTGCTAGGTCAAAAATCAGAAATTACCCCTTCTCAGTCAAAACCCTAATTTTGACCATTTTGCCCTTTTGATGATCTAATCAAATTTCTTGAGGAATTGGGATCCAAACTTGATCAAGTGACATATATGAGTTCATAATGTTGATATGGATCAAAATTTATGAATTTTTACTGTAAATTGACCACAGTTGACTTTTTCCCCAATACATTTGATTTTAGGTCAACTGATCAATTGACTGAGCAAAAATGTGATCCAAGACTTGAAACTTGACATGAGCAATCTTGAGGGTCCAAAATGATCCTTGAAATTATATGGGGCATTAAAAGTCCATTTTTCCTTGTGAAATCTCAAACCCTAATTTTCAGTCATCGGTGTTTCAGGAGGTGTGTTGAGCTGATCAACCTTGTGCAGTCTTGAACCAAAGGAGATCTTGTGAGATATTACTTGAGAAATGAGAGAGAAAATTTTGGGGTACAACATCTGCCCCAGTTCAATCTTCTTAAACCATCAAAGTTAGATTGGTGGATCTGTCATTCGTGACTTGAAGGTGGAAGATGATTGAACACTAGAGTGCCCAAAATTTTGCACTCGAAGATGGATTGGGAATGGGATTATAGATTCCATTTGGAGGAATGATGGTAAATACTGGAAGAAGTATCAACATAAATCTTTGGTCGATTTATACTAAAACTTGATGTTTTACCTGTGGAAAGAAGGTTAGTTAAATGCAGATGTATGCATAATGTTACTAAGATATGGTATTATGTTAAATGCATTTTGTATGTACATGCTATGATGTATGAATGCATGATTTGCATGTTTGTACGGGAAAATAAATCCCTAACAGATGCTGAGGAGTTCTGAATCCCAGATTGCTGTTGGGGATTAAGAATGTACATATCTTCAAACTTGGTTGAAAGAATGCTTCCGCTGGGGAATATCTCTTGTATGTTAGTTGTTATCTGGTCGGGTCCAGGCTTCATAAATTTTTGAGGATGAGGAAGTCAACTGCTATCTGGTCGGATCCAGGCTTCACGGTAACTTACTGGGGAAAAATAAATTAACTGTTATCTGGTCGGATTCCAGGCTTTGCAGAAAATTTCTTGAAATTGAATTGTTATTTGGTCGGATCCAGGCTTCACAACAACTTGCTGGGGATAAGGGAGTTAACTTTTATCTGGTCGAATTCCAGGCTTTACAGTATCTTGCTAAAAGGATGAAGTCGAACTGATATCTAGTCGGGTCCAGGCTTCACAGTAACTTGAAGTGGTAACTACTATCTGGTCGAGTCAAGGCTTCATAGTTTTTTAAAAGCTATACTATTATCTGGCCGGGTCCAGGCTTTATAGTGTCTTGCTGGCATTGTAGCTAGTTGTTATCTGGTCAGGCTCCAGGCTTCATAATAACTTGCTTGAAATTGAAAACTGATATCTGGTCGGGTCCAGGCTTCACAGATTTTGAGGTGGATGAAGTTGATTGTTATCTGGTCGAGTGTAGGCTTTGCAATAAACTTGTCTGAAGAGATAAAGTTGAACTGGTATCTGGTCGAGTCTAGGTTTTTCAGTAACTTGCTTGGAAATTAGTTGTTATCTGGTCGGATTGCAAGTTTCACAACAAACTTTTGAGGGGAATTGCTATCTGGTCGGATCCAAGCTTCACAATAACTTTCTTGAAAAGATGAAATTGAACACTGATATCTGGTCGGATCCAGGCTTCACATTAACTTGTTGGGGTAGAGGCAAACTCTTCTGGAGAAAATAAGTTAAACCATGGTTTGGTTGAGTCTAGGTTCTTCTATATCTTGAAGAGTTAAACTATTATCTGGTCGGGTCCAGGTTTCATAGTATCTTGTGAATTTAAATGTTATCTGGTCGGATCCAATCTTCATTATTAGTTGAAAGGTTGCACTATTATCTGGTCGGGTCCATGCTCTTTAGTGACTTGAGAAGTTGACTACTATCTGGTCGGGTCCAGACTTAATAGCAGCTTGAAAGTTGTACTAATATCTGGTCGGGTCCAGTCTTTATAGTATCTTTTGGAGGTAGTAAAGGTTTTATTGATGACTTTGCTGGGGATTAAGGGTTGTGGCCCTATAATTTGTAATAGTCTGAAAGGCAAGCTCAAGCTGGGGAGTGTACACTCAATCGGGGAATAGAGACTCAGCTTGGGAGGATAGACTCAGCTGGGGATAACAGGCTCAGCTGGGGAAGATAGACTATGCTGGGGGAATATAAACTCGGCTGAGGAGTTATGATAATCATTGTTTGTTGGGGAAATAAACCCTGTGGATGAATACTTGATGAACGGTTGACGAGGCGAGTTCTTTGAGGAAGAGATCCATAAGGCTTCTACTTATAGGATCAACTTATCTGGTGAGGGAGCTGCCAAGAGATCGAGACTCTGGTTTGAGATTTTACATGTGCAAAGAGACTTTGTGGGTAACTTTGTTGAGGGTTGGTTTATTGTAACCATTTTGTGGGGATAATGCTAATGAAATAACTCTGTAGGGGTATTCCATATACATTAAAGAGATGCTTATTGTTGCTTAGCAGGTCACATGTACCAAATAGTTTTAATTATGTTCATATGCATGTGTTCGTTCAATTTTAGTTATTGGACAACTTTGCATTCAAAACAAAAACAGGAAGTTTGCACTTCAAAGTATATTTGTATTGATATTTTACCCATGAATATGAGTTTTTTGTACAAAGAGACGGAGATCCTAGTAAGAGGAAATCGTCGAAAGGAAAACAAAGATTGAAAACAAAACAAATAGCCATGTGAAATGATCTCATTACATTCCAACTCTACTATTGTCCCAATGTCTTCGAATGTCCCTTTCCATTGACAAAAGTTAATTGGATTAATCTTGGACCATTTGAACTTGGACCTTGGTGATGAAGTTGACTATGGTGATTCCACGGGACATAGTTATACGCTTTCAATCCTTAACTTTTTCCTGGACCGCCCTTTCGGGTTTTCAGCCCACCAGGATACCCATTTTTGCCCAAGTCTCCCTTTCGGGTTTTCAATTTGCCGGGTGTACAATATTTTGCATATATCCCTAATTTTTTCCCAAACCTTTTGGTTTGTCGGGATGCCCTTATTTTTGCCTAGGTATGTCAACCTAGCAGGTCTCTTATGCGTAGTATTTTTTTAACTATGTTCGCGTTTATAGGATGTGGGAAGTCTTCACCGTCCATGGTAGTCAGCATCATGGCACCACCAGAGAACACTCTCTTGACAACAAATGGCCCTTCGTAGGTGGGGGTCCATTTGCCTCTGGGGTCGCCTTATGGCAGAATGATGTGCTTTATCACCAAGTCACCAGCTTGATATACTCGAGGCTTGATCTTTTTGTTGAAAGCATTGATCATATGTTTTTGGTACATTTGACCATGACAAACAGCAGCCAACCATTTTTTGTCGATCAAGTTCAGCTTATCCAATCTCGTCTGAATCCAATCGTCTTCGCCTAAGCCTGCCTCATTCATAATCCTCAGTGAGGGGATCTGAACTTCTACTGGCAAAACAACTTCCATGCCATAGACTAGAGAAAAGGGAGTTTCCCTAGTTGATGTTCTAGCTGAAGTGCGGTAGCCATGAAGAGCAAACGGTAACATCTCATGCTAGTCCTTATAGGTTACCACCATCTTCTGCACAATCTTCTTAATGTTTTTGTTTGCTGCTTCGACCACGCCATTCATTTTAGGTCTATATGGAGAAGAATTGCGATGCTTGATCTTGAATTGAGTGCAAAGTTTAGTAATCATAGCATTGTTAAGGTTAGTCCCATTGTCAGTGATGATCCTTTCGGGGATACCATAGTGGCATATGAGGTTATGTTTGATGAATTTGGCTACCACATTCTTGGTGAGTGAGGAAAAATAGGCGGCTTCGACCCATTTGGTGAAATAATCAATAGCAACCAGAATGAAGCGGTGTCCATTGGAATCGGTGGGCTTGATCTCTCCAATCATGTCAATGCCTCGCATTGCAAATGGCCACGGAGCGGTCATGACGTTCAAAGGGATAGGAGGCACATGGACCTTGTCAGCATAAATTTGGCATTTGTGGCAAGTCCTAGAGTGTTGATGGCAATCAGTCTCCATTGTTGACCATTAGTAACCAACTCTTAGGATTTTCTTGGCCATCGTATGTCCGCTTGAGTGAGTCCCAAAGAGACCATCGTGCACGTCTTCCATAATTTCCTCTGCCTTCTTCTTGTCTACACATCGAAGTAGAGTAGGGTCATGGTTGTGCTTGTACAATATTCGGTTACTTAGGAAGAATTTGGCTGAAAATCTTCGTAAGAACTTTCTGTCATTGATGGATGCTCCCTCGGGATACTCTTGTACTTCAACATATGTCATCACCTCATGGTACCATGTATTTTCTATGTCAGTGTCAAGCTCACAGCAGTGTGCAGGTTCCACGAATCTCTCAATTGTAATCATAGGCGCTTCGTTGTCCCATCTGACCTTGAACATCAGAGACATGGTTGTTAAGGCATCAGCCAACTGATTTTCTTCCCTAGGGAAGTGCTCAAAGGTGATCTCTTCGAAGTAGGGAATCAGGGATATCACAAGTTCCTTGTAAGGGATGAGATTAGGGTGCTTAGTGTCCTAATCTCCTTTTACTTGGCTGATTACTAGAGAGGAATCCCCAAACACATTCAAATGCTTGATCCTCAAATCAACGACAACTTTTAGACCCAAGATGCATGCTTCGTACTCAGCCATATTGTTCGTGCAATCGAAGCATAATCTGGCAGTGAAAGGAGTGTGGCAACCTTCAGGGGATATGATCACAACACCAATTCCGTTACCTAAGGCGTTGAAAGCTCCATCGAAGACCATAGTCCATCGGGATCCTTGTTCAGGTCTGTCATACAATCCAGGTTTCGCACAGTCGGTCACTAGCATGATATTCTATTCCGAGAAGTCGAAGTTCATAGACTGATAATCATCCACAACTTGATGTGCCAAATGATCTGCTAGTACGCTTCCTTTGATGGCCTTTTGTGTAGTGTATTGAATGTCTTACTCAGTCAAGATCATTTTCCACCTAGCTATCCGTTCGGAGAGATCAGGTTTCTCGAAGATATACTTGATTGGGTCTATCTTAGAAATAAATAGAGTGGTATAAGTCAACATATACTATCTTAGCCGGCGAGCATCCCATTCCAGAGTGCAACAAGTTTTCTCGAGCAGTGAATATCTGGTTTCATAGTCAGTAAACTTTTTGCTCAAGTAGTAAATATAATGCTCTTTTCGGCCAGACTCGTCATGTTGGCCCAAAACACACCCCATAGATTTCTCTAGTACTGTCAAGTACATGATCAAAGGTCTTCCTTCAACTGGAGGCATGAGAATAAGAGGTTCTTGTAGATATTCTTTGATTTTGTCGAAGGCAGCTTGGCATTCATCATTCCATCTTACTACTTGATCTTTCTTTAAGAGCTTGAAGATTGGCTCACAAGTAGCAGTCAAGTGAGATATGAAGCGGGAGGTGTAATTAAGATGACCCAAGAATCCTCTAACTTCCTTTTTAGAGTGAGGGACTGGCACTTCTTGGATGTCCTTCACCTTGGCAGGATCAACTTCAATGCCTTTACTGCTATCAACAAAACCTAGGAGCTTTCCAGATCGTACTCCAAATGTGCACTTGTTAGGGTTTAGCCTCAACTTGTACTTTTTCACCCTTTAGAATAGTTTGTACATGTGATTAAGATGTTCCTCCTATGTTTGTGATCTGGAAATCATATCATCCATATAGACCTCTATTTCATGATGAATAATATCATTAAACAAAGCTACCATAGCCCTATGATATGTTGCCCCTGTATTTTTAAATCCGAACGACATGACCTTGTAGCAAAAGGTGCCCCATTTTGCAACGAAAGTTGTCTTCTCCATGTCTTCAGGAGCCATCCTTATCTCATTATAGCTAGAGAAACCGTCCATAAAAGAGAAGACTTTATGCTGAGAAGTATTATTGACCAAGACATCAATGTGTGGTAGAGGGAAGTCATCCTTGGGGTTTGCCCTATTCAGATCCCTATAGTCTACGCACATGCGAACTTTTCCGTCTTTCTTCGATACTGGCACGAAATTTGCAACCCATTGTGGGTAAGATGTCACAACTAGGAACCCTGCATCAAATTGTTTCATCACTTCAGCTTTTATCTTTTCAGACATGTCAGGCCTCATGCGACGAACCTTTTGTTTGACAGGAGGACATTCTTCTTTGGTCGGCAGACGATGAACTACGATGTCGGTATCCAACCCTGACATATCTTTACATGACCAAGCAAACACTTCCACACAGTCATGTAACATTTGAACCAACCTGCTCTTGATACTGCTTTCCAAGTTAGCACCGACCCTAACCTCTTTCTTATTCGTCTCAATACCCAGATTGATGACTTCAATCGACTCTTCTTGCGGCTGAATAGCTTTTTCCTCTTGTAATAGAAGTCTGGATAGTTCTCCCGGTATATCACAATCTTCCTCGCCTTCATCTTTGGCTTGGTTAATTGGACATTCAAAGTCATAGTCGGTAATAGTAGAGTCATTGGCAATAAGATCCAGAGTGGATGAAGACCTGCAGGAGTGTGTGTGTGTGCATGTAAGATACATGGCTATCTTGAAAGAAAAGAAAGACAATGAACACAAATTTGAATGCAAAATATTCCAATGATTTGTATTGAATGATCATATGATTATATGAACATAAATAAAACCCTTGACAAATGGACCAAAGTACCCCGGGCCAGGCACATGGCTTAAAAGTCATTGTTAAATATTATAGACAAAATGTTCTTGAATTTAAAGAAAAGAAATAGAAAAATGATTACTCCTCAATGAAGGAGATGGGCACGAAGTCCTTTGCATGCCAATTCTTCAGCTCCGTTATAGTAGGATACACCCAATCTTCAAATGCATCTTCTTCATCATTATCACCCACAATGTTGACCTCATGGCTTCCAATACAGAGAGGTGGATTTCCTGCACGAGCACGCCTCACCTCCTTCTGAGCCTTGACGGTGAAACCCAAACCAAACTTGCCCTCCTTGAATGGGATATCTAGGATTTTCCCCCAAGTATCATAGCTTCCTTCTTTAATTGCAGCACGAGCATCTTTGACTGAAACCATCTTCGACACAATCTTAACAACTTTGGACTCATCAGAGGAACATTTGGTAGCAGCAACCATCAGTGGCACAACTTCAAAGTCTTGACACGGGGTCTCAAAGAATTCTCCATCCATCTCCACGTACTTGAAAGAGTTAAGGTGGCTTACCATAAACTCTTCCTTTCCACAGACGGTGACAATTCTTCCCTTGACCGGATATTTGAGTTTTTGATGGAGAGTTGAGGTTACTGCCCCAACTTTATGGATCCAAGGACGACCCAGCAAACAAGAATAGGTAGGACGGATATCCATGATGTGGAAGGTGGAGTTGAAGATTTGGGAGCCCACCTTGATTGGAAGATCTACCTCTCCATAAATTGTTCTTTTTGATCCATCGAAGGCCCTTACGATTATGTCACTTGGTTTCAAGACTAAACCTTCACAGTCTAGATGGTCTAACACCCCCTTGGGTAGTATGTTTAGAGAAGAACCAGTGTCGAATAGTACATGTGCTAAGGTGGTCCCCCTTGCACTCGACAGAAACATGTAAAGCTTTATTGTGGTTCTTCCCAAGCAATGTTAGGTCAGCATCTGAAAATCCCAAGCCATTATCAGTCGTCAAGCTCACCGTGCAATTCTCAAACTGGTTCATTATGGTCTCATGGGGGACATGAGCCTTTTTCAAGAATTTGATTAATGTCCGAGCATGGGCATCTGAACAGAGTAGCAAAGACAACATACAAATCTTAGAAGGGGTTTGCCTCAACTGTTCCATAATCTTGAAGTTGTTCCTTTTTATAATCTTTAGGATCTCGTCCATTTCACGAGCGGAAGGTTCTCCATCAGCAACTTACTTTGCGGGTATTTCTGTCACGACTGGCTCAACAACCTTCTCATTCCCTCTTGTATCGGTACTTGGCTTAGTGGCAGAGATGCAGACAGGTGTCTTTGCAACAACTGGCGGTGAAATATTGGGTGAAAAGATTCTCCCAATTCGAGTTACCTCACTTGAGCTAGTTATGTTACCAACATCATCAGCTTTGTCTTCTTCGATCCAAGCGTCTTGTTTTATCCCATGATAAAACACCTCAGCGCCATAGTTTCATGGCACTGCTTTGTTTGAAGAGTAGGGAATTGGTCCGGGATTGGTATTATTAAGGGAGAAACAGTTGGTTCATTTGAAATCCTGATAGGACCTTTGGAGGAGATCCTAAGAGGCTTGTTTGAGATGGTGATAATGGAGAGATCTTCACATTTGTTAGTCAAACTTTTGGCAAGTGGGGTCTTCTCAAATAGTATCTCGTGGCTATCCATCAGGCGTTGAATGCCTTTCTTCATCCCTTCTCATCCATTGAGTTGTTTGGAACAGCAAACACAATCTTTCACACAGCCAGGGAAAATCCCAGCTTTCAACAGATTCTTTTTGATGAAATTCAGCGGAGTAGTCAAGTCTTCAACAAAGGAAACAAAAATTGTATCTTCAATAGCATTAATGCCCTTGCCATGATTTGGCATAGGCACGGTGATTACATTCGGAGTTGGAGGAGGGGCGAATTCAATAGTCTTGTTATTGATCAAATCCTGAATTTTGTTCTTCAAGGCCCAACATTGGTCAGTCTCATGCCCGGGGCTACATTCATAGTTGATGAAGAGATATCTGGATTGGCAGGAGGATCGCGCAATGTCACCAAATTATCCTTGAGCAAGTATTGTAAGGCTTGAGACAGCGACATGCCTAACCTCGTAAATTGTCTTTTCGGAGTTTCAAAATATTGATGATTAGTAGATGGTCTTGGAGTAGGAGTTGGATTGGAGATTCGGATAGCGTTAACAGATGGATGATCATTCTTCTTGGTACGGGCCCTTGCCCTGTACACAACATTGATTTCCTTCTTTGCGGCAAAAGGTTTCTTTATAGGATTTGAAGTGGAGGAAGACGCCACAGATATCTTCCCGCTTTTGATGCCGCTTTCAACTCTTTCACCTGTTAAGATTAACTTGGTGAATCCGGAAGAAGAACAGCCAACCAATAGATTAAAGAATGGACCAGATAAATTGCCCATAAACATGTCAATATGCTCCCTATCATTCAAAGGCGGTTGAACCCTACTTGCAAGGTCTCTCCACTTTTGTGCGTATTCCTTGAATCCTTCATTCTTCTCCATTGTCATATCTTGAAACTGAACTCTTGTCGGCACTAAGTCGGTGTTATACTGGTACTGATGGTAGAAGGCGGTAGCTAAGTCCTCCCAAGTATTGATACGGGAAACATCTAACTTGTAGAACCATTCTAGTTGCGTTTCGGCCAAGCTCTCTTGGAAAAAGTGAACCCAGAGTTTCTTATCAGTGGTGTGTGGCTATATCTTGCGCACATAAGATTTCAGGTGAAGTTTTGGACAAGAAACTCCATCGTACTTTGCAAAGACTGGTATTTTGAATTTGTGAGGAATAACAACCCCAGAGCTTAAACCCAAATCATCAAAGTCTAAACCAAGGACAACTTGGATTTCAACAGCCTTCAACCTGTCTTCTAGTTGTTTGTACTTGATATCGGCGGGTGGATACTGCTCGTAAAAATAGTCATCAACAGACGCTTGATCATTAATATAGTCAGCCTGAGTACTCTTAACCTCACTAATCTAATTCTCGTCTTCTTTAGATGAGTCTTCCACTACTGGGATCTGACCAACCGACTCTTTGAACCTTCTTCCCATGTTGACCATGGCTCTCTTCTTGGGTTTCTTCTTAACTGCCAGCAATGCCATCATATCTTGCTGCCCCTTGGCTAGGGCCAGTAGAGTCTCTTGGAATTGAGAGTTTTGTGCCTGGAGATCCTTCACAATTTTCTCTAGATCCATCTTGCTGAAATAAACAGTATAAAGATAAGGAAACCTGTTATGTGAAAACTTGTCATGTCATGATGCATGGAAGATGTATATGCAAATGATTTCAAGGATTTATGGAATTTAAATTTGCATAAACAAAGGAATGAACAAACGTCAATTTTCATTAGTTTAGTTCAAAAGATTACAACATGCCTCTTGGGCTTACAAAATAACTTTCTGAGATAAAAAGACTGAACGCATCCTCTTCGGAGCGAGATAGGCATTCACACTTTGCTCTTCTTGTAGCTGCTTTGTAAGCTCCAAGACTCTTTTCTCGCTAGCATAGAATTGAGCTTCGAAAGTATCTCGTTCTTCCTTTAGTTGAATCCAACCTTTTTGCAAGTCTTCGAGAGAAGTAGGCCTATCGGGATGGAGGACAGTGTAGGGAACATCTCCTTCAACCACAAGTTCCATGATAACTGGTAAGATGGAGGGATAAAGCATCACAAGTTTCTCAGCACGAGCTTGCACCCACCTAAGGTAAGGCTCGAGGGGAATGGAATTCTTATGTCCCAACGTCTTACTATCCACTTTGCTTACCATCCTCCAAGCTCGGATAAACCTCTGACGGTATCTTTGATCGTCACTCTTGTATTCAAATACCACTCTTTGGATGAGAATCTCATGTGGACCATCCCTTTGAGTATAACCAAAATGTCGTAAGGCTAAGCAAGGGTTATAGGTGATACCTCCTCTAATTCCAAGTAAAGGAACATTAGGGAATTCACCACAATGGTCGATGATAGTAACATTCTCCAATGATCGAGAGCACCAATGAACATCTGAATGTCTGAGCATCATCAGCCTATGAGACCACCTCAAACCTTGCTTATTCTTCAACATAGATTGGGGAAGATGCGAAATAAACCATCTTTCTAAGAGAGGAGTGCAATACATAAGGGTCCCTCTCTTCCTCATAGTGCGAGAATGAAAAGAATGTAAGATATCTCCCAATAAAGTAGGCACTGGATTGTGAGACATGAAGATTTTGATAGCATTTACATCTATGAGTTGGTCAGGATTTGGAAACAAAACCATCCCATAGATGAGAAGGGCCAAGATTTCTTCAAAAGCTTGTAAGTACAAAGAGTTCCAATAATATTGAGCTTTCTCGAACAAGAACTTGGCTAAGAAAGCTTTGACACCACTCCTTGTTTCCCAATTAGTTGTGACATCAGATTGTTGCAAGTGTAATGCTTAGGCAATCTCTTCAGGTTTTGGATATCTTTCTGTACCGTTGAAGGGTAGTTGATTGAGAATTGGAATCCTCAAGAGTTGTGAGAATTCTTCTAGAGTTGGCACAAGTTAATAATCGGGAAAAGTGAAGCAATGGTGTAGAGGATCAAAGAATTGGAAAAGCACCTTCATCATATCTTCATCAGTGTTAGAGGTAACCAAGTTTAGGAGGCGACCATGTCTTTCAGTGAATGGAGAATTCTCAGGAACCCTTTATGCTAACTCTTTGAGTTGAGGAGGAATTCTTACGAGATTGACTTGGGTAGTATTCCCGCGGAGGGAAGCCATGTCCTGCAAAACAGAGCAAAGATTAATCCCAAAAAATCCTTGAAATGGTTAGTGAGAATGAGTATGATGTTATGATGTTTATGATGTCATGTACAAGTAAGTATATACAAACAAAGAAAACAAGTCCTTAGGTGTAGGCTTGCATGAAGTCTCATAGGTAAGTACCCTCTTGAAGTTTAGTTGGATCAAACCCGTCCTAGAAATAGTAATCGGGTTCTAAGGGATCTAAATATCACTAATCTGTCTTCTCGGGCATTGTTTCAGCGCAAGCCTATTTCACGGTGACCGAAATATCTCGAAAAGTCAAATCTCAATGAGTGTAGTATCGAGTATCAACCAACTTCGGAATGCACCAAAGCCGGTTATCTCACTACGTCCTAATGGCCAAGTTGGTCAAGTAAACATTCTAAAAGTTAGTTAGTGCTTCATGACATCACACAGCGGCCCCATATTCTCCTTGACTACTCAAGGGCTACCGGTACCCACAAACATGTCACACTAACATAGCTATTTCTTAGACCAGGTCGGTATACCCCGCACAGTTTCCACAATGTATTTCTACTTACCTATAAGTTATCCCAAATTCGGTTAGAGGATTTAAACAAGCCCAAACAAGGAACCAAAATGTAAAGCAAACAAATCAAACAAATAAAGGTGATTTAGCCCTAAGTAACCCCACTTTTAAGTTTTTCCCCAACAGAGTTGGCAGTTCTGTGATACAGTGGGAGAACTAACTTGGGTGTTTTGTGCTTTATCGCAAATGTTGCGGTTACTAAGAGTCGCCACCGACTTTTCTTTTATCCAAAAGGAAAGGCTGAAAAGAATAGGAAAGACCTTTGAGATTGTTTCTTGAGTTCGCAGGGGGGGGGGGGTTGATTATGAATAGGGAAGGTGTTAGCACCATTTTCATCCATAGTTATCTATGGACTCTTAGTTGCTTGCTAGATCACTTGCTTTTGTTTGAAAATGTGCTTTTGTGTGGTTTTTTTGAAAAAGGCGCCTTCGTTTAGGAAAACTTTGTAATAGTTCTCGTTCGTAAGAACGTATACAAAGTGTTGGTCTTTTGAAAATGTTTCATGTTTGGAAGATGTTTTGAAAGTGTTTTTGAAAGTGTTGGTGTTTGTTTTGAAAATAAGCTAGGATGTTTTGATTTGAAAATGAACAAGCAACTAGGAACAATCTACCTACTCAAAAAGTCTTAGTTCATTTCTTCTTTTCCTTTGATATTGCTATCTTACCATTGATTTGGTAAGAAGCCTTATCTTTGGATGTAAAGGGACGAGCGTGAGTCATTGTATAGTCATGATAGCAATATTGTGAGATATCTTAACATTTTTCTTTGAGGGACTAAGATCATTTTGAAAGGCAACATTGATAGCGTCATCGAGGGACTAAGATCTTGTATTTTTGATTGCTTTTTGCTAAGATATCCAACATGCATAACATGGCCATTTTTGTAAGACAGCAAAGTGGAATTACCCTAAGGGTGCAAGTGTGCAAGTGTGTTGATTTACATGCATTGTTTTGTCTTGAATTAGGGTTTGCTAACTTGTTGATTTTATCTTTCCATACAAACCCTAATTTACTAGCATTTATATAAAGCGATAAATTGCGGAAAGTAAAATTACTAAGCTATTACATCATTAGGGGAGGGGGTATACAAATTTACAAATGGGGATTTTGCAAGAAAAGTAAACCTTATTATCTATTACAACCATATTTAATAAATGTACAAGAATTGAATAAATAATAATGTACAAATGCAAATGGAAAAAGAAATGATTTTGTTTGGTTTTTTATGAAAAGGTTTGATCTTGTACTAATTAAAGAAAATACTTAATTAAAAATAAACAAAACAACTTAAACCTAAATTAATTAAGAAAGAAATTAGGTTAAAAAGTATTTTTAGGGTTTTTTATAAAAAGATTTTAAATTAATAAATATAAAATAAAAATTAATTAATTAAAAGAAACCTAAGTTCTAAATTTATTTTAATTAAGAAAATAAAATAATATAATAATTAAACCTAAGTCTAAACATTTATTTAAGAAAAAAAAAGAAATTAATTTGTTTAAAAAATGTTATTTTTTGTTCTTTTTGTTTTATAGAGAAAATAAAATATATAAGTGTAAATAATAAATAAAAATATTTTGGATTTTTTTATTAATAATAGTAATAATAATAATAGTAAAAAAAATAAATAATAAAAAAAATAAAATATAAGAAAATGAAAAAATAAATAAAAATGAAATAATAAAAGTTGGCCCGGGCTGCATAAATAAACAGGGGAGTTAGAAAAAAGTAAAAAAAAAAAAGTGGAAGGCCTAAAGGGGGAGGCCCAGGCGCCTGGCTGCAAACAAAAAAGTGGAAAAAAATGTAAAAAAAGAGTAAAAGGGTACCATTGGGGCTCGAACCCAGGTCCCAAAAGTTTACAGGCGCGCGCTTTACCACTAGAGTGGCTATACATCCATTAAAATTGGTGAAATAATAAACATATATCACAAATAAAGTCCTGAATGTAACTTCATCTTCAACCTCCAGCCATGGATTATGTAACTTCATCATTTCTCAACAAAAATGAAAGATGCAAACATGAAAGTTGCTCCATTTTTCCATACGAATCCAAACATATAAATATCATAAGCTATAAATCAAAGATGAATGAGAATTTTTTAAAGTACCAAATTCTAACTTAATTATTTTCATAGGTTCAATCCTAAAATTCTCCTAACTCAATCAATATAAATGAAATCTATGGACATGTACAACTTCAGGGCAATGATGTCTATATTTTATGTTCACAAATGCAAGCCTTACAATGCCTAAATGAGAAGATAGAAGTTCAAGAAATATACCTCAAAACTGGAATTTGTGAAATGAGTTTGAGCTTGATTCAATTTGTTGTGATGATCAGGTTAGCTTCCTTGAGTCTCTAGGAAGCTAATGCAATGCTTAGCTTGAGTTGAGAGTGGCTGAAATGGCCTGGAGAAGTTAAGTTGCAGACTTTGTTTTTTGGTTATGGAGGTTATGGTAAATGGTGTTACAGTTCTGGAATAAGGATGGGGATGAGTTGTACTTGATATGTAGGAGCTTTTGGAAGTGAAAGGCCAAGAAATGCACGAGGGAAATGGAAGTTTGGTATGTAAAGTCAGAACTTGCACAACAATGGTGTTTTGAGGAAATTTTTGGCTAGAGGGAGTTTGGTAGTGTTTCAGGGTGTTCAAGCTCGTCTGTTAGCTCAGAAATAGTGACTCTATATATAAGCAAAAAGTTTGGAGACTTGTCTCTGATCAGAATTCAAAAATCGCTTGTTTGTGGCTTTTTGCTTGATTTTGAAGAAAGCTTGAGAAATGTGGCTCCAATGCACAAGTACAAAGCTATCTAGAATGGTTATAAGATTTAAACATGTTTCTTCTGAGCATACATATTGTGTGTGTTCAGAACAATTAGTTAGAGGCTCAAGAAGAGTGGACTTTGTGCATAAAGCCATTTTTCCAAAATGGCAATGTTGCCTTTCTTCCTAAAATGGTATTAAGCATGGGAAATGCATTGAATGCTTGGATTAAAGCTTCTAGCAGCTGTGAAAAATATTAATTATGGAGTGACAAACAAGTTTAAGGCCTTCAAAGCAAAGATTATGCAGCCTAGCATGGATTTGGTTCATGTGTTCATCAAGAAATGACTTGTAATTCAAGAATGAAACCCTAACTTCTTGCCTTCGATTCTCCTTGCTCAAGTATGATCTTAATGAGTTCTTGGACATTTTGGAAATCTTGTAAAATCCTCTACAACCTCTATGTTGGACATTTTTGAAAATTCATCTTGGAACTATGTGAAAAATTTCCATGAAGTTAGGTCAAAATCCTGCCTAAACTAGGGCAAAATTTCACTAAGTTTCCAAGTCTCATGAACATGTCTTCTTAAAATCATAACTTGAAATCCATGTGTGATACGGTGGCAGAACCGACTGTTATAATGGTTTGCGTTTTATATTTGCAAATGTGCGGTAAGCAAGAGTCGCCACCAAATTTTATTTTATCCAACATAGGAAAAGGAAAAAGAATAGAAAAAACCTTTTTTCGGGATGTTTTTGAGTACGGGGGGTAGATTATAAAAAGGGAAGGTGTTAGCACCCTTTCCATCCATGGTTTTCCATGGGCTCTTAGGTACTTTCTCATTTTTAAAATTGCTTGTGTGTATTTGTTTTGAAAAGTTTTGTTTACTTCCTGATAACCCTTGTATCTATCCTCAAGAGTGTGACTAAGTTATTTTTGAAAACTGTTTTAAAAAGTGTTTGTGTGAAAGAGTTTTTGTTTTGAGCAAGTACTTAAGAGTTTTCTACCTACTAGAAAAAAGATTGTTCGTTCTCGTTTTCTTTAGACGGTGCTATCCTACAATTAATGAGTAGGTAGCCCTATCGGTGGAGTTTTAAGGGACGTTCGAAAGGGACGAAATGGTCCCTGAAGGCAACAAGTAAGGATACCTTAGCATTTTGAAGGGACTATCGTCATAATATCATTTCTCGTAGGCAACTCGATGGACAAGGAGGGACTATGATCTTTATGACGACTTTGAATTACGGGTCATTGTTAAGATATCCCTACGTTCGAGGGATCCGACCATTATTTCCGAGGCAACCAAGTGAGGCAAAACCCTAGGAGTGAGCATGTGCAAGTGTTTGATTTCAATTTCATTTATCTTGCGCATTTATGGTTTTCTACTATTTTAAATTGATTTATCTTGCCATTCAATCCTATTATCCATGCATCTAGGCAGTTTATAATTGCGGAAAGTAAAGTGCGAGAAATTAAAACCCTAGCTATTACAAGGCCTTGGGGAGATGGATTACATAATCATAAAACCGGGGAAAATAGTAAATGCGAAATAGTAAACCTAATTAACTATTACAAACTCGGAGAAATTACATTAATGGTAAAAATAATGAAATAAATACGCGCGAGAGTAAATTAAACGGGGAATTAAATTCAGAAACAATTAATTGGTGAATAAAGAAAAGATATTTTTTGAGAAAAGTAATTAATCTTGCAAATTAACCTAATTTCTATTTAATTTTAATTATGTAAAAAGAATTTAAGTTAACCTAATTAACCTAATTAATTAAGGTAAATAAATATTTTATGAAAAAAACTAAACCTGATATTTTTTAGTGATTTTTGATTTTATGATTTAATTAAAAAAATATTTTTTTCTAAAAAACAATTTAAACAAGAAATTAAAATAAAATAAATAAAGAAAGAAATTAAAAAATAATTAAAGGAATGGGCCTGATGTAGCTAAGCAGATTGGGGGGGGGGGGTGTTGCCAATTTTGTGATAGGCCCATAATGATGGCCCAAGGATCATGCGCCTGATCCAGTGCATCTTTCTTCTGATGGTTCATGGTGTGCCTTCAATCTTGTGGCGCTGGATCTACATGATGATGGATCCCAAGGGTGAGATCTGAGGTGTATGGTGGATGCTGGGTGCTGAAGCGCATAGAACCTGCAAAGTATTTGAAAGAAAAATAACAAATGTTGGAGGCAGGGGTCGAACCCCTGACCTCTCACTTACAGCGCCTTATCCCCTTTCCTGCTTGCCACTGGGCCAGTTGGCCTTTTGTTAATATAACTGAACAAGCTATATTATAAAGGAAACACGCGTATGTCTATAAGAAGCGTGCCAATATTCAAATAGCCCAATAGGACGTTGCCACACAATCGTCTTCTTCCCCAGTACCGTCGTTTTAGGCTTAGACTTTTACCTACGGATAAAGTCTGTCAGTACAACCCTGCATCATTCAAAAAATCCATCACAAGCAATATAAATTACAATGAAGGCCATGAATCAACTGTACTTGAAGCCTTGAACACCATGGTATCCACGCCTAGCCCTAATTTTGCTTGTAGAAGGAAACCCTAAAACGAGCTTGGAAACCCTAATAATGGAAAACCATGATTCCTACACTTAAAACTCAATCAAACGATTCAGAAAGCATAGAAACCTTATGATAAACAAGAATACATGATTAAATTTCATTGAAAACGCATGTATGCATGTAATCAAAAATAAAAAAGAGTTGGATAACAGAGTTGCGAATTTTACGATTCTGAGTGTTTTGGTGCGTGCAAAGGGTGCAATTAGCTTCAGGTGATTGCCAGGAATGGATTGCTGGCCTTGAAATGCTTTGAATTTCCCTGTAGAATGAAATTTGATGCTCACTTTTTTGGTCCAAAAATCGAGTTCTTGCTCTTGCAGTTTACACGTCCAACCCTTGTTCTTGTGCTTGGGAATTGTTCTATATATGTGGTAGACTGAATTAGGTCAACAAAAAACATTCATATCTTTGCCAATTATCAAGATTTGATTTGATTTCCTCTTTGCATTGTTTCTTTCTAAATCAAGCCAAATCATTCCATTCTCATCCCAATCAGACTTTGCACGATTTGATTTTGTTTGACAACATATTTGGATTGTAATTCCATTCAAAATCAGATAAAAAACAAATCTTCATTATTTTATATCATTTATTTTATTTAATTTGATTTTTAAATGATTAAAATCAAAATAAATTAAATAAATAAAGCCAATAATATGTGGGAGAGTGTTTGGGTCGTGGACCATGTTAGAAGTAAGATGCAAGCATAAAAAGTTAGGCCCATTTGACAAAAAATGCAATTTTGGGTATTGTTGACTTTTGACAATTTTCCAAAAATGGCCAACTTTGACAATGCATATCTCCTTCAATTTTGACCCTAAGAGGGTATCCTTGGAATTTTTAGAAAGCTTAGGATGTCCCCTAAACAACCATTTTGGTTTCATATCAATTGGATCCTCGGTGTTCATGTAAGAAGCTTCGACCTAAAAGGTGTTTTTGTTGACTTTTGAAAAGGACCTATAATGTATGATTGATATCTTTTCATGAGTGCATTTCTTGAACTTGAGGGCTGAGGATGAGTTGTAGGGAATTGAATTATCTTCAAAATGAGCCTTGGATGGGAAATTTCTGATAAAGTATGAGAAAGTTATGCCTAGTCAAAGTTTGGTTGACTTTTTCTAAGAAACCCTAATTTAGCAACTTTTGAGTTTTGATGAATTAGGGGCATTTCTTGGGGAATCATGATCAACCCTTGATTAAATGATGGATATCACTTCAAAATGTTGAGGTTCACAAAAAATCTTGAAGTTTGACTGTATGTGGGCCACAATTGACTTTTGACCTAATATAGTTGATTTTCAAACAACTGAGCAGTTGAGTGAGCAAACTTCGTGTGCAAGGCATGCAAATTGACATGGATGGTCTTGAGAACATATTAGGACTATGGAGAGCATATTAGGCCTTTGGAGATCACCCATATTGATGAAAATGGAAACCCTAGTTTGAGGTTCATTGTCTTAGGAGAGCATTTGCCTGATCAATCCTTGGGCATCCTTGGGAAAGTTGAGGATTTAAATGAACATGTGTTGAGTAAAATGGGAGGCCAAATTTAAGGTACAACAGCTACCCCTGTTCAATCTTCTTAAACCTGAGGATGTAGATTGGCTGGTCTGCCTTTCGTGACCTGAAGGTAGAAGATGATTGAACACTAAAGTGCCCATAAATTTGAACTCGCATGAAGTAACACTAATTGGTGATATTGGGAATGGGATTATAGACGCCATTTAGAATTCGACAGAGAATCGTCGAAGATGGGCTTAAATATTCCATCCAGAAAAGATATCAGTTGCATAAGAGATTCCTTTGCGAGAATTCCCGTACTTGCTGTTGAGGAGGACTTCTTTGGAAAATGTTGATTTATGTCTAGGGAAATAGAGTATATGAGCTTCGGTTGTCTATTACTCTACTGGGGAATTAACTCTTGATCGAGGAGGTGGAATCACGCTGCCTAATTGGTTAGGGACCAGGCTGCATTACGACTTACTGGGGAAATATGAGATCGACCGTATCTGGTCGGGTCCAGACTGCATTGCGGCTTACTGGGGAAATGTGAGATCGACTGTATATGGTCGGGTCCAGGTCTTATAGTGTTATAAACTGTTGTCTAGAGATAAGGGAGAAGGAACCTGGGTAGTAAGGTTGCTTTGATATGAAAGCCTGGATAGTAGGGCTTGTGAGATGGAACCTGGGTCGTAGGGTTACTTCGAGACGAAAGCCTGGATAGTAGGGCTATGAGAAGGAACCTGGATAGTAGGGTTATTTCGAAATGAAAGCCTGGATAGTAGGGCTATGAGAAGGAACCTGGATAGTAGGGTTACTTCGAAATGAAATCCTGGATAGTAGGGCTATGAGAAGGAACCTGGGTCGTAGGGTTACTTCGAAATGAAAGCCTGGATATTAGGGCTATGAGAAGGAACCTGGATAGTAGGGTTACTTCAAAATGAAAGCCTGGATAGTAGGGCTATGAGAAGGAACATGGGTCGTAGGTTTACTTCGAAATGAAATCCTGGATAGTAGGGATATGAGAAGGAACTTGGGTCGTAGGGTTACTTCGAGATGAAAGCCTGGATAGTAGGGCTATGAGAAGGACCCTGGATAATAGGGTTACTTCGGAATGAAAAGCCTGGATAGTAAGGCTTATGGGAAGGAACCTGGATAGTAGGGTTACTTCGAAATGAAAGCCTGGATAGTAGGGCTATGAGAAGGAATCTAGATAGTAGGGTTACTTAGAAATGAAAGCCTAGATAATAGGGCTATGGGAAGAAACCTGGATAGTAGGGTTACTTCGGAATAAAAAGCCTGGATAGTAGGGCTTATGTGAAGGAACCTGGATAGTAGGCTTATCTCCTTTAATCACGTGGCTTAGTTGACCCGTTTGGTTCCGGAAACTGATTTTTCATTAGCCGTTTGCAGATATGACCTGTATAACTGCTGGAAATATTTGTGATAATTGTCTTTCCTGAAAAGATAACAAGGTTGATTATATGCGATGTATGAAATGCATTGGGAGACGATGTTATCAAAATAAATGAGACTATGTTGTACGTGATATGTATGTGCATGTCATGATGCATGAACATGAAATGCTATTATGACATGTCCGAGTCTGGGAAAATAAATCCCGGACTGCTGCTGGAGAGTATAGACTTCCTGAAGTTTGTAGAGAACTATGGCTCTTTTACTTCCGTTAGGGATGGTGAACGGAGATGACTATGCTGGAGATTTACTCCTTGTTGTTTGTAAATATTCTGCCAGGGAGAGAATCTGTTTGAGAATAACTCTGCGGGGGAATAATTCTGTTGGAGGATGAACTTCCATAGCTGAAGGAATAAGCTCTGTTGGGGGTTGAGTTTCCGCATTCAGGGAAGTAAACTCTGCTTGGGAGACAAATTTTTATGACCCGCTTGCGATTATGAAATTCTGCTGGGGGAATATAACTGGCAGCTCTCTGAAGGGAACCAGATGGGGAAAGTACCTCCTGCTTTGGGGAAGCTGAGATTAATGCTTTAATCACCTCTTTACTCTGTGGGGAGTATAGATGTCGCCAGGTTGTATGCATTGATAACTGTGTTTCAAAGCTGTCTTTGTCCTGGTACCTGCTGGACGGAGTAACTGTCGGGTTTGGACATTTTTTTGTTTTTCCCCTGTTTCTTAAGTTACGAGCAATTGTCTTTTCGTTTCTTATGTAAATATTTATGAACAACAATCATATTCAAATGCATATGTCAAGAATAAATCATTGGAACTTCTTGCAAAACAAAACAGAAAAAGAAAAACAAATAGTTTTGTAGAAATGATTTGTATTGATTTTCGAAGTTGGCCTATAACAGGCGTTTTTGTACAAGGGAGCTGACGCTCTAGTAAGAGAATGCCGCTGAAAAATGGAAATTATACAATATTGTGTAAAAATAAAACAACTATGTACAACAATCCCATTGGGTTCCAATTCTGCTATTGCCACTCTATCTTCGAGCGTCTCATCACTTTGCTGCTTGTCCGAAGCTGATTAGATTGATTGGTGTCATTCGAACTTGAAAGTTGATACTGAGGTCTGGTCGCAAGGTGATCTAATGGGACATAGTGATACACTTTACATCCCTAACTTTTTCCTAGACTGCCCTTTTGGGTTTTCAGTCCATCGGGATACCCTTTTTTGCCCAAGCCTCCTTTTCAGGTTTTGGACTTGCCGGGTGTACAAATTTTTTCATTTTTATCCCTTATTTTTTCTTGAACCCTTTTGGTTCTCCGGGAAGCCCTTATTTTTGCCTAGGCCAGTCAACCTAGAGGGTCTTTTATCATGCGTAGTATCTTTTCACTATGTCCACATTGACAGGGTGAGGAAGGTCGTCACCATCCATGGTGGTTAGAATCATGGCTCCACCTAAGAAAATGTTTTTGATCACAAATGGACCTTCATATGTGGGAGTCCATTTTCCCATGGGATCACCTTGCGGCAGTATGATGTGCTTGATCACTAGATCCCCGACTTGATACTCTTGGCGCATGATCTTTTTGTTGAAAGCCTTGATCATTCGTTTTTGATACATTTGACCATGACAGACAACAGTAAGTCTCTTCTCATTGATCAGATTTAGTTGATCAAGTCGAGTCTAGATCCAATCATCTTCGTTCAAACCTGCATCCTTCATAATCCTTAAAGAAGGAATCTGGACCTCAATGGGTAGGACTGCCTCCATGCCATATACCAGAGAGTAGGGTGTTTCCCCTGTAGACGTCCGCGCTGAGGTACATTACCCATGAAGAGCGAATGGTAACATCTCATGCCAGTCTTTATATGTCACCGTCATCTTCTGTATAATCTTCTTGATGTTCTTGTTAGCTGCTTCAACAGAGCCATTCATCTTCGACCAGTAGGGATAAGAGTTATGATGTTGTATCTTGAATTGTTTATAGAGCTCGGTGATCATCGTGTTATTGAGATTCGTACCATTGTCAGTGATAATTCTCTCTGGCACACCATACCGACAGATTAGGTTATGCCTGATAAACCGCGCCACAACGTTCTTGGTTACAGTAGCAAAAGAGGCCGCCTCAACCCATTTTGTGAAGTAATCAATGGCCACCATGATGAAGCGATACCCATTAGAAGTGGTAGGTCTGATTTCTTCGATCATGTCAATGCCCCACATTATAAAGGGCCACGAATCTGTCAAGACATTCAAAGGAACCAGAGGCACATGCACCTTATCATCATAGATTTGGCACTTATGACAAGTTCGGGAGTGCTGATAACAATCTGCTTCCATAGTGGACCAATAGTATCCTGCCCGTAGAATTTTCTTAGCCATGGTATGTCCACTTGAATGGGTTCCGAAGGTACCTTCATGTAGATCTGTCATAATCCACTCTGCTTCGCTCTTGTATACACACCTCAATAAGGTAGAGTTATGATTGCGCTTGTAGAGGATTCCATTACTGAGGAACAATTTCACAGCGAACCTTCTCAGAAATTTCTTATCGTTGATAGACGCCCCTTCGGGATATTCTTGAGCCTCAAGATACCTTTTTACTTTGTGAAACCAAGGTTTATCTGTTACCTCTTTGTGATACGGTGGCAGAACCGACGGTTAATACTAGTTTGCGTTTTTTGTTCTCAAAATGTCGCGGTAAGCAAGAGTCACCACAAACTTTTATTTTATCCAACAAGGAAAAGGAAAAAGAATAGAAAAAACCTTTTTTGAGATGTTTCTGAGTACGGGGGGTAGATTATAGAAAGGGAAGGTGTTAACACCCTTTCTATCCATGGTTTTCCGTGGGCTCATAGGTACTTGCTCATTTTGAAAACTGCTTGTGTGTGCTTTGTTTTGAAAAGTTTTGTTTTACTTCGTGTTAACCCTTGTTTCTATCCACAAGAGTGTTAAGAAGTTGTTTTTGAAAACTTTGTTTGAAAAGTGTTTGTGTGAAAAAAATTTGTTTGTTTGAGCAAGTACCTAGGAACTAATCTACCTACTCGAAAAAGGTCTGTTCGTTTTCCTTTTAGACAATGCTATCCCATTATTGAGAAATAGGTAGCATCGTCGTTGGAGTATTTTAGGGACATTCGAAGGGACAAATACGATCACAAAAGCAATGGTAGGAAATGTTAGTAGTCATCCTAAAGCTTTAAATATCTTTTTCCGAGGCAACATCCGAATGGGTCATTTTAGATCTTTCGGGTCTAGAGGACAACCACTAACAAACCCTATACTTCATGATCGTTTACCGAAGGCAATCGGAGTGGAGTAAACCCTAGGAGTGAGCATGTGCGAGTGTATTTATTAAGTTAATTTATCTTTGCATATTTAGGGTTTTCTACTGTATTAATTTTTAGTTAGTCTTTCCATACAATCCTATTAACATTCATCTAAGCAGTTTATAGTTTGCGGAAATTAAAGCGAGAAAGTTAAAGTCCTAGCTATTACAGGGATTTTGCAGATAAATAATCATTTTCGATTGAAAATAAAGATGCAGAATTTAAAATCCTAATTACTATTACAAACTCGGAGCAGTTACAATAATAATAAAAAGGAAATTAAAAAATGTGTGCGGCGAATTAAATGCGAGAATAATTAGCAAACCCTAAAAGATCTAATTAAAAAAAATGTTAGGTTAGTTTTTGAGAAAAAAATCAGATTATATACAAAATTAAACCCTAAGTCTAATTATTTTAAATTATGAAAAAAGAAAGAATTAAATTGCCTTAATTTAATTAAACTAATTAATTAATTAAAGAAACAAAATATTTTTTTATGAAAAATGATTTTGGATGTTTTATTTGATTTTTTGATTAAATGAAAAAAATAATGATTTTTGTATTATTTTTAAAAAGAAAATAATTAGAAAATAATTAAAATAATTAAAATAAAAAAAGATAGAATGGGCCTGTTAGAAGCTGAATGAGGGGGTATGATGCTGAATTGCTTAGGCCCATGAAGCTGAGCCCATTCCATGCGTGTGATTCCCTGTTGTGCCAGCCTGGGAGTGCACCATAGTCCTTCCTTGGTTGAGGCGTTGGATCTGGCTAGCAATTAATCCAGTGGTAGGATAATGACAGTGCATGGTAGACGTCTTGATGCGTGGAGCATAGAATATGCAGTTAAATGTTGAGAAAATAACAAAATGCTACGACCTGGGATCGAACCCAGGTCCTCCCACTCAATACCACACACGCCTTGCCATCTGTGCTACATGTTTTATTTGTCAATATAATAACAACAATAAGTAATATATAGAAGAACGTGAATGACTCCAGTAAGCGCACGAAATTCAAATAAGCCAATAGTGGTTAGACACGTTGTTGTCTTCTTCGTAGATCCGTCGCCTTAGGCTAAACACTTTTACCTACAAACAAGCGTTTATAGCCATAACATGTACACTTCAGAAATTAAGAAAAACGCATGATAAATGAAATTAAAGACCCTGGCTCAACTTGTCTTGATGCCACGAGCATCATGGTACCCTTTCTTGGGCCAATTTCACCTGTATCAAGAAGCCCTAAAACGTGACTTCAAACCCTAGCCATGACATTCATCACTATATTCATCAAATCATCAATTAAACCAATCCAACACGTTGCAAACATGACAACCAACATAGATATACCATTAAAACATGTTCATGTTACAAGAATCATAGTAATCAGATTTTTAAAAAGAAGCAAACTGTGACGACCGTATGTCCTATTCTTAGGCTTGAGAGAGATGGAAAATGATTGGAGAATGTTCCGGAGATGTCCAGGAATCGATTGGTAGCTTTGAAATGCTTTGAATTTCCCTATAGGTTGGAGAACGATCCACTACTTTTTTTGCCAAAATTTGAGTTTTGTTCTCAGCTTTCACGACCTGCAATCCTTCTCCTTTTGGCTTGGGTATGTTCTATGTATGTAGTAGAACTGATTAGGTTAACAAAAACAAATTAAATCTTTGTGAATCATGGAAATTGGATTTGATTTTGCTCTTGTATTATATATTTCCAAAACAAGCATAATCATGCCAATTTTGCTTTAATCATCCCTTGCACGATTTGATATGATATGCCAGCCTAATTGGATTTGATTCCAACAAAAAATCAGATAAAAAATCAATCTTTTATATTTTTTGCAATTTATTTGATTTAATCTAACTTTTAATAAATAAAAATAAAAATAAAAAAAATAAATAAGCAAATAATATATGGAGGCTGATTTGGGTCGTGGACCATGTCACAAACAAGATACAATCATGAAAAGCTAGGCCCATTTGACAAAAAATGCACTTTTGAGCACATTTGACTTTTGACAATTTTTCAAAAATGGCCATCTTTGACAATGCATATCTCCTCCAATTTTAACCCTAGAGGGATATTCTTGGACTTTTTAGAAATCTTAGGATGTACCCTAAACAACCTATTTGGTTTCATCTCAATTGGGCCTTCCATGTTCATGTAAGAAGCTTTGACCCAAAAGGTGTTTTTGTTGACTTTTCAAAAGGACCTATAATGTAGAAATTCATATCTTTTGATGAGTGCATATTTTGAAATTGAGGGCCCAAGATGAATTTTGGGGGAATTGCATCCTCTTAAAAATGAGCCTTGGATGGAAATTTTTTGATAAAGTATGAAGAAGTTATGCTTGGTCAAAGTTTGGTTGACTTTTCCTGAGAAATCCTAATTTGGCAACTTTTGGGTTTTGATGAATTTGGGGGAATTCCTTGAGGAATCATGATCAACCCTTGATAAAATGATGGATATCTCTTCAAAATGTTGATTTTGACCAAAAATCTTGAAGTTTGACTGTATGTGGGCCACAATTGACTTTAGACCTAATATAGTTGATTTCCAGGCATTTGGGCAATTGACTGAGAAAACTTCTTGTGCAAGGCATGAAACTTGACATGGATGATCTTGAGAACATATTGGGACCATGGAAGGAATTTGGGACCTTTGGAGTTCCCAGACCCTGATGAGAATGGAAACCCTAGTTTGAGGTACATTGCCTTAGGAGAGAGTTTGTCTGGTCAACTCTTGGGCATCCTTGAGCAAGTTGAGGACCTCAATGGGCATGTGTTGAGTAAAATGAGAGGGAAAATTTTAGGGTACAACAGTTGCCCCTGTTCAATCTTCTTAAACCTGGGGATGTAGATTGGATGTCTGCCTTTTGTAATCTGAAGGTGGAAGATGATTGAACACTAGAGTACCCAGAAATTTGCACTCGTCTGAGATGGTGCTGGACTGTGTAGGTAGTATCGGGAATGGTCTTACAGGTGCCATTTGGAGGATATGATGGAAGGTCACCAGAGATGGTCTTAAAGATGCCATCCGGAAGATATGACGGAGAATCGTCCGAGATGGGCTTAAAGATGCCATCTAGAGGATGTTGATTTCCCGAGATATTATTTTGATGAGAATTCCCGTTCCTGTCATTGAGGAGGAATCTGATGAGGAATGTTGGTCTCTGTCTTGGGAGAAATGGAATTTTAGGAACTTCAGTTGTCCGTTACTTTACTGGGGAATCATCTCTTAGTAGAGGAGATGAAAATGAACTACTATCTGATCATGCTCCAGGCCTTACAGTGATTGGCTGAGGATAATAAGACTGACTGCTATCTGGTCGTGCTCCAGGTTTTACAGTGACTTACTGAGGAGATGAGACTAAACTTGCTATCTAGTCGTGCTCCAGGCTTTGCAATCTCAAAAACTGTTATCTGGTCGTGCTCTAGGCTTTAGAAGGAATTAAGTGGTTATCCGGTCGCATCCGGGTTTCAACTTGAATTTAAGGCATATTAACATCCGGTCGTTTCCAGGCTTCAATAGTAATTGGCCGAGTAAACTGCTATCTGGTCAAATTCCAAGCTTCGCAGTACCTCATACTGTTATCTGGTCGTGCTCCAGGTTTCACAGTGTCTCTTGCCGCTATCTGGTCGTGCTCCAGACTTCACAGTGTCTTATACCGTTATCTGGTCGTGCTCCAGGCTTCAGTAATTTGGAGAAATTAAGCTGTTATCCGGTTAGTTTTCGGGCTTCATAGCTTTTTTAACCGGAATAGAAATCTTAGTATCAATTTGACTGAACCAGGGAAAGGTCTCGAGTTATTTCAACTGGGAGAGAAATCTTAGTATCGATTTGACTGAACCCGGGAGAGGTCTTGGATTAACTTTGACTGGCATAGAAATCAGGGGAATCTTAGCGGCGATTCGGCTGACCCAGACGAAAGTCTTAGAACATCTTCAACTAGAATAGAAACCTTAGTGTCAGTTTGACTAAACTAGAGAAAATCTTGAAAAGTGTTGGAATATCTTCAACTGGAATAGAAACCTTGGTGTCGGCTTGACTGAACCAGAGAGAACTTATGAGAACTTGATTGCATCTTTCCCTGAAAGGTAAAAAGTTAGTCGTATGTAATGTCATGATGTATGAAATGTATTGAGTAATAATGTTCTCAAAATAAATGAGATTTTGCTATATAATATGTATGCACATGCCATGATGTATGGATATGCAATGCTATTGTGATATTCTCAAGATGGGGAAAATAAATCCTGGACTGCTGTTGGAGAGTATAAGGAGTTGAGTTCTTCGTTTCCACTGAGGACAGTGGCCGAAGATGATTAGCTGGGGATTTACATCCAGTCTGCTTGAGAACATTCTGTTGGAGGAAACTCTGTTTGAGAATAATCCTGCGGGGGAATGACTCTATGGGGGAGAGAGATACTTTGTTGGAAGATCTGCTGATTTGGAGAAATAAACTCAGCTGGGGATGAACTTCCATTGCTGGAGAGAAGAGCTCCATTGGAGATTGGGCTTCCGCTGTCAAAGAAATAAACTATGCTCGGGAGATGGCTTTATAAACTGCTCATGGTTATAAAACTCGGCTGGGGAATGCAGATATCATCTTTCTGAAGGAACCTGCTGGGGAAGGAATTCCTGCTTGGGGATACGGAGGTCGGACCTTGGTTGTCTCGGCTCTATGGGGAATATAGGTATCACTGGCTTGTATGTGATAGTGACTTCGCTTCCAACTATCTCTTCCCCTTATACCATGATTGACAGGGTAACTGTCGGTATTTAGGTTTTATACCAGTTTCTTTGAGTTCTTAGTAAATGTCTTTCTGTTTTATATGCAGATATTTGTGAACAATAATCATATTCTAATGCATATGTCAAGAATAAAACATTGGACGTTTTTTTGCAAAACAAAATAGAAAACGGAAAAAACAAACACAAAGCTTTGTACTCAACAGACGCTTTGTATTGATTTGAAATTTTCCTATAACAGGCGTTTTTTACAAGGAGGCTGACGCTCTAGTAAGAGAACGCTGCTGTAAAAATGGAAATTATTACAAAAATTGTGTACAAAAAGAAAACAGCTATGTGTAGTGATCCTATTGGGTTTTAATTCTGCTATTGCCCCTATGTCTTCGAGCATCTCATCACTTTGCTGCTTGTCCGAAGCTGACTGGATTGATTGGTACCGTTTGAGCTTGATATCTGATTACTGAGGTCTGATCGCAAGGTGATCCAATGGGACATAGTGATACGCTTTAATCCCTAATTTTTTCCGGGACCTCCCTTTCGAGTTTTCAATCCACCGGGATACCCTTTTTTGCCCAAGCCGCCCTTTCGGGTTTTCGACTTACCGGGTGTACATATTTTTTCATTTTTTATCCCTAGTTTTTGCCCGAACCCTTTTGGTTCGCCGGGATGCCCTTATTTTGGCCTAGGTATGTCAACCTAGCGGGTCTTTATTATGCGTAGTATCTTTTCACTATGTCCGCATTGACAGGGTGTGGAAGGTCGTCACCAACCATGGTGGTCAGAATCATGGCTCCACCGGAAAATATGTTCTTGACTACAAATGGTCCCTCATAGGTGGGAGTCCATTTGCCCATGGGATTACCTTGCAGAAGTATGATGCGCTTGATTACCAGATCCCCTACTTGATACACTTGTTGTCTAACTTTCTTATTGAAGGCCTTGATCATCCGTTTCTGATACATTTGACCATGGCAGACAACAATAAGTCTTTTCTCGTCGATTAATTTTAATTGATCAATTCGAGTATGGATCCAACCATCTTCACTCAAACCCGCATCCTTCATAATCCGTAGAGAAGGGATCTGGACCTCCGTGGGTAGGACAACCTCCATGCCATATACCAGAGAATAGGGTGTTGCCCCTGTCGAAGTACATGCTGAAGTATGGTACCCGTGAAGAGCAAATGGTAACATCTCGTGCCAGTCTTTGTATGTCACTGTCATCTTCTGTATGATCTTTTTAATATTCTTATTATCAGCTTCGACAACCCCATTCATCTTCAGCCGGTAAGGAGAAGAGTTGTGATGCTGAATCTTGAACTGTTTACAGAGTTCAGTGATCATCTAGTCGTTGAGATTAGTACCGTTATCTATGATGATTCTCTCAGGGATACCATAACGACAAACCAAGTTATGCTTGATGAACCGTGCCACCACATTCTTGGTAACCATAGCAAAGGAGGCAGCCTCAACCCACTTCGTGAAGTAATCAATGGCCACTAAGATAAAGTGATGCCCGTTGGACGCGGTAGGTCTGATCTCTCCGATCATGTCAATGCCCCACATTGCAAAGGGCCAAGGAGCTGTCAATACATCCAAGGGAACTGGAGGTACACGCACCTTATCAGCATAGATTTGGCACTTGTGACAGGTTCGAGAATGCTGATAACAATCGGCTTCCATAGTGGACCAGTAGTATCCTTCCCGTAGGATCTTCTTTGCCATGGTATGTCCACTGGAATGAGTGCCAAAGGTACCTTCGTGTAGGTCTTCCATGATCCTCTCTGCTTCGCTCTTGTATACACACCGCAATAAGGTAGAGTAATGATTGCGCTTATAGAGGATTCCATTGCTGAGAAAGAACTTTGCAGCAAACCTTCTCAGAAATTTCTTGTTATTGACAGATGCCCCCTCGGGGTGTTCTTGAGCCTCGAGATACCTTTTCACCTCATGAAACCAAGGTTTGTCGGCTACCTCCTCAGTATCCATCTCATAGCAGTATGTCAGTTCATCCAACCTCTCAATAGTGATTCGGGGAGCTTCATTGTCCCACCTGACCTTGAACATTGACGACATAGTAGCTAGCGCGTTCGCTAACTGATTCTCTTCTCGTAGGAAATGTTTAAAGGTGATCTCTTCAAAATGCGGCAGTCGTGTCAGTACATACTCTTTGTAAGGGATAAGGTTTGGGTGCTTCGTTTCCCACTCGCATTTGATCAGACTTATCACCAAAGCGGAATCCCCGAACACACTCAAGAACTTGATTCTCAGGTGAATAGCATCTCGAAGACCCATAATACATGCTTCATACTCCGCCATGTTATTGGTACAGTTGAAACATAATCAGGCAGTGAACGGAGTATGACAACCCTCGGGAGATATGATTACGGAGCCAATGCCATTACCCAGTGCGTTTGAGGCTCCATCAAAAAACAAAGACCATCCAGATCCTTCCTCAGGTCCTTCATCCGGTCCAGGTTTTTCATGGTCGGTTACTAACATGATATTCTCATTCGGGAACTCAAAATTCATAGACTAGTAGTCATCCACGGCCTGATGCGCCAAATGATCAGCTAACACACTACCGTTGATTGCCTTTTGGGTTGTGTATTGGATTTCGTACTCGGTCAAGATCATTTGCCATCTTGCTATTCTTCTGGAGAGAGTGGGCTTCTCGAAAATGTACTTGATCGGATCCATCTTAGATATCAACAAAGTAGTGTGGGTCAACATATACTGTCTCAGTCAGCGAGCAGTCCATTCCAAAGCGCAACAAGTTTTATTGAGCAGTGAGTATCGTGTTTCAAAGTTGGTAAACTTTTTGCTAAGGTAGTATATTGCATGCTCTTTTCGACCAGACTCGTCATGCTTCCCCAACACACACCCCATTGAATTATCTAGCACTGTTAAGTACATTATCAAAGGTGTTCCTTCAGTCAGAGGCATCAGAATAGGAGGCTTTTGGAGATATTATTTGATTCTGTCAAAGGCTACCTGGCATTCGTCATTCCACTTTAGCACTTGATCTTTCTTCAGAAGCTTGAAGATCGGCTCACAAGTAGCAGTCAGATGTGAAATGAACCTGTCAATGTAATTCAGGCGTCCCAAGAAACCTCTAACTTCCTTCTCAGTGCGGGGAGCCGGCATCTCATGTATGGCCTTCACCTTTGCAGGGTCCACCTGAATACCTTTGTCACTGATGATGAACCCCAGTAGCTTTCTGGACCTCACCCCGAAGGTGCACTTGTTCGGATTTAACCTCAGCTTGTACGTCTTCAACCTATCAAACAACTTTTGTAGATGATCAAGATGTTCTTCCTCAGTTTGAGACCTGGCTATCATGTCATCAACGTAAACCTCTATCTCATAGTGAATCATGTCATGGAATAGAGCTACCATAGCTTGCTGATAAGTGGCCCCAGCATTCTTCAACCCAAACGGCATCACCTTGTAGCAAAAAGTGCCCCACTGTGTAACAAAGGTTGTCTTCTCCATGTCTTCAGGTGCCATCTTGATCTGATTGTAGCCAGAGAAACCATCAATGAAGGAAAAGACTTTGTGTTGTGCGGTGTTATCAACCGGAACATCAATGTGGGGAAGCGGTAAGTCATCCTTGGGGCTTGCCCTGTTCAGGTCTCTGTAGTCCATACACATTCGTACTTTACCATCTTTCTTAGGTACTGGAACCCCATTAGCAACCCACTGCGGATAAGAGGTGACAACTAAGAACCCTACGTTGTACTGCTTCATAACCTCTGCTTTAATCTTCTCTGACATCTGAGGGCACATACGACGGACCTTTTGCTTTAATAGAGGGCAATCTTCTTTAGTCGGCAGATGATGAATCACTATATTCGTGTCTAGTCTCAGCATGTCTTCATATGACCAGACGAAGATACTCATGCAACATCTGTACCAACCGCTGTTTGACACTAAGCTCTAGATTTGCACATATCTTAACCTCTTTTCTGTCTTCCTTTGTACTAAGGTTCACTGTCTCAACCGACTCTTCATGAGGCTGTATGGCTCTTTCTTCCTGCTGTAATAGTCTAGCAAGTTCTCCGGGTACCTCACAATCTTCCTCACCTTCGTCCTCGGCTTGGTTGATCGGATTTTCAAAGTCATAATGAGCAGTAGCAGAACTATTATCAATAGGATCCAGAGTGGATATGGATCTGCATTTGGAGACATGAGTGTGTGTAAGAGCATAGCTGTATAAACAGAATAAAAGAAAAGAAAGATAGAGAGTGCAAAATTTGTATGAAAACGTCCAATGCTTTATTGATGTCATATGAAAATGAAACATGATAACCCTCACAAATAGAAGCATTGTGCCCCGGGTAAGACACATGGCTATAGAGTTTATATTATTTTTTAAATTACATATCCGAAAAATCAGAAAGACAATTAATCCTAAACAAAAGTAATCGGTACAAAGTCCTTGGTAGTCCAGTTACTGAGTCCGCCGTTGGTAGTCGGGAAGATCCATCTGTCAATGTTGGAATCACCATCACTGTCTTCAAGCGCATTGACCCCAAGATTGCTGACATGTAGGAGAGGTCCTCCAGCCCGAGCGCAACGAACAACCTTTTGAGCACCTGTAGTAAAGCCCAAACCAGATTTGTCAGACTTGTAATGAATAACCGGAAGCTGACCCCAAATGGTAGACCCACCTTCTTGAACCACTGCTCGTGCATCCTTAAGAGAAGCTATCTTCGAGGGAGATTTGGTAACCTTTGGAGGACTGTCAGTAGTTTCTGCTGTAGCCATAATCTGAGGCACCTCTTCAAAGTTCTAGCAAGGAGTCTCGATGAACTCGCCATCCATTTCCACATACCTGAAGAAGTTCAAGTGACTGATCATATACTCTTCTTCACCATGCACAGTTACAATCTTTCCTCTTACTGGGTACTTCAACATTTGGTGGAGGGTAGAAGTAACAGCCCCAACCCCATGTATCCAAGGGCGTCCCAACAAGCAAGAATATGATGGTTTTATATCCATTACGTAGAAAGTGGAGTCAAAGGTCTGGGAACCAACTTTGATAGGGACATCCACTTCCCTGTGCACCATCCTCTTTGAACCATCTAAAGCTCTCACTACTCTATTGCTAGGCTTCAAGGTCAAGCCTTCGCGGTCCAATCTGTCCAGAGCTTTTTTAGGTAGCACATTCAATGAGGAGCCAGTATCTACCAAAACATGGGCCAGAGTCGTACCCCTGCATTCAACGGAAACATGAAGAACATCATTATGCTTCCTCCCCTTTGGTGTCAGATCCGCATTGGAAAAACCTAAACCATTATCGGCAGTCAGACTAGCCACACAATCTTCAATCTGATCAGCAAATGTCTCTCGTGGCATGTGAGCCATCTTCAGAAACTTAACCAAAGCCTTCACATGGGCCTCAGAACACAACAACAAAGCCAACATAGAAATTTTGAATGGGGTCTGCCCCAGCTGCTCGACCATGTTGTAGTCGCTCTTCTTTATTATCTTCAAAATTTCTTCCATTTCTTTTTTGGAAGCTTCTGGTATGGTTACTGAATTGGCCTTTGTCAGGACAGGCTCAATCAATATGTTTTTGCCTCGAGTCTCGGCCAACTCGGTGATGGGAGGGTAAACAGGAGTGATTACTGGAATTGCAGTAGTAGTCTTGGGTGGAACCACAACAGGAATGATCACAGGTCCAGTAACAGTCTTCGGGGGAGAAATTTCAAGGGAGAAAACTCTTCCACTTCTTGTTATTTTACTGGTTCCAACAATATTGACGATGTTGGAATCAGCATTTTCAGCAATCTTATCTTAAATGGCTAGCATGTCCTGCTTTACGCCGTGGTAATAGATGTCGGCCCCATAGTTCCAAGTAACAGCTTTGTTCGAGGAGTATGGGATTGGTCCAAGCATGGTTATGATCAACGGAGTCACCTTTCGAACTGATGTAATCTTGACGGGTCTCTTAGCGAAGGCCCTGGGAGGATTGGCAGAAATAGTTATGATAGCAATGTCTTTACAAGAAACAGTCGGAACAGGGTCTTCTCAAACATAATCTCTTTGTCATCCATCAGGCGCTGAACACCTACCTTCAACAAATGGCAACCAGTCGGTAGAAATGAACAAAAGTGGCAACCTTCACCACAACCCGGAAATAAACCGGCCTTCAAACAATTCCCCTTGATAGTCATGAGTGGGGTCACCAATTCTTCCACAGAGGCCACAAAACACCTTGTTCAACGCCATTAACACCCCGACCATGTTACAGAATAGGAGCAGTGATAACATTGGGAGTCTCCAGGGGATCAAATTCAATCTCCTTAGCATCAATCAGATCATGTACATTGTTCTTCAAAGCCCAACAATCATTGGTATCATGGCCTGGACTTTACGAATGGTAAGCACAACGAGCATTCGGTTTATAGTAGGGAGAGGTGGTGTTAGGACTCTTTGGAGCTTCCCTCAGAGTAACCAAATTGGACTTCAGAAAATGAGGTAAAACCTGAGACAGCGTCATGTTGATCTGAGTGAACTGTCTAGCTGGTCTTTCTGCTCTTGGCTGATTGTTTCTTTACTGAGCAGGTGTAGGTTTTGGAATCATAACAGCTCCTACCGCCGGACGACACTCGGTTCGATTCTGATTCTTTTGGTTATAGATGGCACTGACTTCCTTTTTACCTGCAAACAGCTTCCTTGCAGCACTAGAAGAGGCATCCTTCTGAAATTTTCCACTTCAGCTTCCAGCTTCCACTCTTTCTCCTGTTAAGATCAGTTCAGTAAAACTCGCAGATGAAATTCCAATCAGATGGTTGAAGAATGGCCCAGTCAAAGTTCCCATAAACATATCCACGAGCTCCCTGTCAACCATGGGAGGTTGAACTCTTCCATCCAAATCTCTCCACTTCTGAGCATAATCCTTGAAACCCTTATTCGAACCCATATATAGATTTTGGAGTTGTGTATGGGTGGGAGTGATGTCTGCATTATACTGATATTGCTTATAGAATGCAGCAACAAGGTCTTCCCAGTTACGAGTATTGGCTCTTTCTAGCTGATAGAACCAATCCAGTTGTGTTCCAGACAGACTGTCTTGGAGAAGTGAACCCACAAGTCTTTGTCAGCAGTATGAGGATGTATCTTCCTCACATAGGAATAGAGATGCATTTTAGGACAAGAGACCCCATCATACTTAGCAAATACCAGTGCCTTGAATTTTGGGGGGATGACAACCCTTGAGAACAGACCTAACTCTTCAAAATCCAGCCCAGGAACCTTCTGGATTTCCATAGCACTCAAACGCTCTTCTAACTGCTTATACTTTTCATCAGCCGGAGGGTACTGCTCCTCATTATAATCAATTTCATTATCAGACTCTTTAGGACTAGGGTCCTCTTCTCTGGCTTCACCCTCTTGATTCTCTCCCTCTTTAGATGAAGAAGCTAAATCAACAACTCATCTTGGCGGCCCTCTGAACCTTCTGCTCATATGTGCCATACTGGCTGTCCTCTTGGTCTTCTTAGTGTTCTTCTTAACAATCAGAGCCTTCATATCTTCCTGTCATTTGGACAGAGCCACAATCATTTGCTGGAAATGCGTGTTCTGAGTCTGAAGATCTTTCACAGTTTGTACAAGAGCCATTGATGAAATAAACAGCAGAGGATATTAGAAACCTGTTATGAATCCTGTTATGCAATGATATGTATGATATGTATGCAATGTTTTCAAGGGTTCTTAAAGGCTCAAATTTTCTTAAACAAAAAGGAACAAACGCGAATTATATTAGTAAAATTGAATTGTTACAAATAATGTATTTTGAGAGTACAATTAAGCAAAATAAAACAAAAAGAAGACTAGGTTTCCCATGAGGGCATCCTCTTTGGCGCGATGTAGGCATTGATATTCCTCTCTTCATGAAGTAGCCTAGTGAGTTCCAAGACCTTCTTCTTGCTGGCGTAGAATTGGGCTTCAAACGTATCCCGCTCCTCTTTAAGATGAACCCAGGACTTTTGTAACTCTTCGTGATCAGTTGGCATGTCTGGATGAAGAACAAGATGAGGAGTGTCTCCCTCGGAAACTGGTTCCATAATCATAGGTCGGATAGCGGGATAAGGCATCATAAGAGTTTGAGCGCGGGCTCGTACCCATCTGACATAAGGCTCGGGAGGTATGGAATTCTTATGCCCAAGTGTCTTGCTATCAACGCTATGTACCATACTCCAAGCTTGTATGAACCTTTTGCAGTAACCCTGAACATCAATCTCATAGTTGAAGGCGATTCCTTGAATAAGTATATCATGAGGACCATCCCTTCTCACATAACCAAACTGTCATAATGCTAAGCAAGGGTTATAAGTGATTCCTCCCATAATGCCTAAGAGAGGGACATTAGGGAATTCACCACAGCAATCGATGATAGTAACATCTTCTGAGAATCGTGAACACCAATGAATGTCTGAATGCATAAGGGACATCCGTCGATGAGACCATATTTTACCATGTTCATTCTTCAAAGTAGATCTGGGTAGGTGATAAATAAACCACCTAGCCAATATAGGAGTGCAACACTAGAGGGTCCCCCTTCTTTTTAGAGTGCGAGCATGCAGAGAGTGTAGAATATCCCCGAGTAATGTAGGTACCAGATTCCGAGACAGAAAAACCTGGATTGTGCTCACATCTATGAGTTAATCCGCATTAGGGAACAATACCAGCCCGTAGACAAGGAGCGCCAAAACCTCTTCAAAAGCTTGTAAATCCAGGGTATCCCAAAAATAGTAAGCCTTCTAGAACAGAAATTTAACCGGAATTCCTTGAACACTCCCTCTAGTTTCCCAATTTGTCACTATGTCGGACCGTTGTAAGGATAGAGCTTTAGCAATTTCTTCAAGTTTGGGATGTCTTTCTGTAATGCTGAAATGTAGATGATCAAGAATGGGTATCCCAAATAACTGAGAAAATTCCTCCATAGTAGGCACTAACTGGTAATTCGGGAATGTGAAACCGTGATGCAGAGGATTGAAGAACTGAAACAACACTTTCAACATTTCTTCGTCAGGTTTTGCAGTGACCAAGTTAAGAAACCGACCATGCTTTTAAGTGAAAGGAGAGCTTTGGGAATCCTTACTGCCAAGTCCCTTCATTGGGGAGATACTTTCACTAGGTTAATCTGAATAGTGTTCCCACGGGCGAATGCCATATCCTACAAAATAGAGAAAAGATGAGCCTTAGAAACCCTTGAAACAGTTAGTATGATATGCTATGGTATGAAGTTTATAATGTCATGATAAATCAAAGGTATAGCAAACACAGACAAATCACACCAAGTCCTTAGGTTTAAGGCCTGCTTGAGTTTTAAGGTCATACCCTCTTGAAGCTGGATTGGTTCAACCTGTCCTATAAATATGTAATCGGGTTCTAAAGGGATCTCAATATCACCGATATTTCCTCCAAGCCCTATTCAATTGATGATTAAATCATAATCAAACAAAACTCATAAGTCAAACCTCAATGAGTGTAGCGTCGAGTATTTGTCGACCTTGGGCATACACCAAAGCCGGCCATCTCGCTACGTCCTACTGGCCAAGTTTTGAAATTAAAGGTTTTAAGGTCAGTTGATGCTTTATGACACCACGCGACGGCCCTGTACATCTCCCTGATTGACTCAAGGGTTATGGGTACCAACCAAAGTGCCACATCAACATAGCTACTGCTTCAACCGTGTCGGTATACCCCGACACAACTTCCTCACAATTTATTGCTACTTACCTAAAAGGTGTTTCCCGATTCGGGTGTAGGATCAAATAACCCAAATAGTTCCCACAAATATAAAGCAAGCAAGACAATCAAGAGAAAGCAATTAAATATGACATAGATCCTAAGGTTTACCCCACTTTATATTTTATTCCCCAACAGAGTCGCCAGTTCTGTGATACGGTTGCAGAACCGACGATTAATACTGCTTTGCATTTTTTGTTCACAAAATGTCGCGGTAAGCAAGAGTCGCCACCGACTTTTATTTTATCCTACAAGGAAAAGGAAAAAGAACAGAAAAAACCTTTTTCGAGATGTTTCTGAGTACGGGGGGTAGATTATAGAAAGGGAAGGTGTTAGCACCCTTTCTATCCATGGTTTTCCATGGGCTCTTAGGTACTTGCTCATTTTGAAAACTGCTTGTGTGTGCTTTGTTTTGAAAAGTTTTGTTTTACTTCGTGTTAACCCTTATTTCTATCCTCAAGAGTGTTACGAAGTTGTTTTTGAAAACTTTGTTTGAAAAGTGTTTGTATGAAAAAAAATTTGTTTGTTTGAGCAAGTACCTAGGAACTAATCTACCTACTCGAAAAAGGTCTGTTCGTTTTCCTTTTAGACAATGCTATCCCATTATTGAGAAATAGGTAGCATCGTCGTTGGAGTTTTTTAGGGACATTCGAAGGGACAAATACGATCACAAAAGCAATGTTAGGAAATGTTAGTAGTCATCCTAAAGCTTTAAAGATCTTTTTCCGAGGCAACATCTGAATGGGTCATTTTAGATTTTTCGGGGCTAGAGGACAACCACTAACAAACCCTATACTTCATGACCGTTTACCGAAGGCAACCAGAGTGGAGTAAACCCTAGGAGTGAGCATGTGAGAGTGTATGTTTTAAGTTAATTTATCTTTGCATATTTAGGGTTTTCTACTGTATTAATTTTCAGTTAGTCTTTCCATACAATCCTATTAACATTCATCTAGGAAGTTTATAGTTTGCGGAAATTAAAGCGAGAAAGTTAAAGTCCTAGCTATTACAGGGCTTTTGCAGATAAATAATTATTTTGCATTGAAAATAAAGATGCGGAATTTAAAACCCTAATTACTATTACAAACTCGGAGCAGTTACAATAATAATATAAAGGAAATTAAAAAATGCACGCGGCGAATTAAATGCGAGAATAATTAGAAAACCCTAAAAGATCTAATTAAAAAAAATGTTTAGGTTAGTTTTTGAGAAAAAAACCAGATTATATACAAAATTAAACCCTAAGTCTAAGTATTTTAAATTATGAAAAAAGAAAGAATTAAATATCCTTAATTTAATTAAACCAATTAATTAATTAAAGAAACAAAATATTTTTTTTTATGAAAAATGATTTTGGATGTTTTTTATGATTTTTTGATTAAATGAAAAAAGTAATGATTTTTGTGTTATTTTTAAAAAGAAAATAATTAGAAAATAATTAAAAGAATTAAAATAAAAAAGATAGAATAGGCTTGTTAGAAGCTGAATGAGGGGGTATGATGTTGAATTGCTTAGGCCCATGAAGCTGAGTCCATTCCATGCGTGTGATTCCCTGTTGTGTCAGCCTGGGAGTGCACCATAGTACCTACTTGGTTGAGGCGTTGGATCTTGCTAGCAATGAATCCAGTGGTAGGATGATGACAGCGCAAAGTAGACGTCTTGATGCGTGGAGCATAAAATCTGCAGTTAAATGTTGTAAAATAACAAAATGCATGGACCTGGGATCAAACCCAGGTCCTCCCACTCAATACTGTAACGCCTGTAATTTAATTAATTATTTAATTAAATTATTTTTGGAATATTTGTGAAGTTGTATTATGATTAATTGGATTTAATTATTATATTAAGTGGAGAAATAATATTAGAGATATAATATTATGTGGTGAAATAATATTAGAATTATAATATTATTTGATGTGAGCTTATTTTGAAGGAATAGAAGTAATAAGGGGGTGTATTGGTTTTAAGCCCAATAAAGAGTTAATAGAATAATAGGGTTATTTTATTGTTGTTAGAAGAGAATAGAAAGAAAGAAGAGGCATTAGAATAATAAGGATTTAGAAAGAACGTGCAAGCTGCTAGAGAAAGTGTAAAACGACAAGAACGAGAATTCAACCCGAAAATTGTAGAGCGACCTTCAATCCAAGGTAAGGGTAGGGTTCTGACTTTATAATTGGGTTAATGATATTTGATATGTGGGATTAGAGGTGATTGTTGTTTTGTTCTTGAATTGGATATATATGATTGATGTATGATGAAGATTTGATATTTTAGATGAATAATAATGTCATGATGTTGTTTAATCGATGTAGTATTGTAGGATAATGTTAGGTGATGATTTACCATGATTATATTTAGTTTGTAGAGTTAAGAATATGATTCCCGTAGTAAAAATGCAGAAGAAATCGTGGAATTATGCAGGAAGGTTCAGTATGTGTCGACCTCAAACATGACGCGTCGATACATGGGCGATGTTAGACTCAGGATGAGTCGATACGAAAAAGGATTGCATTGATACATGAAGGTTGCAAGATGCAGGATGAGTCGATCAGTGAGATGCATGTGTCGATACATGCTGTGTATGAGACCAGGATGAGTTGATCTAAGAGAGGATGCGTTGACTCATGTTGTGCAGTTAAGGGCAGTACGCGTCGATCCAAGGTGTTTTGCGTCGACCCCTATTGTCTGATTTTTGACTGATTCAGTTTTAAAATGTTGTAACTTGAGTTTTAGGATGCTATTTGAGATGCCGTTCGAAGCGTTGAATAGCTAACGCGATGAACTTTATTCTAGAGGATTAAAATGAAGAATAAGAAGCGTAATCCTAGTAGCCAATTTAAGATTTAGAATTAATTACCGTGTTGATCATTGTGCTCGTTTTTGAACAGAATGATGAATATGAGGTGCTTAGAGGCTGCTGTTAGAATTATGACAGTAGGATTAGTGACAGTAACGATGTAAAAATTGCAGAATAACAGTATGGATTACTGTAGTATTAATATACAACTGATTTGTTAGTGAGAAGTTACTTATGATGTTCTATTGATGATTTATAATAAATAAATGATGTTTACTGAATTATTTTGATGATCTGAGATGGTGATGACGAGACGTTGAGATGTTTATGCGATGTTGTTGATTTTAGATGTTGTTAACATGGGTGTTGTTATTACATTCATGGTTGTGTCGCATACATTGCATTTTTGAGATGGAGCTTATGCTCGTTGAGATGGCCTGTATTGGTAAATTTTTAGATGAAGGCTATGCCTTGTTGATGCCTCTATTAATTGGAAAATTTTGAGATGGGAGTTCTGCTCCAATGATACCACATGCATTTGCATAGTATTGAGTCGCATTATATGATTGAATAAAGAAGTGTATTTTAAGGTTGATGAATGTGTATATACGTTGTAATTATTGTTTATTATAAGATGAGAAGTGGTGATGTTATTTATCTAATTTAATATATTAATTATCACGCGCTTTATTATATTTTTAGATATCTCACCCCTTTTGTTTGAATGTTACCTTTATGTTGGTAATGTGCAGGTAATCGTGAGTGAAGGCTGTATACCTTCAGTAGTTCGAGTCGGTGTCATTGCTCTGATATGTAACACTCGGGGGGATGAACGCTTGCTGTTTTTGATTGTTGATTATTGTTAAATATGTGTTGTTTCGAAGTTGCTGTTTTGTTGTTAGAGATGTTATTGAGAATTCCGCTGCGTAGTTATTGAATTATTTAATTAAAGATGTTATGATAGTGGTTCATCCGATGTTATTGAAAGTGTTATATATCCATGATGAATGCAATGAATTTTGATAAAAGAATTTGTGACGTCCCGATTTGTTTGCATGAATGAATTTTATAACTCTGATTTATTTATATAATTGCTTGGGGTAGAATTGGAGTGTTACAAAGTTGGTATCAGAGCAAAAGGTTGGTCCGACCTTGTCGTCGAGTCGTAGCTGTCTAACAATCAAGTATTGTTAATTTGAGTTCTAACCATTGTTTGTGTTGTAGTAAGAAGTTGAGATGGCTGGAAGGAATGATTCTGCACTTGCTGCCGCCTTAGAAGCAATGGCTCATGCGATGGGAAATTAGCCGAATGTTGACGGGAATGCTGGATCTCGTAGCTTGGCGACTTTCCAGAGAGAGAATCCACCTACGTTCAAGGGAAAGTATGATCCTGACGGAGCATTGGAGTGGTTGAAAGAGATTGAGAGAACCTTCCATGTGATGGACTTCACTCCAGCGTAGAAGGTTCGTTATGGGACTCATATGCTAGCAGTCGAGGCTGATGACTGGTGGCTAGAGACTTGTCTGAAGTTGGAAGCTGCAGGTGAGAATGTCACTTGGGCTGTGTTTCATAGAGAATTTTTGAGAAAGTACTTTCCTGAAGATGTCCGTGGTAAGAAGAAAATTGAGTTCTTTGAGCTGAAGCAAGGAAGTATGTATGTTGTTGAGTATGCTGCCAGGTTTGTTGAGTTGGCTAAGTTTTATCCGTATTACGCTGAGGAAAATGCTGAATTTTCAAAGTGTATTAAATTTGAGAACGGGTTGCGCCCGGAGATTAAGAAGGCAGTTGGATACCAGAAGATCCGTGTCTTTGCTGATTTGGTTGATAGCTGCAAGATTTATGAATAGGATAATAATGCTCATTATAAGATTATCAGTGAAAAGAGGGGTAAGCACCAACAGAATCATGGTAAGCCTTATGATGCCCCAACTGGTAAAGGTAAACAGAAAGTTGCTCAAGGTAAGAGGACTAGTGGGGGAGATGCTCCTGCTGGTGTGGTTTGTTTTAAGTGTGGAAAATCTGGGCACAAGAGTAATGTGTGCACTGCTGAAGTGAAGAGGTGTTACCGTTGTGGTAAGAACAAACATGTTATATTTGAGTGTGAACACAAGAATGTGATTTGTTTCAACTGTAGAGAGGAATGGCATATTGGTAGTCAGTGTCTGAAACCAAAGAGGGCTCAATCAAGTGGGAAAGTGTTTGCTTTAGTGTAGGATCAGACAACTGTGGAGGACAGACTTATCAGAGGTACATGTTTCATTAATAGTACTCCTTTAATTACTATTATTGATATCGGTGTTACGCATTGTTTTATTGCTGCTGATTATGTTGAAAGATTGGGTCTTGTGTTGTCTTCTTTGAATGGAGAAATGGTCGTCGATACTCCAGCGAAGGGGTCGGTGACTACTTCTTTTGTATGTTTGAAGTGTCCCTTGTCGATCTTCGGCAGAGACTTTGTTGTTGATTTGGTTTGTTTACCGTTAAGAGGTTTGGATGTGATTTTGGGTATGAACTGGTTAGAGCATAACTGTGTTCATATTAACTGTTATGAAAAGTCTGTGAAGTATTCTACTCCTGAAGAAGAGGAAGATGGTCTGTTATCTACTAGACAGTTGAGGAAGTTGATGCAAGAAGAAGTGCAGATGTTCTCATTGATGGCGTTGCTATCTATAGAGACTTAAGCTATAATTAAGGAATTGCAGGTGGTGTGTGAATTTCCTAAAGTTTTCCCTGATGAGATTCCTGATGTACCACCGGAGAGGGAAGTTGAATTTGCTATTGATCTTGTACCAGACCTGTGTCTATGGCACCATACATAATGTCTGCATCTGAATTGTCAGAGTTGAAGAAGCAATTGGAAGAGTTACTTGAGAAGAAGTTTGTAAGACCAAGTGTATCGCCGTGGGGAGCTCCAGTGTTGTTAGTAAATAAGAAAGATGGAAGTATGAGGCTTTGTGTTGATTATAGAAAACTGAATAAATTGACGATTAAGAACAAGTATCCGCTTCCAAGAATAGATGACTTGATGGACCAATTGGCGGATGATCGTGTGTTTAGTAAGATTGATTTGAGGTCGGGTTACCATCAGATTAAAGTGAAGGATGAAGATATTCAGAAGACGACTTTCAGAATGCGTTATGGACATTACGAGTATTCGGTGATGCCTTTCGGTGTTACTAATGCGCCGGGAGTATTCATGGAATATATTAATCGTATCTTTCATACTTATTTGGAACGATTCGTAGTTGTGTTCATTGATGATATTTTGATTTACTCTAAGTTAGAAGAAGAGCATGCTAAACACTTAAGAGTAGTATTGCAAGTTTTAAAAGAGAAGAAGTTGTATGAAAAGCTGTCCAAGTGTGAGTTTTGGCTAAAAGAGGTTAGTTTTCTTGGTCATGTGATTTTTGGTAGTGGCATTGTTGTAGATCCATTGAAGGTTGATGCTGTGTTACAATGGGAAACTCCAAAGTCAGCTACTGAGATTAGAAGCTTCTTGGGATTAGCTGGTTATTATAGAAGGTTTATCGAAGGGTTTTCTAAGTTGTCACTTCCGTTGACTAAGTTGACTTGTAAAGATAGAGCGTTTGTATGAAATGTTCAGTGCGAAGAAAGTTTTACAGAATTGAAGAAGAGGTTGATGTCGGCTCCGATTATGACATTGCCTAATCCAGGAGAGCCTTTTGTGGAGTATTGTGATGCTTCTAAGATGGGTTTAGGAGGTGTGCTTATGTAGAATGGTAAGGTAGTTGCTTATGCGTCAAGGCAATTGATGACTCATGAGAAGAACTACCCTACACATGATTTAGAGCTTGTTGCAGTTGTTTTTGTGTTGAAGATTTGGAGGCATTATCTTTATGGTTCTAGATTTGAAGTGTTTAGTGACCATAAGAGCTTAAAGTATTTGTTTGATCAGAAGGAGTTGAATACGAGGCAACAAAGATGGTTGGAATTGTTAAAGGATTATGATTTCAGTTTGAATTATCATCCAGGAAAGGCGAATGTGGTAGCTGATGCATTTAGTCAAAAGACTTTACATATGTCAGCAATGATGATTAAAGAGTTGGAACTAATTGAGCAGTTCAGAGATATGAGCTTAGTTTGCGAGGTTACTCCGCAGAGTGTCATGTTGGGCATGTTGAAGATTAATAATGAATTCCTAGACAGTATCAAAGAAGCTCAGAAGTTGGATGTGAAACTGGTAGATTTGATAGTTAGGACTGATCAATCTGAGAATAATGATTTTAAGCTAGATACGCAAGGTGTGTTGAGGTTTCGTAACCGGATTTGTATTCCTGATGATGCTGAGATGAAGAAAGTGATACTTGAAGAGAGTCATAGAAGTAAGTTGAGTATTCATCCAGGAGCTACAAAGATGTACCAAGATTTGAAAGGTTTGTTTTGGTGGCCTGGGATGAAGAGTTATGTGGCTCGGTTTGTGTATGCATGTTTGACTTGTCAGAAGTCGAAAGTTGAACAACAGAAGCCTGCAGGATTGATGCAACCGTTGGAAGTTCCAGAATGGAAATGGGATAGCATTTCAATGGACTTTGTGACGGGGTTGCCTAATACTTTAAGAGGACATGATTCGATTTGGGTAATTGTTGATAGGCTTATGAAGTCAGCTCATTTTATTCCTATTAACATCAGTTTTCCAGTGTCGAAGTTGGCTGAGATTTATATTAGTGTGATTGTGAAGTTGCATGGTGTTCCTTTGTGCATTGTGTCAGATAGAGATCCAATATTTTCTTCTGATTTTTGGAAGAGTTTGCAAGAAGCTTTGGGTTCTAAGTTGAGGTTGAGTTCAGCGTATCATCCTCAGACAGATGGTCAGACTGAACGGATAATTCAATCGTTGGAAGATTTGCTGAGGGCATGTGTTCTTGAGCAAGGAGGTTCATGGGATGCTTATATTCCATTGATAGAGTTCACTTATAATAACAGTTATCATTACAGTATTGGGATGGCACCTTTTGAAGTGTTGTATGGTCGAAGATGTAGAACTCTGTTATGTTGGCATGAATCTGGTGAAAGTGTAATACTTGGACCTGAACTTGTTCGTGAGACTACTGAGAAGGTAAATTTAATTCGAGAGAAGATGAAAGCTTCCTAAAGTATACAAAAGAGTTATCATGACAGGCGAAGGAAAGATTTGGAGTTTCAAGCTGGTGATCATGTGTTTTTAAGAGTTACACCTGTGACTGGTGTTGGGCGAGCATTGAAGTCTAAGAAGCTCACTTCTCGTTTTATTGGACCGTATCAGATTTCAAAGAGAGTGGGGAATGTTTCTTATAGAGTGGCTTTACCGCCTAATCTTTCGAATTTGCATGATGTGTTTCATGTGTCGCAACTTCGGAGGTATATTTCAGATCCATCTCATGTGATTCATATGGACGATGTGCAAGTACAGGATAATCTTACGATGGAGACGATGCTTGTACGGATCGCAGATCATGAAATGAAGACTCTGAGGGGAAAAGAGATTTCCTTGGTTAAAGTGGTTTGGCTAGGAGCTGCTGGTGAAAGCATGACTTGGGAGTTGGAGAGCAAGATGCGAGACTCCTATCCTGAATTGTTTGATTGAGGTAAATTTTCGAGGACGAAAATATTCTAAGTGGGGGAGAGTTATAACGCCCGTAATTTAATTAATTATTTAATTAAATTATTTTTGGAATATTTGTGAAGTTGTATTATAATTAATTGGATTTAATTATTATATTAAGTGGAGAAATAATATTAGAGATATAATATTAGAGATATAATATTAGAGATATAATATTATGTGGTGAAATAATATTAGAATTATAATATTAGTTGATGTGGGCTTATTTTGAAGGAATAGAAGTAATAAGGGGGTGTATTGGTTTTAAGCCCAATAAAGAGTTAATAGAATAATAGGGTTATTTTATTGTTGTTAGAAGAGAATATAAAGAAAGAAGAGGCATTAGAAGAATAAGGATTTAGAAAGAACGTGCAAGCTGCTAGAGAAAGTGGAAAACGACAAGAACGAGAATTCAACCCGGGAATTGTAGAGCGACCTTCAATCCAAGGTAAGGGTGGGGTTATGACTTTATAATTGGGTTAATGATGTTTGATATGTGGGGTTAGAGGTGATTGTTGTTTTGTTCTTGAATTGGATATATATGATTGATGTATGATGAAGATTTGATGAATTTTAGATGAATAATGATGTCATGATGTTGTTTAATCGATGTAGTATTGTAGGATAATGTTAGGTGATGATTTACCATGATTATATTCAGTTTGTAGAGTTAAGAATATGATTCCCGTAGTAAAAATGCAGAGGAAATCATGGAATTATGCAGGAAGGGTCAGTATGTGTCGACCTCAAACTTGATGCGTCGATACATGGGCGATGTTAGACTCAGGACGAGTCGATATGAAAAAGGCTTGCATCGATACATGAAGGTTGCAAGACTCAGGATGAGTCGATCAATGAGATGCATGTGTCAATACATGCTGTGTATGAGACCGGGATGAGTCGATCCAAGAGAGGATGCGTCGACTCATGTTGTGCAGTTAAGGGCAGTACGCGTCGATCCAAGGGGTTTTGCGTCGATCCCTATTGTCTGATTTTTGACAGATTCAGTTTTAAAGTGTTGTAACTTGACTTTTAGGATGCCGTTTGAGATGTTGTTCGAAGCGTTGAATAGCTAATGCGATGAACTTTATTCTAGAGGATTAAAATGAAGAATAAGAAGTGTAATCCTAGTAGCCAATTTAGGATTTAGAATTAATTCCTGTGTTGATTGTTGTGCTGGTTTTTGAACAGAATGATGAATATGAGATGCTTAGAGGCTGCTATTAGAATTATGACAGTAGGATTAGTGACAGTAACGATGTAAAAATTGCAGAATAACAATATGGATTACTGTAGTATTAATATACAACTGAGTTGTTAGTGAGAAGTTACTCATGATGTTCTATTGATGATTTATAATAAATAAATGATGTTTACTGAATTATTTTGATGATCTGAGATGTTGATGACGAGACGTTGAGATGTTTATGAGATGTTGTTGATTTGAGATGTTGTTAACTTGGGTGTTGTTATTACATTCATAGTTGTGTCGCATACATTGCATTTTTGAGATGGAGCTTATGCTCGTTGAGATGGCCTGTATTGGCAAATTTTGAGATGAAGGCTATGCCTTGTTGATGCCTCTATTAATTGGTAAATTTTGAGATGGGAGTTCTGCTCCAATGGTACCATATGCATTTGCATAGTATTGAGTCGCATTATATTATTGAATAAAGAAGTGTATTTTGAGGTTGATGAATGTGTATATACGTTGTAATTATTGTTGATTATGAGATGAGAATTGGTGATGTTATTGATCTAATTTAATATATTAATTATCATGCGCTTTATTATATTGTTAGATATCTCACCCCTTCTGTTTGAATGTTTCCCTTATATTGGTAACGTGCAGGTAATCGAGAGTGAATGCTGTATACCTTCAGTAGTTCGAGTCGGTGTCATTGCTCTGATATGTAACACTCGAGGGGATGAACGCTTGCTATTTTTGATTGTTGATTATTATTAAATATGTGCTGTTTCGAAGTTGCTATTTTGTTGTTAGAGATGTTATTGAGAATTCCGCTGCGTTGTTATTGAATTATTTAATTAAAGAGGTTATGACAGTGGTTCATCCGATGTTATTGAAAGTGTTATATATCCACGATGAATGCAATGAATTTTGATAGAAGAATTTGTGACGTCCTGATTCGTTTGCATGAATGAATTTTATAACTCTGATTTATTTATATAATTGCTTGGGGTAGAATTGGGGTGTTACAGCTGGGGTGGTAATACATCCATTAATTTTAATCAAAAAATAAATATATAATATAGAAACGATGCTTGAACTGGAGAGGCGTGGGAGCCCTAGCTCCGGTCGTCTTCTCCGATAGCCTCTTCCATTCAAACCTGCAAAAAAGCCAATATTAATAATCCAAGGGGAACCTGTCACGCTAAATCAGGGTCAGCGATTTCAATGATATGGTTATTTTAGCATAAATCGCAAGGGTTTAAGAGCTACAAAGCAAACTGCACGGATCGATGCTAACATGGCTCTACACCATCCTTCACCAATGCCTTCCTTTTCCTCTCCTGATCATCCCAATAAGTCGTAGCCTTTGATAGAACTTCATTCAACAAAACATTATTTGATGATTGAAGCAGGTAACGTGCAAGTTTCAACCTTGTAGGAGTGAGAACCTACATATAATTATAAACATTTATGAATATATGAAAGCTATATAGAAGGGAAATGTTTGAGAAATAATGATCACAATACGGCAACTTACATATACGGTTTCATAATCACTATTGTAGGTACATTCAATAATCCATTTTGCAACCCACATTCCACAATCATTTATATGGTCATTCATTTAAATGCATTAGTCTCACATTAACGACTAACTTCAATTAAATACGCAAAAATGGTAAGGGTTGAGAATACTTATGAATTTATACACTGCTTTGGGAGGAACCTTGGTTGAAGAATGCCAAAGCTTGTGACCATATTATCTTCTGAAAATGGACAGAGTCGACCAAAATAATCATGAAGAAAAATTTCTTCAAGAAATAGTGCCTGCTACAATAGTAAATACGAAATTTGAATCAAACAAAAACAAACAATAGTTCGAAAAGTGAATCAAATTATATCACAATCATACCAATTTTAGATTTTCTTGACGTCTCCAACAATACCTATTAACCGAAGGCGAAGGGTCTAACCAAATCATTTTTCGTTCAATAAAATCAACAACCAGAAGATACCAGTGCAACCCTTCGTAATTAATAGGAATAAAAATCTATAAAAAAAACTAATATTCAGTGGTGTGAATAGAATTGACAAATTTGAATGTAACAACTATTTACGTAAAGTAAAGGGTAATAACCTTTGATATATATTGAGTTGTTGTAGTCATGAATTTTGGTTGATAAATCCTCCTCACATATTCAACTGAATGTTGGTTGTCCAAAGCGTATTGCTTGAAGAAAATGTAGTTTAAGTAAAAAATTAATTCTTAATGAATGTAAATGTAATAGTTGGATTAGTAGTGGTAATCACTGCAAACTCCACATGCAAGTACCAAACAGACTCTGTTTCCTAAGGTGCTTATCAAATGATTTTGGGTGGACATAACTAGATTAAGAATCTGTATAGTCAAATGAAAATGGTAATAGATCAACATTTTACATTAATAAGAAACCTTTTTAATTCAAATCATGTAAATATAACTTCTTGGTCAATAGGAGAATTAGGCGTCAGAGACTTCAATGTCTTTCTATCCCTAATTACATTTGATGTAGTTTTAACCAGTACCTTATTACTACAAAGAATAGATTTATGCAGTGTCATTATCATCTGTTATCAAATTAAATGTGATAAAGAAAAACTACAATTAGGTTTTAGCATGTGAATTAAAAATACATACTCATATGTTTTTCATCATCCCGCATACAGATGTACGCGATTAGGTAAGCACAAATGGAATCCAAATTCATGTCTGGAGTGGGTCTGAAAGTCATTGGCATCCATTGTCATCAAATAAATATGACATTGTTATGGATAATAACTTGAAATAATGTCTTCTCCGGTAGCCTCTTCCTTTCAAACCTCCAAAACATCCAATATTAATAATCCAGGGGGACCCTACCCCCCCTAACACAGGGTCGGCGATTTTAATGAGATGGTTATTTCAGCCTAAATCGCAAGGGTTTAAGAGCTACACAACAAATTGCACGGATCAGTGCTAACATGGCTCTGCAACATATGACCATTATGGGAATCTCCTAAGGGGTCATTCCTGCATTGTTGAATCTTATGAACATGTTAAACAAGTTAGTATACAATGAAATACAATGAAAACAAATATAATGAATTTTTGTAGTGTTAAAACCGACGTGGCATGTATGTATGTTTTTACACCCTTTTGATCATGGAGATCGATCCATCCATACCCTAATGAGTTCCTATAAGTGAATGGGAGAGTTGATAGGCCTCGAGAATGGCTTCCAGAGAGAGTCTCGATTTTCCCTAATTGTTTGAAAATTTTGGAATTTTTTGGGTGCTTTCTTGGACAAGGGTTTTGTGGTTAGCTTGTATGAAGAGTAGAGATTATATAATGTGGAATAAATCAAAACAATTAAAATAAAATAGGTCAATGGGTGCATGAATTATATTTAAGGTATATAAGGAGTGTGATTCACGTTTGGACTTTAAAACAATAGCCCAATAGCCCAAAATATCAAGTTTGCTCAATTTGAACTTCATGCATTTGCATAAAATTTCCCAACTTGCACTGGTTATAACTCTCTCAATTTTCATCTTTTTAAGGAGATCTTTGACTTTTTGGAAATTTCAAGATGCCCTCTATAATATCTCTTCTGATTATTTTTTCATTTGGAGACTTTATCTTGATGTAAGTTGCCTTGACAAAAAGTGTCTTTTTGTTGACTTTTGAAATGACATGTAATGTATTGACTCATATCTCTCAAATGAAGAATTTTTTGGACTTGAGCTTAGAGATTCAAAGTTGTAGAGAATTGAATTTCCTTAAAAATGAGCTCTGGTTCGGGAAAAAGTGACAAAGCATGTGAAAGTTATGCTTGGTCAAAGTTCAGTTGACTTTTCCTAAGGAAACCCTAATTTGACAACTTTTGACTTTTGATGATTTGAGAGTCTCCTTGATGAATCATGATTAAAAGTTGATCAAATGATGAATATTACTTATAAACCTTGATGTTAACAAAAACTTTTGAAGTTTGACTGTATGTTGATCACTGTTGACTTTTTACCCAATATAGTTTATTTTTAGTCATTTGAGCCATTGACTGAGCAAACTTGTGATGCAAGGATTGAAACTTGATATGAGCATTCTTGAAGACATATAAGAAACCATGAATTCCATTTGATACCTTAGAAACCTAAACATCCTTGTGAAAGATAAAACCATAGTTGTGGACCCATTGCTTAGGAGGAGAATTTGTATGATCAATTCTTGAGCAGCCTTAAGCATTTGAGAACCCTAGGAGAATGTTTTGAATAAAATGAGAGGGAAAAGTTTGGGGTACGATAACTGCCCCTATTCAATATTCTTAAACCTAAGGATTTAGATTGCCGTATGTCCGCCATTCATGACCTGAAGGTAGAAGAGGATTGAACACCTAAGTGTCCATAAATTTGCACTCGCCTGTGAAAGAAGTAACACTGTTGATTGATTGTATTGCTTTAATAGGCTTAAAGATGCCATCTGGAGAGGTGATGGAATTTCATCGGAGACTGGCTTATAGATGCCATCCAAAGTAACTGTTGATAGAAGTATTAAAATGAGCCTACACTCGATTGTATCTGAAGAATGCTTCCAAAATGAACCCCTGGGGAAGGTGATTAAGTAGCTGCTTGTCAGATTTAGTTTCTAAGGGAAATTCTTGTCAGTTTCAGTCTCTGAGGGAAATTCTTGTCATGGAGATATTCGCACGTCTTGTTTTGGGAATTGATCTACAGTCTGTTTTTGTTGGTAAACCCATCCTGTTTCAGGAATTCATACCACCCGGTGATAAAGATAGTCACCCCGTCCTCTTTCAGGAATTAATCTCCACTAGGTCATAAAGATAAAAAGATAGTTTCCCTGTCTTGTTTCAGGAGTTAATTTTCAACCTGTTTATGTAGATAGTCGCCCCGTCCTATTTTGGGATTTGATCTACAATTTGTTTTCATAGATAGTTGCCCAGTCTTGTTTCAGAAATTAATTTATGTTTGGTCATATAGATAGTTTTCCCGTCTTGTTTCAGGAATTAATCTGCGACCTTTTTGAAAATTATTGATGATATTCGTCTGTTTGTAGGTTTTTACCTGAAAAGATAAAGAGTTAATTGTATGCAATGTCATGCTGTATATGATGCATTGCGTGATGATGTTCTCAAAGTAAATGAGAGAGTCATATGCATTTCGTGTGCATATGTTATGATAGTTGTAAATAATGTATGAATGTGGGATGTCGCTGGAACGTATCAGTAGCTTCACATAACATCTTTGACTGGGAAAAATAAATCCATGATGGTCGTTGGGGATGAAGAATAGGTGTAATCTTCAATCTTGCCTAGAATGTTTTCGCTGGGGATTCCTGCTTGCTGTTTGAGGAAACTCCACTGAAGGATGTTGATTTCTGCTTAGGGAGAAGAGTTCAAGAACATTGGTTATTCATCACTCTACTGGGGAATTTAATTCTTATATACCATGACTGGGGATAAAAGAGATGGATAACCTTCCGAGGTGCTGTCTGGCCGAGTTTCCAGTATGGATGACGACTCGTCTAGGGAGGATAAAGTTAAACTATATCTGGTCCAGTTTCAGATTCCGTAGAAACTCTATAGGGATAGTAGTCTGTACTTTCCTTCATTAGAGAGTGGAATTTTGCCGGTGATTTGTAGTAGTCAGAGAAATAGACTTAAGCTGGGGAGACTGAATTCTGTTGGGGAAATAAAACTTGTTAGGGAAATAAACCCTGCTGGAGAAATATTCTACTGAGGAAATAAGCCTTGCTGGAGAAGAAAATTTTGCAGGGGATTTTATAGTTGGAGGAATAAACTCAGCTGGGGAAGAGAATTCTTGTGAACTGTGCTAATGACATAATCTCTAATGAGGATTGGGACTCCGTAGGTTGGCGACATTGTCAGGGAAAAGATCATACTCCTTTGTTGGGGAGAATAATTAGGTTAATTGCTGGAAGATGCCCCAATTCCTGTCTTGAAAGCATATTGGACTTACGGGGAATGTATCTTATCAGGAATGAGCTTGTGAAGATAGCTCTGTGGGGATTTGTCTGTGGAGATTTGTGGATGACATGGGAGCTTTCCCAACTCCTAGAGTCTCGAGCAAAAGCTTATTCCTGTTTTTATACATATATTTGTTAACAATAACCATATTCATATGCATATGTTTATTCAATTTAGTCATTTGACGTTTTTGCGAATAAAACAGAAAAAGTAAAACAAAAATTTGAATTTTAAATAGTATTTATATTGATATTTTGCCTATAAGCATGCGGTTTTTGTACAAAGAGACAAATATCCTAGTAAGAGGAAATCGTAAAAATGAGGAAAAGTACAAAGTAAAGCAAAACAAAAACAGTTATGTGTAAACAATCTCGTTGGGTTTCAACTCTGCTATTGCCTCTATGTCTTCAACCATCTCATCCCTCGCTATCGGAAGAAGCTGATTGAATTGATATGTACCATTTGAACTTGACGTTGGTAACAAAGTTGGCTGTAAGTGATCCAACGGGACATAGTCGTACGCTTTAAACCCTAACTTTTTCCTGGACCGCCCTTTCGGGTTTTTAACCCACCAGAATACCCTTTTTTGCCCAAGCCGCCTTTTCAGGTTTTCAACTTGCCGGGTGTAAAATTTTTATATATATATATATATCCCTAATTTTTGTCTGAACCCTTTTGGTTCTCCTTCATGCCCTCATATTTTCCTAGGCCAGTCAACCTAGCGGGTCTCTTTCATGCTTAGTATCTTTTGACTATGTCCGCATTCATAGGGTGTATAAGATCTTCACCGTCCATAGTGGTAAGTATCATAGCACCACCCGAAAATATTCTCTTGATCACAAATGGCCCTTTGTAGGTAGGAGTCCATTTGCCCCTGGGATCACCTTGCGGTAGAATGATGCACTTTATTACCAAGTCACCAGCCTGATATACCCGATGTTTGACTTTCTTGTTGAAGATTTTGATCATACGCTTCTGATACATATGACTATGATAGACAGCCGCCAATCTTTTTCTCGTCAATTAAATTCAACTAGTCCAGCCTAATCTAAATCCATTCATCTTCGTCTAAATCTGCATATTTCATAATTCTCAGAGAAGGAATCTGAACTTCGATAGGTAGGAAAACTTCCATACCGTAGACTAGAGAGAATGGGGTTTCCCCAGTTGATGTTCGCGATGAAGTGTGATAGCCATGAAGAGTAAATGGTAACATCTCGTGCCAATATTTATATGTCACCATCATCTTCTGTATAATTTTCTTAATGTTTTTGTTGGCAGCTTCCACTCTGCCATTCATCTTCGGTCGATACAGAGAAGAGTTATGGTGCTTGATCTTGAACTGCATGCAAATTTCCGTGATCATAGTGTTGTTGAGATTGGTACCATTGTCTGTAATCATTCTCTCGGGAATTCCATATCGACAAATAAGGTTATTCTTAATAAATTAGGCGACTACATTCCTAGTAACAGAGGCGAACAAGGCTGCTTCAACTTACTTTGTGAAGTAATCAATGGCGACGAGGATGAAGTGATGTCCTTTAGAAGCAGTAGGCTTTATTTATCCAATCATATCAATGCCACACATTGCGAACGGCCAAGGAGCAGTCAATACATTCAGAGGTACTGGAGGCACATGTACTTTGTCAGCATAGATCTGGCATTTGGGACAAGTTCTTGAGTGGTGGTGACAATAAGTTTCCATAGTCGACCAATAGTTACCTGCTCTCAAAATATTCTTAGCCATAATATGCCCGCTGGAATGGGTACCAAAGATACTTTCGTGCATATCTTCTATAATATTCTCTGCTTCTTCCTTGTCCATACAACGAAGCAAAGTCGAATCGTGATTGCGCTTGTACAAAATCTTGTTGCTCAGGAAGAACTTAGAAGAGAACCTTCGTAGGAATTTCTTGTCATTGATAGATGCACCCTCAGGATACTCTTGAGCTTCGAGGTACCTCTTTACTTCATGAAATCAAGGCTTCTCTTCTACTTTATCAGTGTCAACTTCATATCAGTGTGCCGGTTCGTTTAGTCTTTTAATAGTAATTTGAGGAGCTTCGTTGTCCCATCTGACTTTGAAAATAGATGACATTGTAGCCAATGCGTCTTCCAACTGATTATATTCTCATGGGATGTGCTCAAAAGTGATTTCCTCAAAGTAAGGGATTAAGGTTAGCACGTACTCTTGGTAAGGAATGAGATTCGGGTGCTTCATATCCCATTCTCCCTTAATCTGACTGATTACCAGGGCTGAGTCCCCATACACATTCAAGAATTTGATCCTTAGGTTAATAGCAGCTCTGATGCCCATAATGCACGCTTCGTATTCCACCATGTTATTCATACAATCAAAGCATAGTCTGGTAGTAAAGGGCGTACGAAAACCCTAGGGAGAGATAATTACAACACCGATTCAGTTGCCAAGTGAATTAGATGCTCCGTCAAAAACCATGGTTCATCGGGATCTTGGCTCAGGTCCTTTATACGGTCCAGGTTCTTCACAATATGTAACTAGCATAATGTTCTCGTCCGAGAACTCAAAATTCATAGATTGGTAGTCATCTACAGCTTGATGAGCCAAATGATCTTCTAGTACACTTCCCTTGATTGCTTTCTAAGTGGTGTACTGAATATCGTATTTTGTTAAGACCATTTGCAATCGAGCTATTCTTCCAGAGAGAGTTGTCTTCTCGAATATGTATTTGATGGGGTCCATTTTAGAGTTTAACAAAGTAGTATGGGTCAACATATACTGCCTTAGTCGGAGAGCATCCCATGCCAAAGTGCAACAAGTTTTCTCGAGCAGTGAGTATCTTATTTCACAGTCGGTAAACTTTTTACTAAGGTAGTATATTGCATGCTCTTTTCGACCAAACTCGTCATGCTGGCCTAGTACACACCCCATTGAATTCTCTAGCACTGTTAGGTACATGATTAGAGGTCTTCCTTCAACGGGTGGCATCAGAATTGGAGGTTTTTATAAGTACTCCTTAATTTTTGTCAAAGGCTGTCTGGAAATCTTCGTTCCATTTTACTACTTGATCTTTCTTCAACAACTTGAAGATCGGCTCACAAGTAGCAGTCAAATGAGAAATGAATCGAGCAATGTAATTCAGTTGACCCAAGAAACATCTGACTTCCTTCTCATTACGGGGAGTAGGAATTTCTTGAATCGCTTTGACTTTGGTGGGATTAACCTCAATACCTTTACAACTGACAACAAAACCTAGGAGTTTATCAGATCTCACCCTGAAAGTGCACTTGTTTGGATTCAATCTCAGCTCGTACTTCTTCAATTTCTCAAACAACTTATGTAGATTGTCAAGATGCTCTTCTTCAGTATGAGATTTGGCTATCATATCATCGATGTATACCTCTATATCATGATGAATCATGTCATGGAACAAAGCTACCATAGCACGCTGATATGTTGCATCAGCATTCTTCAGCCCAAAAGGCATAACCTTGTAGCAGAAAGTGCCCCACTGTGTGACAAAAGTAGTTTTCTCCATATCTTCAGGTTCCATCTTGATCTAATTATAACCTAAGAAGCCATCCATGAAGGATAATACTTTGTGTTGAGCGGTGTTGTTGACCAGAACATCAATATGTGGAAGCATGGAGTCATCTTTGGGGCTCGCCCTGTTCAGATCCCCGTAGCCCACACACATACGCACTTTGTCATCTTTCTTTGGCACCAGAACCAAATTGCAACCCACTAAGGATAGGATATAACTGCTAAGAAACTTGCATTAAATTGCTTCATAACCTCGGCCTTGATCTTCTCTGACATCTCGGGACGCATGCTACGAACCTTCTGCTTTATCGGAGAACAACCCTCTTTAATTGGCAGACAGTGAACTACAATATCGGTATCAAGCCCTCTTCCTTTCAAACCTGCAAAACAACCAATATTAATAATCCAGGGGGACCCTACCCTCCTAAATCAGGGTTTGCAATTTCAATGAGATGGTTATTTCAGCCTAAATCACAAGGGTTTAAGAGCTACAAAGCAAACTGCATGGATCGATGCTAACATGGCTCTGCTCTATCCGGCCAATATGGGACTCTCCTAAGGGGTCATTCCTGCATTGTTGAACCTTATGAACATGTTAAACAAGTTAGTATATAATGAAACACAAGGAAAACAAATATATGGAATTTTTTTAGTGTTAAAACCGACGTGGCATATATGTATGTTTTTACACCCTTTTGATCATGGAGATCAATCCAGCCTTACCTTACTGAGTTCCTGGAAGTGAATGCGGGAGTTGATAGGCCTCGAGAGTGGCTGCAAGAGAGAGTCTCGATTTGCCCTAATTTTTTGAAAATTTTGGGATTTTTGGGGTGCTTTCTTGGACAAGGGTTTCGTGGTTGGCTTGTACGAAGAGTAGAGATTATATAATGTGGAGTTAGGTCAGAAGATATGGGCTTGGAACTTGTGTAAGAAGGCTCATATTTTATCTAATTTATTTTTGAAATATTAATGAATAAATCAAGATAGTTAAAACAAAATAGTTCAAGGGGTGCATGAATACTATTTAAGGTGTATAAGGAGTGTGATTCACGTTGGGACTTTAAAATAATAGCCCAATAGCCCAAAATATCAAGTTTGCTCAATTTGAACTTCATGCATTTGCTCAAAATTTCCCAACTTGCACTGGTCATAAATCTATCAATTTTTATCTTTTGAAGGTGATATTTGACTTTTTGGAAAGTTCAATGTTTCCTCTACAATCTTTCTTTTGATCATTTTTGCATTTGGAAATTTATCTTGATGTAAGTTGCCTTGACAAAAAGTGTCTTTTTGTTGACTTTTGAAATGACTTGTAATGTATTGACTCATATCTTTCAAATGAAACATTTTTTGGACTTGGGCTTAAAGATTCAAAGATGTAGAGAATTGCATTTTCTTCAAAATGAGTTTTGGTTGGGGAAAAATTTATGAAGCATGTGAAAGTTATGCTTAGTCAAAGCTCAATTGACTTCTCTTGAGGAAACCCTAATTTGGCAGCTTTTGACTTTTGATGATTTGAGAGTCTCCTTGATGAATCATGATAAACCCTTGATAAAATGATCAATATGACTTCAAAACCTTGATGTTGACCAAATATCTTGAAGTTTGACTGTATGTTAACCACTGTTGACTTTTTACCCAATAGAATTGATTTTTAGTCATCTGAGCCATTGACTGAGCAAACTTGTGTTGAAAGGCTTGAAACTTGATGTGAGCATTATTAAAGACATATAAGAAACCATGAATTCCATTTGAGACCTTAGAAACCCAAACTTCCTTATGAAAGATGAAACCCTAGTTGTGGACCCATTTCTTAGGAGGAGAATTTGTCTGATCAATTCTTGAGCAACCTTAAGCATTTAAGAACCCTAGGAGAATGGTTTGAATAAAATGAGATGGAAAATTTTGGGGTACAACACAGAGCTTAATACCTCCGTGTTGTTTGTGTTGCACTGAGAGATCGCGGATGCGAGTAATACGGTTGTTTTCAACTTTGCGTTAGACATAACCTCTATTATGGTACATCTCGAGAGATACTTGATGATTTTGACGAGTATTGTAGGTTGAGTGCATTTGATTGATATGTTTAAGTTTTTGACGAGTAGTTTATATTCATGCCTGATAAGTTTCTCCTCTCCAAAGTGTCATACCCCAAATTTTCCCCATCGATTTCAATGGTCATTTTATCTAAATTTAAATATTACTATTGATTATTCTACAAGGGATATATATTCATAAGAGGGATGTAGTGCTTCAAAATGGACCATCAAAATATGATGGCCCGTTAAGTGTTTCATAAGGTTTGTTTATAGAAGGGGGTGTATTTTTGTTTCACTCTTAGACGGGCCCATGTTAGTTTTTATACCAGTCTATTAAAATTGCTTTTGCTTTTAATTAAATAAGAGAGGGTGTATTGGGCTTAGCTTGCTAACAGCTAACCCATTTTGGCTTCATCTCCATATAAGTACAAAATGGGGGTGTCCTTACTGAGTTGGATGGCCCATAAAGGTTAGGGAGGCGCGCTTAGAAAATGGCCGGCCCAGTAGTTTTTTTAGGCCCATTTTAGTGATAAAAGGGGTTATGTTTGGGAAAAATCAATAGTTGAATAGGTAGGCCCGTGTTATCTTCCGTTGTCGTTTTACTAATTTTGTCGCTTAATTTTTGTTACTTAATTATTTTCATAATTATTGTTATTAATATGGGGGTTATTATTATTTTGATTAAAAAAACCATTATTATTTGTATAACTTAAAGCAATTATTATTAATCTTATTATTAATAATGTTTATTTTAACAAAAAATTTAACCGAAGTCAAAGAGGGTTTTGAAACCCTAATGCATCAGCAACAACACTATTCTTCTTCGCTGAAACAACCCAAGCCCAAGAACAGATATTGTACAGATCAATCAAATTTGTATCAAATCTCAAACAAACTAACATAATCAAATCAAAGGCGCTTTATTCATGAATACAGACACAAAATCGTCCACTTTTTACAAACAATTTGTAAACAAAATCAAATCGAATCTTAATTCAATCTGATTACAAACAAATCCATTACATAATCAATTACAATCATTTCTAGCTTAAATCTACCCTAATCTTCTCTAATTTCTAAATCAATCTTAGTTTGTAACGACTAAATCAACAAAATTTCCTAAATTAATCTAAATTTAAAAACTTTATAAAGAACATTAATTCTGAGAATATAGGGACAAGAAAAAAATTAAGAAAAACAAGAAAGGCAAGTAGAAGCTTTGTCGCTCGAGATCTGGGTTTCAAAATTGAAACCCTAGATCTGTCGAACTCTCTGACGCGTTCATCATCTTAAAAAAACTTCGTCACCTGTGAAATAGAGAATAAATAGGAGATTAGAGGGAGGCGGTCGAAGGAATCAGAAGAAAAATTCAAAGAATCACCGCGTAGAGGTATTTTACTATAACACTCAGCTTAGGTTTTGGAAGAATTTTTCGTTGTGATTGTTCTTGCAGTTATGAGATTGGGTTTAGGGGGGGTGGGTATTTGAGATTGTCGCTGCTTATTGCTGCTTCCTGGGGCTGCGTTGGTTTAGGGTTTGTTGTTGGTTATTTGAGAGAAGGGAGAAGCGAAAGAACAAAACGAGAGAGAAGGAGATATGAAAAGAAAAATGAAATAAGAAAAAATAAAAAGGAAAACTAAAAATGTATCTCGTTTCGATCCCTTGCCTGCATCCCTCGTGCCATTACCATGCACCCTCATGTTATGTCCATCTGATATTAATCGAATAATCAAAGACTCACGACCTTACCATAGTACCGTGCGCCCACCATACGCGATCTCCATGCACCCAAATTCCTTTTGGGCTCCTTGTATAATATTATGGGCTTAGGCTCTTGCTACCTACACCCCAGCTCTCCTTATTTTACTACCCAACGCCAATGGTACACCCCTCCCCGTTTTGCTTTGGGCCAAGTCCAACATTTGGACTTGGGCTCCTAATACTTACACCCCCACAGTTTTGCTAGTACGTTCAGATCCACATCCCCCTACGCTTTGGGCCTAAATCCCATATCTGGATTTAGGGCCCTGTTTTTCACACCCCTATGAATTACTAAGCTTAAATAATTTGCACCCCCTACGTGTTAAAAATAAGATTAATTTATTTTCTATATTTTCTTTCATTTATTTATTATATTTTTTTATTTATCACCTTAATATAAAATTTGGCATATTAATAAATTATTGAATATTTTTACTATATAATGTATTTTTGGTAAATTATTATTTATTAATCAAAATTATTATTATTTTTAAATACTAACTCCCTTTTATTTATTTGCATTAAAATATTTTTCTCATATTGTATAATATATTCGAAAACGTCTAACCAATCAAATACTAACCCTTTTTTACTAACCTGATTCAAACTTATATTTATTTTCAAAAAGGATTATGGGAATTTCTTTTATCGACTGCGAAATATGTCTACAATTCTGCTATTCACACACCTAGACTTGATTCAAGGAGAATTCGAGATATTTCCATAATCCATAAAAAAACTAACCGAACAACTACGAACTACGAATTGGGACTCTAATTCCTCATAAGAGGATACGCAAGCATACGACTCAAAATCTTGGCGAGTTCCCTTAACTAAAAAATTAAAACCCTATTCCTAAATCTTAAACCTAAACCCTAGTATCCTTGTGAACAAGATAGATAAAGGGTTCCTAACACCTTTCCTTAATCTAAAGTGTGTCAAGAACTTAGAATATCTATATCATCAATTAGGGTTATTCTGTTATATTCTCATCTTAGGATAAAAATTAATGGTGTCGAATCATTATTTTTTTCGGTTATTACATAAAGAATGTATTTTTTTATGTTGATATTTTTTCCTTTTTATACAAACCAACCCAATTTAGCCCCAAACTCATAAACGCTAGAAATTTTAGAATAAAAATTTAGTAGCACTAATCCCTGTGGAGACGATATGATAAAACTATAAAAATACATACTTTTGCTTGTCGCTTTACCGCTTCAGCAAAGGACAAAAAAGATAATGTTGCGAGTAAACCACAGGAACAACCGGAAAAACCACATGCAGAGAATTTAATTCCAAAAATAGAAGAAATATTAAACATGTTCATACAAAGATTCATAAATTTTTAACCGAAATAAATAAAAGAATTCAATATAAATACATTCAACAAAAACCTAAACAACAAAAATGAAATTTGGACCTCATTCACAAACAAACATTGATAGGTCTGTATAAAAATTACTGGGCAAACAAACCAACCCAATCAACGAACAAACAAATCGAGCTATTTATAAAACCTAATCAACCTAAGCTTCGAACTCACAAACCTAAGCAACGATTTTTTATCGCCATTCACAAACAAAAACAACAAACAGAACAAAATATATTTTATCAAAAAAGAAACATTGATTTGAAAAAAGAAACATTGTCGGGTATTTTATTAATGAAAAAAAAACAAACAAAAAAGATGAAACTTACCTCTCCTTTGACTTGCACAATCATAAAATGGCTCTTTCCCGGTCTTCGAAGAAGTTCATGTAGAGTCACCATTATTGTTTTGTGTAATATTGTAGATGGTGTGAATAATGAAGAGCAGAAAATGAGAAAAGATTGTCGTGTTTGATGGGAGTTAGGTTGGAAGTGAAAAGCAAAGAGATACACGTTTGATGATGAGTGGAGATTGAATTTTTATGGAAAACTTGAAAGTCGTAAGACTCAATCGTGTTTTGTGAGAGGAGTAAACAACATACTTTCCATATAATCGTTGGTTTTCAATTTGAAGCAATACACATGTCTATTTAAATATATTTAAAAAATATGAAATCTACTAAATAAATTAATGATTAATATTTTTCATATTTAATTACTTTATTTATGGTCATAGCTATGTTTTTTAATATGTATTTAATAATTTGTTTAAAATATGTAAAGGTATTGAGATCAGAGTTAATTGTTATAATCAAATTAGTATATTAAAATCAATAATATTTATTTAATATTTATTTACTTTATTTAATGATAATTACTTTTTTAATATTTACTTAATAATTTATTTAAAATATGTAAAGGTATTGAGATTGGATTGTCTTTAGGGAATACAATCACTAAAGGGTGATATTTATGATTGAAACCAACCATTGTCCACACGTTTACAACATAAAGGTGTAACAGTATCCTAATATATGTATAAAAAAATATAAAATATATTTTAATTACCCTAAATCTTATATCACAATTAATACTTCATATATTTTAATTACTAAATATGACAATTAAAAACTGGTATTGAAGTTGTTTCTAAAATTTATAATGTAATTCAAACTAAAACACATTATCACTCTTAGAATTATATTGTCTTTTTTATAAGAATTTCTAAATCTATAATTGTCTTTGAAAATATTCATTTAAATTACAATGGTCTAATGTAATATAAAATTATAATGGTCTTTGACAATATTCATTAAATTACAACAACTACATCCTGAATTGCATCTTAACCTTACAATCAAGTTGAGTTTTATGATCATGAAATCATCTTCACTTGAATCACACAAATCTTTCCAAACTCCCTCCAGTTCTAACACACTTCTTCAACAATATTACAATCTTTTTCTACCAATTTTTCAATGACTTATCAGCATCATTTCACTGTAAATAAGCCTTCTAAAAAATTGAAAGGAGAGGAAAAAACCACAACCAGAAAGCTGCAAACAGAAGTCAAACTATTTGAGCTTAACAATGAAGCTCTAGTTGGCCTGAGTACAAGCCTTTTTCACATCTACAAACTAAAAATTCAACCAACAACAATAAATAGACCAATCACTGCATAATCTATACCAATTGCCTTCATAACCAAACAAAGTAATCTCACTGGATAATCTATATCACTCGCATGCATAATCTATGATAACTACTTCATAGAGACAAAAGCCACTAATAATAAGTCAAACTGTTATACATCAGGACATTATCATAGTAGTAACATAAATTAATACATAAGTTTTTGATTTAACATAATTAATAAAAAATTTTTTTTTGGAATAACCATGTATTAAATTTTTTTTTTGCAAATAACCATGTTTCGGAAAAATTACGCAAATAACCATGTTTCAGATGACTCCCCAAAGGAGGAGCCATCTCACTTGGCGCCTCCACTAAGCATAATTTCCTAGGCGCCATCTCACTTGGAGCCTCCTCTCTCTTTAAGCCAAGTGAGATGGCGCATGTACTTTAAAAGTGAGAGGAGGCGCCATCTAACTTGGCTCCTAGGGCAAAATGCTGTTTTTATAAATAATTCGTCAGTTTCTCCGTTATTTCTCACACTTTCTCGCATTATTTTCTTATTTTTTACTCTGTTATTTGCGTCATGACATCGCCCATGATTTTTACCAGAGATGGTTACGTTATCTTCTCCGCCACGAAACCTCCGATAAAAATGAAATTCTGACACATTCACTCCATGGAGCGTCTGAAGCGGGAGTTGATGCGATGGCTAGATGGAGACATCGTGGAGGGGGATAAAATTATAAGGATCCAGCTAAGGCGAACAACAACCTCACTTGCGACAGGAAGACCTAATGTTTGGTTGGAGGAAGTCAAAACAGACAGCAACGTAATGTTGATGATGCATGGGTCAAATGAAATTGTTTTAACAGTTGTAATTTTGTAGATGAATTATCGTGTTTTTTTTCTTGTTCGCGCAAAGTTTATTGTAACAAATACTGTTAACGAAAAACCCTAATGTTTATAACATAATAAAGGAAATATTTTATGTAATACAATTTTTATGTGGTTGAGGCAGTAGCCCGATTCAGACAATTTTTGCGATTGTGTCCGACCTGACGACATAAACCATACTTTCTTTCCAGCTTGTCAAGGGAGTCCATTTCGGTTGTGATGCGCTTACTTTTTGGACGACCCTTTTTATTCCTTCGCATTTGGTCATTGTGCCATACTATTTCATCGTCGTATGCAGACCAATAATCTGATTTTTCTACCAAAGGGAAGTTGTTGTTGTAAACGTTGAGCAACGTTTCAGATTTGTAAATGTGTGACAGAAGTTGAAGCGCGCCTTGATGAGTATAGGCACACGCGGAAATGACATGAGAGAAAGGCATACAGAAGGATTGAAACTTGCCATAATTGCACCAACGAGAAGGTAGTACAACCCTATATTCTTGTCTTGGCAAACCCTTGTTTTGGTCGATTGTCTCTTTGACAATGAAGTTATGGCTGTATCGGTCAAACCGTATAACCATATGGGTGTTGGCTTTGGCACTTTCTGCCTTAATGTGCTTCATGCAACTTTCACTCCATAGTTGTCCAGATTACAACACCGCATTCCACATTTCACCTCTTTTGGCAAACAACGAAGCCATCCTAAAATATGTTGATTTTACCAAAGCAGTGTCCGAGAGGTTTCGTATGGCTTTGAATACCCCATTCATCGATTCAATTATATTTGTTGTCATGTGGCCTCATCTTTGGCCATTGTCGTATGACCTAGTCCATTTTTTTACCCGAATATTGCCGATCCACCTACCGGCTTCTGGATTTGACAAACGGATCTCGTTGTGATAATATTTGAATGTAGGTTGTGTCAATGCATATCCCGCATTCATAACCGCTTTCCTAAGTGTTTTGTCTTTGATCTCCCTCGTGAAATTTTGAACGATATGTCTAACACAATAGATATGCGTAGAAGGAGGGTCATGCCAACCGTTTGCAGGATTATTGTATGCACTTTCAATGGATGCATGTCTATCCGAGATCAAATAAAGATCTGGTTGAGGAGCCACGTGTGTTCACAGATTTTTGAGAAAAAAGCTCCAAGCATCACCAGTCTCCCCCTCGACTAGGGCAAAGGCAATTGGGAAAATGTTGTTGTTGCCATCTTGTGCAACTGCCATTAGTAGTGTGCCTTTGTATTTCCCATACAACCAAGTCCCATCAATTTGTATAATTAGTTTGCATGACGCAAACCCTGTGATGCAAGGTTGAAAAGCCCAAAACACTCGATTGAATATTCCATTTCTGTTGAGTTGACTACCATCCGGTGCATATGCTGGCACTATTTCCAGAATGTAAACAGTACCCGGAGAATAAGTCCCATCAATTTGTATAATTGGTTTGCATGATGCAAACCCTATGATGCAAGGTTGAAAAGCCCAAAACACTCGACTGAATATTCCATTTCTGTTGAGTTGACTACCATCCGGTGCATATGCTGGCACTATTTCCAGAATGTAAACAGTACCCGGAGAATAAGTATGGAGTGCATTCAAGTAGCGAAGAAGTTCTTGGTATGACTCCTCCCAGTTTCCATATACCTTTTCAATCGCCTTGGTCTTTGCTAACCACGCCTTTCGGTAAGACAAAGTATAGTTAAATATCATAGTGATGTGGGAGATTATGGTTTTAACCTTCAAAGATGGATCGTTGCTGACCAGTGGTAGGATTTCTTGATAAATGAGATCATAATTAAGTTTTCGATGATCCTTTGATTGAGTAGAACTGAAACAAGTGTGGGTAGACATGGAACCTATGACCCAACAATCACCTCTTAATCTGTATGATGCAGTGAGCTTGAACATACAATCAGGGTGGACACACTTGATCTTGTATCTTTCTGGATTTACACGGTCCACCTTAAAATCGACCGAGTTGAGCATGTGGAATTTTTTTATGGCTCTGATACATTCTTCTCTGTTACGAAATTTGTCTTTCTCTTTTAAGTTTTCATCCGACTGCATATACGGATTGAAAAATAAATCAGAAGACGATTCATCTCTGCCCATGTTGAAGTTTGTCATGTGCGGAGGTGGTGTGTATATCTCGTTTGCAGGAATACCAGGTATCCCATCGTCTTCAGAATCATCATTGACCATTTCGTCAAACTCCAACTCATCATCTTCTTCTTTTTCATCAACTGTATCTACTTCTGCTTGTTCGGTATCCAAAGGATCAACCACTTGTGACAGTTGAGGCTCTCGCAGCATAATGTACAACTCAATAGAGTCGTACCCAGAATACTCATGACTGGTAAACATATTCTGAAGATCCTCGTCATCTTGAACCTCAACCTTATAAAATATTATTTGGTTGTTACCAAAAAAAACCAGATTCTGATAAAATATTTGTGTCACGGGGCCTCGTCCAAGTTTAGCCTCCAATCATTTTTTGAAGTACAAGAAATTGGCTTTCCTGTTTAAACAAAATTAGATGTTGTCTGTGTCTCTAAAAAAAACCCAGAGGTGGGACAAATGTATGTCTCACTGTTGAAATGTGCACGGATGACATATTGGGGTACAAAGGCCATTGCGTATGATTGTTTGAAGGTTTGAAGGTTGGAAGGTTTGAAGTTTATGAGTTATTTGCAAGAATTTTTGAATGTTCTAGTGTTTGAGAGATTAAGTGAATCAGTGTTTTGATAAATGTAAGACTAAATAGGTCACACTGAAGATTAAGTGAAGGTTTGAAGGCTGTAACCTCTAAGGCTCCTCCCATCACGTCCAATAGTGTTACATGCACCCAGAGATGCCTTCTCCATGGCTACCACCTAGCCTGCGCCTACTCTGCAACCCATGCCACCTCTTATTCGCCAATGGGGATGGCGACACCTTTCATTTTTGTACTCTTTCGCCAAGTCCAATGGCGCCCCCATTCATGTCCAATCGTGTTACATGCATTCAGAGATGCCTTCCCCAAGGCTGCCACCTAGCCTGCGCCTACTTTGCACCTACATTGTAACCTCTAAGGTTCCTCCCATCACGTCCAATAATGTTACATGCATCCAGAGATGCCTTCTCCAAGGCTGCCACCTAGCCTGCACCTACTCTGTAACCCATGCCACCTCTTATTCGCCAACGGGGATGGCGACACCTTTCAATTTTGTACAGTTTCGCCAAGTCCAATGGCGCCTACCTTCACGTCCAATTGTGTTAAATGCATGCAGAGATGCCTTCTCCAAGGATGTCACGTAGCCAGCACCTACACTGCAAGAGTGACACTTATTATGCATGCATGCACCCACCTACCACGTCACATACTCTATGAAATTTTTTTGCCTATACATACAGAGCATAACATACTTCTCTCGCACCCACAATCGTCTCACTCTCTGCTACAAACTCTTTCATAATCTCTTATAATTTAAAACTCTTTCATAATCTCAGGCATTTTCAATAATGGCTCTTCTCACATTGGGTGATTCTCACAGAGGCACAAGGGACAACATTGCAGCATTTGTAAGTTTCTTTTATAGTATATATTTGTTAAACTTCTGGTAATGCTTTATTCATCTTACTTACTCTCACACCTTTTACATTATTAACTTAGGATACCAAAAGATTCAAAATCCGGTCACACAACTACCTTGCTCTCGACCCATTGATTGTACCATATCTGGAATACACAGGTTTCAGACACGTTATAAAGATCTCCAACTGCATAATTGATTCAAAGTTCATACTTGCAATGTTGGAAAGGTGGATACCATATACCCATACATTTCACCTACCAATATGTGAATGTACCGTCACGCTAGAGGACGTGTACATGTTATTGGGTCTCCCTGTCAATGGTAAGGCCGTTAATGGGTCGATTCAACAACCTAATTCTCTATGTGAAGAATTTTTAGGCAGGGATATGGTTGAAGGTGGTGGTGCGAGAGGTTAGGGTATACTACTAACTAAGCTAAAAAATGATTATGCAACTCTGGAATTAAATGAAAATTCTTCCAAGCTAGCCAAGGTAATAAAAGCTATAACTTATATAATGATACTATTTTGAACCTTTTTATTTCCCGAAAGTACGGGAAATAGTGTAAATTTTATGTATTTAAATTTACTTAGAGACTTCGAAAAAACTAGAAAGTATAGTTGGGGTTATGTTGTTTTAGCCCACCTATACAGTTCCTTGTGTAAAAATGCAATCAAGGAACAATGTACATTTATGGCTGCGCATTTTTACTTCAAGCCTGGGGTTGGTGGAGGATGGAGTCCCTAAACCCCGTCAACAACAACACATTCATTTTCCCGTACGCAACAAAGTAAGTCATCAAGTTATATCATTTATTACTATTCATCTCTTCACCAAATTTATGATAAAAATAAAATATTTTTCATTTCCTTTAGGTATTGCGTGAGGGGTATGGATTACGGTAAGAATCCAAGATTCAATGTCGCACTATACCGCAATCTATTAGATCACCTTGGCCCAGATGATGTATGCCGTACCTTTCAACTTTTCTACTTTTAAATTATTTATATATTACGTTTTCATTAACCTGATTTAATTTTATCTGCATTTTGTCTGGAGACCATATTTGGGTTTGGACCATGAACCAAACCCAGAGGATGCAGCAATTTGGAGCGCCAAGACTGCAATCATACGGTTCAATGTTGTGGAGATGCACCACAGCGACCGTGTGAAGATGCAATTTGTAATGCATCAAGAGATACCCAGCGATCTGACTTGTTTTTCCCTGTGGCATCTCAAAAGGGTAGACGCCCAATGGGGTCTTACCAACTTGAAAGACTTTGCTCCAGAATGGTGTAATATGTGGCAGAGGCGTCACCGACATGTCTTGCAATTCTCGGTTTTCCTTAATCATGGTAATATGCGACACACAGATCAGTATTTATCTTGGTACAGATCGGTTAGTACCCCTGAAATGCACGTGCCTCATCCAAGGTATTTAGTTGACCCACGAACATAATGGGCACAACCCTCAGTTTCCCAACAACAAATCCAACACACATCAACCTCCCACAAACCCCCAGATGAAACAGAACCACAAACACCCAACCACAGTCACCACCATAATAAAATTACACCCACATGCCCCACAACCAACCACAATCACCACCTCAGTACCAGTACTCCCATGTGCCTCACACCCAACCGCAATTTCAATCACAATACCAACACACCCGCATACCCCACACACAATTTCAGTCTTCTGCATATCCCAATATGGGCCTCTCAACATCCAACCTTAGCCCTGACCTGTGAATGTCGGAAGATTATGAACCAACCGACCCAACTTACCATCAACCACAATATCACCAAACCACCCAACATCCTCAATACCAAACACCCTAAGATCCATTTCCTTTCTACCCCCCGTACTCAGACGACCAGTGCTACAGACCAACCATGGAACCCCACCCACCGCCAACACGACCAAATATTGAGGGTATGGGTAACCAACTGTACCAAAGCGGATCTTATAGATAATGAAGATCTGACTGATTTCATAGATCTGGAACGCATTGACTTCGCTGGGCCATCGACCCTGCCGCAGCAGGAAACGCGATGAAACCCAGCACGGGAAAGGCGAGGACAGGGATGTGGAACCGGGGGTCATTATCGGATTCCGGGGGACCACTGATTAATCTGTTTTTTTATGTAATACTTATATGTGTAATCATATTTTGTAAATAAAAAGTCAATTTTGTTGATCCTATATCGAATACGTAACGCACCGCATTGAAGAAAAAAAACGCGAAAATTTCCCTAGCAAATGCACTAAGGCGCCATCTCACTTGGCTTAGGGCAAGCCCTAAGCACCTAGGCGCCAAGTGAGATGGCGCCTCCCCTTAAAAAGTAGGTGTAGGCGCCAAGTGAGATGTCTCCTCCTTTGGGGAGTCATCTGAAACATGGTTATTTGCGTAATTTTTTCCGAAACATGGTTATTTGCGATTTTTTTTAAAAACATGATTATTCCAAAAAAAAATTCTAATTAATAACCACTTAACACAATCCCCTAAAAAATGGCATTAATATTCCTGTCTTCCACCTAACTCTACGCACTTCAGCCTTCATGCATTCCACTTCCAACAACCTCAAAACTACATTCACTGGTTCAAAACGGTCACTATCACACGTGAAACCTCGGGAAGCTTAATATTGAATCCAAGAATGTCTCATTTTTGAAGACCTCTTTTCTTTCCAAAGTTAAACCAACCATACCCGAGAAATGTTTCTACATTGTGTTTCCTCTGAGGTGTGAACCACACAGTCATACATATCACCATCCTTCAACTCTATCCTCGTTATAGGAAACAAAGAGTGGGTGTTGATAACACGGTGAGGAAATTACTGTAGATAAATATAACTTTACATTAACAATAACTTTCGTATTTTTATAAAAATCCCACATTACAAAAGAAAAAGTTATTTATAGCTAAATGATGCCACATTTGACTTACAAGAACATTTATCTGAATGAACTTTGGATCAAAAATTCCTTTCTCCAAGTACATTATGTTGAATAGTTTGACAGGTCCTCAGAATTGTCTTCATCAAAACTAAAAACAAAATATCATAACATAAACATCATCTATGTCTGGTTCAGGCATAATAACACATGATGGTACAATTTTAATACAAACTAATCTTTAACAACAAAATCTAAAGTTTACTATACATGGAAATCAATACAGTTTTGTATATGGAAATCAACAAAATCTTTTGAGTTATATATAAATATGTCTGTGATACGGTGGGAGAACTGACTTGGGTGTTTTGTGTTTGATCGCAAATGTTGCGGTTAGCAATAGTCGCCACCGACTTTTCTTTTATCTAAAAGGAAAGGTGGAAAAGCACAAGAAAGACCTTTTAGATCGTTTCTTGAGTTCGGGGGGTAGATTATGAAAAGGGAAGATGTTGGCACCCTTTTCATCCATGGTTTTCCATGGGCTCTTAGTTACTTGCTAGATCACTTGCTTTTGTTGTTTGAAATTGTGCTTTGTGTGGTTTTTGAAAGTATTTTGTAAAGAGACCATTGTTTAGGAAATCTTTGTAATGATTCTCGTTCGTAAGAATGTATACAAAGATGTTTGATGTTTTGAAAATGTTTTCAATTTTGTAAGATGTTCGAAAGTGTATGTGATTGTTTTTGAAAATAGCAAGGATGTTTGTTTTGAAATGGAGCAAGTAATTAGGAGCAATCTACCTACTCAAATGTATTTCTTGTTCATTTTGTTTTCCTTTGACATTGTTGTCTTACCATTGATTTGGTAAGCAACCCTATCTTTGGATGTAAACGGGACGGGCGTGGGTCATCGTATAACCATGATTAGAAATATTGCAAGGTATATTAGCATTCTTTTTGAGGGACTAAGATCATTTGTAAGGTAACTTAGATAGTGTCATCGAGGGACTATGATCTTGTATTTGCTTGTTTTTGCTAAGACACCTTACATGCGTAATATGGTCATTTTGTATAAGGCAACCAAGTGGGATAATCCTAGGGGTTCTTGTGTGCAAGTGTGTTGTTTTCATGCTTGTTGTTGTATTGATTTAGGGTTTTCTAAGCATTGATTTTAGTCTTTTCACACAAACCCTAATTACTAGCATGTTATATGAAAGCGATAAATTGCAAAATTTAAAGTTACTACGCTATTACAACATTTGTGGGGAGGGGGTGTACAATTTGTAAATGGGGATTGCAAGAATTTAAACCTAATTAGTCTATTAGAACCATATTAAATTGGTATGAATATACAAGGAATTTAAATAAATACAAAGTATAAAAATGAATAAATGTACAAGGATGCAAAATGTAAAGAAAATGAATTTTGTTTGGTTTTCATGAAAAAAATATTTTTGTCTTAACCTAATTAAATAAAAAAATAGTTAATAAAGTTTGAATTTATTAAGAAAAAGATTTTAAAAGAAAACCCTAATTCTATTAATTAATCAAAAGAAAATAAGTTTAAGAAAAGTATTTTTGGTTTTTTTTTATCTTGAAAATATTTATAGTATTATAAAATATTTTTAGTCTTTTTTATATTAAAATAATGTATTTTTAAATGGTGTGAAGAAAAATAAATAAATAATATAATATTAATTAAGTTTATATGATTTACTTAATAAAATAAATAAAGTATAAAAATATTTATATTTATGGAAAAATAAAATAAAATAAGTCAAAATATAAAATATATCATTTTTTGTATTTTTGTGATTTTTAGTATTTAGAAAATATTTTTAAGAAAAGAAAAATAAAATAAATAAATAAATAAATACAATTGGGCCAGGGGGTGCCAAAAGGAAACAGGGAGGTTAGTGAGCAAAAGCAAACAAAAAAAACAAGCCAGGCCCAAAGGGGGCCCACGCCTGCCAAAAAAACAAACAAAATCAGAAAAATGTGAAAAAAAAGAAAAAGGGTACAACTATGGCTCGAACCCAGGTCCCATAGGTTATAAGCGCGCGCTTCTACCACTGGGGTGGCTATACATCCGTTAATATAAGTGAAAAAATAAATATGTAAGGCAAAACGTGTTCTAAAAACTTCATCTTCAACCTCCAGCCAGACCAACTGTAACTTGCTCATTTCTCATCAAAAATGAAAACTGTAAACATGAAACTTGTAGCAAATTTTCTCACGATTCCAGAAATGTAAAGTATTAAAACTATATATCAAATATAAGCAAGAATTTTAATGGCCCTAATCTGAACCCTAAAAATTTCAGAAGTTTCAGTTTCAAAATTCTCTAAGCTCAAGCAAAATTAATGGAAACCAAGGACATGGTTAGCTCCAGGGCAATGATATCTACATGTTCTATTCACAAATAAACTATTGATGATGCCTGTATGAAGAGTTCCAAGTTGAGAAAACTTACCTCAAAACTGGAAATCGAGTTTTGAGTTTGATCTTGTTTCAAGGTGCTACAATGATCAGGTTAGCTTTCTTGAGGTCCTAGGAAGCTAATGCAATGATTAGCTTGAATAATGGATGGCTGAAATGGTCTGGAGAAGTCAAGTTGCAGACTATGTTTTTTGGTTATGGAAGTTATGGTAAATGGTGTTACAGTTCTGGAATAAGGACATGGATGGGTTGTATTTGATGTAAGGAAGCTTTAGAAACTAGAAGGCCAAGAAACACACGAGGGAAATGGAATTTTGATGTTCAAGGTCAGAAACTGTGCAACAATGGAGTTTTTGTGAAATTTATGATTTGAGAGAGTTTTGGTGTATTTCAGGGTGCTCCAGCTCGTGTCCTAGCTCACAAATAGTGACTCTACTTATAAGCAACAAGTTTGGAATGCTCTAGTTGATCAGAATTCAAACTTACATGTTTATGCATAACATGTGATTTTTTGAGAAATTCAAGTTTCCATGCCTTGTACTTGGTTCATAGAGTTGTTAACCACTTTAAACACAATGCTTATGACTTTGTGGATGGAGTGTAATCAAGAAAATAAGTTGGGAGCTCAAGAAGCTGACTTTGTGCATAAAGCTTGCTTTACAAGAATGGACATGTTACTTTCTCCCTAAAATGGTAAATTGATTTGGACAATGCTTGAAACACTTGGATAAGGGCATAATCAGTTGTGTAAACCATTAATTATGGAGTGAAAAACAATTTTGAGGCCTGCAAAGTGAGTATTATGCAGCATGGCTATGGATTTGGTTCATGTGTTCATAAAAAATGGCTTGTAATTCAAGTGACAAAACCCTAACTTCATCTCTTCGATTCTCCCTACTCAAGAATGATCTCAAGGAGTTCTTGGACATTTTGGAAAGATTGAAATGTGTTATACAACCCATATTTGAATTTCTTTTAAAGATTCCCATTGGAACTATATAAAAAAGTGCCATGAAGTTAGGTCAAAATCCTGACCAAATTAGGGCAAAATTTCACCAAGTGTTTTGTTTCATGACCCTATGTTAATAAAATTATAACTCGAGATCCAAGAATTTTTGAAAGAAGTTGTGTGTAGAAAAGTTATAGATTTCATGGAGATCTAAAACTTTAATGTTGGGAGTTTCTCTTGAATCATCTTTCATCATGGTGAAAATTTAGCTCAAAGTTATGAAAAAACATGAAATTTCCAACACTTAGAAAAATTTCAAAGTTTAGAAATTTTGACTTTTCAAAATGAAATCTTGACTTTTTTGATTTCTTGATGAATAAGTTTCATATTTTGAATTGTTTTGATGAATTGTGATCTTTGGTACTTGAATTTGACCAAAAAGTTAAAGTTTGACTTTTCAGTATACAGTTGACTTTTGAGCAGTTGATTGCAAAATTCATCTGTCAACCCAATGGATTTGCAATGTTTTGAACCATGTAAGTAGGTCAAAATGATGCAATTGGACTCTTGAGATAATGCCTTAAACCAATTGACCATTTTCTAGGTTAAAAATCAGAAATTTCCCTTACCCAGTCAAAACCCTAATTTTGACCATTTTGCCCTTTTGGAGATTTGATCAAATTTCTTGAGGAATTATGGTCCAAACATGATAAAGTGATACATATGAGTTTAAAATGTTGATGTGGATAAAAAATTATGAAGTTTGACTCTAAATTGGCCATAGTTGACTTTTCCCCAATACAGCTGATTTTTAGGTCAACTGCTCAAATGACTGATCAAAAGTGTGATCCAAGGCTTGAAACTTGGCATGAGAAATATTGGGGGTCCATAATGATCCATGAAATTCATATGAAGTATTGGAAGTTCAATAATACTTGTGGAATCTCAAACCCTAATTTTGGTCATCAGTGCTTAAGGAGGTGTCTTGAGCTGATCAAACCCTAATGCAGTCTCGAGTCAATGGAGATCTTGTGAGCAAATTTTTGATAAGTGAGAGGGAAAATTTTGGAGTACAACAATGTCATATATTGAATCATAAGAAAATCTTCACATAAAAGACAAAATCATTTATATAAATATTGTTATACAACTGCATAAGTTCAAATTACTGAATAATATGTTGTTGTTTTAGCAATATGGAGTTTACAGTCATACCTTTTTCCATCATCAGAGTCAACCAAATGAATGATTCTATCACCAGATGCCAAACACTTCCTTATAACTTTCTTGGGGATTTGCTACACATAAACAAAAAGGAAATATAAATTAGTAGCAGATGTCAAACATTGACTTGGGTTATATCATTAAATGCAATGTTTGAACTTACAAACACATTTTTAAGGATTGTCTTCTCAGATTTTATCTTCCTCTTCCAGAAAAAGTACTTTGGGCCCCTACCGACATCTTCATCCTTTGATTCTTCATCAGGACTGCATTAACAACTTCACCATTATATTTTTATTTGAACCATATCCAATGTCTAGTATAAACCTTAAGATGCCAAATAATTTTCTTAACAACTGAAAGTATACTAAGTTTATAAATAATATAATATAATCATATAACTCACACTATCTGAGGAGATAGTATTATGAGACGATCCATTAACCGACATCCCTTTGCGTTTCTTTACATCCTTTGGTTTCTTCTGTGATTCACCATCTTTTGATACATGCATGTAACCCTTAAGTGCTACGGATTCCCTAAGAAGCGGGGCTTGATATGAAACAACCAATTTTCCCTTAACATCCCCGACCCTTTCCTTTTTTTCACCACAAACTGATGATGAGCCACACAAAAATTTGTTAGTTGTTCCATCATCAGCAACACATGACCCAACTGTTGGATTATTTAATCCAACGTCAACCTTAACGATTTGAAGGGATTAACATCCCACCCATGGCGCTTAGTATGGGCTAGGCGTTTCCCCTGAAAAGCTCATACTATATGGAAATAAAGTTGTGCCTTCACTAACAACAATTGCTTTTAGCATAGTGGTAAGCGCTTGATCCAGTTAAAGTGGTATCAGAGCATGGTCATGGGTTCGAATCCCCCCGACTGACACTAGGGGGAGATTGTTGGATTATTTAATCCAGCGTCAAACTTAAGGATTCGAAGGGCTTAACATCCCACCTATGGCGCTTAGTATGGCCTGGGCGCAGCCCCTAAAAAGCTCATACTATAAGGAAATAAAGTTGCCCCTTCACTAACAGCAATTGCTTTTAGCATAGTGGTAAGCGCTTGATCTAGTTAAAGATTGTATAAATAAGAAGAGTTTCTACATCTGGCCTTAAGATTTTGATGATAACTTTACATAGTATCATAAAGAACAATTGTATATTTTAATGGTTTCGTTCTAGTGTGGAGTTGTTGCTGTAATGTTCTAACTCTGGTATCAAGGTGTGTGACGTCATCAAGTTCTGAACATAAACACTACTAGAAGAAAACATTCAGTTACATGTTACAGTTGAAGTCAAGATTCTAGAATTCGTCTTATGCAATGGTTCTTAGGAATGTTAGTACAAGAGGTTTTGATCCTGACTTTATGGTTAAGCTTTGGAGGCATTCTAAAGCTTTGTTTCTATATGTTCCATGTTCTGAATACTATGAAGACGAGGTTCTGCTGAACAAGTCCTGATGATCTTTAAGAAAAACAAGTTCTTATGACCAAGTGCTGAAGACTCTGAAGACAAGGTTCTGATGGGACAAGTTTTGAAGACTCCAAGACTTATGTTCTAAGACTTAAGAGTTATTCTTCTACAACAAGCTTCAAACATTCAAATCATCTGAAGCCTCTGAAGATTAGATGAAATTAAAAATGGTTAATGTGTGATGGTATGAAAAAGGTACAAAAAAGTGCTATGTGAGCTCTACCCTCTAGAGTGGCGTAAGGACAGTCCTTTCATACTATATTGTCAACCACTCTCATTATTACTGTTGGGAACAAACAACTGGATTTCTGATTTCCTTTCTACCCCTTCAACAGATTCCTTTTACAAGCTATAAAAGGAAGATTTGGAAGTTGAAGTAAAGTAAGAATAAAAATTACAATGAAAAATCTATTGGATTAAATCAAGCTCAAACAAAACTACACCAAAGCGTTCTGAAACTCTTTAGAGAAATCTTATGTGTATAGTTTTGTAAATAGGCAAGGAGTTGTTGCTCATATCTTGCTGTAAAACACTTAGGTGTTTTTCTTTATAATGAAACGTTTGTGTAATTTTCTTAAAAGAAGTAAGTTGTAATACACTGAAAGTTTCAATCATTGTTGATTGATTCCTTGAGTGACCAAGTGAAGGTCTGATCTCAAGAAGACTCTTGCTGTGGTTTGAGTGGATTTTCAATAAGGATCGATTGACTTATTGGGGGGTGCCAATAAGGTTGATCTGCCTTATTTTGGGTTGTCTGTAATCAATTTGGTTATAGTGGATTAAGTCCTTGTTGAAGGCAAATCACCTTGAGGGGTGGACTGGAGTAGCTTAGTCAACAGTGAACCAGGATAAAAATAATTTTGTTCATTTATTTTTATTTTCTTGTGTTTCTTACACCTTTAATTGGCATCACGGCTCTTATCCTTGTATTGATAGTTATCAAACACTTAACCGTGTCAGATAAAGATCCAAGCGAGTTTTTCTTGAAGTAACACAATGGTTGAACCCACACCAACTAATGTTGCTTCAGATTCAAACGATAAAAGCTACAATGTAAAACCTCCCATTCATTGATGGTGAAAACTTTAAATAATGGAAAGATATACTAGAAAGCTTCATTCTAGGTCATGATGTTAATCTTTGGGATATGGTAGTTGATGACTACATACCTCCCACAGATGCTACTAGAAAAGAGATAGTTAGGAGAGCTATGACAAATCAACAAAAGAAAGAATATAAGAATCATCATAAAGAAAGAAATATCTTGTTGAATGCAATTTCTTATACTGAGTATGAAAGGTACACAAATAAAGACTCTGCTAAGTATATATTTGACTCTCTTAAAATGAATCATGAAGGAAATGATCAAGTCAAAGAAACCAAGGCGCTTGCTTTGATTCAGAAATATGAAGCCTTCAAGATGGAGGATGATGAAAGTGTTGAAGTCATGTTCTCAAGATTTCAAACCTTGGTTGCAGGGCTGAGAGTTCTGAAGAAAGTATATTCAACAGCAGATCATATGAAGAATATTATCAAAAGCTTGCCATCCAAATGAAGTCCTATGGAAACTGCACTCAAGCTTGCAAAGGATCTGAACAACACTTCTCTAGAAGAACTGATAAGTTGTTTAAGAAGGCATAAGATTGAGCTAGAATAAGATGAACCATAGAAGAAGATAAAATCTATTGTGCTCAAGTCCATCAAGAAATCTGTGAAGTCTAAAGCTCTTCAAGCAGAAGAGATAAATTATTTAGAATAAGATCTTTATGATGAAGAATATGAGTTGTCTCTGCTGTCCATAAGGGTTAACCCTTTCTGAAGGTCAGAGGTTGCTTCAAATCAACTTCTGGTCAAAAGAAGTCTAGTGGAAACGAAGTCATTTAGTATGAGTGCAATGAGCCAGGACACTACAAGCATGAATGTCCTAAGCTTCTAAAGGACATACCAAAGAAGAAAGCTCTCAAAGGAAAAAATAAAGGTTTCATGGCAACATGGGATGATTCAGACTCCTCTGACTACGACTCAGAAGGAGAACATGCTAAGTTGGCGTTGATGGCTCATACTGGAACGTCAAGTGAAGTAATCCCCCCAAAAGATGAAGTTGATTCAAAAACAGAAGAAATATTCTGCAAAGAGGTATTCTCCGATCTTACTCATTATGAATTAACATATTCCCTAGTTGAAATTCTGGAAAAACATGAGTTACTCAAGATTCAGTTCAAGGATCTCAAAAAGACCCATAAATCTGTATTTATTGAAAACAATAAGCTTAAGGAAGAAATTTGAGTTTTAAATGAAGAAAACTTTTTATTAAAAGATGAAAACTCTACCCTTAAAGGCACGAGAACTCTTCCAGAAGCCTTTGAAAGTTATGATGATGTCATCAAGAAATATGACAAAGCTTTCAATAAATTTCTAGCTAAGAGAATAGGGAGAAGAAAGCTAGCTTATATGATCTATGGTATAAGCAGAAATGGAGTTAAGGGCATTGGTTATGATCCTTATGAAAATTCTAAATCTAATAAGGAAAACATTCTAACCACCTTACACTCTCATTTTGTGTTTGTTGGGTTTGTGCCAAAAGAAAATGGAAAAGATGAAGAGAAATCTGATTCTGAATTGGATGATAGTTAATTGGCTAAACCAAATAGTTTTAACACCTGTAAATATTATTATGCTAATGCTGAATCCAAAGTTGTTCACAACTCTGGTAGAACTAACAAGAAAGGACCCAAAAAATTATGGGTACCAAAAGATAAGATAATCTATGTTGCAGACATCCTTAGCAGTACAATTGAAATACCTGTCTTTGTACCTTGACTTTGGTTGCTTGCAACACATGATGGGAAAAAGGTACATGTTCCGCCTGGAACTTAAGCCTAGAAATGTCATGGTTTAAAAAGTGATCAAAAGGGGAAGATCATAGGTTCTGTAATAGTAGGTGTGGAGATTACCCTTTTCAGAATCTGAAGGTAATAGAGTTGTTGCTGAAGTACAAGAAGTAAGAAGATCAAAAGATGTTCATTCGAAAGCTTCTAATGATCAAAATCCTTTGAAGAGGATCCTACAAAGATGCGTCTAGGGTTGATGTACGTGAGTGAGTATACATCAATTAATGAATATCTTGAGGAAAATGAATTGAAGTTGACAATTCAAGAAGAATCAAATCAACTCTACAAGAAAGACGTCTTGGACGAAGTATCTGATAAAAAAGGAACTCATGTTGTTGCAACAAAAAGGATGATCAAAAACAAGTTTGAAAATGAAGGTGATCTCATCATAGACAAAATACATTAGGTCATTATTTATACATTTTCTGATAAAGTACTTATAGACACCTCTACAAGCTAGAAGTTATTCTATCAAGGAAAAGGTCAAAATATTCCTGGTCAGATATACCTTTTATAAGAATCTCTACACTCTGGACACTAAAGAATTACTTCATTAATTAATGTTAGACTAAATTTATATGCTTGCTCATCTGACCGACATGTATAATTTAACTATCTGACATATTTGGTAAACTACCTTACTGGAAATGATAATTGATAGCACACTATATTCAATACTTATCATAAGTGTTTATCTTGTCTCTTGATTCGCGTCTTGGAACTCAATATATATATATATATATATATATATATATATATATATATATATATATATATATATATATATATATATATATATATATATATATATATATATATATATATATATATATATATATATATATATATATATATATATCCCTCACCATAAATTTTCATTTATTAAGCTGTTAACCTCCAAAGTTCTCGGTTATCTAAATCATATCTCTTATACAGTCAGTTACGTTTTCCTTTCCTCTATTTAAAGCATTGATCACCCTACTCTAGTAATTCATCTCTCCAGACACTAGTTTTTTTCCTCTCTCTCTCTCTCCCCATGGCTTCAAGAACCTTTCACGGTGATGAATATTTTCTTGAAATTATCTAGGAATGACGTCCAAATATTCTAAGTCAAATTGGTGATAATCTTGGTCTTACTCAGAGCACAACTGTGCAAGGATGCTCCAGTTACTCTGCTGTGTTTTTTGGACTAATCTATTTTAATTTGGTCAAGTATTTCTGGTTGCATGCTGATGTTAGGTCCAATGGCATTTCCATCCACTCATCTATCTTTGGTAACTCCATCACCATCACCCCAGCATCTATTTCAGTTGCTATTGATTGTGCCCAAGCTGTAATTACCATAGAAGCCTTCCAAAACATATACTCTTTTTCTAATAGACTTTGCTCTATTCATAATATCTCTGATGAATATGGATACAACAATCTTTCCAATATTCTCTTGGTTACTTCAATTTGGTTTCATCTTGTGTTTACAAACTTTAGACCTAGAAGATCAATAATGAACACCCTAACCTATGAGGAAAATGTTTTCATCTACTTCCTTGTCCATCAGTTTAGAGTCAACTTACCTCAATCCATTTTCAACTACCTAAGGGACTCAACCATTGCTTCTAGAACTCGACACCATAATTTTATACCTTTTGCAAGAGTTCTCTCTATAATCTTCATCAAGGATAGGATTATTGGAGCCATTCTTCACAATGGACGTGAGGGTGTTCTTGAGGAAGTTCGATATGAAGTTCTCAAAGTTTAGGTTGTAGGGGTTGTTTCTGCTGTTTTTGTGTTTGTCTTCCTTGTCTTAATATTGTTGTGTCGTACTTGTTATTCCATGTTCAATTAATAAAATGTTTTGTTTTGTTATGATTGGATTCTATTGGATATATGTATGTTGTCTCAACTTATTCATTCTCTTAAAGTCTTACAAAACATTTCTTTTAAAACTTATGTTTCAAGACAGAACTTAAAATTTGTTATAAGTAAACGTTCATGAAAAATACAAAGATTTAAGAAACCTAGATAACGTGAATTTTATCCAAACGAATCTTAAGTTTGAATCTGTTATGGTGTTAAAGTTCATTTTTATTTCTCTTTATTACCTTTTTGATTTTTGACAAACAGGGATAAAGTAAAATGATTTTGATCATACTTATTCTCAGAATATCAATCTTAAACATATATAATGTTATTGCTACTAACTGTGTGTTTGATGTTTCAATCCAGGAACTTTGAATAAGTTCACTGAGTATTCTAAGACAAGTTGAATATGAAGATCCTGTTGTCTAAGGTTGAAAACCTTATGGATGAAATAAAATCTTATTTCATATATAAGAAGTTGTACACTTTGTGAATATATGTATATTCAAACAGATGTACCAAACACAATTCAAAAGTTATAAACTTACTGAAAGTATAGTAATCTTGCTTGATATCATATTGTTTAGAAGTTATGAACTTTCTGAAAGTATGGAATTCAGACTTAAAGCTTCAGAAGTTGTGCTCTCCTGAAAGGAAGTCAAGTTAACATTATGATGCATGCTTTGATATAGATATTCCACTCATAATATGCGCCCTGATACGTGTGCTTCTGTAACATGTACTTCTGCAATGTATGTTCAATTCAGAAGTTGTGAACTATCTGAATGCGTGATAGATTAGAAAATATCATGTCAAATGCTGAAGCTTAAGAAGTAGTGAACTCCTTCAGAAGTATAGTGTGTTGTTTGTGATATTAGAATAAAGAAATAGAAGTGTTGATACATGATGTGTGGCATTATTTAATCAAGCTCAAAATTAAGTTTTGATTCTTCATCAAGTTCTGGTAGGAACCAGGTTCTGAGATGAAGACCATGTGTTCTAGTCAGACTTTGATGAGTTATTGTAGGGAAGTATTCCTTCTCTATTTCTATGTTCTGAAAACTCAAAATTTATTTTGTGAGGTTTGAGCTCAGGGGGAGACTCTGAACAAGCATAAATGAAATTTTGGGATTAACAGATTCAGGGGGGAGCTGTGAGCTTAACTCTAAATTTGTTGATTACAGTGATTACCCTGCATAAATTGTTCTATCAAAATACATGGTTTTATCATCATAAAAAAGGGGGAGATTGTAAGAACAAGAAGTGTTTCTACATTTGGCCTTAAGATTTTGATAATAACTTTACATGGCATCATAAAGAACAATTGTATACTCTAATGGTTTCGTTCTAGTGTGTAGTTGCGGATGTAATGTTCTAAATCTTATATCAAGGAGTGTGATGTCATCAGGTTCTAAACATAAACACCACTGGAAGAAAACATTTGGTTACGTGTTACAGTTGAAGTCAAGATTTTGGAATTCGTCTTATGCAACGGTTCTTAGGAACATTAGTACAGGAGGTTATGACCGTGACTTTATGGTTAAGCTTTGGAGGCCTTATAAAGATTTGCTTCTGTGTGTTCCAAGTTCTGAAGATTATAAAGACGAGGTTTTGCTGAACAAGTTCTGATGATCTGAAGAAAAACAAGTTCTTACGAGCAAGTGCTGAAGACTTTGAAGATAAGGTTCTAATGGGACAAGTTTGGAAGACTCAAAGACTTAGGTTCTAAGACTTAAGAGTTATTCTTCTATAATAAGCTTCAAACATTCAAATTATCTGAAGCCTCTGAATATTAGAATAAATTCAAAATGGTTAACGTGTGATGGTGTGCAAAAGGTACAAAAAGTTCTTTATGACCTCTCCCCTTTAGGTATGCATTATGACAGTTATTTTATACTGTATTGTCAACCACTCTCATTATGACCATTGGGAACAAATAGTTGGATTTCCAAATACCTTTCTACCCCTTCAACAGATTTCTTTTACAATCTATAAAAGGAAGACTTGGAATCTGAAGAAAAGTAAGAATCAACATTACAACAAAAAATCTATCGGATTAAATTAAGCTCAAAAGAAACTACACCAAAGCATTGTGCAACTCTTTAGAGAAATCTTCTGTGTATAGTTTTGTAAATAGGCAAGGAGTTTTTGCTCGTATCTTACTGTAAAACACTTAGGTGTTTTTCTTTGTACTGAAACGTTTGTGTAATATGCTTAAAAGAAGAAAATTGTAATACACTGAAAGTTTCAACGGTTCTTGATTGATTCCTTGAGTGACCAAGTGAAGGTATGATCTCCAGAAGACTCTTGTTGCAGTTTAAGTGGATTTTCAATAAGGATCGAATGACTTATTGGCGGTGCCAATAAGGTTTATCTGACTTATTGTAGGTTGTGTTTAATCAGTTTGGTTATAGTGGATTAAGTCCTTGTTGAAGGCAAATCACCTTGAGGGGAGGACTGGAGTAGCTTAGTTAACAGTAGACTAGGATAAAAATAATTGTGTTCATTTATATTTATGTTCTAATTTAACTTGGTCTTTCATCAACGAAAAGATTTAAATTATTTTGGTGAAATTCAATCCAAACCCCCTTTCTTGTGTTTCACACACCTTCAATAACAATTGTTTCCATCCTCATACATTTCATAGCAGTAACTCACTCTAAACAATCGATTCCTCTACACAAAAGAAAACATAAAAACAAAATATAAATATAATCATGGAGACGAGAATGAGATGATATCATATAAATGCAAACATAGTATACGCATAGAAAGGAAAAACCTTCAAATTGGTGTATGAGGATTATCACTTGACATTTTAGGGTTCTTCAGGAACGAAGAAGTAACATTTGTATGGTGTGTTCCTTTCCACTACTCTCTAAAGAAAATGAATGCAATGAATGACTTTAGTATCAGTTGTCCTTCCTCTTCGAACCTTTTTGATCCACATGCACGTGCATTTCTTATTCCTGGTCGTAGGAATTCGACAATGGTCCCTTTTAATATACTAATAAGTGGCCCATTAAACACCATTTACAATAATTATTAGGTTTATGGTTTAGGGTTTATGGTTTATGGTTCTATTATAATATTATTTGAAATTATAGTAGAATATAATTTAGTGAACCTTTATATTAACTATGATCATAGAATATGGTTCATAGTTGAACCATTATTGCATTTACTTCGATCATAAAATATAATTCATAGTTGAACCATGGTTGCATTGATTTTGATCGTAGAATATGAATCATAGTTGAATAATTGTTGCATTGACTTTGGTTATAGAATACAATTCATAGTTGAACCATTGTTGCATTGACTATGGTCATAGAATATGATTCATAGTTGAACAATTATTGCATTAACTTTGATCATAGAATTTGATTCAAGGTTGACCAATTGTTGCATTCACTATGGTCGTAAAATATGACTCATAGTTGAACCATTCCATTTACTTTGATCATAGAATATGACTCATAGTTGAATCATTGTTGCATTGACTTTGATCATAGAATATGAGTCATAGTTGAACCATTGTTGCATTGACTATGGTCATAGAATATGAGTCATAGTTGAACTATTGTTGCATTGACTTTTATTGTAGAATATGATTCATAATAGAACCATTGTTGCATTGACTAAGGTCATAAAATATGACTCATAGTTGAACCATTCCATTTACTTTGATCATAGAATATGGTTCATAGTTGAACCATTGTTGCATTGACTTTGATTGTAGAATATGATTTATAGTTATTCACATTTTTACATTGACTATGGTCATAGGATATGATTCATAATTGAATTGTTGTTGCCTTGACTTTGATCGTAGAATATGATTCATAGTTTTTCACATTGTTGCATTGACTATGGTCATAGAATATGACTCATAGTTGAAACATTCTTGCATTTACTAAGGTCATAGATTATGATTTGTACTTGAACCATTGTTGCATTCACTTTGATCGTAGACTATGATTCATATTTGAATCATTTTTGCATTGACTAGGGTCATAGAATATAAATCATAGTTGAACCATTGTTGCATTGACTTTGATCGTAGAATATGATTCATAGTTGAACCATTAATACATTGACTTTGATTGTAGAATATGGTTCATATTTTAACCATTGTTTCATTTACTATGGTCTTAGACTATGATTAATAGTTGAACCATAGTTGCATTTACTTTGATCATAGAATAATATTCATACTTAAACCATTGTGGCATTGACTTTGATCATAGAATATGATTTATAGTTGAACCATTGTTGCATTGACTATAGTCATAGAATATGAATCATAGTTGAACCATTTTTGCATTGACCATGTTTGTATAATTTGATTCATAGTTGAACCATTCCATTGAATTTGATCATAGAATACGATTAATAGTTAAACCATTGTTGTATTGACTTTGATCGTAGAAAATGATTCATAATTCTTCACATTTTTGCATTGACTCTAGTCATAGAATATGACTCATACTTGAACCTTTGTTACATTGACATTGATCGTAAAATATGATTCATAGTTGAAATATTGTTGTATTGACTTTGATCGTAGAATAAGATACATAGTTGAACCATTGTTGCATTGACTATGGTCATAGAATATGACTTATAGTTGAACCATTGTTACATTGACTTTGATTGTGGAATATGATTTAGAGTTGAACCATTGTTTCATTGTCTTTTATCATTGAATGTGAGTCATAATTGAACCATTGTTGTATTGACTTTGATCGTAGAATGGGATTCATAGTTGAACCATTATTGAATTGACTTTGATCGTAGAATATGATTCATAGTTGAACCGTTGTTGCATTTACTATGGTCATAAAATATGATTCTTAATTTACCCATTATTGCATTGACTATGGTCATAGACTATGATTCATAGTTGAATCATTCCATTTACTTTGATCGTCACTATGTTGTACCACAAAAATTTCCCTATCATTTCTCAAGGCATTTCTCACAAGGGGTTCCTAAAAAATTAAAGCTTACACAAATGTATTTGGATTTTTCAGCATCAAGGTTAAAGAGGAAATTTCTAAAAGGGGCAAAACAGATGAAAATACTCTTTTTGACAAAATTAAAGGAAAAACAAGTTCTCTTCGATTTTACATCCTCCAATTGGGCACTTTGGCTCCTTCGGTGTAGGCTTTGGTTGCATCTTCATTTGCGCGCTGGACTTCATTTGGGGAAGTTCATTTTCTGCTTCGTTTGGGTACTAGACTTCATTTAAACATTTTATTTTCTTGGTGCAAATCTTTTGTTTGGCCATATAGCATTTTCCTGCGTGTTAGCTAAGATTTACAAGGCATATTTCCTTACCATGCTAGCATTCACAAGGCCAAAGTCACCCTTTGGAGCAACTTGTTGTAAGCTTCGACGGGGAAACACTTATCTTCAACTAGCTTCAGTTCACAAGGAAAAAACCTCATGATGATGCCCTTCAATTCAGGAGGAAAAAGCCTATCTTCTTCTCTCTTTCGATTACACATCTTGCCTCTTGCATACCTCCTTCATTTGGGGTATATGGCCTTCATTGTGTTGCAAGCTTTGATTGTGCCCTTCATCCTTTGCATGCATTCTTCGTTTGGGCATATGGTTCCCTTAACACAAGCATTCGTTTGAGCAAGGGTCTCTTGCATGTTTGCATGAAGTAACAAAGCAGGGACCTCCCACATACACCCTTTCGTTTGGCCATATGGCCCCTTTGAAGGAAAGTTTGAGTGGGCAATATATCCCTTAGAAATGTCTTGCTTCAAAGAAGTACCATGGTGGTACATTCAAAGGACTTGCCAGACATGGCTAAATGTCCCGATCGAATGGCATGTTTTGTTGACCCCCCCCAGGAGCATGTATTTGGACAATTCGAAGGAACCCCTGAAGGGCCTGGTCGAAAGACACTTATTTGGGCCCCTTCAAAGGATACCCACATGAGCCATTCGAAGGACACTTTGATTTGAAAAAAGAAACGATTGCTGGAGAGTTTGGTCGAAGGATATGGCTAGGGGGTCAAGACAAAAGTTTGAGATGCCCAAAGGTACTTGTTGACCAAGTCCCATGCTCTTCCAGGTTCAGGCCTGATGCACTGGCCATAAAACTCCAAAACTGCTGCACAGCAGTCCTGCAACATTGCCTTATTCCTTGTACCAAAATGGCATACAAACATTGTCCCTCAAAAGCTACAAACACAACATGCCTTTTTTGTTTAAACCTTTTGTTTTCCCTCCTAAAACATCAGCCCAGGCCCTCTATAAATATGAGCCTCCACCACACATGTTAAGGGCGCCTGAAGGATTGTAAGAGAATTCTTGTGAATATTCCTAAAAACTCTCAAACACCTCCCAACGTTTTTTCCCAAACACTTCTAAAAACTCAACCCCTTTGTACACTAAGTGGATCCTTCGATTCACCCCCTAAGTGACCATCTAACCATCCTTCGACCCACTTCCCCTAACTACAATACAGTAACCTTTTGATTCATTTCATTACTTAAAGAACCTTCGATCCACTCATACACCCTCCTTCAATTCAGTGAATGCTTGCACAAGGTATTAACTGGATTAGTCCCAGGAAGGCCCCAACGAACTTCCATTCACCACCAAGGAAGAAACTTGCAGTTTCTTTCGATTTAAGAACTTCAAGAGGTAAGTTCCCTTTAAACTTGCATTTATTTTATTTAAATATCATGTGCACATGCCAATAAAGAGAAATGTATATATAGGTAGCTTGACCATGTTTTAACCTTCGATTCTGACTGCCTATATGCTGAAAATCTCAACTCTGACTAGTTAGGCTATGGACTTTGAGACCCAATAATTTTGTGCTAACCCCTGGCCTGTAGTTACACTTGAATGTTGCATTTTAATAATTTAAGACAAGTTCACTATACTCTTCGATTGGCTAAATGCTCAAGCCTTTCGAATCTCAACCTGAGGACCTAGCATGCTTACAATCGAAGGAGTGAGCAAGGAGCCTGAGGTAAAGAATGTACCTCACACTGACTCCAAGCCTCAAGCGAAGGACAGAACCTTGCTGACCTCCAGCTCCAAATTGAAGGACAGAACTTTGCTGGCTCCAGGCTCAAATCGAAAGAAGTCAAAAAGTGTAGAATCGAAGGATGCTCCTGCCTGAATCGAAAGAGCTCATTTTTCTTCTTTTTATTTTTATTTTGTCTTTATATTTTCTTGCTATTTCAATATGGTTGTAATAGTGTAGAATTTATTTTTTGCATTTTTATTTCTTTTATATGAATGTTAGTAATTAGGATGTATGGCAAGATAAAAATAATAAGTAGATAACCTAAAATTCAAAAGACAAAATGCATGCAATCAAACACACTATTCACACACATGCACCCCTAGGGTAATCTCACTTGTTGCCTCAGAAAAATTGTCACGTCCCTCGAATTTGGGCATTTTAGCAAAGACCCTCGATGAAAGATCGTAGTCCCACGATGACCCTTAATGATGCCTTCGGTAAACAATCTAGTCCCTAAATGAAAATTGCTAAAACATCCCATAGGTTGCCTTCTATGGCTATACAAACGTCCCATGCCCATCCCTTCACATCTAATGATGGGGATTCTTACCAAATCAATGGTGAGATAGCAACATCTAAAGGAGGAAGAAAATAATGTCAAGACCTTTTGAGTAGGTAGAATACTCCTAGTTGCTCGCTTGCTCACAACAAAAACACTTTATACACCCACAAGTTCACTTTGAAACATTTTCAAAAGACAAAACACTTTGTACGCGTTCTTATAGAAACGAGAACCATTACAAAGACACTTTTCAAAATACTTTCAAAACTCACACCACAAACACATTTTCAAACAAAATCAAGTGATCTAGCAAGCAGCTAAGAGCCCGTAGATAACTACGGATGAAAAGGGTGCTAATACCTTCCCTTTTCATAACCTACCCACCGAACTCAAGAAATAATCTCTAAAGGTCTTTCCTGTTCTTTTCAACCTTTCCTTATTGGTTAAAAGAAAAGTCGGTGGCGACTCTTGCTATGTGCAACAATTGCGATCAAACGTAAAACACCCAAGTTAGTTCTCTCACCGTATTACAGAACTGGCGACTCTGTTGGGGAAGAACTTAAAAGTGGGGTTACCTTAGGGCTAGATCACCTTTATTTTATTTTCATTGTTTGACTTGTTTGCTTTATATTATGGTTCCTTTTTTGGGTTTATTTTGATCCTCTACCTGGATTTGGGGCACCTTTTTAGGTAAGTAGCAATAAGTTGTGGAAACTTTGTGGGATATACCGACATGGTCTAGGCAATAGCTACGTTAGTGTGACACATTTGTTGGTACCAGTAGCCCTTGAGTAGTCAAGGAGAATACGGGGCCGCTGTATGGTGTCATGAAGTACTAACTGACTTTAGAACCTTTACTTGAACAACTTGGCCATTAGGAAGTAGTGAGGTAGCCGACTTTGGTGCAGTCTGAAGTTGGTTGATACTTGATACTATGATCATTAAGATCGGACTTTCGGGGTATTTCGGTTTCCAATAAAGAGGCTTGCACTGAAACAATGCCCGATGAAGAAAGATCAGTGATATTGAGATTCCCTAGATCCCGTTTACTTTCTAGGACAGGTTGAACCAACTAAACTTCAAGAGGGTACTTACCTATTAACCTCATGCAATCCTAAACTTAAGGACTTGTTTGATTAACTTGTGCATATGCTTGTACATAACATCATGGCATCATACCATAGCATTTTAGACTAACCATTTCAAGGATTTTGAGATTTATCTTTGTTCTATTTTGTAGGACATGACTCCCACTCGCAGGAATACAATCTAAGTCAACCTTGTAAGAGTACCTTTTCAGCTCAAAGAGTTAGCATCAAGGGTCCCTGAGAATTCTCCGTTCACCAAAAGACGTGGACGACTTCTCAACTTGGTTACCTCAAGCTTTGATGAAGATATGATGAAGGTGCTTTTCCAGTTCTTCGACCCTTTACACCATTGCTTTACCTTCCCCGATTACCAACTTGTACCTACTATGGAAGAATTATCTCAAATCTTGGGAGTTCCTATTCTAAATCAACTACCTTTCAATGGTACCGAAGGGACCCAAGCCCTGGAGAGATTGCCCGAGCTTTACACTTGCAACAATCCAACGTCACGTCTAATTGGGAAACAAGAAGTGGTGTCAAAGGGTTCCTAGCCAAGTTCCTATTGGAAAAAGCTCAAGACTATTGGAACACTCTAGATTTACAATCTTTTGAAGAAATCTTGGCTCTTCTCATCTATGGGATGGTACAATTTCCAAATCCTGACCAACTTATAGATGTGAATGGTGCCAAAATCTTCATATCTCACAATCTAGTGCCTACTTTGTTGGGAGATATATTGCATTATCTCCACTCTCGCACCATGAAGAGAAGAGGAGCCCTCATGTGTTGCACTCCTTTGTTGGCTAGGTGGTTTTTTTCTCACCTCCCCCGATCCATTGTGAAGAACGAGCAAGGTTTGAGATAGTCCAATAGGTTGATGTCACTCAGGCATTCAGATATCCATGGTGTTCTCGATCCTTGGAGGATATTACTATCATCGACCATTGTAGGGAATTCTCTAATGTCCCTTTGCTTGGCATTAGGGGAGATATCACTTGAAACCCTTTCTTAGCTTTACGACATTTTCGGTACGCCCAAAGAGATAGTCCTCATGATGCGCTCATCCAAGGTGTGGTGTTCGACTATGAGAGCAACGACCAAGGCTACCGTCAAAGGTTTATACGAGCTTGGGGGATGGTAAACAAAGTGGATAGTAAGACATTGGGGCACAAAAATTCTATTCCCCTTGAGCCTTACCTTAGGTCGGTACGAGCTCGTGCTCAAAGTCTCGTAATGCCTTACCCCTCCATCTTACCTATTATCGTAGAGCCTGTTGTTGAAGGAGATGTTCCATACACTGTCTTTTATCCCAATATGCCTACCTTACTTGAAGACTTGCAAAAGGATTGGATTTATCTAAAGGAATAGAGAGACACCTTCGAAGCCCAATTCTACGCCAGTGAGAATAAGGTTCTGGAACTCACAAAGCATCTTCATGAAGAGCGGAGTTTGAACGCCTACGTTGCATCGAAGAGAATGCGTTCAACCTTTTTGTCTTAGGAGTTTTGTTTTGTATTTTATTTCTTTTGTTGTAAGCCCAAAGAAGGCATGATTTACTCAAACTTGGATGTATTAATACAACGTGTGTTTCCTTTTTGTGTAAACAAATTTAAATCTCTAATTTCCTTGAAATCATTTGCATGTGCTTTTTCATTCATCATAACACAAACCGGTTTCTTACAATAGGTCTCCTTATCTTTCTACTGTTTATTTCAGTGAGATGGATATTGAACAGACAGTAAAGGATCTTCAAGCGCAGAAAGCTCAATTCCAATAGATGTTCTTGTCTCTAGCTAAAGGACAAGAGGACCTGAAGGCTCTCATGATCAAAGATAAGAAGAAGAAGGCGAAGAAACCTATCAGTGTTTTAAATCTGGGAATAAGGTTCAAAGGACCATCCAGGCGAACTCTAGATTTCGCAACCTCTTCGGGTGAAGGGGATAATCAAGAAGGAAAGAACAAGGAAGGAAATGACCACCCAGAGTCTCAGAGTTGAAACATTGTTGCATTGACTTTGATCATTGAATTTGATTCATAGTTGAACCATTTTTGTATTGAATTTGATCGTAGAATATGAGTCATAGTTTAACCATTGTTGTATCGACTTTGATCATAGAATATGATTCATAGTTGAACCATTGTTGCATTGACTTTGATCATAGAACATGACTCATAGTTGAACAATTTTTGCATTGACTTTGATTGTAGAATATTATTCATAGTTGAATTATTATTGCATTGACTATGGGCATATAATATGATTCATAGTTGAACCGTTGATGCATAGACTTTGATTGTTGAATTCGATTCATAGTTGAACCATTGTTGAATTGACTTTGATCATAGAATATGACTCATAGTTGAACATTATTGCATTGACTTTGATCGTAGAATATGATTCATAGTTGAACCATTGTTGCATTGACTCTGGTCATAGAATATGATACATAGTTGATCCATTGTTGCATTGACTATGATCGTAGAATATGATTCATAGTTGAACCATTGTTGCATTGACTCTGGTCATAGAATATGATTCATAGTTTGTATTTTATTGCATTGACTATGATCGTAAAGTATGATTGATAGTTGAACCATTATTGCTGTAACACCCCAGTTCTACCTGGCGGATAATAATAAAATCAGAGTTCAGCATAAATATGATGCTACATTTTTCAACTTGAAATCAAACTTCATTTAATCGCATATAAAACAGATACATTACACTTAATTCGGATGAACCGATAACAACCTGATTTATTCTTTAAAATCAAACAACTTTTTATTGATAAGCAGCGGAATATACATATTCAACTTCAATTCACTTAACATCTTTATTCAACTAAAACAACTTCAAGACAACAATTACTTCATGTAAACAACTTAAAGGTTCAACAACAGAAATAATAATCAACAACTAAACATCAAGCGTTCACCCCCCCCCCCCCGAGTGCTACGTATCAGAGCGACGAATCGACTCGATACTCACGAGGGTAACAACTATCCTTCTTGATTACCTGAACGTTACCAACAGAGGGAAACATTTGAACAGAAGGGGTGAGATATCGAACTATATAATTGAATGTATGATAATTAATATATCAGAATCAAATCATATAAAATCACCACTTCACAACTTTCAAACATCTTTAATCTCAACAAAACATCAACACGACATAACAACTAATTCACAACCTTTAGATGATACCTGTCACAACAAGTCAACAACATAAAGTAACAACAAATCTATCTTCACCACGACTCAAGATGCAACATCAAATGCGACTCAATTACAATGCACATGCATGTGGTACCATTGGAGCAGAACTCCCAACTTAAAAACATTTTCCAGTAATCTCGAGGCACAAGGCATAAGCCTTCTTCACAAATCATTTTGCCAATACAGGCCTTCACAAAATCCGCCAATATAAGCCTTCACAAAATCCGCCAATGCAGGCCTTCACAAATGCAAATGTATGAATGTACAACACATGTAACAACATCATTAAACACTTTATGAGGCATACACCTATATCACTACTTCACTGGCCATAGGCCTACAACATCATCAACGTAATTAACAACAATTAATCATTCATCGTAAGTCATAAGCCTACATTACCATTGTTACCAGTAAATAGAGGTAACTCATCATCGTCTAAAACTCTCCGCAACTTCACATTATCAAAAAGAATTCACAGCAAAAATCACAACAACACAACAACTCAACATAATTCGACTTTGGCCATAAGCTTACAACTTGATATTTCAACAACGACAATTAACACAACGTTGGCATAAGACTACAACTTAGTACGTCACAACAACAATATCACAATAACATGTCAACAACCATTCGACATTGGCCATAGGCCTACAACATAATTTTGCCCATAATTATTCGGATAATTCTCGACTATACCGGTTAATTACTTATATAAATGCTTATTTCTAATTACAAACTTCTACAAATTTTTATACTATAATACTACATCATCATTATCATTGATATTATTATTATGAACCAAGCATTAACATAAGATATTCATGTCATCATCATACTTTATCACCACAAAATATCATGGTGATTCAACGCGGGAAAGCTAACTCTATCCTAACTTGGGTACTAGAATTATCCTTATTATCCTTCATTTTACTCCTTATAAATATATTTCATCGCATTATCTTTCCAACGCTTCGAATGGTGCATCAAACGAAGTTACGGTTTAAAAGTTATGGAGTTTTCAAGTTTTCAAAAAAATGCTACCAAACAGTGAGCAATGAATTGAACTAACATGCAAATCAATTGCACCTTGTTCCAGAGGCCAAAAATCACGTTTTTAAGCAGTGCAAATAGATTCCTCTGTACTTGAAATCAATTGCTTAATAAAACAGAAGCAAAAATCCCAAATTTTAAGCAGTGCAATCGATTGCTCTTCTGATGCAATCGATTGCACCCTGTGAAAAACAGTTTTACGAATTTTGTAAAGTGCAGTATGAAAACCCATTTGTTTCAATTCCAAAGACACAAACTTCATGAAATAATAAACAATCAAACATCCATCTATCATTTCTATCAACATACATCATAGAACACAATTCATAGTTGAACCATTGTTGCATTGACTTTAGTCGTAGAATATGACTCAGAGTTAAAACATTGTTGTATTGACTTTGATCATAGAATTTGATTCATAGTTGTATTGAATTTTATTGTAGAATATGAGTCATATTCTAACTATTGTTGCATTGACTTTGATCATAGAATATGATTCATAGGTGAACCATTGTTGCATTAACTTTCATCATAGAACATGACTCATAGTTGAAAGATTTTTGCATTGACTTTGATTGTAGAATACGATTCATAGTTGAACTATTGTCGTATTGACTATGGTCATATAATATGATTCATAGTTGAATCGTTGTTGCATAGACTTTGATCGTTGAATTAGATTCATAGTTAAACCATTGTTGAATTGACTTTGATCATAGAATATGACTCATAGTTGAACATTGTTGCATTGACTTTAATTGTAGAATATGATTCATAGTTGAACCATTGTTACATTGATTCTGGTCATAGAATATGATTTATAGTTGATCAATTGTTGCATGGACTATGATCATAGAATATTATTCATAGTTGAACTATTATTGCATTGACTTTGATTGTAGAATATGACTCATAGTTGAACAGTTATTTCATTGAATTTGATCATAGGATATAATTCATAGTTGAACCATTGTTGCATTTACTTTTATTTTAGAATAAGACTCATAGTTGAAACATTGTTTTATTGACTTTGATTCTAGAATATGATTCATAGTTGAACCATTTTTGCATTGAATCTGGTCATAGATAATGATTCAAAGTTGAACCATTATTGCATTGACTTTGATTGTAGAATATGATTTATAGTTGAACCATTGTTGCATTGACTCTGGTCATAGAATATGATTCATAGTTGATCCATTATTGCATTGACTATGATCGTAGAATTTGATTCACAGTTGAACCATTGTTGCATTGACTCTGGTCAAAGAATATGATTCATAGTTTAACTATTGCTGCATTGACTATGATCGTAGAGTATGATTCATAGTTGAACCATTGTTGCATTAACTTTGATTGTAGAATATGACTCATAGTTGAACCATTGTTTCATTGACTTTGATCGTAGAATATGATTCATAATTGAACTATTGTTGCATTGACTTTGGTCATAGATAATAATTCAAAGTTGGACCATTGGTTCATTGACTTTGATTGTAGAATATGATTCATAGTTGATCCATTGTTGCATTGACTTTAATTGTAGAATATGATTCATAGTTGAAATATTGTCGCATTGACTATGGTCATATAATATGATTCATAGGTGAATCGTTGTTGTATAGACTTTGATCGTTGAATTTGATTCATAGTTAAATCATTGTTGAATTGACTTTGATCATGGAATATGACTCATAGTTGAACATTGTTGCATTGACTTTGATTGTAGAATATGATTCATAGTTAAACCATTGTTGCATTGACTCTGGTCATAGAATATGATTTATAGTTGATCCGTTGTTGCATGGACTATGATCATAGAATATTATTCATAGTTGAACCATTGTTGCATTGACTTTGATTGTAGAATATGACTCATAGTTGAACCCCTGTTTCCTTTAATTGGATTGTAGGATATGATTCATAGTTGAACCATTGTTGCTTTAAATTTGATGGTAGAATATGACTCATAGTTGAAACATTTTTTCATTGACTTTGATCTTAGAATACGATTCATAGTTGAACCTTTGTTTCATTGACTCTGGTCATAGATAATGATTCAAAGTTTAACCATTGTTGAACTGACTTTGATTGTAGAATATGATTTATAATTGAACCATTATTGCATTGACTTTGGTCATAGATAATGATTCATAGTTGATCAATTTTTGCATTTACTATGATCGTAGAATTTGATTCATAGTTGAACCATTGTTGCATTGACTCTAGTCATTTAATATGATTCATAGTTGAATCATTGTTTCATTGACATTGATTGTAGAATATGACTCATAGTTGAACCATTGTTTCGTTGGCTTTGATCGTAGAATATGATTCATAGTTGAACCATTGTTGCATTGACTCTGGTCATAGATAATGATTCAAATTTGGACCATTGTTGCATTGACTTTTAGTGTAGAATATAATTTATAGTTGAAAAATTGTTGCATTGAGTTTGATCGTAAAATATGATTCATAGTTGAACAATTGTTGCATTGACTATGGTCATATAATATGATTCATAATTGAACCATTGTTGTATTGACTCTGGTCATAGAATATGATTCATACTTGAACCATTGTTGCATTGACTATGATCATAAAATTTGATTCATAGTTAAACCATTATTGCATTGACTATGGGCATAGAATATGATTCGTAGTTGAACCATTATTGCATTGACTATGATCGTAGAACATGATTCATAGTTGAAACATTGTTGCATTGAATTTATTCGTAGAATATGACTCAGAGTTGAAACATTATTTCATTGACTTTGATCGTAGAAATTGATTCATAGTTGAACAATTGTTGTATTGAATTTGATCGTAGAATATGATTCATAGTTTAACCATTGTTTCATTGACTTTAATCATAAAATATGATTCATAGTTTAACAATTGTTGCATTGACTTTGATCATAGAACATGACTCATAGTTGAACCATTGTTGCATTGACTCTATTTATAGAATATGATTTATAGTTGATCCATTGTTGCATTGACTATGATCGAAGAATATGATTCAGAGTTGAACCATTGTTGCATTGACTTTAATTGTATAGTATGACTCATAGTTGAACCATTGTTTAATTGACTTTGATCTTAGAATATGATTCATAATTTTACCGTTGTTGCATTGACTTTGATGGAAGAATATGACTCATGGTTAATCCATTGTTTCAGTGAATTTTATCGTAGAATATGATTCATAGTTAAACCATTGTTGCATTGACTCTAGTCATGGAAAATGATTCAAAGTTGAACCATTGTTGCATTGACTTTGATTGTAGAATATGAATTATAGTTGAATAATTTGTTTGCATTTACTCTGGTCATAGAATATGATTCATAGTTGATCCATTGTTGCATTGACTATGATCATAGAATTTGATTCATAGTTGAACCATTATTGTATTGAATTTGATCGTATAATATGATTCATAGTTTAACCATTGGTGCATTAACTTTGATAATAGAATATGATTCATAGTTCAACCATTGTTGCGTTGACTTTGATCATAGAACATGACTCATAGTTTAATGATTTTTGTATAGACTTTGATTGTAGAATATAATTCATATCTGAACTATTGTCGCATTGACTATGGTCCTATAATATGATTCATAGTTGAATCGTTGTTGCATAGAATTTGATTGTTGAATTCGATTCATAGTTGAACCATTGTTGAATTAACTTTGATCATATAATATGAGTCATAGTTGAACATTATTGCATTGACTTTGATTGTAGAATATGATTCATAGTTGAACCATTGTTGCATTGACTCTGATCATAGAATATGATTTATAGTTGACCCATTGTTGCATTGAATATGATCATAGAATATTATTCCTAGTTGAACCATTGTTGCATTGACTTTGATTGTAGAATATGAGTCATAGTTGAACCATTGTTTCATTGACTTTGATCCTAGAATAAAATTCATATTTGAACCATTGTCGCATTGACTTTGATGGAAGAATATGACTCATAGTTGAACCAATGTTTCATTGACTTTGATCGTAAAATATGATTCATAGTTGAACCATTGTTGCATTGACTTTGGTCATAGATAATGATTCAAATTTGAACCATTGTTGCATTGACTTTGATTGTAGAATATTATTTATAGTGGAACCATTGTTGCATTGACTCTGGTCATAGAATATGATTCATAGTTGATCCGTTATTGCATTGACTATGATCATAGAATTTGATTCACAGTTGAACCATTTATTGCATTGACTCTGGTAATAGAATATGATTCATAGTTTAACTATTGTTGCATTGACTATGATTGTAGAGTAAGATTCATAGTTGAACCATTGTTGCATTGACTTTAATTGTAGAATATGACTCATAGTTGAATCATTGTTTCATTGACTTTGATCGTAGAATATGATTCATAATTGAATTATTGTTGCCTTGACTCTGGTCATAGATAATAATTCGAAGTTGGACCATTATTGCGTTGACTTTGATTGTAGAATATGATTCATATTTGATCCATTGTTGTATTGACTTTAATTGTAGAATATGATTCATAGTTTAACTATTGCCGCATTGGCTATGGTCATATAGTATGATTCATAGGTGAATCGTTGTTGTATAAACTTTGATCGTTGAATTCGATTCATAGTTGAACCATTATTGAATTGACTTTGATCATAGAATATGACTCATAGTTGAACATTGTTGCATTGACTTTGATTATATAATATGATTCATAGTTGAACCATTGTTGCATTGACTCTGGTCATATATTATGAGTTATAGTTGATCCATTGTTTCATGGACTATGATCGTAGAATATTATTCATAGTTGAACCATTGTTGCAATGACTTTGATTGTAGAATATGACTCATAGTTAAACCCTTGTTTCCTTTACTTTGATCATAGGATAGGATTCATAGTTGAACCATTGTTGCTTTGACTTTGATGGTAAAATATGACTCATAATTGAAACATTTTTTCATTGACTTTGATCGTAGAATATGATTCATGGTTGAACCGTTGTTGCATTGACTCTAGTCATAGATAATGATTCAAAGTTGAGCCATTGTTGAATTGACTTTGATTGTAGAATATAATTTATAGTTGAACCATTATTACATTGACTTTGGTCATAGAATATGATTCATAGTTGATCCATTTTTGCATTGACTATGATTATAGAATTTGATTCATAGTTGAATCATTGTTGCATTGACATTGATTGTAGAATATGAGTCATAGTTGAACCATTGTTTCGTTGACTTTGATCGTAGAATATGATTCATAGTTGAACCATTGTTGCATTCACTCTGGTCATAGATAATGATTCAAATTTGGACCATTGTTGCATTGAATTTGATTGTAGAATATGACTCATAGTTAAACCATTGGTACATTGAATTTGATTGTATAATATGATTCATAGTTGAACCATTGTTGCATTGACTCTGGTCATAGATAATGATTCAAAGTTGGACCATTGTTGCATTGACTATGATCGTAGAATTTGATTCATAATTGAACCATTGTTGTATTGACTCTGGTCATAGAATATGATTCATACGTGATCCATTGTTTCATTGACTATGAACGTAGAATTTGATTCATAGTTAAACCTTTGTTGCATTGACTATGGTCATAGAATATGATTCATAGTTGAACCATTATTGCATTGACTATGATCGTAGAACATGATTTATAGTTGAAACATGGTTGCATTGACTTTAGTCATAGAATATGACTCGAAGTTGAAACATTGTTGCATTGACTTTGATCGTAGAAACTGTTTCATACTTAAACCATTGTTGTATTGAATTTGATCATAGAATATGATTCATAGTTTACCCATTGTTTCATTGACTTTGATCATAAAATATGATTCATAGTTGAAAATGTTGCATTGACTTTGATCATAGAACATGACTTATAGTTGAACCATTGTTGCATTGACTCTAGTCATAGAATATGATTTATAGTTGATCCGTTGTTGCATTGACTATGATCGAAGAATATGATTCAGAGTTGAACCATTGTTGCATTGACTTTGATTGTAGAGTATGACTTATAGTTGAACCATTGTTTCATTGACTTTGATCTTAGAATATGATTCATAATTTTACCATTGTTTCATTGACTTTGATGGAAGAATATGACTCATAGTTGAACCATTGTTTCATTGACTTTGATCGTAGAATATGATTCATAGTTGAACCATTGATGCATTGACTCTAGTCATGGAAAATGATTCAAAGTTGAACCATTGTTACATTGACTTTGATTGTAGAATATGAATTATAGTTGAATAATGTTTTTGCAATTACTATGGTTATAGAATATGATTCATAGTTGATCCATTGTTGCATTGACTATGATCATAGAATTTGATTCATAGTTGAACCATTGTTGTATTGAATTTGAACGTATAATATGAGTCATAGTTTAACCATTGTTGCATTGAATTTGATCATAGAATATGATTCATAGTTAAACCATTGTTGCATTGACTTTGATCATAGAACATGACTCATAGTTGAACGATTTTTGCATTGACTTTAATTGTGGAATATTATTCCTAGTTGAACTATTCTTGCGTTAACTATGGTCATATAATATGATTCATAGTTGAACCTTTGTTGCATAGACTTTAATCGTTGAATTCGATTCATAGTTTAGTCATTGTTGAATTGACTTTGATCATAGAATATGAGTCATAGTTGAACATTATTACATTGACTTTGATTGTAGAATATGATTCATAGTTGAACCATTGTTGCATTGCCTGTGGTCATAGAATATGATTCATAGTTGATCCATTGTTGCATTAACTATGATTGTTGAGTATAATTCATAGTTGAATCGTTGTTGCATTGACATTGATTGTAAAATATGACTCATAGTTGAACCATTGTTTTGCAGACTTTGGTGTAGAATATGATTCATAGTTGAACAATTGTTGCATTGAATCTGGTCATAGATAATGATTCAAATTTGGACCATTGTTGCATTGACTTTGATTGTAGAATATAATTTATAGTTGAACCATTGTTTCATTGAGTTTGATCGTAAAATATGATTCATAGTTTAACAATTGTTGCATTGAGTGTGGTCATATAATATGATTCATAATTGAACCATTGTTGTATTGACTCTGGTCATAGAATATGATTCATACTTGAACCATTGTTGCATTGACTATGATCGTAGAATTTGATTCATAGTTAAACCTTTGTTGCATTGACTATGGTCATAGAATATGATTCATTGTTGAACTATTATTTCATTGACTATGATCGTAGAACATTATTCATAGTTGAAACATTGTTGCATTGATTTTAGTCGTAGAATATTATTCAAAGTTGAAACATTGTTGCATTGACTTTGATCGTAGAAATTGATTCATACTTGAACCATTGTTGTATTGATATTGATCGGAGAATATGATTCATAGTTTACCCATTGTTGCATTGACTTTGATCATAAAATATGATTCATAGTTGAACAATGTTGCATTGACTTTGATCATAGAACATGACACATAGTTGAACCATTGTTGCATTGACTCTAGTCATAGAATATGATTTATAGTTTATCCATTGTTGCATTGACTATGATCGAAGAATATGATTCAGAGTTGAACCATTGTTGCATTGACTTTGATTGTAGAGTATGACTCATAGTTGAACCATTGTTACAGTGACTTTGATCTTAGAATATGATTCATAATTTTACCATTGTTGCATTGACTTTGATGGCAGAATATGACTCATAGTTGAACCATTGTTTCATTGAATTTGATCGTAGAATAGGATTCATAGTTGAACCATTGTTGCATTGACTCTAGTCATGGAAAATGATTCAAAGTTGAACCATTGTTGCATTGAATTTGATTGTAAAATATGAATTATAGTTGAATAATTTTTTTGCATTTACTCTTGTCATAGAATATGATTCATAGTTGATCGATTGTTGCATTGACTATGATCATAGTATTTGATTCATAGTTGAACCATTGTTGTATTGAATTTGATCGTATAATATGAGTCATAGTTTAACCATTGTTGCATTGACTTTGATCATAGAATATGATTTATAGTTAAACCATGGTTGCATTGACTTTGATCATAGAACATGACTCATAATTGAACGATTTTTGCATTTACTTTAATTGTAGAATATTATTCCTAGTTGAACTTTTCTTGCATTGACTATGGTCATATAATATGTTTCATAGTTGAACTGTTTTTGCATAGACTTAAATCGTTGAATTCGATTCATAGTTGAGTCATTGTTGAATTGACTTTGATCATAGAATATGAGTCATAGTTGAACATTATTGCATTGACTTTGATTGTAGAATATGATTCATAGTTGAACCATTGTTGAATTGACTGTGGTCATGGAATATGATTCATAGTTGATCCATTGTTGCATTCACTATGATTGTAGAGTATGATTCATAGTTGAATCATTGTTGCATTGACATTTATTGTAGAATATGACTCATAGTTGAACCATTGTTTCGTTGAATTTTATCCTAGAATATGATTCATAGTTGAAGCATTGTTGCATTGACTTTTTTTGTAAAATATGACTCATAGTTAAACCATTGTTACATTGAATTTGATCGTAAAATATGATTCATTGTTGAACCATTGTTGCAATGACTCTGGTCATAGATAATGATTTAAAGTTGGACCATTGTTGCATTTACTATGATCGTAGAATTTGATTCATAGTTAAACCATTGTTGCATTGACTATGGTCATAAAATATGATTCATAGTTAAACCATTATTGAATTGACTATGATCATAGAACATGATTCATAGTTGAACCATTGTTGCGTTGACTTTAGTCGTAGAATATGACTCTGAGTTGAAACATTGTTGCATTGACTTTGATTGTAGAATTTGATTCATAGTAGAACCATTGTTGAATTGAATTTGATCATAGAATATGAGTCATAGTTTAAACATTGTTGCATTGACTTTGATCATAGAATATGATTCATAGTTGAACCATTGTTGTATTGACTTTGATCATAGAACACGACTTATAGTTGAATAATTTTTCATTGACTTTGATTGTATAATATGATTCATAGTTGAACTATTGTCGCATTTACTATGGTCATATAATATGATTCATAGTTGAGTCGTTGTTGCATAGAATTTGATCGTTGAATTCGATTCACAGTTGAACCATTGTTGAATTCACTTTGATCATAGAATATGAGTCATTGTTGAACATTGTTACATTGAATTTGATTGTAGAATATAATTCATAGTTGAAAAATTATTGCATTAACTATGGTCGTAGAATATGATTTATAGTTGACCCATTGTTGCATTAAATATGTTCATAGAATATTATTCTTAGTTGAACCATTATTGCATTGACTTTGATTGTAGAATATGGGTCATAGTTGAACCATTGTTTCATTGACTTTGATAGTAGAATATGATTCATATTTGAACCATTGTCGCATTGACATTGATGGTAGAATATGACTCATAGTTGAACCATTTTTTCAATTACTTTGATCATAGGATATTATTCATAGTTGAACCATTGTTGCATTGACTTTGGTAATAGATAATGAATCAAAGTTGAACCATTGTTTCATTAACTTTGATTGTAGAATATGATTTATAGTTGAACCATTGTTGCATTGACTCTGGTCATAGAATATGATTAATAGTCTATCCATTGTTGCATTGACTATGATCATAGAATTTGATTCATAGTTGAACCATTGTTGGATTGACTCTGGTAATAGAATATGATTCATAGTTTATCAATTGTTGCATTGACTATGATTGTAGAGTATGATTCATAGTTGAACCATTGTTGCATTGACTTTGATTGTAGAATATAACTCATAGTTGAACCATTATTTCATTGACTTTGATCGTAGAATATGATTCATAGTTGAACCATTACTGCATTGACTCTGGTCATAGAAAATGATTCAAAGTTGGACCATTGTTGCGTTCACTTTGATTGTAGAATATAATTTATAGTTGAACCATTGTTGCATTGAGTTTGATCGTTAAATATGATTCATAGTTGAACAATTGTTGCATTGACTATGGTCATATAATATGGTTCATAATTTAAACATTGTTGTATTGACTCTGGTAATAGAATATGATTCATAGTTGAACCATTGTTGCATTGACTATGTCATATAATTTGATTCATAGTTAAACCATTGTTGCATTGACTATGGTCATAGAATATGATTCATAGTTGAACCATTGTTGCATTGATTATGATCGTAGAATATGATTCATAGTTTAACCATTATTGCATTGACTTTAGTCGTAGAATATGACTCAAAGTTGAACTATTGTTGGATTTACTATGGTCATATATATATGATTCATAGTTGAAACGTTGTTGCATAGACTTTGATCATTGAATTCGTTTCAAAGTTGAACCATTGAATTGACTTTGATCATAGAATATGACTCATAGTTGAACATTGTTGCATTGACTTTGATTGTAGAATATGATTCATAGTTGAACCATTGTTGCATTAACTCTGGTCATAGAATATGATTTATAGTTAATCCATTGTTGCATTGACTATGATTGTAAAATATTATTTATAGTTGAACCATTGTTGCATTGACTTTGATTGTAGAATATGACTCATAGTTGAACCATTATTTCATTGACTTTGATCGTAGAATATGATTCATAGTTGAACCATTGTTACATTCACTTTGATGGTAGAATATGACTCATAGGTGAACCATTGTTTCATTGACTTTGATCATAGAATATGATTCATAGTTGAACCATTGTTGCATTGACTCTGGTCATAAATAATGATTCAAAGTTGAAACATTGTTGCATTGACTTTGATTGTAGAATATGAATTATAGTTGAACAAATGTTGCATTGACGCTTGTCATAAAATATGATTCATAGTTGATCCATTATTGCATTGACTATGATCGAAGAATTTAATTCATATTTGAACCATTGTTGCATTGACTCTGGTTATAGAATATGATTCATATTTTATCCATTTGTTGCATTGACTATAATTGTAGAGTATGATTCATAGTTGAACTATTGTTGCATTGAATTTGATTGTAGAATATGACTCATAGTTGAACCACTGATTTATTGACTTTGATCGTAGAATATGATACATAGTTTAACAATTGTTGCATTGACTCTAGTCATAGATAATGATTCAAATTTTGACCATTGTTGCATTGACTTTGATTGTAGAATATAATTCATAGTTGAACCATTGTTGCATTGCGTTTGATCGTAAAATATGATTCATAGTTGAACAATTTTTGCATTGACTATGGTTATAGAATATGATTCATAATTGAACCATTGTTGTATTGATTCTAGTCATAAAATATTATTCATAGTTGAACCATTGTTGCACTAACTATGATCGTTGAATTTGATTTATAGTTAAATCGTCGTTGCATTGACTATGGTCATAGAATATGATTCATAGTTGAACCATTGTTGCATTGACTATGATCGTAGAACATGATTCATAGTTGAACCGTTATTGCATTGACTTAATCATAAAATGTGACTCAGAGTTAAAACATTGTTGCATTGACTTTGATCGTAGAAATTGATTCATAGTTGAACCATTGTTGTATTAAATTTTATCATATAATATGAGTCATAGTTTAACCATTGTTGCATTAACTTTGATCATAGAATATGATTCACAATTGAACCATTTTTGCATTGACTTTGATCATAGAACATGACTCATAGTTGAACGATTTTCGCATTGACTTTGATTGTAGAATATGATTCATAGTTGAACTTTTGTTGCATTAACTATGGTCATAAAATGTGATTCATAGTTGATCCTTTGTTGCATAGACTATTGTTGTACTCCAAAATTTACCCTCCCATTTCTCAAAGGATCATCCTAGACTATCAAGTTTGCTTCTATCATGTTCTAAGTCTTGAATTACAACTTTTCAAGAAAATCACTCACAAGGGCAAAATGGTCAAAAGCACATTGAAAAGTAAAACTTTGACTTTTAAATCAAGTTTCAACAATTATATTTCCTCAAGACATAAAACTGGTTCATCAAAATCAGAAGTCAGAAATTACTTTGAAAAAATCAAATTTTATAAACATTTAGAAAATTTTCTAAGTGTTAAGAGTATATGATGCTTCAGAACTTCTGAGCCAGCCTCCATGCAAGTGCAGTCAGAAGTTGCAAACATGGTTCAAAACATAATCTTCCATCAGAATGTGACTCTTCAGCACATGGAGGTTACGCTTCTGATCTTCTGCGATCAGAACATCACCAAATCCCAAAACCTCGTTTAAATAACCTGCTTCCCTCCTACATTACAGTCCTGCACTCAGCTGTTGATCCAGTCCACGCCTGCATTTTCTCAAACCCCATATTTGCATCAAATTAGCATACGAAAACTGTGATTAAAAATAAATGGAAAAATATACCAAAAAGGTTTGAATCCCATTTGTTTTCCCCCCAAAACCACAAAAAACCCATCTATAAATACTTTGCTCCATCACACGTTCAAGGAGCTGGCTTTTGGAAAGAGAGAATCATCAAAAGAGAGAAAAGAAACATGTGAAAGCTTTCGTAAAAAATACAGAAATCTCAAACAGAAAAACAAACCTTAATTCTTCCCTTTGAATCAAAGAACTTGGCATTTTCTTCTCTGTTGCTCTTGCTGATTCCAAAACCTCTGAAGGCAGCAGTCCAAGTTCCAAACACACGCTCCAGGTTCAAGTTAAGTCTTTCTGACTTTGCATTTTTTCATTCAGAACATCATTAAACATGTAAATATCATAGTATTGATTTTGCCTATATCATTGCATGAATAGAAAAACTATGGGTCAGAACTTCTTGATTAAGGCTAGGCTCAGGATTAGGATCAGAACCTCTATAAAGTGTTGTGCTTTTATTCTTCTGACTTGTTGTTTGTTAAAAAATGAATAAGTTATTGTTGTGCTGATTAATATGCGGAAAAAAGTCAAAATGTAACACAAAGCTTCTGTTTTTCACTCACCATTTTAACACACAAAACTTCTAGGATTTTCTCACTGTTTAAGCACGTAGAACTTCTGAGTTCTCTTCACTGTTTTAACATACAGAACTTCTATGATTTTTCTCACTGTTAACACACACTGAACTTCTGATGCTTACATGCTAATAACGCACTGGACTGTTGATGTTCAGTCACTAGCTTAGCACAATACAAAACTTCTGATGTTTCCGCTCATTATTTTAATATGCACATAATTTCTAAGACTTTCTCACTGTTCTAACACTCAGAAGTTCAACACGTAGAAACCCAGAATTTCTGTATCTGCCCTCTAACATTTCTTGCAGGACCTCATAGCTTACCAATCAGAACTTCTGATGCCCATTGACGTTTCTTTTTGAGTCACCACGTGTATGGCTTCAGAACTTCTGACCTTTGTTATTTTGCTTGCAGCAGCACGCTGTTTCTATCTATCATTTGTTTTCCTTTTTACCAATTTTAATGTTAACACTTTTTTTACCAACACAAAAAAGGACATAAAAATATTTTCCTTTTTCTAATTAATTTTTCAAGACAAAAACCCTTTTTAAACAAGTCCTTTTTCTTTCTTTCTTATGTTGTACATTTCAATATGGTTGTAATAGTAACTTAGGATTTAATTTTACTTGCAACCCCCATTCATAAATATGTACCCCTATCCCCCTAATGATTGTAATAGCGTAGGATATTTACTTTCCGCACTTTTATTGTTGTCATATATTATTAGTAACAAGGGTGTGTATTACAAGATATGAAATCGATAAATAGATCATACTAATCAAGACTAAATGCATGCAATCAAACACATTTGCGCGCTAGTACCCTTAGGGTAATCCCACTTTGTGGCCTATCGGAAAAATAGTCATGTCCCTCGATTATGGGACGTTTTAGCAAAGACCCTTCGATAAAAAAGATCGTAGTCCCTCGATGACCCTCGATGTTGCCTTTGGTAAATGATCTAGTCCCTAAACGACATTGCTAAAACGTCACATAGGTTGCTTTCTATGATTATATAAATCTCCCACGCATGTCCCTTCACATCCAATGTTGGAGCTTCTTACCAAAACAATGGTAAGATAGTAACATCTAAAGGAGGAGGAAAAGAACATCTAAGACCTTTTGAGTAGGTAGGTTCGTCTTAGTTACTCGCTTGCTCACAACAAAAACATTTTATACACCAACACTCTCATTTTGAAACATTTTTGAAGACAACACTTTGTACACGTTCTTATAGAGACGAGAACCATTACAAAGACACCTTTTCAAAATCACTTTCAAAAACACATCTCACAAACACCTCTTTGAACTATTTTCCAAACAAACACTTTGTACGCATTCTTATAGAGACGATAACCATTACAAAGACGTTTTCAAAATAATTTCAAAACTCACACCACAAGCACATTCAAACAAAAGCAAGTGATCTAACGAGTAACTAAGAGCCCATGGAAAACCATGGATGAAAAGGGTGCTAACACCTTCCCTTTTCATAATCTACCCCCCGAACTCAAGAAAACATCTCTAAAGGTCTTTCCTATGCTTTTTCACCTTTCCTTTTGGATAAAAGAAAAGTCGGTGGCGACTCTTGCTAAACCGCAACATTTGTAAACAGAAACGCAAACTCCAAGTCAGTTATCCCACCGTATCACAGAACTGGTGACTCCGTTGGGGAATTATTCTTAAAGTGGGGTTACCTTAGGGTTATATCACATTTACTTGCTTTCATTGTTTGATTTGTATGATTTACATTATTCTTTGTTTGGGGTTGCTTTGATCCTCCACCCGGATCTGGGACACCTTTTTAGGTAAATAACAATAGATTATGGAAACTGTACAGTGTAGACCGATATGGTTGAAACAATGGCTATGTTAGTGTGACGCATTTGTGTGTACCGGTATCCCTCGTCGTGAATCGAGGAGAATACGGGGCCGCTGAGTAGCATCATGAAGCACTAACTGACTTTAGAACCCTAATTGAACAAACTTGGCCATTAGGACGTAGTGAGATAACCGATTTTGATGTATAGCTGAAAATTGGTTGATACTCGATACTATGCTCATTGAGGCTGGACTTTTGGGATATCTCGGCCGCAAGAAAAGAATGATTGTGCTGAGACAATGCCTAAGGGAAAGGTCGGTGATATTGAGATCCTTTAGAACCCGATCACTATTACTAGGACAGGTTGAGCCAACTAAACTTCAAGATGGTACTTACCTACAAAACCCCATGCAAGCCTAAAACATAGGGATTTGTTTGCTTTGTATATATATACTTGTACATAATATCATAAACATCATAAGCATCATGAGCTTGCTCACTAACCATTTCAAGGATTTATAAATTTATCTTTGTTTTTGTTTTAGAGGTCATGAATTTCGTCCGAAGAAACACCATCCGAATCAGCCTCGTAAAAGCACACCCTCAACTCCAAGAGTTAGCCTCAAGAGTGCCAGGGGATTCTCCTTTTACCAAGAAATACGGTCGATGCCTCAGTTTGGCTACATCCAGTTTCCAAGAAGAGATGATGTGTGTATTGTTCCAATTCTTTAATCCCGTACATCATTGTTTCACTTTCCCGGACTATCAGTTGGTACCTACACTAGAAGAGTTCTCTCTACTCTTAGGGGTGCCCGCGCTTGATCAGATACCATTCACCGATCTAGAAGGGATTCCAAAACCTGAAGTCATTGCCGAAGCTTTGCATATGAAGAGAGTCGACATCATAGCCAATTGGGAGACAAGAAGCGGGGTTAAAGGTTTCCTAGCCAAGTTTCTATTGGAGAAGGCTCGTTCATTCTGGGACGACATGGATTTCCAAGATTTTGAAGACATCCTGGCTCTTCTCATTTATGGTTTGGTTCTGTTCCCCAACTCGGACTAATTCATAGACGTTAGCGCCATCAAGGTCTTTCTCTCTCGCAATCCCGTACCTACCTTACTGGGAGACATCTTGCATTGCCTTCATACCCGCACCATGAAGAAAAGAGGTACTCTTTTGTGTTGTATTCCCATACTCGCTAAGTGGTTCACTTCACACCTACCTCAATCAGTATTGAAGAATGAGCGAAGACTAACATGGTCTCAAAGGATGATGTCCCTCACCCACTCTGACATCCGTTGGTGTTCAAGATCCATGGAAGACGTCTCTATCTTTAACCTCTGTGGGGAATTCCATAATGTCCCTTTGCTTTGTATTTGGGGAGGTATCACCTACAATCCCTGCTTAGCTCTTCGACAGTTTGGGTATGACCGAAGAGACGACCCTCATGAGATGCTCATTCTAGGTATGGTGTTCGACTACAACAAAGAAGACCAAGGTTACCGCCAGAGGTTTAAACGATCTTGGAGAATGGTGAACAAGATGGACAGTAGGACTCTGGGACACAAAAACTCTATCCCTCTCGAGCCTTACCTTAGGTGGGTGTGAGCCTGTGCTCAAAGTCTTGTGATGCTTTACCCTTCCATCCTCCCTATTATCGTAGAGCCTTTTGTTGAAGGAGACGTCCCATACACTGTCCTTCATCCGGATATGCCTACCTCTCTCGAAGATTTGCAGAAAGCTTGGGTTCAATTGAAGGAAGAGCGAGACACCTTTGAAGCCCAATTTTACGCCAGTGAGAAGAAGGTTCTGGAACTCACCAAGCTGCTTCATGAAGAGCGGAATCTGAACTCCTACATCGCTCCAAAGAGGATGCGTTCAACCTTTCTGTCTTAGCAGTTTTTGTTGTATTTTGTTTTTTCATTGTAAGCCCAAAGAGGCATGATGTACTCAAACTTGGATCTAATATAACGTGTGTTCCTTTTGGTTTGAGCAAATTTAAATCTCTAATTTCCTTGAAATAATTTGCATATTTCATCTTCATTCATCATAACATCATACAGGTTTCTTACAACAAGTCTCCTTATCCTTCTACTGTTTATTTCAGTGAGATGGATATTGAACAAACAATGAAAGATCTTTAGGCGCAGAACTTCTAATTTCAACAAATGCTCTTGACTTTGACAAAAGGACAAGAGGATTTGAAGACTCTACTGACCAAAGAGAAGAAGAAGAAAGCGAAGAAACCAATCGGTATTGTGATCATGGGAAGAAGGTTCAAAGGACAAGCCAGACGAACTTTGGACTTTGCAACATCATCGGGTGAAGGAGATAATCAAGAAGACAGGACCAAGGAAGTGAACACCAACCCAGCATCCGAAGAAGAGGAAGAACCTGACTAATCTGAGGAGAAGTATCCTCCTACTGATAATAAATACAAAGAGCTAGAGGATCGTTTGAATGCTATGGAGATCCAGAGGGTACCCGGATTGGATTTTGAAGAGTTAGGACTTGTCTCAGGGGTTGTCATCCCACAGAAATTCAAGGTCCCCACTTTTGCTAAATATGACGATGTCTCTTGCCCAAAGCTTCATTTAAGGTTATACATCAGAAAGATTCAACCCCATACGGCTGATAAGAATATGTGGGTGCACTTTTTCCAAGAGAGCTTGTCAGGGACGCAGTTGGATTGTTTTTATCAGTTAGAAGGGACCAATATTCACAATTGGGAAGATTTAGCTGCCAATTTTTACAAACAGTACCAATATAATGCTGACTTAGCTCCAACTCGGACGCAGTTGCAAGGCACGTCTATGGGTGCAGGTGAAGGTTTCAAAACCTATGCTCAGAAGTGGAGGGATCTTGCAGGCAGAGTCCAGCCCCCTTTATCTGACAGAGAATTAGTGGATATGTTCTTAGGCACATTATCAGGTCCATTCTTTAACCACCTGATCGGAAGTTCCTCAGCTGGATTTACTGAACTAATCATGACTGGTGAGCGGGTCGAAGCCGGTATAAAAAGTGGCAAATTTCAAAGAGATGTATCCTCGAGCACGATGAAGAAACCCTTCACGGGTAAGAAGGAAGCCAGTGCCATTTATAATCCGAGAGATCAGAGTAGAGTGGGATACCGTCCAACAGTAAGTGCTGTAATAATACCTAGGCCTGCGACTGCCCCACAACGCAACAATCAACAAAGGGTGGAAAGACCACAAAGGCAGTTCACCCAGATCAACATGGCATTGACAGATGTTGTACCCCATCTGTTTAGATCTAACTTGGAAACTTTAAAAGAGGCTCCCAAGAATCATAATACCTCCTCTCCTTGATACAATCTGAACGCTCGGTGCGCCTATCATTCTGGGAGTCCTGGTCATGACACAAATGTTTGTTGGGATCTAAGAAATAAAGTACAAGATTTGATTGAAGCCAAGGAGATTGAGTTCGACGCTCCGGAGAAGCCCAATGCCATAAATGCTCCCATGCCTAAGCACAACCATGGAGTTAACGCCATTGTTACTGATCTATTCATAACCTCAGTGGATGAAGTTTCTACTCCTCTTGTGACTGTTAAGAAGAATTTGTTGTTGGCCGATTTATTTCCGGGTTGTGGTGAAGGTTGCCACATGTGTTTATTTCTACCTTCTGGTTGCCATTTGCTGAGGTCAGGTGTTCAACGCCTGATGGACAGTAAAGAAATTTTGTTCGAGAAAACTCTGGTTCCCATTCTTCCATCTGAAGACATTGCTATTATAACCATTTCCGCCAGTCCTTCCAAGGCCTCCTCGAGAAGACCTATTAGGATTGCACCCACTACGAGAATCGCTCTGTTGATAATCACATGTCCTGGTCATATCCCGTATGCCTCGGACAAAGCTGTCCCTTGGCATTATGGCGCCGATGTTTACTATCATGGCGTTAAATAAAACTTGAAGATCGAAGAAGTTAATCCTGAAGTCGGTAACATTGTTGGGACCAGCAAGATTACTAGAAGTGGAAGGGTTTTCTCTCCTGAGATCTCCCCGAAGACTGTCACTAAGTCTGTTGTTATTTAATCTTCTGCACCCGCTAGTACTTCAACTGGTACCCCTGCCGATAAGTCATCTGGGACTCGAGGCAAAGAAGCTGTAGGTGAGCCTGCCCAGACGGAGGCGCCTAGAAAACTTGTTGTGGAAGCCCCTAAGCAAGAGATAGAGGAAATATTGAAAATAATAAAAAAGAGTGACTACAATGTGGTCGAACAGCTGGGGCAGATCCCCTCAAAGATATCCATGTTATCCCTGTTGTTGTGCTCCGAGGCCCATGCGAAGGCTTTGATTGCATTCCTCAAAACTGCGCATGTGCCGCAAGAGACTTCAACTGATCAGTTCAAAGATTGCATGGCTAGCCTGACTGCCGACAATGGGCTAGGATTTTCAAACGCTGAGTTGACACCAAAAGGAAGAAAACATAATGATGATCTGCATGTCTCGATTGAATTCCAGGGCACCACTATGGCTCATGTGTTTGTAGATACTGGGTCTTCGCTGAATGTTCTGCCCAAAAAGGCATTGGACCGTTTGGCTTGGGCTTTACTTCAGGAGCTCAGAAGGCTGTTCGACGTGCTCGAGTTGGAGGACCTCCCCTACACATCAACAATCGAGGGGTCAATGTTATTGAAGACAGTGAGGAAGATTTTGATTTTGACCGATGGGTTTACCCAACTACCAACGGTGGACCGAGTAATTGGACGACCAGAGATTTTATACCAGTTTCTTTTATTCCGCAGTAATTGTCTTACTTGTTTTCCAAGTTTGTAATGAACAATTTAAAATTTATGGCCTTGTGTCTTACCCGAGGCACAATGTTTCTATCTGTGAGGGTTATTATATGTTATCTCATATATCATCAATGAAGCATTGGACGTTCTTTGCATAAAAATTTTGCACTCTCTGTTTTTCTTTTTGCCTTTGCTTTATCAATACAGCTATGCTCTTACAGCACTCACGTATCAAACTGCAGATCCATATCCACTTTGGATCCCATTGATAACAGTCCTGCTATTGCCAGTTATGACTTTGAAAATCCGATCAACCAAGCCGAGGACGAAGGCGATGACGATTGTGAGGTACCTGGAGAACTTGCTAGACTACTACAACAGGAAGAGAGGGCTATACAGCCTCATGAAGATCCAGTTGAGACAATAAACTTGGGCACAGAAATAGACAGAAAAGAGGTTAAAATAGGTGCAAATTTGGAGCTTAGCGTCAAACGGAGGTTGATACAAATGTTGCACGACTATGTTGAGATCTTCGCCTGGTCCTATGAAAACATGCCTGGTTTGGACACTGATATTGTGGTACATCGCCTGCCGACCAAAGAAGATTGCCCGCCGATTAAACAAAAGGTCCGCCGTATTCACCCTGAAATGTCAGAGAAGATCAAGGCAGAGGTCATGAAGCAGTTCGACACAGGGTTCTTATCTATCACCTCATATCCGCATTGGGTTGCTAACGTCGTCCCAGTACCTAAGAAGGACGGAAAGGTACAGATGTGCGTGGATTACAGAGATCTGAACAGGGCAAGCCCCAAGGATGACTTCCCACTTCCCCACATTGATGTTCTGGTCGACAACACCGCGCAACATAAAATCTTCTCCTTCATGGATGGTTTCTCTGGCTACAACCAGATCAAGTTGGCTCCTGAAGACATGGAAAAGACAACTTTCGTTACACAATGGGGAACTTTCTGCTGCAAGGTGATGCCTTTTGGGTTGAAGAATGCTGGGGCAACTTATCAGTGAGCCATGGTCGCTTTGTTCCACGATATGATTCACCATGAGATCGAAGTTTATGTTGATGACATGATAGCCAGGTCTCAGACTGAGGAAGAACACCTTGATCATCTCCAAAAGCTGTTCGACAGGTTGAGGATATATAAGCTAATGTTGAATCTGAACAAGTGCATCTTCGGGGTAAGGTCCGGTAAGCTTCTAGGTTTCATTGTCAGTGACAAAGGTATTCAAGTAGATCATGCAAAGGTAAAGGCTATACAAGAAATTCCCTCTCCCCGTACAGAGAAAGAATTTAGAGGTTTCTTGGGATGCCTGAACTATATCGCCAGATTAATTTCACATCTGATCGCCACTTATGAGCCAATCTTCAAGCTTCTGAAGAAAGATCAAGTGGTAAAGTGGAATGACAAATGCCATACCTCTTTTGAACGAATCAAGGAATATCTGCAAGAACCACCAATCATGATGCCTCCAGTTGAAGGGAGACCTTTGATATTGTACCTGACAGTGCTAGACAATTCAATGGGGTGTGTGTTGGGGTAGCATGACGAGTCTGGTTAAAAATAGCATGTGATATACTACCTTAGCAAAAAGTTTATCGAATGTGAGACACGATACTCATTTCTCTAGAAAACTTGTTATGATTTGGCATGGGCTGCTCGCCGAATAAGACAGTATATGCTGACTCACACTACCTTGTTGATATCTAAGATGGATCTGATCAAGTACATTTTCGAGAAGCCCGCTCTCTCCGGAAGGATAGCAAGGTGGAAAATGATCTTAACTGAATACGATATACAATATACAACCCAGAAAGCAATCAAGGGGAGTGTATTGGCTGATCATTTGGCTCATCAGGCCGTGGATGACTACCAATCCATGAATTTAGAGTTCTCGGATGAGAATATTATGTTGGTGACTACCCACGAAGAACCTGGACTGGATGAAGGACCTTAGGAAGGATCCAGATGGTCTATGTGTTTTGATGGAGCCTCAAATGCACTGGGTAACAGCATTGGTGTTGTAATCATATCTCTCGAGGGCTGTCATACTCCGTTCACTTCCCGATTATGTTTCAACTACACCAATAATATGGCGGAGTATAAAGCATGTATTATGGGTCTTCAAGCTGCTATCAACCTAAGGATCAAGTTCTTGAATGTATTCGGGGATTTCACCCTGGTGATAAGTCAGATCAAAGGCGAATGGGATACAAAACATCTGAATCTCATCCCGTACAAAGAGCATGTACTGACATTGCTCCCACACTTTGAAGAAATAACCTTTGAACATTTCCCACGAGAGGAGAACCAATTAGCGGACGCATTAGCTACCATGTCTTCTATGTTCAAGGTTAGGTGGGACAATGAAGCTCCCCAAATCACCATTGAGAGGATGGATGAACCAACACACTGCTGCGAGATTGATACTGAGGTAACAGACAAACCCTGGTTTCACGAAGTTAAAAGATATCTCGAGGCTCAAGAGTATCCCAAAGGGGCATCTGTTAATGATAAGAAGTTTCTGAGAAGGTTCACTACAAAGTTCTTCCTCAGTAATGGAATCCTCTATAAATGCAATCATGACTCTACCTTACTGCAGTGTGTGGACAAGAGCGAAGCAGAGAGGATTATGACAGACCTACATGAAGGTACCTTCGGAACCCATTCTAGTGGACATACCATGGCTAAAAAGATCCTACGTGATGGATACTACTGGTCCACTATGGAAGCCGATTGTTATCACCACTCTCAAACCTGTCATAAGTTCCAAATCTACGCGGATAAGGTGCATGTGCCTCTGGTCCCCTTGAACGTCTTGACAGCTCCGTGGCCCTTTGTAATGTGGGGCATCGACATGATCGGAGAAATCAGTCCCACTGCATCTAACGGGCATCATTTCATCCTAGTAGCCATTGATTACTTCACGAAATGGGTTGAGGCAGCCTCTTTTGCCACGGTAACTAAGAACGTTGTGGCATGGTTTATCCGACACAATATGATTTGTTGATATGGTGTACTAGAGAGAATTATCACGGACAATGGTACAAATCTCAATAACACAATGATCACGGAGATCTGTAAGCAATTCAAGATACAACATCATAACTCTTCTCCCTATCGGCTGGAGATGAATGGCACTGTTGAAGCAGCTAACAAGAACATCAAGAAGATTGTACAGAAGATGATGGTGACATACAAAGACTGACATGAGATGTTACCATTTGCTCTTCATGGGTACCGTAACTCAGCACGGACGTCGACAGGGGAAACACCCTACTCTTTGGTATATGGCATGGAGGCAGTCTTACCCATTGAGGTCCAGATCCCTTCTTTAAGGATTATGAAATATGCAAGTTTAAACGAAGACAACTGGATCCGAACACGGTTTGATCAGTTAAATCCAATCGATGAAAAGAGACTTACTGCTATCTGTCATGGTCAGACGTATCAAAAGCGGATGATCAAGGCTTTCAACAAAAAGGTCAGACGCCAAGAGTATCAAGTCGGGGATCTAGTAATCAAACGCATCATACTTCCGCAAGGTGATCCCAGGGGAAAATGGACTCCCACATATGAGGGGCCATTTGTGGTAAAGAATGTTTTCTCGGGTGGAGCCATGATTCTAACCACCATGGACGGTGACGATCTTCCTCACCCAGTCAATGCGGACATAGTTAAAAGATACTACGCATAATCAAAGAACCGCTAGGTTGACTGGCCTAGGAAAAAATAAGGGCTTCCCGGCGAACTAAAAGGGTTCGGGAAAAAATAAGGGATGAAAATGAAAAAAATTGTACACCCGACAAGTCGAAAACTTGAAAAGGCGACTTGGGCAAAAAAGGGTATCCCGATGGACTAAAAACCCGAAAGGGCGGTCCAGGAAAAAGTAATGGATGATAACCGTATCACTAAGTCCCATTGGATCACCCTGCGATCTCACCTCAGTATCAACTATCAAGCTCAAACGGCATCGATCAATCTAATCAGCTTCGGATAAGCAGCAAAGTGAGGAGACGCTTGAAGGTGTGGTGGCAATAGCGGATTTGAAACCCAATGGGATTGCTGCACATGGTTGTTTCCTTTTTGTTGTACACAATAGTGTATATCTTTCATTTTTACAGCGGCGTCTCTTACTAGAGCGTCAACTTCCTTGTACAAAAACGCCTGTTATAGGCCAACTCCAACAATTAAAATAAGTCATTTTACAAAAATATTTGTTTTTGTTTTTGTTTTGTTTTTGCAAGAACGTCCAATGATTTATTCTTGACATATGCTCTTGAATATGATTGTTGTTCACAAATATTTGCATAGGAAAAGAAAGACAATTGCTCATAACTTAAGAAATAGGGACGAAAAACTAAAATGTCAAAACCGACAATTACCATGTCCAGCAGGTACCAGGGCAAGGACAGCTTTGGGGCACAGTCATCAGTACATGTGACTTTATAACATCTATATTCCTCACAGAGTAGAGGTAATTAAAGCCTTGATATCAGTTCTCTCAGAACGGGAAGTAATCTCCCTAGCCAGGGTCATCCAGAAACCTGACGTCTATATCCCCTGGACAAATTTCATAATCACGAGTGGATCATCACAAACTTCTAACTCCCCAAACAAAGTTTATTTCTCTAGATACAGGAGCTCAATCCCCGACAAGAGCCCATTACTTCAACTATTGGAAATTCACCTTCCAAGTTGTTCCCCGCAGAGTTATTCTTAAACAGAATCACCCCCTGACAGAAGTACAGTCACTTCCATTCATCATCCCCAGCGGAAGTAGAAGATCCATATTTCTCTGCAACAGTCAGTAATGCTATTTTTTTCTCTCCAGCAGCGGTCAGGGATTTATTTTCCCAAACTCGGATGTGTCACAACTAACATCTCATGCTCATACATCATGACATGCATATATATATCACATACATCATAATCTCGCTTATTTTGAGAACATCATCTCACATCACATTTCATGCATCGCATATAACTAACCCTGTTATCTTTTCAGGAAAGACAGTTATCACCAACAATTCCAGCAGTTATACATATCATATTTGTAGGCAACCAAGGAAAAAATTAGTTCCCGAAACCAAACGGGTCAACTAATCTACATGATCAAACTAAGTAACCCTACTACCCAGGTTCCTTCTCACAACCCTACTACCCAGGCTTTCATTTTCGAAGTAACCCTACTACCTAGGTTCCTTCTCACAGCCCTACTACCCATGCTTTCATTTTCGAAGTAACCCTACTACCCAGGTTCCTTCTTACAGCCCTACTATCCAGGCTTTCATCTCAAAGTAATCCTACTACCCAGGTTCCTTCCCACAAGCCCTACTATCCAGGCTTTCATTCCGAAGTAACCCTACTGTGATACGGTGGCTAGAACCGGGACGTGTTTCCCTTTTTAAGGAATTGCTGATTTGCGTTTTACGTTTGTGTTTGCAAAATGTCACGGTAAGCAAGAGTCGCCACCGACTTTTATTTTATCCAACAAGGAAAGGAAAAAAGCACAGAAAAATTCCTTTTTCGAGATATTTCTGAGTACGGGGGTAGATTATAGAAAGGAAAGGTATTATCACCCTTTCTATCCGTAGTTATCTACGGGCTCTTAGGTACTTGCTCATCATTTTCAAAATTGCTTCTTTGTGTTTGTGTGTTTTGAAAAGTTTTTTGTTTTAACTTCGATTTAACTCTTACTTCTGTCTTCAAGAGTGTAATGAAGTGTATTTGAAAACTTTGTTTGTAAAGGGAGTGTAAGTGTGAAAGTTTGTTTTGTTTGGATTGAGCAAGTACTTAAGAACTAATCTACCTACTCGAAAAAAGAATCGTTCTATGTTTGTTTCCTTTAGGCAATGCTATCCCACTATTAGTGAGTAGGTAGCATCGTCGTTGGAGTTTGAGGGTCAATTCGAAAGGGACGTACGGTCACTGAAGCAATGTTAGGACGTCTTAGTAGTAACCCTAGTGTCTTAGATCAATTATCTGAGGCAACAATATCTGACGCAACTTTTCCGAGGTAACTTTGATCTTTGGACAAAAGGACGACCACTAAAGCATCCTATACTCAATGACCGTTAACCGAAGGCAACCAAGTGGGAGTGTACCCTAGGAGTGCGCATGTGCGAGTGATTGAATTTCAGATTATTTATCTTTGCATATTTTAGGGTTATCTAACCGTTTTAAATTTTTACATACATTCTTGTCATGCATCCATATATCATACATCTAACATTTTAGTATTTTGTGGAATGTAAAGTGCGGAAATTAAACTAAACTATTATAAGGCTTCGGGTATTTACATAGCCAAAAACAAACCCTTTGAAAAATAAAGCGATAAATGAAAAATAAAGGTCCTAATTAACTATTACAACTTGTGGGCAGTTACAATAATATGGTAAATAATAAAACAAAATTCGCGCGAGAAAGATTAGATCAAGAGAGAATTAGGGTTTTGACCCTTCTATCCTAATTAAAAGAGAAAATGTTTTTGTTGTTTTTAATAAAAAAGGATTAGGTTTTAAAATTAAATATACAAATTAATTAGCTAATTAAATTAATTAATAAAAATAATAAAATGACCTATTTTTGGTTTTTGGTTATTTTTTTAAGAAAAAAGAAAATGTAATTAAATTAGACAAAACCCTAACTTTCTAATTATTTTTAATTATTTGCAAAAAAATAATTAAAGTCATCTAAATTAACAACCTAATTAAATTAATTTAATTTTTTGATAACAAATAAAATCTAAACCTAAATTGATGAAAAGTATAATTTTGTGATTTTTTTGATAAAAAGGAATTATTTAATTGGTTAGTAAAATAAAATAAATAAATTAAATAAAATAAAATGAAATATAAAAGAAAATAGAAAGAGATAATGGGCCTGAAAAGTAATTCTGGGGGATGTGTGGACAGCAATCTGGACCCAAAAGGTGGAGGTCCACGCTTGACTTTTTGCATCCAGTGCATTGCTTTGACTAGGCCCCATGATGCACCTTTAGATGATGACCATCAGATTTGGCCATCTGGAGATCCAAGGGCTAGATCTTGAGAGTCTATGGTAGTCTCTTATCTTTGTATGCACGCCTGATCCTGAAAGGAAAAATAATATGCAAGAATGGGGGACCTGGGATTCGAACCCAGGTCCTGAGGCACGTTCCATTGACTGGCTACCAGTTGAGCTAGCGTGATTAGTTGTTATAATAACACAAAACAATAATTATATATTAAAAATCCACATATGTCAATCCAGCGCGCGAAAATTTGAACAGGCCAATGGTTGATTGCCAACTGGTCATCTTCTTCCTTGGATCTGTTGGTAAAAGTTCCAAACTTTTACCTATGGACGTTTGATCGTAGCTACAAGTCTTGCAAATCTTAAAACTCAACACAAGCTTGATAAATGAAAACGAAGGCCATGGACATATTCGTCTGGACCTGCTGAGTCCATTGGTGGCCCTTTCATGGCCTAATTTTGCCTGTAAACGAAGATCCCAATTTGAAGCACGAAACCCTAATAATGGTGAAATCCAATATAGGCCATGAAAATGCAATTGACTATTACAGAAAGCTTGCAAATAGGATGGTGAGCAATAATATACAATTATTTTATGCTACAAGTACAAGAATGATGCTATTCGATTTCAAAAAAGAAGTCATGCCGTGGGTAACTTACAGTGCGATATAAGGCCTGGAAATGCTTGAGTTTGATTGCTTTTGCTTGCTGATTACCTCAGGAAATGATCGGGATCGTCCAAGAGTCTTGAATTGGCCTCTAAGTGTGAATTCGTGTTTGCACTTTTCTTGATTTTTCAAGTTTGTGTTCTTGATCACACGCCCCATTTTTTCTTAGAGCATAAGGTTTATATAGACAAAGGAATTTAGGTCAATATTTGTGTATCAAATCTTGGTCCATTATGATGAAGATATTTGATTTGATTTCTTCATAAAGACTTGCTATATTTGATTCAATCAAGTGCCAATCTATTTTCATACGTTATTGCCAGCCTGTTATGATTTGTTTGGGCCTCCAACATGATGAGAATCAAATGCTGACCTGCCCCTGAAAATCCAACTCCCTTCTAATTTGCTCTCTTCGGTGGCCTCAAAGTCCCAATTCGAATTACTCCAGCTTCGATTGTATAGCCCCTTTCGATTGAAACATCCTCTGCTTCGATTGCTTGATTCGAAAATAATCACTCATGTCGAATCAACTTTTGTGGGGTTGGGAGTAAACAAGGCAAGAATCTGGCCTGGATAGGTTAGGATAAATGTTTTTTCTTAGTCATGCCAGCCTATTTCATTCCTTATTTGATTGAGAGAAGATTCTTTCGATTGTGAGATTTCTGGCTTATTTTGGAACAAATACCCTTCCTCCCTTCCTTCGAATCTGCCTTTCTTGCCAGCCTTAAACTCCAATTTGAGCCAATCAATACTTTCCTTATTAGAACCTTGTTCTCCTTAATGGTTTTGAGTCGAATTGTGTCAGCTTCAATACTAGGGCTCCTTCGATTGGACCACCCTTTGCTTCTATTTCCTGTCCTTTTGAAGAGAATTTCCTGGTCGAATCAGCTCTTTGTGGAATTATGAACAAACAAGGCAAGAATCTGGCCTGGACATATTTTTCGAGTGCCCTCTTGATGGCCTCTTTCGAATGGCCTGGAAGGAATTCTTTGAAGGGCCCTTATCCAAATACCAATCGAAGGACTTTGACACAATACTAAATCGAAGGATCCCTTGCCATGCCAATCGAAAGGCTTGGACACAATGCCCATTGAAAGGCTTGTCATGAGGCCAATCGAAAGGCCTTTTGCAGATGTCAATCAAAGGATGCTATGTAGATGTCAATCGAAAAGTATTTTGGATATGCCAATTGAATTGCATTTTAGAGATGCCAATCGAAAGGCACTTTGGAGATGCCAATCGAAGGGAATTTTATAGGTGCCAATCGAAGGATACTTAACCATCAATTGAAAATTTCCTTGTCTTTAGGCAAAGGTTTATAACCACCTATGCAAGAGGAAAATCTTGGAAAAACATGAGGGAAAATTTTGGGGTACAACAGCTGCCCCTGTTCAATCTTCTTAAACCTGAGGATGTCAATTGGCTTTCGTGCCTTTCGTGATCTGAAGGTGGAAGATGATTGAACGCTAGAGTGCCCAGAAATTTGCACTCGCATGAAGTGGTATCCGTCTTGTGATGTCGGGAATGGGCTTACAGATGCCATTTGGAAATTGCTGACGAAGGGATGGGCTTAAAGATGCCATCCAAAGGAGTGTCGATCGCATAAGAGATTCCTTAGCGAGAGTTTGTATGCCTGTTTTTTGAGGAAGATTCCGCTGGGGAATACTGATCTCTGTCTTTGAGAGAAATAGAATTTTAGGAGCTTCAGTCGTCCGTTATTCTAATGGGGTATCATCTTTGTTTTGAGAAAGGTTGAATTTTAGGACCTTCGATCGTCCGTTATTCTTGTTGAGGAACCATCTCTGTTGAAATTTAGGACCTTCGGTCGTCCGTTATTCTTGTTGAGGAACCATCTCTGTTGAAATTTAGGAACTTCGGTCGTCCGTTATTTTACTGAGGAATCATCTCTGTTGAAATTTAGGAACTTCGGTCGTTCGTTATTCTACTGAGGAATCATCTCTGTTGAAATTTAGGAACTTCGGTCGTTCGTTATTCTACTGAGGAATCATCTCTGTTGAAATTTAGGAACTTCGGTCGTCCGTTATTCTACTGAGGAATCATCTCTTTTGAAATTTAGGAACTTCGGTCGTCTGTTATTCTACTGAGGAATCATCTCTGTTGAAATTTAGGAACTTCGATCGTCCGTTATTCTACTGAGGAATCATCTCTGTTGAAATTTAGGAACTTCGGTCGTCCGTTATTCTACTGAGGAATCATCTCTGTTGAAATTTAGGAACTTCAGTCGTCTGTTATTCTACTGAGGAATCATCTCTGTTGAAATTTAGGAACTTCGGTCGTCTGTTATTCTACTGAAGAACCATCTCTGTTGAAATTTAGGAACTTCGGTCGTTCGTTATTCTACTGAGGAATCATCTCTGTTGAAATTTAGGAACTTCGATCGTCCGTTATTCTACTGAGGAATCATCTCTGTTGAAATTTAAGAACTTTGGTCGTCCGTTATTCTACTGAGGAATCATCTCTGTTGAAATTTAGGAACTTCGGTCGTCCGTTATTCTACTGAGGAATCATCTCTGTTGAAATTTAGGAACTTCGGTCGTCCATTATTCTACTGAGGAATCATCTCTGTTGAAATTTAGGAACTTCGGTCGTCCGTTATTCTACTGAGGAATCATCTCTGTTGAAATTTAGGAACTTCGGTCGTCTGTTATTCTACTGAGGAATCATCTCTATTGAAGAGGAAAGTTGAATTTGAACTACTGTCTGGTCGTGGTCCAGGCTTCATATCTTGAAATTTGATTGTATCTTTCCTGAAAGGTAAATGTTAGTTGTATGTAGTGCATGACATGTATCAAACAATGATGTTCTCAACATAAATGAGATTGTGTTGTATGATGTTTATGCGTATGTCCTGATGTATGGATATGTAATGTTTTTTATGATGCTCTCTAACTAGGGAAAATAAATCCCGGGTTGCTGCTGGAGAGTGCAAGAAGTTGAATTCTTTGTTTCCACTGGGGATAGTGAATGGAGATGTTTGTGAGAATGATCCTGTAGGAGAGAATAACTCCGCTGGGGAATAGATTGACGAGGAAATGACTCTATGGGGAAAAGAGATACTCTGCTAGAAGATCTGCTGATTTTGGAGAAATAAACTCAGCTGGGGATGAACCATCATTACCGGTGATGATAAACTCTGCTGGGGATTGAGTTTCTGTTTGTAAAAGGAATGACCTCCGTTGGGGATGATTTTCCAGTTGCGACTTCACTGGGAATAATATTTTATACTCTACTGGGGACAATCTTCCAGAGTCCACTGGGAATAATTTTCCAGTGCTGATGGTGGATAAACTCTTCTTGGGGGAATATTACCGACTCATTCGCGGTTGCGAGCCTCAGCTGGGGAGAATTAACACCACTGTATTTCTCTTACTCTGCGGGGATTGAATGTTACTGGGACGCATGCTGAGGATATGACAATGACTTCATATCGAGACTTTTCTGCCCCTGCATCTGCTGGAGAAGGTGCTTGCGGAGGCCTTGTGGATCGAGTGTTATCCCAACTTATGAGGCGCTTGGTAACTTTCGATCAAAATGATTAGTCTCCTTCTGGTAGGCAAGTGACAAAATGACGGGACATAGTCGTACGCTTTGATCCCTAATTTTTGCCTGGACCTCCCTTTCGGGTTTCCAGTCCACCGGGATACCCTTTTTTTCCCAAGCCGCCCTTTCGGGTTTTCGACTTGCCGGGTGTACAGATTTTTTCATTTTTATCCCTAATTTTTGCCCGAACCCTTTTGGTTCGCCGGGATGCCCTTATTTTTGCCTAGGCCAGTCAACCTAGCGGGTCTTTATTCATGTGTAGTACTTTTTTGACTATGTCCATGCTCTCAGGGTGTAGGGAGGTGTCACTGTCGGTAGTGTTGTATTACCATACTACCAGAAGATGTTTGTTTGATCATGCAAGATTCGTTGCTGGAATTTATGTCCAATGCCCCAAGTGATTCAGATGGACATTTTCCCCTGGCTATTTGGCATCTTTGCGAGATTCCTTGAATCTTGACTTGGCTGCCCCAGATGATGGACAATGACCATGCCGTGCCCCTTGGTTGGAAGTGTTTTTCCGCTTGAGGTAATCCTTTTTATTGAGAAATTTTTTGTTCACTAGATATTCATCGTGCGAGTTTCTCTGCTATTGAATAAATAATCATATGCAAACAATGTTATTTTAAGAATGCAAAGCTTATATCTGTCTTGAAATTGAATTTTTCAGTAAAACAAGCAAATTTTGTAAAACATGATGTCAACTCAGGATTTACAGTAAGTCCTACAGGAGTCAGGATACCTTTTTGTAACAATATGCTTTCGAATTAACCCATGCTTCAGCTAGGACTTTTAAGGGTTATAACGTGACCTGGTACACGGTTCAAGAAACAAAGGATAAAGGCTCAAATTTTATTTGTACCCACCCATTCTTCGTGATGTTCTTCGATCCCATGCTCAGTTAACTGTGCGTTTAGATCCCTTTTGAATCTTTGCTCGGATGTTCTAGTGATGGTTCAGATACTGACAGTTTATTTTGAATAGGCCGTCATTTCCTTTTGTTTAGGACCTCTTTCCTTTTGGATTTTATTATACCTGTCTTTTGCCTGAACTGTTTCTTTTGTGATTACAGTCAGCGGGATGCCCCAGTTTTTTCTTAAGTCTCCTTTATAGGTTTTGACTTAATGGGCTTTTATTTTGAGAGATAATGACTGTCTGTCTTGATGATTATATGAAACAATCACTGTCTTTCGTTTTGAAAGGACGTCTTTGAAGTCATTCATTGCGCACCTGAATTAACTGAGAAAACTACCCTGTCCCAGGTTGTGATTAAGGGTTTTAACTTGTGAAAAGAAAAACTCCTACTTCTTTGGCTCAAAGGGGTTGACGAGGGATTATCTTCCTTATAACTCCACTGTTTAGGATTTGAAAAAACGCATGTACATCATCAACGGGGTCTGTTCAAAAGCATACTGCAGAGATTTTGATATCATTTTCGTCATCCTCCCTCTAAAGGCTTAGAGTTCTTAAATCGAGAGTTGAACATCACAAAAGGAAATAAGAACTCATTTTTTGAAATAGTGAATACGAATGGATTGATTCAAAATAGACATATGCAATGCATTAATGAAGTAACAAAGTTTGTCATGAACAAATATTCGAACAATCAAAAGAAAACTACAACTTGAAAATTCTAATGAACAAAAGCCCTCTCTTGTCAGAACTCGTCACTTCAAATGGTGAGCCTTGGAGGATTGACAGAAACATTCCAGTTGACCATCTTGCGTGAATTACAATGCTCCTTCATCAATCAGGTTTTGAATTTTGTATTTCAACTGCCAACAGTCGTCAGTATCATGCCCCAGGCTGTTGGAGTGATATGTACACCTTGCATCAGGATTGTAGTTAGGCGGAGAAGTCTTGGGATTCGGATGAGGTCCTATCAACGCCACCAGGTTCATCCTTAACAGGTGTTGTAAAGCTTGAGATAGCGGCATGTTGAGCTTGGTAAACTGCCTCTTGGGTATATCAGGTTTACTTTGATTAACTCGTTGTTTTGGCGAGGTTGTTGTTGGACCCGTGAGGTGGTAGCAACTTGGAGAGGTCCATTCTTCACCAAACCAAACCCTTGTCTTCTTGGAGGCTGATCAATGACTTTGTGCCCGGCCTCGACCATTTGCTTCATACTGTTGTATCTATCTTGATGAAGCTGATTGATAATGGTTCTCAACTCTTCTTGTTCCCGGGCTAAGCTTTGGATAAGGGCCATCTGCCCCAGCATTTGGGTTCTTATTGCATCTACCTCAGCTTGCAGTTGTTTCAGCCGCTCGTCCTTATTGTCTTCAGGACTTTTCTTGACCAAGTTCCCAATGACGAGTGTTTTCAACTCTTCCTGCCCCTTGGATAGGTTTAGGAAGATTTCCCTGAACTGTGCTTCTTGAGTATGAAGATCTCCGTTGTCTTGTTTGAGAGCCATTTGCTGAAATAAACAGTGAGAACATGAGAGACCTGCTTTGAAACCTGCTTATGCAATGATATGTATGATATGTATGCAATGTTTTCAAGGATCTTGCGGGGTAAACAAGAAAGTGTCAGAAGTTGAATGCAGCTTGATTGAAGAATCTTTCGTGTTGTTAAGAGTCCTTTTTCAAGAGTTAAGGTCACCATATCGAGTGGGTCATAGCCACCGACTCAAGTCATCGTGTTTTGATCTCTAGACAACATTGGCTAGAGGAAAATAAATCCTCTTTGCCCCTTGCTTGACGTTTGATTTACCATAACCTGCATCACAAACCGTTGAGATCCTTGAAATGGTTAAGGAAATGTTAAGGCATGATGTTATGATGTGTATGATATGCCTTTAAGCAAAAGTGCGAGGTGATGTAAGAAAGTAAACTCGACAATAAATCCAAGTTATTAGATAAGGACTATAAACAAAACCTGCAAGGAGCTCAAGTTATTAGATAATAAAAATGTGCAAGTAGTTCAAGTTGAAAGCACACAAGTCACACAAACAGCCTTAGGTTTAGGCTTGCATGGGGTCTGTGTATTACCCTCTTGAAATTCAGTTGGTTCAACCTGTCCTAGTAATAGTAACCGGGTTCTAGAGGTTCTCAATATCATTGACCATCCTCCACCGGTCATAATTCCAGTCACGCGATCTTTTCTTGCAGCCGGAACCATCTCGAGAGTATGGTCTCAATGAGTGTAGCATCAAGCTAGTTTCTATGGCCAAGTTGGTCAATTATAGGTTCTAAGGTCAGTTGATGCTTAATGACCCATATAGCAGCCCCATACTCTCCTTGTTACTCCACAAGGGATATAATAGTTACTGCTTCAACCGTATCGGTCTACGTCGTACAGTTCCCTCACAGCCTATTGCTACTTACCTAAAAGGTATCCCCAGATCCAGGTTAGGATCTATAGTAACTCTGATACAAAGCCCAACGATAAAGCAATCAAATCAGACAATAGAAAACAATATGATGAACTAATCCTAAGGTACACCCCACTTATTAACTCCCCAGCAGAGTCGCCAGTTCTGTGATACAGTGGCCAGAATCGGGACGTGTTTCCCTTTTTAAGGAATTGCTGGTTTGCGTTTTCCGTTTGTGTTAGCAAAATGTCACGGTAAGCAAGAGTCGCCACCGACTTTTATTTTATCCAACAAGGAAAGGAAAAAAGCACAGAAAAATTCCTTTTTCGAGATATTTCTGAGTACGGGGGATAGATTATAGAAAGGGAAGGTATTAGAACCCTTTCTATCCGTAGTTATCTACGGGCTCTTGGGTACTTGCTCATCATTTTCAAAATTGCTTCTTTGTGTTTGTGTGTTTTGAAAAGTTTTTTGTTTTAACTTCGATTTAACTCTTGCTTCTGTCTTCAAGAGTGTAATGAAGTGTATTTGAAAACTTTGTTTGTAAAGGGAGTGTAAGTGTGAAAAAGTTTGTTTTGTTTGGATTGAGCAAGTACTTAAGAACTAATCTACCTACTCGAAAAAAGAATCGTTCTATGTTTGTTTCCTTTAGAAAATTCTATCCCACTATTAGTGAGTAGGTAGCATCATCGTTGGAGTTGGAGGGTCAATTCGAAAGGGACGTACGGTCACTGAAGCAATTTCATGACGTCTTAGTAGTAACCCTAGTGTCTTAGATCAATTATCCGAGGCAACAATATCCGAGGCAACTTTTCTGAGGCAACTTTGATCTTTGGACAAAAGGACGACCACTAAAGCATCCTATACTCAATGACCGTTTACCGAAGGCAGCCAAGTGGGAGTGTACCCTAGGAGTGCGCATGTGCAAGTGATTCAATTTCAGATTATTTATCTTTGCACATTTTAGGGTTATCTAACCGTTTTAATTTTTTACATACATTCTTGTCATGCATCCCTATATCATACATCTAACAGTTTAGTATTTTGCGGAATTTAAAGTGCGGATATTAAACTAAGCTATTACAAAGCTTCGGGTATTTACATAGCCAAACACAAACCCTTTGAAAAATAAAGCGATAAATAAAAAATAAAGGTCCTAATTAACTATTATAACTTGTGGGCAGTTACAATAATATGGTAAATAATAAAACAAAATGCGCACGAGAAAGATTAGATCAAGAGAGAATTAGGGTTTTGACCCTTCTATCCTAATTAAAAGAGAAAATGTTTTTGTTGTTTTTAATAAAAAAGGATTAGGTTTTAAAATTAAATATACAAATTAATTAGCTAATTAAATTAATTAATAAAAATAATAAAATGACCTATTTTTAGTTTTTGTTTTTTTTAAGAAAAAATAAAATGTAATTAAATTAGACAAAACCCTAACTTTCTAATTATTTTTAATTATTTGCAAAAAAATAATTAAAGTCATCTAAATTAACAACCTAATTAAATTAATTTAATTTTTTGATAACAAATAAAATCTAAACATAAATTGATGAAAAGTATAATTTTGTGATTTTTTTGATAAAAAGGAATTATTTAATTGGCTAGTAAAATAAATTAAATAAATTAAATGAAATAAAATAAAATATAAAAGAAAATAGAAAGAGAGAATGGGTCTGAAAAGTAATTCTGGGGGGGTGTGGACAACAATCTGGGCCCAAAAGGTGGAGGTCCACGCTTGACTTTTTGCATCCAGTGCATTGCTTTGACTAGGCCCCATGATGCACCTTTAGATGATGACCATCAGATTTTGCCATCTGGAGATCCAAGGGCTAGATCTTGAGAGTCTATGGTAGTCTCTTATCTTTGTATGCACGCCTGATCCTGAAAGGAAAAATAATATGCAAGAATGGGGGACCTGGGATTCGAACCCAGGTCCTGAGGCACGTTCCAGTGACTGGCTACCAGCTAAGCTTGCGTGATTAGTTGTTATAATAACACAAAACAATAACTATATATTAAAAAGCCACATAAATCAATCCAGCGCGCGAAAATTTAACAGGCCAATGGTTGATTGCCAACTGGTCATCTTCTTCCTTGGATATGTTGGTAAAAGTTTCAACCTTTTACCTAAGGACATTTGATCGTAGCTACAAGTCCTGCAAATCTTAAAACTCAACACAAGCGTGATAAATGAAAACGAAGGCCATGGACATCTTCGTATGGACCTGCTGAGTCCATTGGTGGCCCTTTCATGGCCTAATTTTGCCTGTAAACGAAGATCCCAATTTGAAGCACGGAACCCTAATAATGGTGAAATCCAATATAGGCCATGAAAATGCAATTGACTATTACAGAAAGCTTGCAAATAGGATGGTGAGCAATAATATACAATTATTTTATGCTACAAGTACAAGAATGATTTCTATTCGATTTCAAAAAAGAAGCCATGCCGTGGGTAACTTACAGTGCGATATAAGGCCTGGAAATGCTTGAGTTTGATTGCTTTTGCTTGCTGATGACCTCAGGAAATGATTGGGATTGTCCAAGAGTCTTGAATTGGCCTCTAAGTGTGAATTTGTGTTTGCACTTTTCTTGATTTTTCAAGTTTGTGTTCTTGATCACACGCCCCATTTTTTCTTAGAGCATAAGGTTTATATAGACAAAGGAATTTAGGTCAATATTTGTGTATCAAATCTTGGTCCATTATGATGAAGATATTTGATTTGATTTCTTCATAAAGACTTGCTATATTTGATTCAATCAAGTGCCAATCTATTTTCATACGTTACTGCCAGCCTGTTATGAGTTGTTTGGGCCTCCAACATGATGAGAATCGAAAGCTGACCTGCCCCTGAAAATCCAACTCCCTTCTAATTTGCTCTCTTCGGTGGCCTCAAAGTCCCAATTCGAATTACTCCAGCTTCGATTGCATAGCCCCCTTCGATTGAATCTTCCTTTGCTTCGATTGTTTGATTCGAAAAGAATCACTCATGTCGAATCAACTTTTATGGAGTTGGGAGTAAACAAGGCAAGAATATGGCCTGGATAGGTTAGGATATGTGTTTTTTCTTAGTCATGCCAGCCCATTTCATTCCTTATTTGATTGAGAGAAGATTCTTTCGATTGTGAGATTTCTGGCTTATTTTGGAACAAATACCCTTTCTTCCTTCCTTCAAATTTGCCTTCCTTGCCAGCCTTAAACTCCAATTTGAGCCAATCAAGACTTTCCTTATTAGAACCTTGTTCTCCTTAATGGTTCTGAGTCGAATTGTGTCAGCTTCAATACTAGGGCTCCTTCGATTGGACCATCCTTTGCTTCTATTTCCTGTCCTTTTGAAGAGAATTTCCTTGTCGAATCAGCTCTTTGTGGAATTATGAACAAACAAGGCAAGAATCTAGCCTAGACATATTTTTCGAGTGCCCTCTTGATGGCCTCTTTCGAATGTCCTGGAAGGAATTATTTGAAGGGCCCTTGTCCAAATACCAATCGAAGGACTTTGACACAATACTAAATCAAAGGATCCTTTGCCATGCCAATCGAAAGGCTTGGACACAATGCCCATTGAAAGGCTTTTCATGAGGCCAATCGAAAGACCTTTTGCAGATGTCAATCGAAGGATGCTATGTAGATATCAATCGAAAAGTATTTTGGATATGCCAATCGAAATGCATTTTGGAGATGCCAATCAAAAGGCACTTTGGAGATGCCAATCGAAGGGCATTTTGTAGGTGCCAATCGAAGGATACTTAACCATCAATTGAAAATTTTCCTTGTCTTTAGGCAAAGGTTTATAACCACCTATTCAAGAGGAAAATCTTGGAAAAACATGAGGGCAAATTTTGGGGTACAACACCTACTACCCAGGTTCCTTCCTACAAGACCTACTACCCAGGTTTCATTTCGAAGTAACCCTACTACCCAGGTTCCTTCCCACAAGCCCTACTATCCAGGCTTTCATTTCGAAGTAACCCTAGTACCCAGGTTCCTTCCTACAAGCCCTACTACACAGACTTTCATTTCGAAGTAACCCTACTACCCAGGTTCCTTCTCATAGCCTTACTACCCAGGCTTTCATTTCGAAGTAACCCTACTACCCAGGTTCCTTCTCATAGCCCTACTATCCAGGCTTTCATCTCGAAGTAACCCTATGACCCAGGTTCCTTCTTATAGCCCTACTATCCAGGCTTTCATCTTGAAGTAACCCTACGACCCAGGTTCCTTCTCACAGCCCTACTACCCAGGCTTTCATTTCGAAGTAACCCTACTATCCAGGTTCCTTCCCATAAGCCCTACTACCCAGGATTTCATTTCGAAGTAACCCTACTATCCAGGTTTCTTCTCCCTTATCTCCATACAACAGGTTACAACACTGTAAGGCCTGGACCCGACCAGACACGGTCGATTTCACATTTCCCCTCAGCGAGTCGCTGTACAGCCTGGACCCTGACCAGGTATACGTTCTAATTTCACCTCGTCAGTCAGGAGATAATTCCCCAGTAGAGTAATGGACAGTCAAAGCTCCTAAACTTTACTTCCCAGTGTATAAATCAACATTCCCCGGCAAAGTCCCCCTCAACAGCAGGCACAGGAACTCTCACCAAGGAATCTCTTACACAACCAATCTTTTCCGGATGGCATCTTTAAGCCCATCTCCGTTGATTTCCCGTCGCCTTCCAAATGGCATCCGTAAGCCCATTCCCGACATCACCAATCATTATTACTTCATGCGAGTGCGAATTTCTGGGCACTTTAATGTTCAATCATCTTCCACCTTCAGATCACGAAGGGCCGATCAGCCAATCTACATCCTCAAAATGTAACACGGAGCTTCTGTTTTTCACTCACCATTTTAACACAAAACTTCTAGGATTTTCTCACTGTTTAAGCATGCAGAACTTCTGAGTTCTCTTCACTGTTTTAACACACAGAACTTCTATGATTTTTCTCACTGTTAACACACACTGAACTTCTGATGCTTACATGTTGATAACACATTGGATTGTTGATGTTCACTCACTGGCTTATCACAATACAGAACTTCTGATGTTTCCACTTATTGTTTTAATATGAAAAAAATTTCTAAGACTTTCTCACTGTTCTAACACTCAGAAGTTCAACACGTAGAAACCTAGAATTTGTGTATCTGCCCTCTAACATTTCTTGCAGGATCTCAGAGTTTACCAATCAGAACTTCTGATGCCCACTGACGTTTCTTTCTGAGTCACCACGTGTCTGACTTCAGAACTTCTGACCCTAGTTGCTTTGACTTCAGAATTTAATGTTAATACTTTTTTTACCAACACAAAAAAGGACATAAAAATATTTTCCTTTTACTAATTAATTTTTCAAGACAAAAACCCTTTTTAAACAAGTCCTTTTTCTTTCTTTCTTATGTTGTACATTTCAATATGGTTGTAATAGTAACTTAGGATTTAATTTTACTTGCAACCCCCATTCATAAATATGTACCCCCATCCCCCTAATGATTGTAATAGCGTACGATATTTACTATCCACACTTTTATTATTGTCATATATTATTAGTAACTATGGTGTGTATAACAAGATATGAAATCGACAAATAGATCACCCTAATCAAGATTAAGTTCATGCAATTAAACACATTTACACACTAGCACCCTTAGGGTAATCCCACTTTGTGGCCTATAAGAAAAATAGTCATGTCCCTCGAATATGGGACGTTTTAGCAAAGACCCTTCGATAAAAAAGATCGTAGTCCCTCGATGACCCTCGATGTTGCCTTCGATAAATGATCTAGTCCCTAAACGACATTGCTAAAACGTCACATAGGTTTCTTTCTATGACTATACAAACATCCCACGCCTGTCCCTTCAGATCCAACGTTGGAGCTTCTTACCAAAACAATGGTAAGATAGCAACATCTAAAGGAGGAGGAAAAGAACATCTAAGACCTTTTGAGTAGGTAGGTTCGCTCTTAGTTACTCGCTTGCTCACAACAAAAACATTTTATACACCAACACTCTCATTTTGAAATGTTTTTTAAGACAACACTTTGTACCCATTCTTATAGAGACGAGAACCATTACAAAGACATCTTTTCAAAATTACTTTCAAAAACACATCTCACAATCACCTCTTTGAACTATTTTCCAAATAAACACTTTGTACGCGTTCTTATAGAGACGAGAACCATTACAAAGACGTTTTCAAAATACTTTCAAAACCCACACCACAAGCACATTCAAACAAAAGCAAGTGATCTAACGAGTAACTAAGAGCCCATGGAAAACCATGGATGAAAAGGGTGCTAACACCTTCCCTTTTCATAATCTACCCCCCGAACTCAAGAAAACATCTCTAAAGGTCTTTCCTGTGCTTTTTCACCTTTCCTTTTGGATAAAAGAAAAGTCGGTGGCAACTCTTGCTAAACCGCAACATTTGCGAACACAAACATAAACTCAGAGTCAGTTCTCCCACCGTATCACAACTATGATCATTGAATTCAATTCATAGTTGAACCATTGTTGAATTGACTTTGATCATAGAATATGACTCATACTTAAACATTGTTGCATTGACTTTGATTGTAGAATATGATTTATAGTTGAACCATTATTGCATTGACTCTGGTCATAGAATATGATTCATAGTTGATCCATTGTTTCATTGACTATGATCGTAGAATATGATTCATAGTTGAACCATTGTTGCATTGACTTTAATTATAGAATATGACTCATAGTTGAACCATTATTTCATTGACTTTGATCATAGAATTTGATTCATAGTTGAATCATTGTTGCATTGACTTTGGTCATAAATAATGATTCAAAGTTGAACCATCTTAGAATTGACCATGATCAGAGAATTTCATTCATAGTTGAACCATTGTTGCATTGACTCTGGTCATATAATATGATTCATAGTTTATCCATTGTTGCATTGACTATGATCGTAGAATATGCTTAATAGTTAAGTCATTGTTGCATTGACTTTAATTGTAGAATATGAGTCATATTTGAACCATTGTTTCATTGACTTTGATCATTGAATATGATTCATAATTGAACCATTGTTGCATTGAGTCTGGTCATAGATAATGATTCAATGTTAGACCATTGTTGCATTGACTTTGATTGTAGAATATAATTTATAGTTGAACCATTATGGAATTTAGTTTGATCCTAAAATATGATTCATAGTTGAACAATTGTTGCATTGACTATGGTCATATAATATGATTCATAATTGAACCATTATTGTATTGACTCTGGTCATAGAATATGATTCATATTTGAATCATTGTTGCATTGACTATGATCGTAGAATTTGATTCATAGTTAAACCATTGTTGCATTGACTATGGTCATAGAATATAATTCATAGTTGAACCATTGTTGCATTGACTATGATTGTAGAACATAATTCATAGTTGAACCATTGTTGCGTTGACTTTAGTTGTAAAATATGACTCAGAGTTGAAACATTGTTGCATTGACTTTGATCGGTGAAATTGATTCATAGTTGAACCATTGTTGTATTGAATTTGATCGTATAATATGTGTGATACGGTGGCAGAACCGACTGTTAATACTGGTTTGTGTTTTTTATTCGCAAAATGTCGCGGTAAGCAATAGTCTCCACCGACTTTTATTTTATCCAATCAAGAAAAGGAAAAAGAACAGAAAAAACCTTTTTCGAGATTTTTCTAAGTACGGGGGGTAGATTATAGAAAGGGAAGGTGTTATCACCCTTTCCATCCGTGGTTTTCCACGGGCTCTTAGGTACTTGCTCATTTTGAAATTGCTTGTGTGTGCTTGCTTTGAAAAGTTTTTTTTTAACTTTTTTTTAACCCTTGTTTCTGTCCTCAAGAGTGTTACGAAGTTGTTTTTGAAAACTTTGTTTGAGCAAGTACCTAGGAACTAATCTACCTACTCGAAAAAGACTGTTCGTTTTCCTTTTGACAATGCTATCACATTATTGAGAAATAGGTAGCACCGTCGTTGGAGTTTTAAAGGGACGTTCGAAGGCACGAAATGGTCTCTGAAGGAAACAAGTAAGTATACCTTATCATTTCAAAGGGACTATCGTCATAATATCAATTTATAGGCAACTCGAGAGACAAGTAGGGACTATGATCTTTATGATGACTTTGAATTGAGGGTCATTTATAAGGTATCCCTACGTTCGAGGGACACGACCATTATTTCCGAGGCAACCATGTGAGGTAAACCCTAGGAGTGAGCATGTGCATTTGTTTAATTTCAGTTATTTAATCTTTGCACAATTAAGGTGATCTACTGTTTTAATTTTCAGTTAGTATTTCCATACAATCCTATTAACATACATTTAAGCAGTTTATAATTTGCGGAAATTAAAAGTGCAGAAAGTTAAAAATCCTAGCTATTACAGGGCTTTTGCAGATACATAGTCATCTTGGACTGAAAATAAAAATATGGAATTAAAACCCTAATTACTATTACAACATCGGAACAATTACAATAATAATAAAAAGGAAATTAAAAAAATGTGCGCGGCGAATTAAATGCGAGAATAATTTAGGAAACCTAAAAATCTAATTGAAAAATTATTTAGGTTATTTTTTGAGAAAAATCAATTAGGTTATTTACCAATTAAAACCCTAATTTCTAATTAATTTAAATTATAAAAAAAGGAATTAAATTTTCCCTAATTTTAATTAAACTAATTAATTAAAGAAATAAAATATTTTATGAAAAAATAATTTTTGATGTTTTTATGATTTTTTGATTAAATAAAAAAAGAAAATAATTTTTGTGTTATTTTGTGAAAGGAAAATAAGTAAATAATAAAAATAAGAATTAAAATAAAAGAATTAGAGATGGGCCTGTATTGAAGCTGAAAAAGGGGGGTGTAGATCTGAATTGTTAGGCCCATTACTTGCTGAGCTCAGTCAATGTGTGAGATTGAGTGTTGTTCCTTCCTGATGGTCTACCATGCTCCTTGCTTGCTTGAGCGCTAGATCTGGAATGTGAACGATCCATTGGCTGGATTATAGCAGCGCATGGTAGGTGTTTGGAAGCATTGTGCACAAAATCTGCAATCAAATATGAAGAAAAATATTATGTAGGAGGCATGGATCGAACCCCTAACCTCCTACACATGCATGCCTTGAAACCGTGCCTATTTGCCATTGGACCAACTGTTCCTTTGCTAATAGAAACAAAAAATAAATGATATAATGAAACATGGGTCAATTCAATAATGAAAATGAGCAAAATTTAAATAAACCAATGGTGGTCAGCCACATTATCATCTCTTTCCCCAGGCCTTTCGTTTTTGACACTAACCCTTCACCTACGGTCAGGTTCGTCGCTATATGCTATAGTGACGGTATTTGTCTGTAGCTATAAACCTGCGAATCTTTAAAATGAAATTCAAGCAATATAAATTCCATTCAAGGGCATAAATCGACTATACTTCCTCCCCTGAACATGAACATGGCTTTAATTTAGCCCAATTTTGCCTCTAGCTAGGGTTCCCCAATTTGGAGCTCACGAACCCTAACTATGGCAAGTAACCATTCCTGCGTCAAAACTTAAATTCAGGCTATCAAAAAGGTTCCCAACATGATTATGAACATGTATATGCAAGCAAGTTGGACTAAAAATACGCAAAACCAAGGGAACAAGTTTGAGTTCAGAGGGTGCAAACTGTGAGGATTATATGATGATTCCTGGAGCTTTGAGGCGTGCAAACAATCGTGTTAGTTTCTGGGAAGGTCTAGGAAACAATTGGGAGTGTTGAAACGCTTTTAATTGCCCTTAAAGCTTGAAACCGATTCACCACTTTTGTCCAAAAATTTGAGTTTTGTTAGGGGTTCTCACGCCTGCAAATCCTTGTTTTTGCGCACTATTCTTGTTCAGTATATATATTAGGACAAATTACGTTAACAAAAACGAGTTAAATCTTTGTCAATCATGGGAATTGGATTTGATTTTGTTCTTGTATTATATGTTTCTAAAACAAGCATAATCATGCCAATTTTGCTTCAATTTGCCTTGATCTGATTTGATATGATTTGCCAGCCTAATTGGATTTGATTCCTACAAAAATCAGATCAAAAATCAATCTTTTGTATTTTTTTCTATTTATTTGATTTAATTTGAATTTTAAATAATAAAAAATAAAAATAAAATATATAATGAATAAAATGAAGTGTAGATGCTGATTTGGGTCGTGGACAATGTCACAAGAAAGATGCAATCATGAAATGCTAGGCCCATTTGACAAAAAATGTATTTTGAGCACATTTGACTTTTGGCAATTTTGCAAAAAATGGTCAACTTTGACAAGGCATATCTCCTCCAATTTTAACCCTAGAGAGGTGTTCTTTGACTTTTTAGAAATCTTAGGATGTCCCCTAAACAACCCTTTTGGTTTCATCTCAATTGGTTCTTCCATGTTCATGTAAGAAGCTTTGACCCAAAAGGTGTTTTTGTTGACTTTTCAAAAGGACCTATAATGTAAAAATTAATATCTTTTGATGAGAGAATATTTTGAACTTGTGGGATGAAGATCAATTGTAGGGAATTGCATCCTCTTCAAAATGAGCCTTGGATGGAAAATTTCTGATAAAGTATGAAGAAGTTATGCTTGGTCAAAGTTTGGTTGACTTTTCCTATGAAACCCTAATTTAGCAACTTTTGGGTTTTGATGAATTTGGGAATTCCTTGAGGAATCATGATCAACCCTTGATCAAATGGTTGATATAACTTCAAAATGTTGATGTTGACCAAAAATCTTGAAGTTTGATTGTATGTGGGCCATAGTTGACTTTTGACATAGTAAAGTTGATTTTTAGGCATCTAGGCATTTGACTGAGCAAACCTCTTGTGCAAGGCATGAAACTTGACATGGATGACTTTGAGAACATATTAGGACCATGGAAGGCATTTTGGACCTTTGGACATCAACCATCATGATGGAAATGGAAACCCTAATTTGAGGTACATTGCCTTAGGATAGAGTTTGTCTGGTAAACTCTTGGGCATCATTGAGCAAATTGAGGACCTTAATGGGTGTGTGTTGAGTAAAATGGGTGGGAAAATTTTGGGGTACAACAGTTTCCCCTGTTCAATCTTATTAAACCTAAGGATGTAGATCGGATGTCTTCCTTTCGTAGTCTGAAGGTGGAAGATGATTGAACACTAAGTGCCCAGAAATTTGCACTCATCTGAGATGGTGTTGGACTGTGTAGGTAGTATCGGGAATGGGCTTACAGATGCCATTTGGAGGAGACGACAGAATGTCACCGGAGATGGGCTTAAAGATGACATTCGGAAGATATGACGGAGAATCGTCGGAGATGGGCTTAAAGATGCCATCTAGAGGATGTCGATTTCCCGAGATATTCCTTTGATGAGAATTCCTGTTCCTGTCGTTGAGGGGGAATCTGCTGAGGAATATTGGTCTCTGTCTTGGGAGAAATAGAATTTTATGAGCTTCAGTTGTACGTTACTCTACTGAGGAATCATCTCTTAGTCGAGGAGGTAAAAGTGAACTGCTATCTGGTCGGACTCCAGGCTTTACAGTGATTTGCTGAGGATAATAAGATTAACTGCTATCTGGTCGTGATCCAAGTTTCACAGTGACTTATTGGGGAGATGAGATTAAACTTGCTATCTGGTCGTTCACAAGGCTTTGCAATTTCTCAATTCTTATCTGGTCGTGCTCCAGGCTTCAGAAGGAATTAAGTGGTTATCCGGTCGCATCCGGGTTTTAACTTGAATTTAAGGCATACTAATATCCAGTCGATTTCTGGGCTTCATAGTAATTAGCCGAGTAAACTGCTATTTGGTCGAATTCCAAGCTTCGCAGTACCTCATACTGTTATATGGTCGTGCTCCAGGTTTCATAATATCTCTTGCCGCTATCTGGTTGTGCTCCAGTCTTCACAGCGTCTTATACCGTTATTTGTTCATGCTCCAGGCTTCACGGTGTCTTATACCACTATCTGGTCGATTCCAGGCTTCAGAGTATCTTGTACTATTATCCGGTCGATTTCCAGGCTTCACGGTATGATGGGGAAATTAAGCTGTTATTCGGTCGATTTCCGGGCTTCATAGCTTAAATTTAAGATATATCACTATCTGGACGATTCCAGGCTTCGTAGTATTTGGAGAAATCAAGATATTATTCGGTTGATTTCCAGGTTTCATAGCTTGAACTGGAATAGAAATCTTAGTATCGATTTGACTGAACCAGGGAAAACTTGTGAGAACTTCAACTGGGAGAGAAATCTTAGTATCAATTTGACTGATCCAGAGAGAGGTCTCGGATTAACTTTGACTGGCATAGAAATCAGGGGAATCTTAGCAGCGATTTGGCTGACCCAGACGAAAGTCTTAAAACATCTTCAACTAGAATAGAAACCTTAGTGTCAGTTTGACTGAACCAGAAAAATGTTGGAATATCTTCAACTGGAATAGAAACCTTGGTGTCGATTTGACTGAACTAGAGAAAGTGTTGGAATATCTTCAACTGGAATATAAACCTTGGTGTCGGTTTGACTGAACCAGAGAGAACTCGTGAGAACTTGATTGCATCTTTCCCTGAAAGGTAAAGAGTTAGTCATATGTAATGTTATGATGTATGAAATGTATTGAGTAATGATGTTCTCAAAATAAATGAGATTGTGTTGTATGATATGTATGCACATGCCATGATGTATGGATATGCAATGCTATTGTGATATTCTCTAGCTGGGGAAATAAATCTTGGACTGCTGCTGGAGAGTATAAGGAGTTGAGTTCTTCGTTTCCGCTGGGGATAGTGACCGGAGATGATTAGTTGGGGATTTATATCCATTTTCTTGAGAATATTCTGCCCGGAGAGACTTTTTCTGAGAATAACCCTGCGGGGGAATGACTCTGTGGGGAAGAGAGATACTCTGTTTGAAGATCTGCTGATCTGGAGAAATAACCTCAGCTGGGGATGAACTTCCATTGCTGGAGAGAAGAGCTCTGTTGGAGATTGAGCTTCCGCTTTTAGAGAAATAAACTCTGCTCGGGAGAAAACTTTATAAACTATTTATAAAGCTCGGCTGGGGAATGTCGATATCTGCTTTCTGAAGGAACCTGCTGGGGAAGAAATTCCTGCTTGGGGACACGTAGGTCAGACCTTGGTTGTCTCAGCTCTCTGGGGAATATAGATATCACTGGCTTGTATGTGATAGCGAATTTTCTTCCAACTGTCTCTGCCCATTGTACCATGATGGACGGGGTAACTGTCGATTTTTAGGTTTTGTACCAGTTTCTTTGAATTCTTAGTAACTGCCTTTTTGTTTTATATGCAGATATTTGTGAAAGGTAATCATATTCAAATGCATATGTCAAGAATAAAACATTGGATGTTTTTTGCAAAACAAAAAACATGAAAAATAAACACACAGTTTTGTACTCAAAGGATGATTCCTATTGATTTGTAATTTGCCTATAACAGGCGTTTTTTACAAGGAGACTGACGCTCTAGTAAGAGAACATTGCCGTAAAGATGGAAATTATTATAGAAACTGTGTACAAAAAGAAAACAGTTATGTGTAGTGATCCCATTGGGTTTCAATTCTTCTATTTCCCCTATGTCTTCGAGCATCTCATCACTTTGCTGCTTGTCCAAAGCTGACTGGATTGATCAGTACTGTTTGAGCTTGATATTTGATTACTGAGGTCTGATCGCAAGGTGATTCAATGGGACATAGTGATACGCTTTAATCCCTAACTTTTGCCTGGACCTCCCTTTCGAGTTTTCAGTTCACCGGGATACCCTTTTTTGCCCAAGTCGCCCTTTCGGGTTTTCGACTTGCCGGGTGTACAGATTTTTTCATTTTTTATCCCTAATTTTTGCCCGAACCCTTTTGGTTCGCCGGGATGCCCTTATTTTTGCCTAGGTATGTCAACCTAGCGGGTCTTTATTATGCGTAGTATCTTTTCACTATGTCCGCATTGACAGGGTGTGGAAGGTCGTCACCATCCATGGTGGTCAAAATCATGGCTCCACCAGAAAATATGTTCTTGGCTACAAATGGTCCCTCATAGGTGGGAGTCCATTTTCCCATGGGATGACCTTGCGGCAGTATGATGCGCTTGATTACCAGATCCCCTACTTGATACACTTGTTGTCTGACTTTCTTGTTGAAGGCCTTGATCATCCGTTTCTGATACATTTGACCATGGCAGACAACAATAAGCCTTTTCTCGTCGATTAAATTCAAATGATCAAGTCAAGTCTGGATCCAATCGTCCTCTCTCAAACTCACCTCCATCATAATCTGTAGAGAATGGATCTAGACCATATATGGTAGGACAACCTCCATGCCATATACCAGAGAATAGGGTGTTGCCCCTATCGATGTACGTGCTGAAGTACGGTACCCGTGAAGAGAAAATGCTAACATCTCGTTCCAGTTAGTGTATGTCATCTTCTGTATGATCTTTTTGATATTCTTGTTAGCAACTTCAACAACCCCATTCATCATCCGCCGGTAAGGAGAAGAGTTGTGATGTTGAATCTTGAATTGTTTATAGAGTTCGGTGATCATCGAGTTGTTGAGATTAGTACCGTTATCCATGATGATTCTGTCTGGGATACCATAACGACAAACCAAGTTATGCTTGATGAACCGTGCCACCACATTCTTAGTAACCGTCGCAGAGGAGGCTGCCTCAACCCACTTCATAAAGTAATCAATGGCCACCAGGATGAAGCGATGCCCATTGGACGCGGTAGGTCTGATCTCGAAGATCATGTCAATGCCCCATATTGCAAAGGGCCAGGGAGCCGTCAAAACATTCAATGGAACTGGAGGCACATGCACCTTATCAGCGTAGATTTGGCACTTATGACAGGTTCAAGAATGCTGATAACAGTCGGCTTCCATAGTGGACCAATAGTATCCTACCTGTAGGATCTTCTTTGCCATGGTATGTCCACTGGAATGAGTGCCAAAGGCACCTTCGTGTAGGTATTCCATGATCCTCTCTGCTTCACTCTTGTCTACACACCGCAGTAAGGTAGAGTCATGATTGTGCTTATAGAGGATTCCATTGTTGAGGAAGAACTTTGCAGTAAACCTTCTCAGGAATTTCTTGTCATTGGAAGATGCCCCCTCGGGGTATTCTTGAGCCTCGAGATACCTTTTCACCTCATGAAACCAAGGTTTGTCGGCTACCTCCTCAGTATTGATCTCACAACAATATGCTGGTTCATCCAACCTCTCAATAGTGATTAGGGGAGCCTCATTGTCCCACCTGACCTTGAACATTGATGACATAGTATCTAGCGCGTTCTCTAACTGATTCTCTTCTCGTGGGAAATGTTCAAAGGTGATCTCTTCAAAATGCGGCAACAGTGTCAGTACATGTTCTTTGTAAGGAATAAGGTTTGGATGCTTTGTATCCTACCCACCTTTGATCTGACTTATCACAAAGCGGAATCCCCGAATACACTCAAGAACTTGATCCTTAGGTCAATAGCAGCTCTAAGACCCATAATACATGCTTCATACTCCGCCATGTTGTTGGTACAACTGAAACATAATCGGGCAGTGAACAAAGTATGACAGCCCTCGGGAGATATGATCACAGCACCAATACCATTACCCAGTGTGTTTGAGGCTCCATCAAAATACATAGACCATCGGGATCCTTCCTCAGGTCCTTCATCCGGTCTAGGTTCTTCACAGTCGGTTACCAACATGATATTCTCATCCGGGAACTCGAAATTCATGGACTGGTAGTTGTCCACAGCCTGATGCGCCAAATGATCAGCTAACACACTTGCCTTGATTGCTTTTTGGGTTGTGTATTAGATGTCGTACTCGGTTAAGATCATTTGCCACCTTGCTATCCTTCCGGAGAGAGCGGGCTTCTCGAAAATGTACTTGATCGGATCCATCTTAGATATCAATAAAGTAGTGTGGGTTAACATATACTGTCTCAGTCGGCGAGCGGCCCATGCCAAAGCGCAGCAAGTTTTCTCGAGCAGTGAGTATCGTGTTTCACAGTCGGTAAACTTTTTGCTAAGGTAGTATATTGCGTGCTCTTTTCGACCAGACTCATCATGCTGCCCCAGCACACACCCCATTGAATTATCTAGCACTGTTAAGTACATTATCAAAGGTCTTTCTTCAGTCTGAGGCATCAGAATAGGAGTCTCTTGGAGATATTGCTTGATTCTGTCAAAGGAGACCTGGCATTCGTCATTCCGCTTCACCACTTGGTCTTTCTTCAGAAGCTTGAAGATCGCCTCACAAGTAGCAGTCAGACGTGAAATGAATCGGGCAATGTAATTTAGGCATCCCAAGAAACCTCTAACTTCCTTCTCAGTACGGGGAGCCGACATATCTTGTATGGCCTTCACCTTTTCGGGGTATACCTGAATACCTTTGTCACTGATGATGAATCCCAGAAGCTTACCTGACCTTACCCCGAAGGTGCACTTGTTCGGATTTAACATCAGCTTGTACGTTTTCAACCTATCAAACAATTTTTATAAATGATCAAGATGTTATTCTTCAGTTTGTGACTTGGCTATCATGTCATCGATGTAAACCTTTATCTCATGGTGAATCATGTCATGGAACAGAGCTACCATAGCTCGCTGATAGGTTTCCCCAGCATTCTTCAACCCAAACGGCATCACCTTGTAGCAGAAAGTGCCCCACTATGTAACAAAGGTTGTCTTCTCCATGTCTTCAGGTGCTATCTTGATCTGATTGTAGCCAGAGAAACCATCCATGAAGGAAAAGACTTTGTGTTGTGCGTTGTGTCAACCAGAACATCGATGTGGGGTAGCGAGAAGTGATCCTTGGGGCTTGCACTATTCAGGTCTCTATAATCCACACAATTCGTACTTTACCATCTTTCTTAGGTACTAGAACCACATTAGCAACCCACTGCGGGTAGGAGGTGACTGCTAAGAACCCGGCGTTGAACTGCTTCATAACCTCTACTTTAATCTTCTTTGACATCTCAAGGCACATACGACGGACCTTTTGCTTTACCGGAGGGCATTCTTCTTTAGTCGGCAGACGATGAACCACTATATTCGTGTCTTGTCCCGGCATGTCTTCATATGACCAGGCGAAGATTTCAACATACTCATGCAATATCTGTACCAACCGCTGTTTGACACTAAGCTCCAGATTTGCACCTATCTTAACCTCTTTTCTGTCTTCCTCTGTACCCAAGTTCATTGTCTCAACCGGCTCTTCATGAGGCTGTATGGCCCTTTCTTCCTGCTGTAATAGTCTAGCGAGTTCTCCGAGTACCTCACAATCTTCCTCGCCTTCGTCCTCGGCTTGGTTGGTCGTATTTTCAAAGTCATAATGAGCAGTAGCAGAACTGTTATCAATGGGATCCAGAGTGGATATGGATTTGCATTTGGATACGTTAGTGTGTGTAAGAGTATAGCTGTATAGACAGAATAAAAGAAAAGAAAGGCAAAGAGCGCAAAATTTGTATGCAAACATCCAATGCTTTATTAATGTCATATGAAAATGAAACATGATAACCCTCACAAATAGAACCATTGTGCCCCTGGTAAGACACATGGCTATAGAGTTTACATTGTTATTAAATTACATATCCGAAAAATCAAAAATACAATTACTCCTGAACAAAAGCAATCAGTACAAAGTCCTTGGCAGTCCAGTTACTGAGTCCACCGTTGGTCGTCGAGAAGATACAATTATCAATGTCGGAATCACCATCATTGTCTTCAAGTGCATTGACCACTGGATTGTTGATACGTAGGGGAGGTCCTCCAGCCCGAGCACGACGAACAGCCCTTTAAGCACCTGTAGTAAAACCCAAACCCGATTTATCAGACTTGTAATGAATAACCGGAAGCTGACCCCAAATGGTAGACCCACCTTCTTCAACCAATGCTCATGCATCCTTGAGAGAATCCATCTTCAAGGGAGGTTTGGTGACCTTCGGAGGACTGTCTGTAGTTTCTGCTGTAGCCGTAATCTGAGGTACCTCTTCAAAGTTCTGGCAAGGAGTCTCGATGAATTCGCCATCCATCTCTACGTACCTGAAGGAATTCAAGTGACTAATCATGTACTCCTCTTTACCATGCACAGTGACAATCTTTCCTCATACTGGGTACTTCAACATTTGGTAGAGGGTAAAAGTAACGGCCCCAGCCCCATGTATCCAAGGGCGTCCCAACAAGCAAGAATATGATGTTTGATATCCATTAAATAGAAGGTGGATTCGAAGGTCTGGGAACCAACTTTGATAGTTAAATCAACTTCCCCGTGCACCATCCTCTTCGAACCATCGAAAGCTCTCACCACTATATTGCTAGGCTTCAAGGTTAAGCCTTCGCATTCCAATCTGTCCAGAGCTTTTTTAGGTAGCACATTCAAAGAGGAGCCAGTATCTACCAAAACACGGGCCAGAGTCGTGCCCCTGCATTCAACGGAAACATGAAGAGCATAATTATGCTTTCTCCCTTTTTGTGTCAGATCCGCATCAAAAAAACCCAAACCATTATCAGCAGTCAGACTAGCCACACAATCTTCAAACTGATCAGCAGATGTTTCTTGTGGCACGTGAGCCGTCTTTAAAAACTTAACCAAAGCCTTTGCATGGTCCTCAGAACACAACAACAAAGCCAGCATAAAAATTTTGGATGGGGTCTGCCCCAGCTGCTCGACCATATTGTAGTCGCTCTTCTTTATTATCTTCAAAATTTCTTCCATTTCTTTCTTGGAAGCTTCTGGTAGGGTTACTGAATTAGCCTTTGTCAGGACAGGCTCAATCAGTATGTCTTTGCCTCTAGTCTCGGCCGACTCGGTGATGGGAGGGTCAACAGGAGTGATTTCTGGAATTGTAGTAGTAGTCTCGGGTGGAACCACAGCAGGAATGATCACAGGTCCGGTAACAGTCTTCGGGGGAGAAATTTCAGGGGAGAACACTCTACCACTTCTTGTTATTTTACTGGTTCCAGCAATATTGGCAATGTCGGAATCAACATTTTCAGCAATCTTGTCTTCAATTGCTAGCATGTCCTGCTTGACGCTGTAGTAATAGACGTCGGCCCTATAGTTCCAAGGAACAACTTTTCCCGAGGAGTATGGGATTGGCCCAGGCATGGTTATGATCAAAGCAGTCACCTTCAGAATTGATGTAATCCTGACGGGTCTCTTAGCGGAGGCCCTTGGAGGATTGGCGGAAATGGTTATGATAACAACGTTTTCATAGGAAACAGTCGGAACAGGGGTCTTCTCAAACAGGATCTCTTTTCCATCCATCAGGCGCTGAACACCTGCCTTCAACAAAGGGCAACCAGTCGATAGAATTGAACAAAGGTGGCAACCTTCACCACAACCCGGAAATAAACCGGCCTTCAACAAACTCTCTTTGATAGTCATGAGTGGGGTCACCAATTCTTCCACAGAGGTCACAAACACATCTTCTTCAACGGCATTAACACCCCGACCATGTTTCGGCATAGAAGCAGTGATAATGTTAGGAGTCTCCGGGGGATCAAATTCAATCTCCTTAGCATCAATCAGATCCTGTACTTTGTTCTTCAAAGTCCAGCAGTCATTGGTGTCATGGCCTAGACTCTCCAAATGGTAGGCACAACGAGCATTCAGTTTATAGTAGGGAGATGTGGTGTTCGGATTCTTCAGAGCTTCCCTCAGAGTAACCAGATTAGACTTTAGAAGCTGAGGTAAAACCTGAGACAACGTCATGTTGATCCGAGTGAACTATCTAGTTGGCCTTTCTGCTCTATGCTGATTATTTCTTTGCTGAGCAGGTGCAGGGTTAGGAATCATAACGGCCCCTACCTCCGGACGATGCTCGGTTTGATTCTGATTCTTTTGGTTGTAGATGACACTTCCTTCCTTTTTACCTGCAAACAGCTTTCGTGCAGCACTCGAAGAGGCATCTTTCTGAATTTTTCCACTTCAGATTCCAGCTTCCACTCTTTCTCCTGTTAAGATTAGTTCAATAAAACTCGTCGATGAACTTCCAATCAGATTATTGAAGAATGGCCTAGCCAAAGTCCCCAGAAACATATCCACGAGCTCCCTGTCAACCAAGGGAGGTTGAACTCTTCCAGCTAAATCTCTCCATTTCTGAGCATAATCCTTGAAACCCTCGTTCGAACCCATAGACAGATTTTGGAGTTGTGTATGGGTGGGAGCAAGGTCTGCATTATACTGATATTGCTTATAAAATACAACAGTAAGGTCTTTTCCCAGTTACAAACATTGGCTCTTTCCAACTGATAGAACCAATCCAGTTGTGTTCCAGACAGACTGTCTTGGAAGAAGTGTACCCATAAGTCTTTGTCAGCAGTATGAGGTTGTATCTTCCTCACATAAGAATGGAGATGCATTTTGGGACAAGAGACCCCATCATGCTTAGCAAATACCGGTGCCTTGAACTTTGGGGGGATGACAACCTTGGAGACCAGACCCAACTCTTCAAAATCCAGCCCAGGAACCTTCTGGATTTCCATAGCGCTCAGACGCTCTTCTAACTTCTTATACCTTTCATCAGCCGAATGGTACTGCTCCTCATTGTAATCAGTTTCATTGTCAGACTCTTTAGGACTAGGGTCCTCTTCTCTGGATTCAACCTCTTGGTTCTCTCCCTCTTTAGATGAAGAAGCTAAATCAACAACCCGTCTTGGCGGCCCTCTGAACCTTCAACTCATATGTGCCACACCGGCTGTCTTCTTGGTCTTCTTGTTCTTCTTAACAATCAGAGCCTTCATCTCTTCCTGTCCTTTAGCCAGAGCCACAATCATTTGCTAGAATTGCGTTTTATGAGTCTGAAGATCTTTCACAGTTTGTTCCAGAGCCATTGCTGAAATAAACAGCGGAGGGGATGAGAGACCTGTTATGAATCCTGTTATGCAATTATATGTATGATATGTATGCAATGTTTTAAAAGACTTTGGGAAATTTAAATTTGTGAACCAAAATGAAACAAAGCTTTTATTATTAGAATTCAAGGTTCAGTTGCCTTTTAGGCGTTATAATTAAAACAATTCTAAAAACTAGACAGAAAAAATCAAAAATCCCATGGATGCTTCCTCTTTGTGCCGAGATAGACATTAAGTCCTCTTTCCTCATGGAGCTGCTTTGTGAGCTCTAAAACCTTCCCCTCCTGGGCATAGAACTGATCCCTATAAGTATCCCGCTCTTTCTTCAACTGAATCCAAGACCTCTGAAATTCTCCAAAATCAGTGGGCATATCAGGATAGAGAACCGTGTAAGGAGTACCCCCTTCAGTAGTGGGTTCCACAATCACTGGTAAAACGGCCATATAGGGCATCATAAGTTTTTCGGCGCGAGATCGTACCCATTGGAGATAAGGTTCCATAGGAATGGAAGCCTTTGGCCCAAAAGCCTTGGCGCCAGATCTGTTTACCATGCTTCAAGCTCGTATGAACCTCTGGCGATACCCTTGAACATCATCCTCATAGTTAAATACAATACCCTCAATAAGTAACTCATGGGGACCATCTCTTCGAGCGTAACCAAATTTTCGCAGAGCTAAACAAGGATTGTAGGTTATACCCCCTCTGATGCAAAGTAACGGGACGTTAGGGTACTCCCCACAACGGTCAATAATAGCAGTGTTTTCCATAGCTCGGGAACACCAGAGAATATTCATGTGAGCGAGTGAAATTATCCTTTGTGACCAACCCAAACCTTCTTCATTCTTCAGTACAGACTTAGGGAGGTGAGAAATAAACCACCTCGACAGCAATGGCATGCAGCACATAAGAACCCCTCTTCTCTTCATGGTACGAGTATGGGGAGCGTGAAAAATATCTCCGAGCAAGGTAGGAACGGGGTTGAGAGAGAGGAAGATCTTGATAGCATTCATATCTATGAATGAGTCTGGATTAGGAAATGGTACTAACCCATAGATTAGAAGAGCCAAGATCTCCTAAAAAGCGTGAAAATCCATATCATCCCAAAACAGATGGGCCTTGTCTATCAGGAACTTGGCTAGAAAACCCTTGACTCCGCTTCTTGTTTCACAATTGGATACCACGTCGACCCGTTTCAGATGCAAGGCTAAGGCAATGACTTCTGGCTTAGGAACTTCTTCCAAACCTGTGAAAGGCAACTGTTCTAGAATGGGTATATCCAATAATTGAGAGAACTCTTCTAGGGTAGGAACCAACTGATATTCTGGAAAGGTGAAGCAGTGGTGCTTGGGATCAAAGAAATGAAAGAGTACACTCATCATCTTTTCATCAAAGTTTGAAGTAACCAGGTTGAGAAGTCGACCATGTCTCTTAGTGAACGTAGAAGTTTCAGGGACCTTTGATACTACCTCCTTGAGTTGGGAAGGTATTTTCACAAAGCTGATTTGGATAGTGTTTCTACGAGCGGAAGCCATGATATGCAAAACAGAACAAAGATAAATTCCCTTGGTCTTTGAAATGGTTAGTGCAATAAGAATGGATGCTATGTTATGATGCATGATGTCATGTTCAAATAGGATAAATCACATATAAGCAAAACACACAATAGACCTTAGGTTCAAAGGCTTGCATGAGGTTAAAGGTAAGTACCCTCTTGAAGTTTAGTTGTTTTCAAACCTGTCTTGGAAAAGTAATCGGGTTCTAAAGATTCTCAATATCACTGATCATCCTTTATCTGGAATTGTTTCAGCTCAAGCAATCTTTTCTTGGGCCGAAATATCCTGAAAGTCTGATCTCAATGAGTGTAGCATCGAGTATCAACCAATCCTCAGCTTTATACTGAGTCCGGCTATCACACTACTTTCTAATGGCCAAGTTTGTTCAACTAAGGTTCCAAGGTCCGTTAGTGCTTCACGACACCATGCGGAGGCCCCGTATTCTCCTCGTTTCCACACGAAGGATACCGGTATCAACCAAAGTGTCACACCAACACAACCATCGCTTAAACCATATCGGTCTATGTCGTACAGTCTCCACAATCTATTTCCGTTTACCTAAAAAGTGTCCCCAGATCCGGGTGAAGGATCTTTAATAATACCCAAACAAAACCCTTGAATTTAAAGCAGGCAAGGCAAAACAAGAAAGCAATTTTAAAATGACCTAGATCCTAAGGTAAACCCCACTTTATATTCCCCAACAGAGTCTCCTATTTTGTGATACGGTGGCAGAACCAAATGTTAATACTGGTTTGCGTTTTTTATTTGTAAAATGTCGCGGTAAGAAAGAGTCGCTATCGACTTTTATTTTATCCAATCAGGGAAAGGAAAAAGAACATAAAAAACCTTTTTCGAGATGTTTCTGAGTACGGGGGTAGATTATAGAAAGGGAAGGTTTTAGCACCCTTTCTATCTTTGGTTTTCCACGGGCTCTTAGGTACTTGCTCATTTTGAAATTTCTTGTGTGTGCTTGCTTTGAAAAGTTTTGTTTTACTTTGTTTTAATCCTTGTTTCTGTCCTCAAGAATGTTACGAAGTTGTTTTTGAAAACTTTGTTTGAAAAGTGTTTGGTGTGAAAACGTTTATTTCAGCAAGTACCTAGGAACTAATCTACCTACTCGAAAGAGACTGTTCGTTTTCCTTTAGACAATGCTATCCCATTATTGAGAAAGAGTTAGCACAGTCGTTGTAGTTTTAAAGGGACGTTCGAAGGGACGGAATGGTCTCTGAAGGCAACAAGTAAGGATACCTTAGCATTTAGAAGGGACTATCGTCATAAGATCAATTCGTAGGTAACTCGAGAGACAAGTAGGGACTATGATCTTTATGACGACTTTGAATCGCGGGTCATTGCTAAGGTATCCCTACGTTCGAGGGACACGACCATTATTTCCGAGGCAACCAAATGAGGTAAACCCTAGGAGTGAGCATGTGCATGTGTTTGATTTCAGTTATTTAATCTTTTCACAATTAAGGTGATCTACTGTTTTAATTTTCAGTTAGTCTTTCCATACAATCCTATTAACATACATCTAAGCAGTTTATAATTTGCGGAAATTAAAAGTGCGGAAAGTTAAAAATCCTAGCTATTACAGGGCTTTTGCAGATACATAATTATCTTGGACTGAAAATAAAAATGCCGAATTTAAACCCTAATTACTATTACAACCTCGAAACAATTACAATAATAATAAAAAGGAAATTAAAAAAATGCGCGCGGCGAATTAAATGCGAGAATAATTTAGGAAACCTAAAAATCTAATTGAAAAATTATTTAGGTTATTTTTTGAGAAAAATCAATTAGGTTATGTACCAATTAAAACCCTAATTTATAATTAATTTAAAATATAAAAAAAGGAATTAAATTTGTCCTGATTTTAATTAAACTAATTAATTAAAGAAATAAAATATTTTATGAAAAAATAATTTTTGATGTTTTTATGATTTTTTGATTAAATAAAAAAAAGAAAATATTTTTTGTGTTATTTTGTGAAAGGAAAATAAGTAAATAATAAAAATAAGAATTAAAATAAAAGAATTAGAGATGATCTTGTATTGAAGCTGAAAAAGGAGGTATAGGTCTGAATTGTTAGGCCCATTAGTTGTTGAGCCCAGTCAATGCGTGAGATTCAGTGTTGTTCCTTCCTAAGGGTCTACCATGCTCCTTGCTTTCTTGAGCGCTAGATCTGGAATGTGAATGATCCATTGGCTGGATTATAGTAGTGCATGGTAGGCGTTTGGAAGCATTGTGCACAAGATCTGCAATCAAATATGAAGAAAAATATTATGTGGGAGGCAGGGATCGAACCCCTGACCTCCTACACACGCCGGCCTTGAAACCGTGCCTGCTTGCCATTGGACCAACTGTTCCTTTGTTAATAGAAATAAAAAATAAATGATATAATGAAACATGGGTCAATTCAATAATGAAAACTCGCGGAATTCAAATAAAGCAATGGTGGTCAACCACATTATCATCTCTTTCCCCAGGCCTGTCGTTTTGGCACTAACCCTTTACCTACGGTCAGGTTCGCCGTTATATGCTATAGTGACGATATTTGTCTGTAGCTATAAACCTGCGAATCTTTAAAATGAAATTCAAGCAATATAAATTCCATTCAAGGGCATAAATCGACTGTACTTCCTCCCCTGAACATGAACATGCCTTTAATTTGGCCCAATTTTGCCTCTAGCTAGGGTTCCCCAATTTGGAGCTCACGAATCCTAACTATGGCAAGTAACCATTCCTACGTCAAAACTTAAATCTAGGCTATCAAAATGGTTCCCAGCAAAATTATGGACATGTATATGCAAGGAAATTGGATTAAAAATACGTAAAACCAAGGGGAAAAGTTTGAGTTTAGAGGGTGCAAACCGTGAGGATTATATGATGATTCCTGGAGCTTTGAGGCCTGCAAACGATTGTGTTAGCTTCTGGGAAGGTCCAGGAAACGATTGGGAGTGTTGAAACACTTTGAATTTCCCTCAAAGCTTGAAACTGATTCACCACTTTTGTCCAAAAATTTGAGTTTTGTTTGGGGGTCTCACGCCGACAAATCCATATTTTTGCACATTTTTCTTGTTCAGTATATATATTAGGACAAATTAGGTTAACAAAAAGGAGTTAAATCTTTGTCAATCATGGCAATTGGATTTGATTTTGTTCTTGTATTATATGTTTCTAAAACAAGCATAATCATGCCAATTTTGCTTCAATTTGCCTTGATCTGATTTGATATGATTTGCCAGCCTAATTAGATTTGATTCCTACAAAAAATCAGATCAAAAATCAATCTTTTGTATTTTTTGCTATTTATTTGATTTAATTTGAATTTTAAATAATAAAAAATCAAAATAAAATAAATAATGAAGCAAATGAAGTGTAGGTGCTGATTTGGGTCGTAAACCATGTCACAAGCAAGATGAAATCATGAAATGCTAGGCCCATTTGACAAAAAATGTATTTTTAGCACATTTGACTTTTGGCATTTTTGCAAAAAATGGTCAACTTTGACAAGCCATATCTCCTCCAATTTTAACCCTAGAGAGGTGTTATTGGACTTTTTAGAAAGCTTATGATGTCCCCTAAAAAACCCTTTCAGTTTCATCTCAAATGGGTCTTGCATGTCATGTAAGAAGTTTTGACCCAAAAGGTGTTTTTGTTGACTTTTCAAAAGGACCTATAATGTAGAAAATCATATCTTTTGATGAGTGCATCTTTTGAACTTGTGGGATGAATATGAATTGTAGGGAATTTCATCTTATTCAAAATGAGCCTTGGATGGAAACTTTTTGATAAAGTATGAAGAAGTTATGCTTGGTCAAAGTTTGGTTGACTTTTCCTAAGAAACCCTAATTTAGCAACTTTTGGGTTTTGATGAATTTGGGGCATTCCTTGAGGAATCATGATCAACCCTTGATAAAGTGATGGATATAACTTCAAAATTTTGATGTTGACCAAAAATCTTGAAGTTTGACTGTATGTGGGCCACAGTTTACTTTTGACCTAGTATAGTTGATTTTCAGGCATTTGGGCATTTGATTGAGAAAACCTCTTGTGCAAGGCATGAAACTTGACATGGATGATTTTGAGAACATATTAGGACCATGGAAGGCATTTGGGACCTTTGGACTTCAACCATCCTGATGAAAATGGAAACCCTAATTTGAGGTACATTGCCTTAGGATAGAGTTTGTCTGGTCAACTCTTGGGCATCCTTGAGAAAATTGAGGACCTTAATGGGCATGTGTTGAGTAAAATGGGAGGGAAAATTTTTGGGTACAACAATATGAGTCATAGTTTAACCATTGTTGCAGTGACTTTGATCATAGAATATGATTCGTAGTTGAACAATTATTGCATTGACTTTGATAATAGAACATGACTCGTAGTTGAACGATTTTTGCATTGGCTTGGATTGTAGAATATGATTCATAGTTGAAATATTGTTGCATTGACTATGGTCATAAAATTTGATTCATAGTTGAACCATTGTTGCATACACTATGATCATTGAATATGATTCATAATTGAACCATTGTTGAATTGACTTTGATCATAGATTATGACTCATAGTTGAACATTGTTGCATTGACTTTGATTGTAGAATATGATTTATAGTTAAACCATTGTTGCATTGACTCTGCTCATAAAATATGATTCATAGTTGATCCATTGTTTCATTGATTATGATCGTAGAATATGATTCATAGTTGAACCATTGTTGCATTGACTTTAATTGTAGAATATGACTCATAGTTGAACCATTGTTTCATTGACTTTGATCGTAGAATTTGATTCATAGTTGAACAACTATTGCATTGACTCTGGTCATAGATAATTATTCAAAGTTGAACCATTGTTGCATTGACTTTGATTGTAGAATATGATTCATAGTTGAACCATTGTTACAATGATTCTGGTCATATAATATGAATCATAGTTGATCTATTGTTGCATTGACTATGATAATAGAATTTAAGACATAGTTAAACCATTATTGCATTGACACTGGTCATAGAATATAATTCATAGTTTATCCATTGTTGCATTGACTATAATCGTAGAATATGAAATATAGTTGAATCATTGTTGCATTGACTTTGATTGTAGAATATGAGTCATATTTGATCCATTTGTTTCATTGACTTTGATCATAGAATATGATTCGTAATTGAATCATTGTTGCATTGACTCTGGTCATAGATAATGATTCAAAGTTGGACCCTTGTTGCATTGACTTTGATTGTAGAATATAATTTATAGTTGAACCATTTTTGCATTGAGCTTGATCATAAAATATGATTCATAGTTGAACAATTGTTGCATTGACTATGGTCATATAATATGATTCATAGTTGAACCATTATTGTATTGACTCTGGTAATAGAATATTATTTATAGTTGAACCATTGTTGCATTGACTATGATCGTAGAATTTTATTCATAGTTAAACCATTGTTTCATTGACTATGGTCATAGAATATGATTCATAGTTGAACCATGTTACATTGACTATGATCGTAGAACATGATTCATAGTTGAACCATTGTTGCATTGACTTTTGTCGTAAAATATGACTCAGAGTTGAAACATTGTTGCATTGCCTTTGATCATAGAAATTGATTCATAGTTGAACCATTGTTGTATTGAATTTGTTCGTATAATATGAGTCATTGTTTAACCATTGTTGCATTGACTTTGATCATATAATATGATTCATAGTTGAACAATTGTTGAATTGATTTGATCATAGAACATGACTCATAGTTGAATGATTTTTGCATTGACTTTGATTGTAGAATATGATTCATAGTTGAACTATTGTTGCATTGACTATGGTAATAAAATGTTATTCATAGTTGAACCATTGTTGAATTGACTTTGATCATAGTATATGACTCATAGTTGAACATTGTTGCATTGACTTTGATTGTAGAATATGATTTATAGTTGAACCATTGTTGCATTGACTCTGGTCATAGATAATGATTCAAAGTTGAACCATTGTTGCATTGACTTTGATTGTAGAATATGATTCATAGTTAAATCATTGTTGCATTTACTCTGGTGATATAATATGAATCATAGTTGATCTATTGGTGCATTGACTATGATCATAGAATTTAATACATAGTTGAACCATTATTGCATTGACACTGGTCATAGAATATAATTCATAGTTTATCCATTATTTCATTGACTATGATCGTAGAATATGAATTATAGTTCAATCATTGTTGCATTGACTTTGATTGTAGAATATGAGTCATATTTGAACCATTGTTTCATTGACTTTGATCATAGAATATGATTCGTAGTTGAATCAATGTTGCGTTGACTCTGGTCATAGATAATGATTCAAAGTTGGACCATTGTTTCATTGACTTTGATTGTAGAATATAATTTATAGTTGAACCATTGTTGCATTTAGCTTGATCGTAAAATATGATTCATAGTTGAACAATTGTTGCATTGACTAAGGTCATATAATATGATTCATAATTGAACCATTATTGTATTGACTCTGGTCATAGAATATGATTCATAGTTGAACCATTGTTGCATTTACTATGATCGTAGAATTTGATTCATAGTTAAACCATTGTTGCATTGACTATGGTGATAGAATATGATTCATAGTTGAACCATTGTTGCATTGACTATGATCGTAGAACATGATTCATAGTTGAGCCATTGTTGCATTGACTTTAGTTGTAAAATATGACTCAGAGTTGAAACATTGTTGCATTGACTTTGATCGTAGAAATTGATTCATAGTTGAACCATTGTTGTATTGAATTGGATCGTATAATATGAGTCATATTTTAACCATTGTTACAATGACTTTGATCATAGAATATGATTCATAGTTGAACCATTGTTGCTTTAACTTTGATCATAGAACATGACTCATAGTTGAACGATTTTTGCATTGACTTGGATTATAGAATATGATTCATAGTTGAAATATTGTTGCATTGACTATGGTCATGGAATGTGGTTCATAGTTGAACCATTGTTGCATACACTATGATCATTGAATACGATTCATAATTGAACCATTGTTGAATTGACTTTGATCATAGATTATGACTCATAGTTGAACATTGTCGCATTGACTTTGATTGTAGAATATGATTTATAGTTGAACCATTGTTGCATTGACTCTGGTCATAGGATATGATTCATAGTTGATCCATTGTTGCATTGACTATGATCGTAGAATATGATTCATAGTTGAACCATTGTTGCATTGACTTTAATTGTAGAATATGACTCATAGTTGAACAATTGTTTCATTGACTTTGATCGTAGAATTTGATTCATAGTTGAACCATTGTTGCATTGAGTCTGGTCATAGATAATGATTCAAAGTTGAACCATCGTTGCATTGACTTTGATTGTAGAATATGATTCATAGTTGAAACATTGTATCATTGACTATGGTCATATAATATGATTCATAGTAGATCCATTGTTGCATCGACTATGATCAGAGAATTTCATTCATAGTTGAACCATTGTTGCATTGACTCTGGTCATAGAATATGATTCATAGTTTATCCATTGTTTCATTAACTATGATCGTAGAATATGATTCATAGTTGAATCATTGTTGCATTTACTTTGATTGTAGAATATAAGTCATATTTAAACCATTGTTTCATTGACTTTGATCGTAAAATATGATTCATAGTTGAACCATTGCTGCATTGACTCTGGTCATAAATAATGATTTAAAGTTGTACCATTGTTGCATTGACTTTGATTGTAGAATATAATTTATAGTTGAACCATTGTTGCATTGAGCTTGATCGTAAAATATTATTCATAGTTGAACAATTGTTGCATTGACTATGGTCATATAATATGATTCATTATTGAACCATTGTTGTATTGACTTTGGTCATATAATATGTGTTGTACCCCTAAATTTTCCCTCCCATATTTCTCAATACATTTCAAGTGAGGTCCTCAAATTGCTCAAGGAAGTCCAAGGGTTGACTAGACAAACCCTCTCTTGAGACAGTCTACCTCAAATTAGGGTTTCATGTTGGATCAAGATACTTGAGTACAAGGGATTCCAAATGCTCAACATTTTCCTAATATGTTCTCAAGATCATCCATGTCAAGTTTCAAGCCCTACAGAGAAAGTTTGCTCAGTCAATTACTCAAAAGCCTGAAAATCGACTGTGCTAGGGTTAAAGTCAAATGTGGCCCACATATAGTCAAACTTCAAGATTTTTTGTCAACATCCTCATTTTGAAGCATTATTCATCATTTGATCAAGTTTTGATCATGACTCCTCAAGGATTACTCACAATTCATCAAAACCCAAAAGTTGCTAAATTAGGGTATTGTAGGAAAAGTCAACTCAACTTTGACCAAGCATAACTTTCTCATACTTTATCAGAAATGACCCATCCAAAGCTCATTTTGAAGAGGATGCAATTCCCTACAATCCATATTCATATCAAAAGTTCAAAACTTGCACTCAAAAGAAGTTTTCAATTTGGATATTATAGGTCACTTTGAAAAGTCAACAAAAGCACCTTTTTGTCAAAGCTTCATACATGAACATGGAAAACTCAATTGAGATGAGACCAAAAGGGTTGCTTAGAGGACATCTCCAGATTTTTAAAAAGTCCCAGAACACCCTAATAGAGTCAAAATTGATGAGTTATGCATTGGTGAAGTTGACCTTTTTTGTAAAATTGCCAAAAGTCAAATGTGCCTCAAAATGCAATTTTTGTCAAATGGGCCCAACTTTTTGTACTTGTCTTGAGTTTGAAACATGGTCCACGACCCATGACCCTTACCACTTTCCTTTATTTTATTTTTTCCATTTATTTTGATTTTTATTTTAATTAAATCAAATTAAATAAAAATAAAATCATGGAAATATCAAAATCATTTAAACCTTGAGTTTTTGTGCATATTTCAGGTCCATGAATAGCTGGCAAGGAGATCAAATCGTGCAAGGAATGTTTGTACACAAAAAGATTGGGTTTTCACTTGATTTGGAAAATTTTGAATAAGAATCAAATCATGGATCAAATTTTCATAATGGCAAAGATTTGTAGCAAGTTTGTAAACCTAATTCACTCAAGGACATATATCGAACGTTTGCAGACCAAATGCACAAGGGTTAGAGGCGTGGAGAGTGAAGAGAAACTTTCAAAATATCAAGAAAAAGTGTTGATCTGATTTCATAGTTCCAGGCTATCTCAAGCCTTCCAAGCTATCTCATTCGCTTCCTGGATGTTCAAGGAGTCCATACCAATCCTTAGCAAGCATTTACGTGCACCAAAACCCACTGTAAGTGTCTCACGACCTTGGCATCTTTTTGAAATCCAATATCATTATTTTTGCATTTGTAGCATGAATTATTTATATATTTTGAATCCTTGAAGCATTTGCAAGCTAATGGTAATAATTAATTTCATTTTTGCTATTCATACAGAGATTCACCATTGTTAGGGTTTTTTTCTTCGTTTTGGGATTTTCTTGTACAGGTAAAATTTGCCCAAAAGAGAGGTTCCATGATGTTCACAAGGCCAAGACGAATTGGTCTGTAGCATTAGATTTCATTTATGGTGCGTGTATGGGATTTTGGAAAATTGCAGGGGTTATAGCTACGGACTTATGTCTGTAGGTAAAAGTCTTTGACTTTTACCAACGGAGAGGGAAAGAAGAAGGTGGCATGGCAACCCCCTATTCGCCCATTCAAAATTCGTGCGTTTCTTTATGAACTAATTTACTTTTACAATATAATAATTGCTTGTTTTTCTTTATACAACAAGATGTGCCAACTCAGTTGGTCAGTGGGAGAGAAAAAAGGCTAAAGGGCCTGAGTTCGATCTCTATGCCCCCTTGTTGTTCAATATTATTTTTCCGTATTTGATCCCATGTACAGGTTTCCCCTAGATCCATCATGGACCATCAGCTTGCAACCACTGGATCTAAAGCAGATCAAATCCAACGCTTGGCATGTGAGTGTCTACCAAAGGCCCTAGTCAACTTGCAACGTGGAATCATGAGAAGTCAAACTTGGATCCAGGCTATTGGGCTCAGATTGCTATGGATACCCCCCTGATGCCTTGGATACCAGGCCCAATTCTTCCTTTTTTTTTCTCTATATTTTTCTTTATTTATTTAATTTTGGTTAATTTATTTTCTAACATAAAAATTTAATTCTTTTTTACAAAAATTCATAAAAACAATTTTCATCAAATTAGATTTAGGTTTTATTTTTATCAAAAATTAATTTAACTAATGTAATTTAATTTTAGGGTAACTTTAATTTGTTTTGTAAATAAATTAAAACAAATTAGAAATTAGGTTTTCTTTAAATTAATTTTTATTTTATTTTCTCAAAATAACCAAAAATACAAAAATAGGTCAAATAAAATATTTTTCTTAATTTAAATTAACAAGTAATTAGGTTTGTACATACTTAATTTAAAACCTTATTTTCTCAAAAATAATCAAAAACAAAAAAAAAATTCTTTTAATTAGGTTTAGACACGGTCAAAACCCTAATTTTTCTTATTCATGATTCATCGCGCGTCTATTATTTTTTTGGCAAATATTAATGTAACTGCTCATGGGATGTAATAGTTTAATTAGGACTTTTCGTTTATTTATCGTTATTCACGGGTTTTTGGCTATGTAATTAATCCCCCTCTCCGAAGCCTTGTAATAACTTAGCTTTATTTTTCGCATTTTAATTTTCGCAAAAATTAACTGTTAGATGTATGATAACAAGGTTGCATGACAAGAATGTATGTTAATTTTAAAACGGTTAGCAGACCCTAAATGTGCAAAGATAATAACTTGAAATTGAATCACTTGCACATGCGCACTCTTAGGGTATACTCTCACTTCGGTTGCCTTCGGTAAACGATCGTTAAGTATAGGGTGTTTTAGTGGTCGCTCTTTTGTCTAAACAAAGATCAAATGTCTCATTTGAAAATGTTGCCTCGTAAAGGTTACCTCGGAAATGTTGCCTCGAATATGATCTTAAGACATTAGTGTTATTACTAAGACATCCTAACGTTGCTTTAGTGATCGTACGTCCCTTTTCGAATTGACCCTTACAACTCCAACGATGGTGCCACCTGCTCATTAATAGTGGGATAGCGCTGTCTAAAGGATACAAGAATAGAAACAATCATTTTTCGAGTAGGTAGATTAGTTCTTAGGTACTTGCTCAAATCAAATCAAACTTTTTCACACTTACACTTTTCAAACAATGTTTTCAAAAACACTTCGTAACACTCTTGAAGACAGAAGCAAGGGTTAAAATGAAGTAAAACCAAACTTTTCAAAACAAACTTCGTCACACCTTTGAGGACTGATACAAGGGTTATCACGAAGTAAAACATTTTCGAAAAACAAGCACACACACAAGCAATTTTAAAAGATGAGAAAGTACCTAAGAGCCCATGGAAAGCCATGAATAGAAAGGGTGCTAACACCTTCCCTTTCTATAATCTACCCCCCGTACTCAGAAACATCTCGAAAAAGGTTTTTTATGTTCTTTTTCCTTTTCCTGATTGGATAAAATAAAAGTTGGTGGCGACTCTTGCTTACCGCGACATTTTGCGAATAAAAAAGCACAAAATGCAAACCAGTATAAAAGAGTCGATTCTGCCACCGTATCACAGAACTGGAGACTCTGCTGGGGAATGTTAATAAGTGGGGTATACCTTAGGATTAGTTCATCATATTTGCTTCTCTTGTTTGATTTGATTGCTTTACTTTTAAGGGTTTTGTATTGGGAGTTACTATAGATCCTAACCTGGATCTGGGGACACCTTGTAGGTAAGTATCAATAGACTGTGAGGGAACTGTACGGCATAGACCGATACGGTTGAAGCAGTAGCTACGTTGATGTGGAACATTGGTTGGTACTGGTATCCCTTGTGGAGAAACAAGGAGAATACGGGTCCGCTGCGTGGTGTCATTAAGCATCAACTGACCTTAGAACTTATAATTGACAAAATTGTCCATTAGGAAGTAGTGAGATAGCCGGCCTCGGTATAGAGCTGAGAACTGGTTGATACTCGATGCTACACTCATTGAGACCATACTCTCGAGATAGTTCGGGCCGCAAGAAAAGATTGCGTGAGCTGAAACCATGACCGATGGAGGATGGTCAGTGATATTGAGAACCTCTAGAACCTGGTTTCTATTATTAGGACAGGTTGAACCAACTGAACTTCAAGAGGGTAGTACCTAGACCCCATGCAAGCCTGAAACTTAAGGGATCTTGTGTGACTTATTTGCCTTTACCATGTCTGTTATCTGCTATACCTGTTGTGTGTTTTATCATGACATCATGCATCATAACATAGCATGCATATTTCATTGCACTAACTATTTCAAAGACCGAGGGGATTTATCTTTGTTCTATTTTGCAGATTATGGCTTCCATGTGCAGAAACACCATCTGAGTTAACTTTGTGCAAATACCTTCTCAACTCAAATATTTAGCCTCGAGAGTTTCTGAAAACTCTTCATTCATTAGGAGACATGGTAAGATTCTTAGCTTGGTTACCTCAAAGCTTGATGAGCTGATGATGAGTGTGCTTTTCCAGTTCTTCGATCCTGTGCATTATTGCTTTACTTTTCTGGATTATTAGCTGGTTCCTACTTTGGAAGAGTTTTCTCACTTATTGGGCATATCCATCCTTGAGCAGGTGCCCTTCACAGGTTTGGAAGAGACTCCTAAACCAGAAGACATTGCTTCAGCTCTGCATCTAAAATGGGTTGATATAGTATCCAACTGGGAGACACGAAGCGGGGTTGAAGGTTTCTTAGCTAAGTTTCTGATAGATCAAGCTCAGCTGTTCTGGGATAGTTTGGACTTTAAGGCTTTTGAAGACATCTTGGCTCTCCTTATCTATGGTTTGGTTCTTTTCCTGAATCCAGATTCCTTCATAGATGTGAATGCGGTTAAGATCTTCCTGTCTCGCAATCCTGTACCTACTCTTCTGGGTGATATTTTGCATGCCCTCTACACTCGTACTGTGCGTAGAAGAGGGACCCTCATGTGTTGCATGCCTTTGCTGGCGAGGTGGTTTGTTTCGCACCTCCCCATGTCCATGTTGAAGAATGAGGAAGGTTTAGGATGGTCTTACAGAATAATTTCCCTTGCCCATACAGACATTCTTTGGAGTTCTAAGACTATGGAAAGCATTATTGTCATTGATTGTTATGGGGGATATCCCAATGTCCCGTTGCTTGGAATCAGAGGGGGAATAACCTACAGTCTTTGTTTAGCTTTGCAACAATTCGGTCGTGCCCGGAGAGACGGTCCTCATGAGCTACTTCTTAGAGATATTGCATTTGACTATAGGGGGACGTTGACGAGCATTGCGGAAGGTTCATACGAGCTTGGGGAATGGTGAACAGGTCTGACCCTCCAGAGCTAGGACCAAAGACTTTTCTCCCTATGCAGCCTTATCTCCAATGGGTCCGAGCTCGAGCCCAGAAACTTGGGATTCCTTATGAAGCTGTGTTGTCAGTGATTGTGGAGCCCACCAATGAAGAGGGCGTTCCTTATACAGTCCTTTATCCATACATGCCCACTGATCTTGGGGAATTGAAGAGATCCTGGATTCAACTGAGAGAGGAGAGGGATACCTACCAAGAGAAGTATCATGAGCAAGAAAGGAAGATCTTGAAGCTCACCAGGAAACTTGAGAATGAAAGGACGATCAATGACTATGTCAGCACGAAGGGAAAGCGTCCATGGGAGTTTTGATGTTTTCTTTTTCTAGTTTAGAATTCTTTTTCATTTACTTCGTTGTAAACTCCTTAAAGGCATTGTTGAACATTTTACAAGTTTAATCTAATAAAGTTTGTTTATTTCTTGGTTTGCAAATTTAAATCTCCCAAACTCTTTGAAATCATTACATACGCATCCCATTATCATGCACATCATTACAGGTATCATTACAGGTTTCTCATCTCCTTTGCTGTTTATTTCAGCACTAAATGTCTTCTGAAACACCTATCGATCAAGCCATCAAAGCTCTTCAGGCACATAATGCCCAATTCCAAGAGATGTTCTTGAACTTGGCTAAAGGACAAGAAAATTTGAAGACTCTCATCCTGAAGGAAAAGAAGAAGAAGAAGAAGAAGAAGAAGAAGAAGAAGAAGGCAGTTCTTCTGAATATGGGTAACAGATTTGGGAATAGGTTGCGACAGGAAGCTGATCTATCTCTTTCATCCAAAGGAAAGGAAGACCGAGAAGAAGAAAAGGGTCCCAGTCCAGTAGTCTATGATAATGATACAGATTATGATGAGGAACAGTATCCTCCTGATGAGGATAGGTACAAACAACTTGAAGACCGTCTGAGAGCTATGGAGGTTCAGAAGATCCCTGGTTTGGATTTCGGAGATCTAGGACTGGTATCAGGAGTGGTGATCCCTCACAAGCTCAATGCTCCAGTTTTTGCCAAGTACGATGGAGTGTCTTGTCCAAAAATCCATCTCCGCTCGTATGTCAGGAAAATCCAACCCCACACTGCGGATAGAAATTTGTGGGTGCATTTATTTCAAGATAGTTTGTCAGGGACTCAACTTGAATGGTTTTATCAATTGGAAGGAGCCAACGTCCGAAACTGGGAAGACCTTGCTGCTGCTTTTTACAGACAGTACCGGTATAATGCCGACCTCGCTCCCACGCGTACTCAACTCCAGAGTATGTCCATGGGTGCAAGTGAAGGTTTTAAGGACTATGCTCAAAATTGGAGAGATTTGGCTGGCAGGGTTCAACCCTCTTTGTTTGATCGAGAGTTAGTTGACATGTTCTTGGGGACACTATCTGGTCCATTTTTTAATCATCTGATCGGCAGTTCTTCATCTGGGTTTACTGAATTGATTCTGACTAGAGAGAGAGTAGAAGCTGGTATCCGAAGTGGTAAGATACAGAAGGATACTTCATCAAATGCAGTGAAGAAGCCTTTCATCGGTAAAAAGGAAGCTAGTGCAGTCTACGGCCCGAGGGGCCAAAGCAGACCCGAACATCGTCAAGCGGTAAATGCGGTAGTAATATCAAGACCCACAGTTGCTCCACAACGCAACCATCAACCAAGGGTGGAAAGACCACAAAGGCAGTATACTCGGATCAATATGCCCTTGTCTCAAATTTTACCACAGTTATTGAAGACCAACCTGTTAGCTCTGAGGGAGGCCCCGAAGAATCCCGGCACCACTTCTCCTCAATATAACCCGAATGCCAGCTGCGCCTATCACTCCGATAGCCCAGGTCATGATACAAATAGCTGTCGGGCTTTGAGAAACAAAGTACAAGAATTGATTGAGGCTAAAGAAATTGAGTTTGATGCTCCAGAGAAGCCCAACGTCATAACTGCCCCTATGCCCAAACATGTTCATGGAGTAAATGCTATGGACGATGATTTATTTGTGACCTCCGTGGAAGAAATGCTACTCCTTTGATGACAGTTAAGAAGAATTTGTTATTGGCCGGTTTATTTCCGGGTTGTGGCGAAGGTTGCCACATATGTTCAATTCTGCCTGCTGGTTGCCCCTTGTTGAAATCAGGTGTTCAATGCTTGATGGATAATAGAGAGATCCTGTTTGAGAAGACTATGACTCCGTTAGTTCCGATTGAAGATGTTTCCATTATAACCATTTCCGCCAATCCTTCCAAGGCTTCCTCGAGAACGCCTGTTAGGATTACACCCGTTTCAAGACTCACTCTGTTGATCATTACTATCCCTGGTCCTATCCCATACACTTCAGACAAGGCTATCCCATGGCACTATGGTGCCGATGTGTATTACCATGGAGTTAAACAAGACTTTAAAAATGAGGAAGCTGATACTGATGTCAGTAATATCGCTGGGGCCAGCAAGGTCACCAGGAGTGGAAGACTCTTTTCTCCCAAGATTTCCCCTCCGATTGTTCAAAAACCTGTTGTTATTCCATCTGCCAGTACATCAGCTACTGTTCCAATTCTTACTCCAGTTATCACTCCTGTCGCCAAGTCATATGAGACTCGGGGAAAAGAAATCACAGGTGAGCCTGCCAGGAAGGAGGCACCTAGAAAGGTTATGTTGGAAGCCTCTAAACAAGAGATAGAGGAAATTCTGAGGATTATCAAGAAGAGTGACCACAATGTAGTCGAACAGCTGGGGCAGACCCCGTCAAAAATCTCCATGTTGTCCTTATTGTTGTGTTCTGAAGCCCATACAAAGGCTCTAATTGCATTCCTCAAGACTATGCATGTGCCACAGGAAACTTTTGTCAATCAATTCAAAGACTGCGTAGCTAGTTTGATTGCCGACAATGGGTTGGGTTTCTCAGATGCAGATCTGACTGCTAAAGGAAGAAACCACAATGACGCTTTGCACGTCTCGATCGAGTACAGGGGCACTACTATGGCCAATGTACTGGTGGATACTGGGTCCTCCTTGAATGTGTTGCCAAAGAAAGCATTAGACCGTCTGGACTGTGAAGGTTTGATTCTGAAGCCGAGTAATATAATGGTCAGGGATTTTGACGGGTCAAAAAGGATGGTACACGGGGAAGTGGACATCCCTGTTAAAGTTGGATCTCAAACTTTTGGATCCACCTTCTATGTAATGGACATCAGACCATCATATTCTTGCTTGTTGGGTCGTCCTTGGATTCATAAGGCTGGGGAAGTGACTTCAACGCTCCATCAAAAGCTGAAATATCCGGCAAAGGGGAAGATTGTCACAATACAAGGTGAGGAGGAGTATATGGTGAGTCATCTCAATTCCTTTCGCTATGTGGAGATGGATGGAGAGTTCATCGAAACCTCGTGTCATAACTTTGAAGAAGTCCCCCAGACTTTGGTGTCAACTGAAGTTGCTACTGATAAATCTCTGATGAAGATGGCTTCTCTCAAGGATGCCAGGGATGTAATTAAGAAATGTGGGTGTGCAAATTGGGGTCAGCTCCCTGATTTCACACACAAGACTGACAAGTTTGGTTTGGGCTTTACTACAGAGGCTCAAAGGGCTATTCGGCGCGCACGGATTGGAAGACCTCCTCTGCACATAATTAATCAGGGAGTGAATGAAATTGAAGATGATGAAGAGGATTCAAGTATCGACAGTTGGATCTACCCTACAACCGATGGTGGCTTAAACAATTGGACGGCGAAAGACTTCATACCCGTTTCTTTTATTACACAGTAATTAACTTTTGTTTTAAGAGTTGTAATGAACAGTTTGAAACTATACGGCCTGGTGCCTTGCCCGAGGCACCTTGGTTTTGTTTGTGAGGGCTTATTATTTGTCATTTCCATATATCATCAATAAAGCATTGGACGTTTCTTGCGTTACAAATTTTGCGCTCCTTGTTTTTCTTTTTTGTCTCTCACTTTATCAAAACAGCTATTGTCTTACACACACTCACGTATCATAATACAGATCCATATCTACTCTGGATCCCATTGATAATGAATCTGCTACTGCCAGTTATAACTTCGAAAATATGATCAACCAAGCTGAGGACGAAGGTGAGGATGATTGTGAGGTTCCTGGAGAACTTGCTAGACTGTTACTGCAGGAAGAGAGGGCCATACAGCCCCATGAAGAGCCGGTTGAATCAGTGAATTTGGGTACAGATGAAGACAGGAAAGAGGTTAAGATAGGTGGGAATATGGAGCCTAGTGTCAAACAGGGGTTAATGCAAATGCTACGTGACTATGTTGAGATCTTCGCTTGGTCTTATGAAGATATTCCTGGTTTGGACACTGATATTATGGTTCACCGCCTGCCGACCAAAGAAGACTGCCCTCCGGTAAAGCAGAAAGTTCACTGTATGCGCCCTGAGATGTCTGAGAAAATCAAAGCTGAGGTCATGAAACAGTTTGACGCCGTATTTCTAGTTGTCACTTCTTATCCGCAGTGGGTTTCCAACGTGGTTCCGATGCCTAAGAAAGATGGTAAGGTACGGATATGTGTGGACTATAGAGATCTGAACAGGGCAAGCCCCAAGGATAACTTTCCACTTCCTCACATCGATGTTTTGGTCGACAATACCGCACAATACAAGATCTTCTCCTTCATGGATGGTTTCTCCGGTTACAATCAAATTAAGATGGCTCCCGAAGATATGGAGAAGACAAACTTCGTTACATAGTGGGGCACCTTCTGTTACAAGGTAATTCCTTTTGGGTTGAAGAATGCTGGGGCAACTTATCAGCGCGCTATGGTTGCTTTGTTCCACGACATGATTCACCATGATATTTAGGTTTACGTTGATGACATGAACGCATGGTCCCAAACTGAGGAAGAACACCTTGATCATCTACAGAAGCTATTTGACAGGTTGAAGATGTATAAGCTTAGGTTGAACCCGAACAAGTGCACCTTCGGGGTAAGGTCTGGTAAGCTGCTGGGTTTTGTCGTCAGTGATAAGGGTATTCAGGTAGACCCTGCCAAGGTAAAATCCATATAGGAGATGCCAGCTCCCCGAACGGAAAAGGAGGTTAGAGGATTTTTGGGACGTCTGAACTACATTGCCCGATTTATTTCACATCTGACTGCTACTTGTGAGCCAATCTTCAAGTTGTTGAAGAAAGATCAAGTGGTAAAATGGAATGATGAATGTCAGACCGCTTTCAAAAGGATCAAAGAATATCTCCAAGAGCCACCAATTCTGATGCCTCCAGTTGAAGGAATACCTTTGATCTTATACTTGATAGTGTTGGATAATTCAATAGGGTGCGTACTGGGGAAGCATGACGAGTCTGGCCGAAAAAAGCATGTTATTTATTACCTTAGCAAAAAGTTTACTGACTGCAAGACCCGATAATCGTTGCTCGAGAAAACTTGTTGCGCTTTGGCATGGACTGCTCGCCGGCTGAGACAGTATATGCTGACTCACACCACTCTATTGATATCAAAAATGGATCCGATCAAGCATATCTTTGAAAAGCCTGCCTTGTCCGAAAGAATAACAAGATGGCAGATGATATTAAATGAGTATGACATCCAATACACAACCCAGAAAACAATCAAGGGGAGTGTGTTGGAAGATCATTTGACGCATCAGGCCATGAACGACTACCAATCCATGAATTTCGAGTTCCCAGATGAGAACATCATGTTGGTGACCGACTATGAAGAACCTGGACCAGATGAAGGACCTGAGGAAGGATCCCGATGGTCTATGTATTTTGATGGAGCCTCGAATGTGTTGGGTAATTGTATTGGCGTTGTGATCATATTGAAGATGTGAAAAACACAAGAAGGGGGGGTTGAATTGTAAAACTTAAATCAAAAGGCTTAACAACACAGTATTTTTATCCTGGTTCGTTTGATCTCAAACTACTCCAGTCCATCCGTCAAGGTGATTTCGCCTCTCTCCAACGAGGTCTTAATCCACTATTCTCAAAGGATTACAACAGCTACTTTAACAACTGTTAAAGTCTTCTTGAGTACAACCACAATCCGGTTAATCTCAAGGAACTTCTTTTACAAATGAATTGAACAAGTGTGTGTTGTTGTTTTCTTACAAAACTGTATATCACAATTGTGATAATTACACAAAATAAGCTTGGAATAAAATGAATTTGCTAAAGCTTTGAATATGCGTGGTTTGGATGGCTTGGCAAATTTTGAGTGCGTACGTACATGCTTCTTTTCACAAGAAGACCTGTTTATATAGGCAAGCAAGGATATGTTGTCCATAAAGCAGGTTTAATGATAATAATGCACTTTCCTTTTGTAGAAGATCTTTGTCTGAGAAAAGCCGTTAGCATTTAATTCTGTCTTGAATAACTAGTAACGCTTCAGAGTCTTCTTTGTTGTATCTACTGATAACGCTTCAGAGTGTTGATGACTTGGTAAAGATGTCTTTGATCAGAGTCAGAGTGTATTTGTTTAGGCGCAGATTCTGGTCATCAAGCTTCAGCGTATAATCTGGTAGCTTCAGCGTGTAGCACATGTTGTTGATCTTCTGATGCTGATTCCATTCTGATGCTGATTCCATCAGAACTTCTGCATATACAAAACATAATTTTAAGGATCATAATTGTTCTTTGTATATATCTTTGAAATAATTTATTCTTTGTATTTTGTTATCATCAAAACTCTAATCAAGGGTTGTAGAATCAAACTATGTTCTAACAATCTCCCCCTTTTTGATGATGACAAAAACCAGATTTTTCAATAAAGAATAAAGAATAAAAAGTATAGAATTAAGAAGAAAAACCCCCCCTGAGTTGATTACTTCCCTTTAATTCCATGATTCTTTGAGCATCAGAATCTTACTGTATCTTTCATCGGAGTTTGTATCTTTCATCAGAGTTTTGTACCTGTTCAAGCTTTTCAGAAGAGAGAAATTAAGTGGATCAAAATGTTTGAGACTTATGTCTCAGTGATCCATTATTGAAAATATCTTATTCTTTCTCCCCATTTTTGTCAGTTATCAAAAAGAACATATAATCAGAGCCAAAAGGAGTTTATATTAAAATCAGAATCAACGATAAGTTCAGAACAACAGCAATGTAGAGAGTATTACAGATAAACAAATTTTAAAACAGAGGAAAATCTAAGAGGGAGGAGGAAGACGCGTGAACAAAGCTTCCAACAAGCCCTTGATCTGGATGTTGGTTTCCTTTTGCTTGGTTAACATGCTCTTGATTTCCGAAATTTTGTCATCCTGTTTATCCATCCTTTCCTGCATCAAAATATCAGATCTCTTCAGATCTTCCAGAGTCTGCCTTTCATAGGAGGAAGCTTGAGAATCTTCAGTAACTGGATGCTTCTCAGAGCATTCTGCAATGTTATCTTTTTGACCTAGTTCTTCTGCAGGAATCATCTGCTCTGGAGTATCAGTCAGAATGAGATCTTCTGACTCTGGTTGAACTTTGTCTGCTGGACGATGTTCTGACCAAGGAGCATTGTCCAGAGGGAGAACTTCTTCCTTGAGCAGCTGGCTCAGAACTTGTTCTTAAATTACTTTTAGCAGATTACTGAAGTTCTGTTGAACTTGTCCGTAGCTTTGTTCTTGCATCTTATGAGTTTCAGAACATACCCATTTTCTGAAACTTGTCCAAAGATAATCTGATGCAGCAGGATCAATCAGCTCAAGACTAGCTTGCTTCAGGGAAGTTATCCACTTCTACATTTCTGTTTCAAATATCAATAAACTGGTATTAACATCTGGTGTAGGTTCAGAGGGTTTTGGTTTTGGAATGGCTGTTTTGTGGGTTATGGCAGCAAGGCATTCAAAAACAGTTAAATCAATGACAATTTTGGCATTGTCATTTGGATTGTTCTTTGGTCAGGGAGAGGGAGAGTCTGGAATGATTATTGGACTAGTTGGGGAGTTTGGTGGAGTTGATTCTAGTGAAGAGGGAATTTGAGGAATATCCAGAATGGTCAGGGGCATACGGATGGCCAGAGGTTCAGTGATTCCAGGAATGGGAATGGGATCAGAATCAACAGTTTGGTTGGATTGAACGTGATGAGGTTCTGGTTCACTGGATTCAGAAGGTTGGACCTCAGAAGTTTGACTTCTGGTTGTAATAGTTTAGGTTGTGGAGAAGGTGGATGAATTTCTGGTTGAGGAGATGGAGGTAGTGGTATTTCTGGTTGAGGAGAGAGTGGAATTTCTGGTTGAGGTGCTTCTGAAATGGTTTCAGAGTTTGGATTTACTGGTATGGGAGCAGAAATATGTTGGTCAAAGGTTTCAATATCTTATAGAACTTTTGCAAGTTCTGGTTGAGTTGTTTCAATATTTGGATTGATAGGTAGGGAGTGAGATCCTCTAAGAGTTAAAGTTTCTGAGGGGTCAAATTCAATGTCAAAATCATCAAATGTTTGTGGGGGTAGGAATTTCTGATTGGGTAATGTAGTGGTAGAAATGTGCAAGACTAAGCCATTGGATTGACTAGACTTTATACAAATCAAAATAAAAATCGCCACCGCGCTTTATTGTTTCCAAAGAAATGGGAAAAGAGAGAATAACCCAAAAAGAGGGGGGAAAGATTCAAAGTAAGGGGGTTGGTTATGCAAAGGGAAGGTATTAGCAACCTAAACATCCACGGTACTCTGCAGGAACCTCTTTGTAAAATCTGTATATTTGGCTATAAAAATGTGTTGTATATAAAATGGATGGTGGAGGTGAGAAAAGAAATATTTTTATGATTTTTGCACCCGTCGCGGTTGCGAATGTTTAGTGCCTACGTACCACCTTTCGTGCAATAGGGGATCAGGGTACACGTAGTTCATCTAGAAAAGACCTGTTTGTTGATTGTTTTTAAACAAGGAGACAAGTTGTCATTGTTAGGAGAGAAATCTCGACTAACGCCCACAAGGTGTAAGAAAGATGGACCCTGCGTCAACAAGAGTGAGGGTTTGAGAATGCCTCTAGTACTCAAGTGGAAAAGTCGATACCTTTATAACCATAGGGATAGGAGAATGATACTCGACTATCAATGAATCATGTCTCACCTTGAGAAAAAGTTTTGAATGCAAAGGGTGCTCGGGCACACAAAAGAGTTTGAATGAGTTGAAGTGTTTTTGTTAATTTTGAAAGATGTCAAAGTATGATTAAATGAATTGAAGTGTTTAAAGAAAATAAGTTTTAAAAGAAAAGGCACTCGACAAGGTCGGGGTTTATTATGAAAGCGGTTCGAGTTTATAAATAAAGAAGATTTTGAAAGAAGATGAGAAGGTTTTTAAAATTAAAGAAGATGGGAGGAGATGAAGGGACTATCCTAAAGCATAAGGTAAAAGCTAAGGAAGAGAACCGTATAACCAACATGAAGCCGATACTTGACATTATAAGACAATGTAGAATTCCCGTTCTTTGGATTGAAACCAAGCAAGCAAATATACTAGACCTCTTGAGAGAACCAAACTTCAAGTGTTTTAAGTCTTCGCAAAAATTGGGCAGAGTAACGGCTGTATACGGGTGAATTCCAGATTACAAACAAAGATCATAATCTCAATAACCTGCACACAAAACAAACAAACAACCCAATGTCTTGAGGTAAACCTCAAGAACTCCAGACAAAATATCAAATAAAGTCACAAAGTCTCCAAGATAGGCCAAGGTCTCTAATCCTAAGTCCAAGAAGTCCATCACTCCATAATGCAAAAGATAGTAACCATGTAGTCCAAGTATCATTAATGATTTTTATGGTTCATGTTGATTATTAGGTGTCTTTAAAAAGAAAAAAAAGCTCAAGTGAGCAAAATAAAAATGACATAAAAGTAAATGCTCAAGTGAGCAAAGATGAAAATAGCATGAAATGTAAAATGCTAAAAGTAAATGGTACATAAAGCATAAAAATAAAAGCGTAAAGTAAAGTTAATTGTTAGTAATTAGTGGTTAGTTGGATGACCATCTTGAAACTTGCATTTGGAACTCATTAGAGGATTGGTAGAACCAAAGCCTCCACATAACAAGTTGCATTTGCTTTTTGTCAAGTATATCATCCATTTTGGAATTCTCACAAGGCAACATGTAATGATCAACGATGTTTAAGTGATCCGCGTTGACCAAAGGTGTTGTAGATCCATTAGAGGATTGGTAGAACCAAAGCCTCCACACAATGAATCTCAAGGTTATTGGATCAAAGAGATCAAATTAACATACTTGGGCTTGCAATCATAAGTTTGGGCCACGAATGATCATTTATTCGAATCAGGATAAAATTTAGCGCTATGTTAAGCAATCATAAGTGGACTTATGTAGAAGTCACACCTATTTTGAGGTCGGTCAATAGCAATCTATGTACTTCATGTTTGGATAAATGATATAGAGATCACCATCCCTTAACATGTAGCACAATTAAAAAAGAAAGGGATAAGATGAAGAGGGATGGGAATGATAAGCTAATTTGGATCACCATTTCAAAATTCTTTCATCTTTAAATTCAACCACTCCTCTAGATGGATTAAAGCACTAAACATATCATTAATCCAAAGCACAAAAAATGAATTAAATAATTTATTCTTAGGTAGATTTGAATTTATGAATATTTATCCAACTTCATCTACATCACAAAGTTCATTGAGTTTAAAAACAAATTGGACATTTAAAATTGTAATCCAAACCAACAATCAAAAGGAGTGAGTAGAAAAAGCATTTTGGATCAAAGCTGCCCCAAAACAAGGCAAAAAGTGCATTTTGTCCCTGTGCAGTCGATTGCAGTAATTGTGCAATCGATTGCACACAGTGTTATTTTCAAAAAAATTGTGTGAAACGCTTCTGTGCAATCGATTGCACAGTTACTGCAATCGATTGCACACTGTTACAGTAGCAAAAACAGCATTTTAAAAGGCCAATTTCTTGTTCAAACTTTCCATCAAACACCTTATGATCATGGATCCAATTGAGCACGAAAATTCCATCAAATTATGAGAAAATAACACCATTGGAATCACAAAATAAAGCTCAAAGAATCAAACCCAAAGATCAACAAGAGATCACATTGTGAAAGATGAATTATCCAACTTACCAAAGGTAGATCTAGAGAATTATCAAAACAACTTCAAGAATTTGCTTCAATTCAACCAAAAGAATCAATTGACCAAGCTTGGATATAGAGAATTGATGAAGAAGAAGTTTCTTCCACATCCTGCAAAACCTTAGAATCAGATTTTTTTGTTAGATTTTAAAGCTAGTGGCTTACCTTGGTTTTGAGGCTCATCTTCTTCTAGTTCTATCTCGTGACTTCTGAGGGAGCTGACAAGTTCCTCCAGAGATATCTTGTTGAGATCTTTGGCTAGCTTAAGTGTTGTGACCATTGGCCTCCATTGCTTGGGTAGGCTTCTAATGATCTTCTTTACGTGATCAGCAGTATAATATCCTTTGTCAAGAACCTTCAGCCCAGCAACACGGATTTGGAATCTTGAGAACATAGCTTCTATGGATTCACTATCTTCCATCTTGAATGCCTCATACTTCTGGATAAGCGCAAGGGCCTTGGTTTCTTTGACTTGAATGTTGCCTTCATGTGTCATTCTCGGAGAGTCAAACATGTTATTGGTTGTCTCTCTGTTTGATATTTTTTCATATTCTGAGTATGAGATAGCACTGAGGAGTGTTGTTCTGGCTTTATGGTGGTTTCTAAAATCACACTTTTACTGGTCAGACGTCATTTTTCTGTCTATCTTCTGACCACTTCCATTTGTTGGGTGTGTGTATCCATCAGTTACCATGTCCCACAGATTAGCATCATGGGCCAGAAAGAAACTCTCGATTATATCTTTCCAATAGTCAAACTTTTCTCCATCAAAGACTGGAGGTTTGACACTGATTATGTCTTTATCTTCATGGTAGTCATTGTTGATGTTTTGGCTTGGTCCCACCATAGTGTTTTTCTGAAGCTTGGATCTTGTACTGACACTGTTAAGTGTTTTAACTCAGAACCAGGCGCTCTGATACCAATTTAAGAAGTGAAAAACACAAGAATGGGTGGTTGAATTGAAAACTTGAAATCAAATGCGCAATGACACATTATTTTTATCATAGTTCGTTTGATCTCAAACTACTCCAGTCCACCCATCAAGGTGATTTCGCCTCTCTCCAACGAGGACTTAATCCACTAAATCACAAACAGATTATAATCACTACTTTGACAACTGTCGAAGTCTTCTTGAGTACAACCACAATCCGGTTAATCTCAAGGAAAACTGTTTTAATCAAATATACAAGAGTATTGTGTATAGTTGTTTTTCGTTACAAAAACAGTTATCACAACTGTGATATTTTACACAAATTTAGAACGTGGAATAGAGATGAGTAAGCTTGCAGCATTTTTTATTCTCTTACAGTAGTGTTGGAAAATCGTGAAGATTTGATCACTTAGCTTGTTTATATAGGCAATGGATTCCTTTTGATCATTAAGCGTGATAATTGTCATTAACTCAGTTTCCATTTGGAGAAGATCCTGTCTGAATGAAGCCATTGTAATTGATGCTGTCTTGATTGAATAGTAATGCTTCAGAATCTTTACATTCTTGCCTGCTGCTGATGCTTCAGAACATTGATGACTTAGATTATAATGCTTCTGTTCAGAATCAGAGTTTACTTCACTTAAGCGCAGGTTCTGGTCATCAATCTTCAGTGCAAATTCTGATTATCTCAGTGTGTAGCTTCTATAGCTTAACTTCTGATGTTGCTTTGGTCAGAACTTCTGCATACACAATAACATAATTTTTAGGGTGCATATTTTTTCTTTGTATTTGTTATCATCAAAACTCTAACTAAGGGTTGTAGAATTAAACTATGTTCTAACATAACTAACTGCTACTAACTAACGGTTTCTATTAGAACTGGCAATTCAACAGAACTTCTCCTAATTGATTTCGTAACAGTCTGTAACTCTCTATCATTCAGATCTCACATTTGATTTCTTAACTAACTTTTCTCATCCAATGGCCAAGATTCTTCAAGCCTCAACTTCATCTCTATATAACTTCACCTCACCTCTAATACCAGGGGAGGTTTTGGGGGGCTCATACTTCAACTTCCACCTTCATTCTTCATCTACCACCTTCAACCTTCAGCTCTCGATTTCACTTCCACTCCACTTTCATCTTCTCTCTCAATTCATCATCTTCTCCCATCAACTTTACCTTCAACCTTCATCTCTGAATCTTTTATCAATCAGAACAACTGTCCTTTAGTCTTCGTAATGCATCAACACAGTCTCATCGCATATCAACACCTCATACAGCAACCACCTTACGCTCTCTGCAAGACTGGGTTTATTTCTCGGTATCTTCGCTATATGCAATTGAAAGATTCGTAACAGAAAACGAAGAGGTCAAGAAAGAGTAGAAGAAGAAGAAAATTGAATCAGACAAAGAAGAGGAATAAGTTCAAAGGCTAAGAGGATTGTTCGTACCTAATAATTCAAGACTCTCTGGTTTTCTGTTGGTGTCATCACCGTCGAAGAGCCGTCGGAGCTACTCCGACAGGTAAGCTCTGTTCTCCCTCGTTTCTTCGCCTTTTTGCATAAAGCTTGTTGATGCATCATGCATCTTGACTTGATGAATAATTCCCCTAATGCCTCAAACTTCAAATCGGCACCATTATCATTTAAATCTCAGTTTAAAAGCTCCTAGGGTTTTCAGTTCGTTATGATTTGAGGAGAAATCTTAAAAAGTTTAGGGGATATTTGGCAATAGAAGGAAGGGACGGAGTGGTTGGTGGCCGTAAATAAGGTTTTCAACGAATTTGAGAGAGGTCGTAGCGGCGTAATACGATGACGGATCGAAAAAATGGATGCAGGGACGCTGTTAGTGTTTGAGACGGTAGAGGAGAAGTGTTTCTCTTGTAAAGCTGAACAACAGCAATAACCCTAGCTGATCAAAAAGCTGTGTTCCACCATGCTTTTTTTTGTTTGTTAAAAGATAGAGTTGGGCTACAATAAACATGGCCTCTGAATATATTTCTTCGAAGTCCAATCAATCAAGTTTTTTTTACAATAGCCTTGTAACAAAATATTAATATACTGGTACATGATTCGCTGGGCCTTGCATTCTATGGAAACCGTTTTAGAACATCTCTGAGGTTTATTGCAAAAAGACTGGTTATGGGATTATTTCTTTATGGCATATTTTTGTTTACTGCATGTATCTCCTGGATTTTGGTTTTCACCCCCCCCCCCCCCCCTGACTTTAGAAGTTTCACAACCTTTTTTTTTCTCTTTTTGTTTTTCCTTCTTTTTTTTTCTTTTCCATGATTTTGTCAATAAGAATATAATAACGGTATAAAAAATATAGATATTAGAATTTAGGAGTTAAATAGAAATTTATTTTCCTTTTTTACTAACTTTTTTTAGGCGATTTTAATCACTAGTTTTATTCGTTTTTACGTCATGTATTTGTTTGCAATCTTTGGTATTATCTTGGTATGAATTGTGGATGATTTTGTTTTTACTTGTATATTCACCATGCTCCCGTTGGTTTTTAGTGCAATTTTAATCCGCCGATTAAATTGAATTAAATAGACTTTAGGTTATAAACCATGCATGACAATTGTAGTTAGGATTTCCCTTCCAAATCAACCTTAGGACCATCATTGTATAATAAGATTAGGGATAGATTTTGGCTAGTCTACCTTAGATATTTTTCTTTCTCTTTGCATCTTTGCATTAAAACAAAAACTTATTTTTCTGGAAAAACTTCAAAACACCTAAAAATTACTGATGAGAATTATGCCTTTGTTGAGCATGGGAAATGATAAGTAGGTCTCTTCTCGATCTTATTGTGTTTCAATTCTGAGCTTTGGTATGGTTCAAGTCTCAAAGACTTATTTCATGAATAAGTGGAGAAATGGTTAAAATATCTTTCTTCAGATCCATTAGTCATTATCCACAAGCTAAAACACCAACAAATGTAAACTCTTTTTGCCTACGGGATTTTTCTTTCAAAACCTTTTCAAAAGAACATGTTAATTCACTTATGTGCTGACGCGTAAGTCTCCAAAGGTCGAGTTGCGGAAGAAGGCGAAATTAATGTTGTTCATAAAAAAATACAAACCAACAAAATCTTTTGAAGTTGAAATACGACTGCTCTGATTCCTTAAAAGGGATACATAGGCATTAGGGTAGGGCCCGAATGAGCATAATTTTTATTTTCCCTACATTATTTTCTCTTTCTTTTTGCATGCATTCCCCGTACAGCTTAGATATAAATTTTTACACACCCTTTGATTAGAACAACAAGAGTGGATACCATAAAGTACTACGGGCGTGTGGGGTTCTAATACCTTCCCCTTGCATAACAGACTCCCTTACCCTATCTCTCAGTCGTTTGGTCGTGATTTCACCCTTCTTAGGTTTACTCGATGTTTACCTTTCCCCTCTTGTGGGATAAAAAACGTTCGATGGCGACTTCATTTATTTCATTATCAGATGATTTTTCAACCGGTTGTTTCAGCTGGCGACTTCACTAGGGACAACATTGACCTATTGCTGGTCTATCCCAGAGTCAATCCTAACTCTTGTTTGTTTACTTTATTTTCTTGGGTGTTTATGTATCTATTTATTTATATGTTTTGATTATATACTTTCATACATTGCCTTTATTATTTCCTATATTTTGGATATTGCTGTTATGTTGTTTCTTTAAGGGGTGGGATGATACTTCTTGAGGTAAAAGGCCCAGTACCCAGGCCAGAGAGCACTAGGACACTAGGAGTAGAGTGGGGGCATGACGGCTATAGGACTTGGTTTGATTAGTGCATCATGTCATATACCACGCTCGGATGAGGTTCAAATGAAAGCATCTTCATCATGCACGCCTGTGTTGCGATGATTTTACTTTCAAGAGGATCTGTGATTTTTGACTTACCCTTGCCTTACCCTGACTTAGTCTTCACCCGTGAATAGGGAGGTACTTGATCATTACAGGTACCAATGGTGACTATGTTCTGATGATGACCGCTTTGTTCTGATGGTGACTCTAGTGAATCTTGTTCATATAGTAACTTGGTTCTATTGGCGACCCTCTTTCTGCTGATACTTTGGTTGATGATTACTATTGATGACTATCTCGAATCTTTGAACCTAGGATTCTATACAGTAGTACAGCAGCATCCAGTATTGTGGAAACCTTGGTCCCGTCATGTTACATCATAGAATGTTTACTTTTCAAAAAAAACTATATATGTCGATGATTAATATGCATGTGCATTGCCATTTCCAGGATTTTCCAGAGTTTTCTTCTCCTCTAGGAATGGAAAACAACACTGATATTGTCATGAGGACCAAAAGGGATAACTTCAGCTACAAGTTTCATCCTAGTATTTGTCCCTTTCTTGAAGAACTCAGAGATCTCATGAATTGTCAACAAATGGATGTTTTTGGTGAAAGATATGGGAATCTCCTATCTTTGTTGGATGCTCTGGTTGATGATAAGGTTGTTCAAACTTTGTTACAGTTTTATGATCCGGAGCTGCATTGTTTCACATTTCAGGATTACCAGTTAGCATCTACTCTTGAGGAGTATGCTCATCTTCTCCACATTAAAGTCACTAGTCATACTCCATTTGTTTAGGTCCCTGTTAAACCTGACTATGAGGCCATTGCTAAGGTTCTTTATTTGAACCTTAACGATGTAAAAGGAAAGTGGAGACGCAATAAAGTCACTTGTGGTCTTCCAGTAGATTTCTTGGCAAGTAAGGCTAAAGAAACGGCAAACATAGGACATTGGGGTGCTTATTATAAATTGTTGGCTGCTACCATTTATGGGGTTATCCTATTACCCGAGATTAATGAGATAGTAGACTTGGCTGCTCTGTGTGTCTTCATGAATAAGAAACTGATACCTACACTATTAGCTGACACTTACCATGCCATCCACTCTAGGCATGGAAAGAAAGGAGTAGTGGTATGCTGCATGCCAATGCTTTACAAATGGTTCATGGAATAGTTACCCACCAAGAGGCCATTCAAAGAAGATACTCGTTCATGGGAATCTAGAATAATGACACTCACCTCTTTCGATATTCAGTGGTACAAACTTAAGGTTGATAGCATCGAGGTCATCTATAACTGTGCAGGTTTCTCTAATGTTCCACTCATAGGAACGAAGGTGATTATCAACTATTACCCGGTACTTGCTCTTTGCCAATTAGGTTATGCCATGAGGCGTCCACCAATAGCCAAAGAGGGTGAACCTGTGTATTGCGAGAAGGGGGAGATCTTGAATTGTTGATTAAAACACGGAAATCGCTTGGGCCCATATTGGTAGGAAAGGAAAAGAATTATTTGGGTTAAAAAAGGTATTAGCTTTTGATCCTTACGTGGATTGGTTAAAAGAAATAGTCAAATCTCTTATGTTGTCGTTTGAAAAGGAAATGTCCTTGTATCCCCCAACCCACTGAGCTACAGCACGATGTACCTAAGGAACGCTTCTACCAAGTACAGTTGGAAAACAGGGACCTTCGTCAAAATCTTGAGGACAAAAAAATGGAAATATACTTCTTGACAGAAAAGAAGAGGGAATTGGCACGTCAACTAAAAGAATATGAAGGTGAAGGTAGCTCCAAAAAATGACCCAGAGCAGAAGACTCCTTTGTATCTACAGAAGAGTACCAGGTAGCCCTTGCTGATGCAGAGAAGAATCGTCAAGAAACTTTGAAATTTCAAATGGCCAACAATAGAAACAAAGCAAAAGCTAAAGAGTTGGGAAACCAATTTAAAACTTCTAGGATGGAGTTGGAAGCAAAGGAAGCTTAAATGACCAAAGTGATGAAAGAAAATGCAAGACTCCAAGACAAAATAAAAGAGATGGAAGATGCGCCCGTACCTATGCCTTTTCCAGAATGTAAAGAATGTGATCACTTCCTGGAGAAATGCGTGTACTTGGAGGGAAAACTATTTTGGAAAGATGTGGTAATTGATAGCTTCGCTCGTGGACGAGATTGTGAAAAGACAGAGAAATTATTCAAAGAAACCAAGGAATGGAGTGAATAGTACTTCCGGCATGGGGGACCATTGTACTATACAGAGATTAGAGACCCACCACTTTGATTGTATTTTTCTCTTTTTGCTTTGATGTCATTAGATCACCACCAGTCTTTTCGGATGGGATCGTTTATATTTCATTACGTATTTTGAATCATGCTTGTAAGAAGTTACTATTTGATCATATGGATGATATTTTTTAGAACAACAAGAGTGGATACCGTAGAGTACTACGGGCGTGAGGGGTTCTAATACCTTCCCCTCGCATAACAAACTCCCATACCCTATCTCTCGGTCGTTTGGTCGTGATTTCACCCTTCTTAGGTTTACTCGATGTTTGCCTTTCCCCTCTTGTGGGATAAAAAACGTTCGATGGCGACTTCATTGATTTCATTATCAGAAGATTTTTCAGCCGGTTGTTTCAGCTGCCGACTTCACTAGGGACAACATTGACCTATTGCTGGTCTATCCCATAGTCGATCCTAGCTCTTGTTTGTTTACTTTATTTTCTTGGGTGTTTATGTATCTATTTATTTATATGTTTTGATTATATACTTTCATACATTGCATTTTATTATTTCCTATATTCTGGATATTGCTGTTATGTTGTTTCTTTAAGGGGTGGGATGACACTTCTTGAGGTAAAAGGCCCATTACCCAGGCCAGAGAGCACTAGGACACTAGGAGTGGAGCGGGGGCATGACGTCTATAGGACGTGGTTTGATTAGTGCATCATGTCATATACCACGCTCGGATGAGGTTCAAATGAAAGCATCTTCATCATGCACGCCTGTGTTGCGATGATTTTACTTTCAGGCGGATCTGTGATTTTTGAGTTACCCTTGCCTTACCCTGACTTAGTCTTCACCCGTGAATAGGGAGGTACTTGATCATTACAGGTACCAATGGTGACTATGTTATGATGATGACCGCTTTGTTCTGATGGTAACTCTAGTGAATCTTGTTCATATAGTAACTTGGTTCTATTGGCGACCCTCTTTCTGCTGATACTTTGGTTGATGATTACTATTGGTGACTATCTAGAATCTTTGAACCTAGGATTCTATACAGTAGTACAGCAGCATCCAGTATAGTGGAAACCTTGGTCCCGTCATGTTACATCATAGCATGTTTACTTTTCAAAAAAAACTATATATGTCGATGATTAATATGCATGTGCATTGCCATTTCCAGGATTTCCCAAAGTTTTCTTCTCCTCTAGGAATGGCAAACAACATTGATATCGTCATGAGGACCAAAAGGGATAACTTCAGCTACCTGTTTCATCCTAGTATTTGGCCCTTTCTTGAAGAACTCAGAGATCTCATGAATTGTCAACAAATGGGTGTTTTTGGTGAAAGATGTGGGAATCTCCTATCTTTGTTGGATGCTCGGGTTGATGATAAGGTTGTTCAAACTTTGTTACAGTTTTATGATCCGGAGCTGCATTGTTTCACATTTCAGGATTACCAGTTAGCACCTACTCTTGAGGAGTATGCTCATCTTCTCCACATTAAAATCACTAGTCATACTCCATTTGTTCAGGTCCCTATTTAGCCTGACTATGAGGCCATTGTTAAGGTTCTTTATTTGAAACTTAACGATGTAAAAGGAAAGTGGAGATGCAATAAAGTCACTTGTGGTCTTCCAGTAGATTTCTTGGCAAGTAAGGCTAAAGAAACGGCAAACATAGGACATTGGGGTGCTTATTATGAATTGTTGGTTTCTACCATTTATGGGGTTATCCTATTCCCCGAGATTAAAGAGATAGTAGACTTTGCTGCTCTGTGTGTCTTCATGAATAAGAAACTGATACCTACACTATTAGCTGACACTTACCATGCCATCCACTCTAGGCATGGAAAGAAATGAGTAGTGGTATGCTGCGTGCCAATGCTTTACAAATGGTTCATGGCATAGTTACCCACCAAGAGGCCATTCAAAGAAGATCCTCGTTCATGGGCATCTAGAGTAATGACACTCACCTCTTTCGATATTCAGTGGTACAAACTTAAGGTTGATAGCATCGAGCTCATCTATAACTGTGCAGGTTTCTCTAATGTTCCACTCATAGAAACGAAGGTGATTATCAACTATTACCCGGTACTTACTCTTTGCCAATTAGGTTATGCCATGAGGCGTCCACCAACAGCCAAAGAGGCCGAACCTGTGTATTGCAAGAAGGGGGAGATCTTGAATTGTTGATTAAAACACGGAAATCGCTTGGGCCCATATTGGTAGGAAAGGAAAAGAATTCTTTGGGTTAAAAAAGGTATTAGCTTTTGATCCTTACGTGGATTGGTTAAAAGAAATAGTCGAATCTCTTATGTTGCCGTTTGAAAAGGAAATGTCCTTGTATCCCCCAACCCACTGAGCTACAGCACGATGTACCTAAGGAACGCTTCTACCAAGTAAAGTTGGAAAATAGGGACCTTCGTCAAAATCTTGAGGGAAAAAAAATGGAAATATACTTCTTGACAGAAAAGAAGAGGGATTTGGCCCATCAACTAAAAGAATATGAAGGTGAAGGTAGCTCCAAAAAATGACCCAGAGCAGAAGACTCCTTTGTATCTACAGAAGAGTACCAGGTAGCCCTTGCTGATGCAGAGAAGAATCGTCAAGAAACTTTGAAATTTCAAATGGCCAACAATAGAAACAAAGCAAAAGCTAAAGAGTTGGGAAACCAATTTAAAACTGCTAGGATGGAGTATGAAGCAAAGGAAGCTCAAATGACCAACGTGATGAAAGAAAATGCAAGACTCCGAGACAAAATAAAAGAGATGGAAGATGCGCCCGTACCTATGCCTTTTCCAGAATGTAAAGAATGTGATCGCTTCCTGGAGAAATGCGTGTACTTGGAGGGACAACTATTTTGGAAAGATGTGGTAATTGATAGCTTCGCTCATGGACAAGATTGTGAAAAGACAGGGAAATTATTCAAAGAAACCAAGGAATGGAGCGAAGAGTACTTCCGGCATGGGGGACCATTGTACAATAAAGAGATTAGAGACCCACCACTTTGATTGTCTTTTTCTCTTTTTGCTTTGATGTCATTAGATCACCACCAGTCTTGTCGGATGGGATCGTTTATATTTCATTACGTATTTTGAATCATGCTTGTAAGAAGTTACTATTTGATCATATGGATGATATTTTTTAGAACAACAAGAGTGGATACCGTAGAGTACTATGGGCGTGTGGGTTTCTAATACCTTCCCCTCGCATAACAAACTCCCTTACCCTATCTCTCGGTCGTTTGGTCGTGATTTTACCCTTCTTAGGTTTACTCGATGTTTACCTTTCCCCTCTTGTGGGATAAAAAACGTTCGATGGCGACTTCATTGATTTCATTATCAGAAGATTTTTCAGCTGGTTGTTTCAACTGCCGACTTCACTAGGGACAACATTGACCTATTGCTGGTCTATCCCAGAGTTGATCCTAGCTCTTGTTTGTTTACTTTATTTTCTTGGGTGTTTATGTATCTATTTATTTATAAGTTTTAATTATATACTTTCATACATTGCATTTTATTATTTCCTATATTCTGGATATTGTTGTTATGTTGTTTCTTTAGGGGGTGGGATGATACTTCTTGAGGTAAAAGGCCCAGTACCCAGGCCAGAGAGCACTAGGACACTAGGAGTGGAGTGGGGTCATGACAGCTATAGGACGTGGTTTGATTAGTGCATCATGTCATATACCACGCTCGGATGAGGTTCAAATGAAAGCATCTTCATCATGCACGCCTGTGTGTGCGATGATTTTACTTTCAGGCGGATCTGTGATTTTTGAGTTACCCTTGCCTTACCCTGACTTAGTCTTCACCCGTGAATAGGGAGGTACTTGATCATTACAGGTACCAATGGTGACTATGTTCTGATGATGACCGCTTTGTTCTGATGGTGACTCTAGTGAATCTTGTTCATATAGTAACTTGGTTCTATTGGCGACCCTCTTTCTGCTGATACTTTGGTTGATGATTACTATTGATGACTATCTCAAATCTTTGAACCTAGGATTATATACAGTAGTACAGCAGCATCCAGTATTGTGGAAACCTTTGTCCCATCATGTTACATCATAGCATGTTTACTTTTCAAAAAAAACTATATATGTCGATGATTAATATGCATGTGCATTGCCATTTCCAGGATTTCCCAGAGTTTTCTTCTCCTCTAGGAATGGCAAACAACATTGATATCGTCATGAGGACCAAAAGGGATAACTTCAGCTAGCAGTTTCATCCTAGTATTTGGCCCTTTCTTGAAGAACTCAGAGATCTCATGAATTGTCAACAAATGGGTGTTTTTGGTGAAAGATATGGGAATCTCCTATCTTTGTTGGATGCTCGGGTTGATGATAAGGTTGTTCAAACTTTGTTACAGTTTTATGATTTGGAGCTGCATTGTTTCACATTTCAGGATTACCAGTTAGCACCTACTCTTGAGGAGTATGCTCATCTTCTCGACATTAAAGTCACTAGTCATACTCCATTTGTTTAGGTCCCTGTTGAGCCTGACTATGAGGCCATTTCTAAGGTTCTTTATTTGAACCTTAACGATGTAAAAGGAAAGTGGAGACGCGGTAAAGTCACTTGTGGTCTTCCAGTAGATTTCTTGGCAAGTAAGGCTAAAGAAACGGCAAACATAGGACATTGGGGTGCTTATTATGAATTGTTGGCTGCTACCATTTATGGGGTTATCCTATTCCCTGAGATTAAAGAGATAGTAGACTTTGCTGCTCTGTGTGTCTTCATGAATAAGAAATTGATACATACGCTATTAGCTGGCACTTACCATGCCATCCACTCTAGGCATGGAAAGAAAGGAGTAGTGGTATGCTGCGTGCCAATTCTTTACAAATGGTTCATGGCATAGTTACCCACCAAGAGGCCATTCAAAGAAGATCCTCGTTCATGGGCATCTAGAGTAATGACACTCACCTCTTTCGATATTCAGTGGTACAAACTTAAGGTTGATAGCATCGAGGTCATCTATAACTGTGCAGGTTTCTCTAATGTTCCACTCATAGGAACGAAGGTGATTATCAACTATTACCCGGTACTTGCTCTTTGCCAATTAGGTTATGCCATGAGGCGTCCACCCACGGCCAAAGAGGCCGAACCTGTGTATTGCAAGAAGGGGGAGATCTTAAATTGTTGATTAAAACACGGAAATCGCTTGGGCCCATATTGGTAGGAAAGGAAAAGAATTATTTGGGTTAAAAAAGTTATTAGCTTTTGATCCTTACGTGGATTTGTTAAAAGAAATAGTCAAATCTCTTATGTTTGCGTTTGAAAAGGAATTGTCCTTGTATCCCCAACCCACTGAGCTACAGCACGATGTACCTAAGGAACGCTTCTACCAAGTACAGTTGGAAAACAGGGACCTTCGTCAAAATCTTGAGGACAAAAAAATGGAAATATACTTCTTGACAGAAAAGAAGAGGGAATTGGCCCGTCAACTAAATGAATATGAAGGTGAAGGTAGCTCCAAAAAATGACCCAGAGCAGAAGACTCCTTTGTATCTATAGAAGAGTACCAGGTAGCCCTTGCTGATGCAGAGATGAATCGTCAAGAAACTTTGAAATTTCAAATGGCCAACAATAGAAACAAAGCAAAAGCTAAAGAGAATGGGAAACCAATTTAAAGCTGCTAGGATCGAGTTGGAAGCAAAGGAAGCTCAAATGACCAAAGTGATGAAAGAAAATGCAAGACTCTGAGACAAAATAAAAGAGATGGAAGATGCGCCCGTACCTATGCCTTTTCCAGAATGTAAAGAATGTGATCGCTTCCTGGAGAAATGCGTGTACTTGGAGGGACAACTATTTTGGAAAGATGTGGTAATTGATAGCTTCGCTCGTGGACGAGATTGTGAAAAGACAGAGAAATTATTCAAAGAAACCAAGGAATGGAGTGAAGAGTACTTCCGGCATGGGGGACCATTGTACTATACAGAGATTAGAGACCCACCACTTTGATTGTCTTTTTCTCTTTTTGCTTTGATGTCATTAGATCACCACCAGTCTTTTCGATTGGGATCATTTATATTTCATTACGTATTTTGAATCATGCTTGTAAGAAGTTACTATTTGATCATATGGATGATATTTTTTAGAACAACAAGAGTGGATACCGTAGAGTACTACGGGCGTGTGGGGTTCTAATACCTTCCCCTTGCATAACAAACTCCCTTACCCTATCTCTCGGTCGTTTGGTCGTGATTTCACCCTTCTTAGGTTTACTCGATGTTTACCTTTCCCCTCTTGTGGGATAAAAAACGTTCGATGGAGACTTCATTGATTTCATTATCAGAAGATTTTTCAGCCGGTTGTTTCAGCTGCCGACTTCACTAGGGACAACATTGACCTATTGCTGGTCTATCCCAGAGTCGATCCTAGCTCTTGTTTGTTTACTTTATTTTCTTGGGTGTTTATGTATCTATTTATTTATATGTTTTGATTATATACTTTCATACATTGCATTTTATCATTTCCTATATTCTGGATATTGCTGTTATGTTGTTTCTTTAGAGGGTGGGATGATACTTCTTGTGGTAAAAGGCCCAGTACCCAAGCCAGAGAGCACTAGGACACTAGGAGTGGAGTGGGGGAATGACGGCTATAGGACGTGGTTTGATTAGTGCATCATGTCATATACCACGCTCGGATGAGGTTCAAATGAAAGCATCTTCATCATGCACGCCTGTGTTGCGATGATTTTACTTTCAGGTGGATCTGTGATTTTTGAGTTACCCTTGCCTTTCCCTGACTTAGTCTTCACCCGTGAATAGGGAGGTACTTGATCATTACAGGTACCAATGGTGACTATGTTATGATGATGACCGCTTTGTTCTGATGGTGACTCTGGTGAATCTTGTTCATATAGTAACTTGGTTCTATTGGCGACCCTCTTTCTGCTGATACTTTGGTTGATGATTACTATTGATGACTATCTAGAATCTTTGAACCTAGGATTCTATACAGTAGTACAGCAGCATCCAGTATTGTGGAAACCTTGGTCCCGTCATGTTACATCATAGCATGTTTACTTTTCAAAAAAAACTATATATGTCGATGATTAATATGCATGTGCATTGCCATTTCCAGGATTTCCCAGAGTTTTCTTCTCCTCTAGGAATGGCAAACAACATTGATATCGTCATGAGGACCAAAAGGGATAACTTCAGCTACCAGTTTCATCCTAGTATTTGGCCCTTTCTTGAAGAACTCAGAGATCTCATGAATTGTCAACAAATGGGTGTTTTTGGTGAAAGATATGGGAATCTCCTATCTTTGTTGGATGCTCGGGTTGATGATAAGGTTGTTCAAACTTTGTTACAGTTTTATGATCCGGAGCTGCATTGTTTTACATTTCAGGATTACCAGTTAGCACCTACTCTTGAGGAGTATGCTCATCTTCTCCATATTAAAGTCACTAGTCATACTCCATTTGTTCAGGTCCCTGTTGAGCATGACTATGAGGCCATTGCTAAGGTTCTTTATTTGAACCTCAACGATGTAAAAGGAAAGTGGAGACGCAATAAAGTCACTTGTGGTCTTCCAGTAGATTTCTTGGCAAGTAAGGCTAAAGAAACGGCAAACATAGGACATTGGGGTGCTTATTATGAATTGTTGGCTGCTACCATTTATGAGGTTATCCTATTCCCCGAGATTAAAGAGATAGTAGACTTGGCTGCTCTGTGTGTCTTCATGAATAAGAAACTGATACCTGAACTATTAGTTGACACTTACCATGCCATCCACTCTAGGCATGGAAAGAAAGGAGTAGTGGTATGCTACGTGCCAATGCTTTACAAATGGTTCATGGCATAGTTACCCACCAAGAGGCCATTCAAAGAAGATCCTCGTTCATGGGAATCTAGAGTAATGACACTCACCTCTTTCGATATTCAGTGGTACAAACTTAAGGTTGATAGCATCGAGGTCATCTATAACTGTGCAAGTTTCTCTAATGTTCCACTCATAGGAACGAAGGTGATTATCAACTATTACCCGGTACTTGCTCTTTGCCAATTAGGTTATGCCACGAGGCGTCCACCAACAGCGAAAGAGGCTGAACCTGTGTATTGCAAGAAGGGGGAGATCTTGAATGGTTGATTAAAACACGGAAATAGCTTGGGCCCATATTGGTAGGAAAGGAAAAGAATTCTTTGGGTTAAAAAAGGTATTAGCTTTTGATCCTTACGCAGATTGGTTAAAAGAAATAGTCAAATCTCTTATGTTGCCGTTTGAAAAGGAATTGTCCTTGTATCCCCAACCCACTGAGCAACAGAACGATGTACCTATGGAACGCTTCTACAAAGTACAATTGGAAAACAGGGACCTTCGTCAAAATCTTGAGGACAAAAAAATAGAAATATACTTCTTGACAGAAAAGAAGAGGGAATTAGCCCGTCAACTAAAAGAATATGAAGGTGAAGGTAGCTCCAAAAAATGACCCATAGCAGAAGACTCGTTTGTATCTACAGAGAGTACCAGGTAGCCCTTGCTGATGCAGAGAAGAATCGTCAAAAAACTTTGAAATTTCAAATGGCCAACAATAGAAACAAAGCAAAAGCTAAAGAGTTGGGAAACCAATTTAAAGCTGCTAGGATGGATTTGGAAGAAAAGGAAGCTCAAATGACCAAAGTGATGAAAGAAAATGCAAGACTCTGAGACAAAATAAAAGAGATGGAAGATGCGCCCGTACCTATGCCTTTTCCAGAATGTAAAGAATGTGATCGCTTCCTGGAGAAATGCGTGTACTTGGAGGGACAACTATTTTGGAAAGATGTGGTAATTGATAGCTTCGCTCGTGGACGAGATTGTGAAAAGACAGAGAAATTATTCAAAGAAACCAAGGAATGGAGCGAAGAGTACTTCCGGCATGGGGGACCATTGTACTATACAGAGATTAGAGACCCACCACTTTGATTGTCTTTTTCTCTTTTTGCTTTGATGTCATTAGATCACCACCAGTCTTGTCGGATGGGATCGTTTATATTTCATTACGTATTTTGAATCATGCTTGTAAGAAGTTACTATTTGATCATATGGATGATATTTTTTAGAACAACAAGAGTGGATACCGTAGAGTACTATGGGCGTGTGGGGTTCTAATACCTTCCCCTTGCATAACAAACTCCCTTACCCTATCTCTCGGTCGTTTTGTCATGATTTCACCCTTCTTAGGTTTACTCGATGTTTACCTTTCCCCTCTTGTGGGATAAAAAATGTTCGATGGCGACTTCATTGATTTCATTATCAGAAGATTTTTCAGTCGGTTGTTTCAGCTGGCGACTTCACTAGGTACAACATTGACCTATTGCTGGTCTATCCCAGAGTCGATCCTAGCTCTTGTTTGTTTACTTTATTTTCTTGGGTGTTTATATATCTATTTATTTATATGTTTTGATTATATACTTTCATACATTGCATTTTATTATTTCCTATATTCTGGATATTGCTGTTATGTTGTTACTTTAGGGGGTGGGATGATACTTCTTAAGGTAAAAGGCCCAGTACCCAGGCCAGAGAGCACTTTGACACTAGGAGTGGAGTGGGGGCATAACGGCTATAGGACGTGGTTTGATTAGTGCATCAGGTCATATACCACGCTCGGATGAGGTTCAAATGAAAGCATCTTCATCATGCACGCCTGTGTTGCGATGATTTTACTTTCAGGCGGATCTGTGATTTTTGAGTTACCCTTGCCTTACCCTGACTTAGTCTTCACCCGTGAATAGGGAGGTACTTGATCATTACAGGTACCAATGGTGACTATGTTCTGATGATGACTGCTTTGTTCTGATGGTGACTCTAGTGAATCTTGTTCATATAGTAACTTGGTTCTATTGGCGACCCTCTTTCTGCTGATACTTTGGTTGATGATTACTGTTGATGACTATCTCGAATCTTTGAACCTAGGATTCTATACAGTAGTACAGCAGCATCCAGTATTGTGGAAACCTTGGTCCCGTCATGTTACATCATAGCATGTTTACTTTTCAAAAAAAACTACATATGTCGATGATTAATATGCATGTGCATTTCCATTTCCAGGATTTCCCAGAGTTTTCTTCTCCTCTAGGAATGGCAAACAACATTGATATCGTCATGAGGACCAAAAGGGATAACTTCAGCTACCAGTTTCATCCTAGTATTTGGCCCTTTCTTGAAGAACTCAGAGATCTCATGAATTGTCAACAAATGGGTGTTTTTGGTGAAAGATATGGGAATCTCCTATCTTTGTTGGATGCTCGGGTTGATGATAAGGTTGTTCAAACTTTGTTACAGTTTTATGATCCGGAGCTGCATTGTTTCACATTTCAGGATTACCAGTTAGCACCTACTCTTGAGGAGTATGCTCATCTTCGCCACATTAAAGTCACTAGTCATACTCCATTTGTTCAGGTCCCTGTTGAGCCTGACTATGAGGCCATTGCTAAGGTTCTTTATTTGAACCTTAACGATGTAAAAGGAAAGTGGAGACGCAATAAAGTCACTTGTGGTCTTCCAGTAGATTTCTTGGCAAGTAAGGCTAAAGAAACGGCAAACATAGGACATTGAGGTGCTTATTATGAATTGTTGGTTGCTACCATTTATGGGGTTATCCTATTCCACGAGATTAAAGAGATAGTAGACTTTGTTGCTCTGTGTGTCTTCATGAATAAGAAACTAATACCTACACTATTAGCTGACACTTACCATGCCATCCGCTCTAGGCATGGAAAGAAAGGAGTAGTGTTATGCTGTGTGCCAATGCTTTACAAATGGTTCATGGCATAGTTACCCACCAAGAGGCCATTCAAAGAAGATCCTCGTTCATGGGCATCTAGAGTAATGACACTCACCTCTTTCGATATTCAGTGGTACAAACTTAAGGTTGATAGCATCGAGGTCATCTATAACTGTGCAGGTTTCTCTATTGTTCCACTCATAGGAACGAAGGTGATTATCAACTATTACCCGGTACTTGCTCTTTGCCAATTAGGTTATGCCATGAGGCGTCCACCAACAGCCAAAGAGGTCGAACTTATGTATTGCAAGAAGGGGGAGATCTTGAATTGTTGATTAAAACACGGAAATCGCTTGGGCCCATATTGGTAGGAAAGGAAAAGAATTCTTTGGGTTAAAAAAGGTATTAGCTTTTGATCCTTACGTGGATTGGTTAAAAGAAATAGTCAAATCTCTTATGTTGCCATTTGAAAAGGAAATGTACTTGTATCCCCCAACCCACTAAGCTACAACACGATGTACCTTAGGAACGATTCTACCAAGTATAGTTTGAAAACAGGGACCTTCGTCAAAATCTTGAGGACAAAAAAATGGAAATATACTTCTTGACAGAAAAGAAGAGGGAATTGGCCCGTCAACCAAAAGAATATGAATGTGAAGGTAGCTCCAAAAAATGACCCAGAGCAGAAGACTCCTTTGTATCTACAGAAGAGTACCAGGTAGCCCTTGCTGATGCAGAGAAGAATCGTCAAGAAACTTTGAAATTTCAAATGGCCAACAATAGAAACAAAGAAAAAGCTAAAGAGTTGGGAAACCAATTTAAAACTGCTAGGATGGAGTTGGTAGCAAAGGAAGCTTAAATGATCAAAGTGATGAAAGAAAATGCAAGACTCCGAGACAAAATAAAAGAGATGGAAGATGCGCCCGTACCTATGCCTTTTCCTGAATGTAAAGAATGTGATCGCTTCCTGGAGAAATGCATGTACTTGGAGGGACAACTATTTCAGAAAGATGTGGTAATTGATAGCTTCGCTCGTGGACGAGATTGTGAAAAGACAGAGAAATTATTCAAAGAAACCAAGAAATGGAGAGAAGAGTACTTCCGGCATGGGGGACCATTGTACTATACAGAGATTAGAGACCCACCACTTTGATTGTCTTTTTCTCTTTTTGCTTTGATGTCATTAGATCACCACCAGTCTTGTCGGATGGGATCGTTTATATTTCATTACGTATTTTGAATCATGCTTGTAAGAAGTTACTATTTGATCATATGGATGATATTTTTTAGAATAACAAGAGTGGATACCGTAGAGTACTATGGGCGTGTGGGGTTCTAATACCTTCCCCTTGCATAACAAACTCCCTTACCCTATCTCTCGGTCGTTTGGTCATGATTTCACCCTTCTTAGGTTTACTCGATGTTTACCTTTCCCCTCTTGTGGGATAAAAAACGTTCGATGGCGACTTCATTGATTTCATTATCAGAAGATTTTGCAGCCGGTTGTTTCAGATGGTGACTTCACTAGGGACAACATTGACCTATTGTTGGTCTATTCCAAAGTCGATCCTAGGTCTTGTTTGTTTACTTTATTTTCTTGGGTGTTTATGTATCTATTTATTTATATGTTTTGATTATATACTTTCATACATTGCATTTTATTATTTCCTGTATTCTGGATATTGCTGTTATGTTGTTTCTTTAGGGGGTAGGATGATACTTCTTGAGGTAAAAGGCCCAGTACCCAGGCCAGAGAGCACTAGGACACTAGGAGTGGAGTGGGGGCATGACGGCTATAAGACGTGGTTTGATTAGTGCATCATGTCATATACCACGCTCGGATGAGGTTCAAATGAAAGCATCTTCATCATGCACGCCTGTGTTGCGATGATTTTACTTTCAGGAGGATCTGTGATTTTTGAGTTACCCTTGCCTTACCCTGACTTAGTCTTCACCCGTGAATAGGGAGGTACTTGATCATTACAGGTACCAATGGTGACTATGTTCTGATGGTGACTCTAGTGAATCTTGTTCAGATAGTAACTTGGTTCTATTGGCGACCCTCTTTCTGCTGATACTTTGGTTGATGATTACTATTGATGACTATCTCGAATCTTTAAACCTAGGATTCTATATAGTAGTACAGTAGCATCCAGTATTGTGGAAACCTTGGTCCCGTCATGTTACATCATAGCATGTTTACTTTTCAAAAAAATATATATATGTCGATGATTAATATGCATGTGCATTACCATTTCCAGGATTTCCCAGAGTTTTCTTCTCCTCTAGGAATGGCAAACATCACTGATATCGTCATGAGGACCAAAAGGGATAACTTCAACTACCAGTTTCATCCTGGTATTTGGCCCTTTCTTGAAGAACTCAGAGATCTCATGAATTGTCAACAAATGGGTGTTTTTGGTGAAAGATATGGGAATCTCCTATCTTTGTTGGATGCTCGGGTTGATGATAAGGATGTTCAGACTTTGTTATACTTTTATGATCCGGAGCTTCATTGTTTCACATTTCAGGATTACCAGTTAGCACCTACTCTTGAGGAGTATGCTCATCTTCTCCATATTAAAGTCACTAGTCATACTCCATTTGTTCAGGTCCCTGTTGAGCCTGACTATGAGGCCATTGCTAAGGTTCTTTATTTGAACCTTAACGATGTAAAAGGAAAGTGGAGACGCAATAAAGTCACTTGTGGTCTTCCAGTAGATTTCTTGGCAAGTAAGGCTAAAGAAACGACAAACATAGGACATTGGGGTGCTTATTATGAATTGTTGGCTGCTACCATTTATGGGGTTATCCTATTTCCCGAGATTAAAGAGATAGTAGACTTGGCTTCTCTGTGTGTCTTCATGAATAAGAAACTGATACCTACACTATTAGCTGACACTTACCATCCCATCCACTCTAGGAATGGAAAGAAAGGAGTAGTGGTATGCTGCGTGCCAATGCTTTACAAATGATTCATGGCATAGTTACCCACCAAGAGGCCATTCAAAGAAGATCCACGTTCATGGGCATCTAGAGTAATGACACTCACCTCTTTCGATATTCAGTGGTACAAACTTAAGGTTGATAGCATCGAGGTCATCTATAACTGTGCAGGTTTCTCTAATGTTCCACTCATAGGAACGAAGGTGATTATCAACTATTACCCGGTACTTGCTCTTTGCCAATTAGGTTATGCCATGAGGCGTACACTAATAGCCAAAGAGGTTGAACCTGTGTATTGCAAGAAGGGGGAGATCTTGAATTATTGATTAAAACACAGAAATCGCTTGGGCCCATATTGGTAGGAAAGGAAAAGAATTCTTTGGGTTAAAAAAGGTATTAGCTTTTGATCCTTATGTGGATTTGTTAAAGGAAATAGTCCAATCTCTTATGTTTCCGTTTGAAAAGGAAATGTCCTTGTATCCCCAACCCACTGAGCTACATCACGATGTACCTAAGGAACGCTTCTACCAAGTACAGTTGGAAAATAGGGACCTTCGTCAAAATCTTGAGGACAAAAAAATGGAAATATACTTCTTGACAGAAAAGAAGAGGGAATTGGCCCGTCAACTAAAAGAATATGAAGGTGAAGGTAGCTCCAAAAAATGACCCAGAGCAGAAGACTCATTTGTATCTACAGAAGAGTATCAGGTACCCCTTGCTGATGCAGAGAAGAATCGTCAAGAAACTTTGAAATTTCAAATGGCCAACAATAGAAACAAAGCAAAAGCTAAAGAGTTGGGAAACCAATTTAAAGTTGCTAGGATGGAGTTGGAAGCAAAGGAAGCTCAACTTACCAAAGTGATGAAAGAAAATGCAAGACTCTGAGACAAAATAAAAGAGATGGAATATGCGCCCGTACCTATGCCTTTTCCAGAATGTAAAGAATGTGATCGCTTCCTGGAGAAATGCGTGTACTTTGAGGGACAACTATTTCGGAAAGATGTGGTAATTGATAGCTTCGCTCGTGGATGAGATTCTGAAAAGACAGAAAAATTATTCAAAGAAACCAAGGAATGGAGCGAAGAGTACTTCCAGCATGGGGGACCATTGTACTATACAGATATTAGAGACCCACCACTTTGATTGTCTTTTTCTCTTTTTGCTTTGATGTCATTAGATCACCACCAGTCTTGTCGGATGGGATCATTTATATTTAATTATGTATTTTGAATCATGCTTGTAAAAAGTTACTATTTGATCATATGGATGATATTTTTTAATGAAACCAATTATTTTCGAATGTGTCACTCGCTGATTATCTCTCTTATCATGTTTTTTGAAGTTCCTAGGGGTGACAAAACTTTTGGTTGTCCTGGAAATGGTGAAACTTTTCATGCACGATCATGAGTTCATGCATATCACATTATGACAGGTGGTTATGGAAGATCTTCTTAGCTTTGATCTGGATTTTCCCTGGAAGAGGATAGCCATTATGAATTCTCATTGTTATAATACCCAGAGCACTTCCAAGAGGCAGATGGAACAGATTCAAGCAGATGTTGTGGCTATGGGAACCAGGATGGATATCCGAGTTGATCAATTGATGGATATCATTCAGAATATGGCTCGTCAGCAAGAGGAAATGAGAGCCATGATCATGAGGCCTGCTAAAACTGTGAATAATGGTGGTGAAACTTTGAACGCAAATCTACATGGGGGTGTCATCAACAACCTTAATGGTATGCTGGGCACTCAAAATGTGGTCGAGAATCCGGGAGTTGTTCAGAATTTGAATCTAGGTTCAAATACCGGTTTGAATATACAGCACGGTCAGCCTACAAATCTCGGCAATCCTGCAGGTAACCAAAGTATCCCTGGGATCCAAGTTGTGGGGAATCCTCCTCCACCTACTCTTGTTCATCAGAATATTGAACAACCTGTTGTACTATCGAGGCATGTTCATATTCTTGTTAGGCCATTGAAGGAGATAATTGGGAAGACTGGATGACTCATATGGATGAACCAACAGAATCTAGCAAGAATTTGCATATGCTTGGAGAGCGGATGTGTAGGTTTGAAAGTCAAGGTGCAGTAGGCTTTGACATGTCTGATTTAGGCTTAGTGCCTGGGGTGAGGATTCCCCCGAAATTTAAGGTGCCTGATTTCGTAAAATACAAAGGCACTTCCTGTCCGAAGACCCATGTTAAGTATTTTTATCGGAAGACGTCTGCATATTCTAATGATGAGAAGCTATTTATTCACTTTTTTCAAGACAGTTTGACAGGTGGTCCACTCGAGTGGTACATGCAGTTGGAGAGTAGTAGCATTTGTACATGGAGGGAATTGGTCAAGGCTTTTGTAATGCACTACCAATATAACACCGATATGGCTCCTACAAGAATCCAACTACAGAACTTATCCCAGAAGTAGGTGAATCTTTTAAAGAGTATGCCCAGAGGTGGCGAGAGATGGTTGCAAAAGTTCAACCGCCCATGATGGAGCAAGAAATGGTGGAGATGTTTAGTAGTACATTGCAAGGCCAATACTACACAACTTGTAGTATATCAAGTACTTTTGCTGAGATGGTAACACATGGAGAGCGAATTGAAATAGTAATTCATTTGGGGAAAATCCAAGACGTTGTTGTTGGAAATAATGCTGGTAATACTAAGAAGTCTTTCGGGAGTCACCAAAAGAAAAAGGAAGGATAATCCAGCGCGGTCTACCCTCAAAGGGGAAAAGCAGATCAGGGTTCAGATCACCAGATTGTTGTCATGACAATACCAGTTGTTGCACCCCAGCATCATACATATGCACCCAGGCAGGGTTACCAACAAAGGCCAAAACAACCGCCCATAAAGTTTAACACGGTCCCCATGCCCTATGCAGAATTGCTACCTCAGTTACTAGAGCTGAAGTTGGTTAAGAAATGTATGATGCAGATTAATCCAGAAAATCTAAAGCCAAACTTCAATGTTAACGCCATATGTGAGTTTCATTCCGGAGTATAGGGGCATAACATTGAGAGTTTCATAGCATTCACGGAGGTACCACTGTCAGTATCATCGATGAAGATGAAAGTTTGGATCTGATTGTGAATGTTGACCAGTTGACTACACCTCTCTTATTTGTAAAAGAACATTTGTCGAGAAAAGGTGTATTTTTTGGTTGTGGGATGGATTGTGCCACTTGTTTGAAATAGCTAGAGGGTTGTCAATTATTGAAAAATGCAGTTCAGGACCTGATTACCAAGGGGTTTCTTCAGTTCGGTCACAAGGTCATTAGACCCGAGATCGATAATAGTGAAGTGGATGTGATAACCATTCCGGTTAAGACGAAAACTATTTGGGTACCCATGACAATTCCAGTGCCTACTAAGAAATCTCCACTACTTACCACTGTGCTCGGTCCAGTGTCATACGTTAGTGACAAGGCAGTGCCTTGGAGTTACAGCGGCAAACTTTACTATCATGGGAAGAAGGTTTCTACTCAGAAGTTTGAGGAGAACAAGTCTGAAGAAGAGAAGCCTGCAGTACTTGACATTGTCAGTGAAAGTTTAATTACCCGCAGCGGTCGGATTTTCTCTCCACCAGAACGACCTAAAAGTAGTACAAATGTTGCAGTTAAGACTAAAGGCAAGCAGATTTTGGTCAATAGTGATAAGTCGGGGAAAATCCCCCAGATCTTGCTTTAGATGCTGAAATGGCTAAAGATGTAATCGAGTTGATGAGGTACATCAATAAGAGTGACTACAAAGTCATCGACCAATTAATCCAAACACCTTCCAAGATATCCATTCTCGCTCTACTCAGAGACTCGGAATCCCACAAAAATGCATTGATGAAACTTTTGGGGACCTCTTTTGTTCCTCAAGAGATATCTGTGAATCAATTTGAAGGAATTGTGAATAGCATTTCTACGAGTAATGGGTTGGGCTTTACAGGCTTTGATTTACCCCCCGAGGGGAGGAAGCACAACAAAGTGCTGCATATTTCTATGGAAATTGCAAAAACTACCTTATCTTGTGTGATGGTTGATACGGGTTCCTCTCTTAATGTATTTCCCAACCGCTCTCTTAAATCTCGATTGCAATGGGATTTTGTTGAGGCCAAGTGATTTGATTGTTAAGTCTTTTGATGGATCCAAGAGGACAATATTCGGGGAAGTTGACTTGCCAATCAAAATAGGTCCCCACATGTTTGAAGCTACATTCTTCATCATGGACATTAATCCTTCCTATTGTTATTTGTTAGGCCATCCATGGATCCACGGGGCTGGTGCTGCCATGTCCACTCTGCACCAAAAACTGAAGTTCTTATTGAATGGAAAGGTAGTCACCGTTTGCGGCGAAAAAGTTTATATTGTTAGTCACCTGAGTTCCTTTCGCTATGTTGAAGTGGAGGGAGAAATCCATGAGACTCTGTGTCAGGCTTTTGAGACTGTACAAGTCATCAGAGCTCCTCGTCAAGAGGATAGGAAGCCGGAGGTCCCCATGTCATCCTATCGTCAGGTACAAATGATCGTTCTGTCTGGTCATCCAGAAGGATGGGGGAGAGTGTTGGATCTCTCTACTCAGATAGGCAAGAAAGGTTTAGGCTTCATTGTTGGTCGAAGTGGGTCAATCGCTACTCCTCTCAAGGATCAAGGTATTCATCCCCCAATTCAATTTGTCAGTGGTGGAGTTATCCATGAATAAGTTCATGTTGTGACTGAGGAGGGTGACAGTGATTGTGAGATGGACAGATGGGTTCGTCCTACCGCGCCAGATGAAAAGCTTGCCAACTGGTTTTCCGAGGACATCATTAAAGTCACCCACTATGAAGAGTAATTTTTATTTTATTTGTTATCATGCAATAATCCATGCGTCCTACCTAAGTTGTAGTGGACATGTTGTAAGGCCATAATGTTTTCATTGCAAAATTGTCATCAATAAAAAAATGTCTTTTGCATTCAAATATTTTGCTCCTTGTTCTTCTTTTTATTTCTGAAAAAAATGTGAGTTTTTATTTTTTAAATCTAAAACTAAAAATAAAAATAAAAATAATCATGCATATTATGTCCTCCGTTAATCCCGAAAAATGTCAAGAATGATTCTGTTATGACTCTCTATGACTTTGAAAACCCAATCTATCAAGTTGAAGAAGAAGCTGAGGGAGATTGTGAACTTCCTGAAGAGTTGGCTAGATTGTTGAGGCAGGAAGAAAAGGTCATTCAGCCACACAGAGAGACTACTGAGTTGATCAACTTGGGTACCTAAGAGGTCCGAAGAGAAGTCAAGGTTGGGGCTGCTCTAGAAGATGGTACCAAGCAAAGATTGACCGTAATGCTTCGTGAGTGTGCGGATATCTTTGCTTGGTCTTATGAAGACATCCCTGGGCTAGATACGAACATTGTTGTGCATAAGCTACCTCTTAGAGAAGAGTTTCCTCCTGTTAAACAAAAGCTTCGAAGAACTCATCCTGAGATGTCTAAGAAGATCAAAGAGGAGGTTCAGAAACAATTTGATGCTGGTTTTTTGAAAGTAACTTCTTACCCGTCGTGGATCGTGAATATTGTACCAGTACCTAAGAAGGATGGAAAGGTCAGAATGTGTGTGGACTATAGGGACTTGAACAGAGCAAGTCCTGAAGATGATTTCCCGTTGCCACACATTGATGTTCTAGTTGACAATACTACTCAAGCCAAAGTGTTTTCCTTCATGGATGGTTTTTCTGGCTATAATCAGATCAAGATGGCACCAGAAGACATGGAGAAAACTACTTTTATTACACCTTCGGGAACATTTTGCTACAAAGTGATGCCCTTTGGTTTGAAAAATACAGGGGCAACCTATCAACGTGCAATGGTCACTCTCTTTCATTACATGATGCATAAAGAGATTGAAGTATATGTTGATGATATGATTGCAAAGTCCCAGGCAGAAGTATATGTTGATGATATGATTGCAAAGTCCCAGGAAGAACAGGAACATCTTGTTCATTTGTTGAAACTGTTCGAAAGATTAAGGAAGTTCAGACTAAGGTTGAATCCAAATAAGTGCACCTTCGGGGTGAGATCAGGAAAATTATTGGGTTTCATTGTAAGCGAAAAAGGAATTGAGGTAGATCCCAACAAGATAAAAGCTATACAAGAAATGTCTATGCCGAAAACAGAAAAAGAGGTTTGTGGTTTTCTCGGGAGGTTGAACTACATTGCTAGATTCATCTCTCACCTTATCGCCACTTATGAGCCAATATTTAAATTGTTAAAGAAAAGTCAAACGGATAGGTGGAATGATAATTACCAAGCGGGATTTGATAGAATCAAAGAATATTTGTTGGAACCTCCAATTCTCTCGCCTCCGGTAGAAGGTAGACCTTTGATAATGTATCTAATAGTGTTAGAGAACTAAGTGGGGTGTGTATTGGGGAAGCATGACGAGCCTGGTCGAAAAGAGCATGCAATATACTACCTTAGCAAAAAGTTTATCGACTGTGAAATAAGATACTCACTGCTCGACAAAACATGTTGCGCTTTGGTATGGGCTGCTCACCGATTAAGGCAGTATATGTTTACCCACACCACTTTATTAATCTCTAATATGGATCCGATTAAGTACATCTTCGAAAAGTCAACTCTCACAGGAAGAATAGCTCGTTGGCAGATGATTTTAACTGAATATGACATCCAGTATACTACCCAAAAAGCTATCAAAGGTAGTATATTGGCTGATCATCTTGCTCATCATCCCATGGAAGATGGCTATCAGCCGATGAATTTTGAATTTCATGATAAAGACATCACGTACATATGATATTGTAACATTCCAGGCCCGGAAGAAGTGCCCGAACTAGGATCGCAATGGACGATGGTGCCTCCAATGCGATGGGTAATACTATCGGTGCTGTGATTGCTTCTCCTGAAGGTTTTCATACTCCTCTTACCGCTAGGATTTTATTCGATTGTACGAACAATATGGCTGAGTATGAAGCTTGTATCTTTGGGTTAGAAGTTGCTATTGATTTGCGAATCAAGATCTTGGAAGTATATGGGATTCTGCTCTTGTGATTAGCCAAATCAACGGAGACTAGGAGACTCGTCACCCGAATTTGATTTCGTATCGTGAGCATGTGTTGAAGCTGACCCCTTACTTTGATAAGGTTACTTTCAATCATATTCCAAGAGAAGAGAACAACTTAGCAGACTGTAGCGATAAAAAATGTAGCGGGGTAAATCGGAGATCGAGCTATTAATTAACTCGTCTCACAAAAGCAAGAGTCACCACCGCGCTTTATTATTTCCAAGGGAAAAGGGGAAAGAGTGAAATAAAACCCTAAAATATGCAATGTAAAATAATACTTTAAAAGTAATGAAAATACAAGGCGTTTTGAAAAGAGGTCTATAGTTCGGGGGTTGGTTATACAATGGGAAGGTATTAGCACCCAATGTATCTATAGTATTCTATAGGAACCTTTTGAAATATCTGTATATAAAAAAAAATGTTAGTTTGATTAAAAAAAAAAATTGTTTGGCCAAAAATGGGTATGGACGAGTTTTTGAAGATACGACGACCTAATGTCGAAGTTTTGACTTAAAAGGTATGAGTTTTGAAAAATTGGACATTTGGGAAAATTATCTTAAGTTTTTTAACAAAATAATAGACGAAGGATGAATGAGGGTATTCGCACAATGTATTTTTTGACATGAAGTCGACAAAAATTAAACAATTCCCTTGGATTGAGACGGACGAAAGATATGCGGATTAATGATCGATTAATTAAAATTGCAATTGAACAATTAACTAATGAAATTTAAAATATACTAGCATGCATTTTAACGATTAAATAAATAATCAAAAGTACATGAAGATTAAATTACGAAATCATAGATTTTAAATAATTAAACACATAACAAAAATTAAAACATGAAACATGTATTTTTGAATAATTAAATAAACAACAACACAAAATAAAAATAAGAATTAAATAGTATGTTGACAAAAATTAAATAAAAGATGAATTTTAATTAAGCATGTTTTTTATGTGTTTTTATAATAATTAATAATTATACAGCAAAGTAAATTAATATATATATATATATAATCAAGTATATTTAAATAAAAGGAAAATATGGCTAAAAGAAAAAAAGACAGAAAAATGACCCAACAAGGAATTAAACTCAGGTCCTTTAGATTGTTGTTAATACACTTTGCCAATTAAACTAAGTTGTTATTCATTTATTAGCACGAGTTAATTAAAACATAAGGAGAAGAATTAATATTGAAACTGGACCCAAAACAAAAGCCCAATGGGCCAACCGGGTCATGAGGAAGAAACAAAAAAAGTAACCCTAATGTACTAAAGAAAGGGGCGCGGCGCTGGCATGGGGAAAAGAAAAAAAGTTAATTATGTTTTACTGCTTTTATGGGGAATAGGAAAAGCATAGATTTTATTATTAATATTTAATAAAAGAACAAAAAAAACCAGTAAAGTGAACTTCTAAAACAAAACAACGTTATACTCTCTTTCATGGAATCACTTCTCTCTTTATTCCAAATGCCAAATCCTTCTTCATCTCACGCTAAGAAAAAAAACCACAAAAGCTTAATCCTCTTCTCACATAAACCAAGTTAACACCATTACCATATATATCATTAAAACTTTGTCTTCTAAACAACAACACAACCAAAGTTTGCTAGTGAAAACAAAAATTGCACCAAGAAGCCAAGAAATAAACAGAGGTAGAAGAACAAGAATTAAAAAGCAGAAGAAAATTCTGAAGAAGAGGAAAGACCCAATCACCACCGCTGCCAACCGCGGACAACCTCCAGTGCCAACACAGATCTACCTCGACCGAAGATCCTTACACGCTTGAAACACCAACGAACGCATCCTTCCATCTGCCTTACACTGTCGGTCGCTCACGGCCATGAAATGCGACTGAATCCTTATGACCAGTTCTACTTGACAATCACTTGCTTCTTTTTCCCAGTCGCATTATCGTTATTAACGTTCCAAAATTTGGAGTAACTCATGTGCTTTCCTCTAACTTCGCTGAAATCGGTGTTAGCGAGTGAAGAGATGCTTATAACAGACATGGCTGTGACAAAAGGAGAAAGTGGGGGTGGGAAAAGGAAGTTAAAAAATGTAGATACTGCCATGTTGTTTTGGTGGCACTGTGCTTTGGATCTGTGGGTTGTTTTAGAGTGGAATGGGGATTTGAGGAGGTGAGTTCGAAACTGTTGGTTTACAGGGGCCAGGTTCTTCTTTGAATATTGATAACAAAATAGTAAGTATTAAAAGTTATTTTATTATAGCATTAATATTTATTAACAAACAATTTTTTTTAAGAGACCACAGCAGAGAATAAAGGAGATGTTGGAATAAAAACTTATTGCTAACGTGTTGTGGCATTTGACAGATTTCATGTCGGTATAAAGATTTTTGGTACAGCAAGCTTGTGTGTTTTGGATTTTTTTGTAACAGCAAGTGTTTTTTTGAATTTTAAGGTTTTGTAACAGCAAAATGGATAACAAATATTTTTGGACAGCAAGGGTGTTTTGGACAGCAAAGGTGTTTTTTTTTTGTAACAGCAAATGGACAACATGTTTTTGGGACAGCAAGTTCTAAACTAGTTTTTGGGACAGCAAGCGATAAATCGGTATTACGCGACGGAAGAAGTAAGCTTTTTATTACACTTGTTATTATTACTGATATTATGAATACTAACATGTTTAAATGCTAACAATCATGCAGCAACCCAATTCAAATAAAGTACAAAAAATAAAAGAATGATAAGGCAAATATTGCATGGCAAAGAAAAAATGGTACAGCAAGTGATTCAAGCATGAATATATGCAGCAGTAGATAGAGAGGAGAAAAAGAATAATACCTATCGGAGCCTCTCCGATGGGGCTTCTAACAAAAATGGTAGGGTTTTCTTGAATTTGCTTATGCTTTCTTCCTTGCTAGATTTTTAGAACAGAGACTCTATTTTTCTGTTTTTTCTTACTTGTTGAATTGTTTTTAGAACAACACCAATTTTTTTGTTTTCTTCAACTGCTGAATTTTTTCTTTCTCCTTGCCTTTTGTGTTGACAAAGGCTCTTATTTATAGTGGAGTGTGTGGGATTTGAGGGGGGAAAAACAGTAGAAATTTGAACTGTTTTGGCAAGCTGTTTCTATGCTTTGTTCCTACCATTTATTTTAGCCATTTTGATGCAAACTGCTGCTACTTTGATGCAGGTTGGAGCAGATTTTGGCAGCACTTGGAGCTGTTGTATGTTGATGTTTTTTTACTGTTTTGTAGCATTTTACAACATCTCTCTTTGCTATTTTTTTCAGGCTGTTTGGAGCATTGTTGACCAACAAAAATACAACAAAATTGGGCTTGAAGATGGGTTGCAAAGTGGACTGCATTAGCAACTTTGCTAAAAAAAAATTTAGTGTTGAAAATACATTTGTACACACTTGTAGCTTCTTTGCAACCTTGTAATAAACTCCAATAAATTGTAACATGAATAAATATGCATTCTTCAATATATTTCCACTTCCTTTGATAATTATGAACAATCTTGAATCTTCATATAAACATGAATCTTAATATATCTTGATAAAAATTCAAGATCTTCCATTTAAATTTGGGAAATAATTGAATAATACTTGGATGAATTGTTGAATGAAGAATAGATAATAATGCAAGTCTTGGACTTTAATCTTGCACTTTTGTAATAGAAATCCAAATAAATCACATGGATTAATTTTGTAATCAAATAAAATTCCTCATGTAATTAAATAGAATTCCCCACTAACTTCTTGAAATAATGCTTCATGTATTCAAATAACCATGACGTAGATCTTCCAAAATAATCACAAAAATAATCTTGAATAAATATTCCATGTGATAAATGAATATTCTTGAATGAAATCTCTTGAATAGCTCCTCTTTAATTATCACTTGGATTCAAATAAATAAAATTCCAAATATTCTGAATATTCCGAATAAATTCTTCTAGAACAGTTTTGAACTTAATTATCCCATTTCAGTGAAATTCAATCTGCGTCATGAGAAAATTTGCAGATGACTTTTGGTCCAAGAAATCGAAAATGACGGTATGACCTGTTTTTCTTGTATTTTAGAACAATGTGAAACACACATGAACCAAAGTCGGTAGAATTTTGACTGTTCTTCCTGAAAAATATTCTGAGAAAACAGAGACCATTTGCTGGACAGAATATGGAAATAAACGCATAATTCTCTGAAATTCTTTGATGAACCAGTCTTTTGGAAAATAACGAACGACAGCCTTTTTGTCCTGAGACCCGAAATCCTGATCGACGTACAACATCTGACGCTCTTCTTTCAGACCTGTTTTCTGCACATGAAAATAAAACAGCAAAACATACACTTCGTGCGTGATTAGTGTTTAGTCATTCATAAGATAAAATGCTCACAACACTCGGTAATCTCTACACAGTTAAAGCTTGACAGCGAAACGTTCGAAACCTACCATATTCTGTGACCTTGAAGTGTATGAAAAATAATGCAAATGAAGCAGGGCTCTTAGGTCAAAAATTGGGGTATGACAGCTGCCCCTATTTAAGTTTCTTCTATCCGGAGATATGAAGATTAAAATCTTCGTCTCGACGAGATTGAAGGTACTTAAATACATAATATGCAATTTTTGCCCTAAGATACCGCCATTATGTTTATGATATGAATGTGGTATTTAAATTCATAGAGAACGATACTGTATGAGACAAGATAATGCTGGAGAAACCTAACACCAATAAACCACAGGAACATAGATTATACACTACTGGGGAAATGAGTCATCGACTTCGAATGATAGACTCTTAACGGCGAATAAAATTTGAGAGAATACGACCTCTGACCCTAACAAAGAAGGCGCCTTGCATAGGCTACAAAACAGATTAATGACCCAAAATAACGGTGAGTTCACAACCTAAGGTCAAAGATAGACAAAAGATGTATCAATTTTGCTGATAACGAACTACCGACTTCTGAAGGCAAAGATTCACAAAAAATTTCTCTGCGAAATTCTCCAGAGGGATACCAATTAGTGCCGAAATAATAATATGGTTGTAGATACACAAGCTGCTCAAATAAAGAAGCCGCCACTTGCTGTCTTCCAAAGATACTATGACATACAAGCTGCTCAAATAAAGAAGCCGCCACTTGCTGTCTTCCAAAAATACTATAACATACAAGCTGCTCAAATAAAGAAGTCGCCACTTGTTGTATTCCAAAGATGTCCATAACATACAAGCTACTCAAATAAAGAAGCCGCCACTTGCTGTTTTCCAAAAGATATGATAACGCACAAGTTGCTCATGAAGAGACTGCCGCTTGCCGTTTTCCAAAAAATATTAATAACTCACAAGTTGCTCATGAAGAGACCGCCGCTTTCCATTTTCCAAAAAATAATAATGCACAAGTTGCTCATGAAGAGACCGCCGCTTGCCGTTTTCCAAAAATAATAATAACGCACAAGTTGCTCATGAAGAGACCGCCGCTTGCCGTTTTCCGAAGAATAATAATAACGCACAAGTTACTCATAAAGAGACTGTCGCTTGCCATTTTCTGAAGAATAATAATAACGCACAAGTTGCTCATGAAGAGACCGCCGCTTGTCGTTTTCCGAAGAATAATAATAACACACAAGTTGCTCATGAAGAGACCGCCGCTTGTCGTTTTCCGAAGAATAATAATAACGCACAAGTTGCTCATGAAGAGACCGCCGCTTGTCGTTTTCCGAAGAATATTTCAGAAGAAAGTTGCAATAACACTGCCAGAGAATAAAATCTTCTTCAAAGGGAACCATGAATAGATCCTTCCTGAGGAGATCAAATACTTAAATGCGCAAAATAAATGCACCATTCATCTAGGTTGTTTAGCTTGGAGAAAACCACGAGATAGCCTATGCAAGAGACAAAAACTCCCTCCGGGAATAAACCAGAGAGAAGACAGTCAAACAAGACTCCACCCAATGAGAAAATAACTCGATTGGGGATTCATCCTATCCAGAAATGGACAAGGAAGGCTAAATCAAAGATTTATCCACGAGGATTAGCTCAGCTGGGGGAATTAGAAAGGAAGCACATTTTCTGCCTAAGTTAACATTCTACTTGGAAAGAACATGTACGCTGTTTGAATAAACATAAACAAGGTATACGACCCAAAAATCAACGACAAATATGAATATGCATGCGTGATATAAGTGTAAATGAGTAAATGAATGTTATGCTGACAAAACAAGCAGATGGAATATCTTGAAGATGATAAGATATCACGAAAGAATAGATACTCGGCCAATCTTAAAGAGACGGAAAATAACTGGAACTAGAACCAAAAAGCAACATCAGAGCGTATCACGCTACAAGGCTCAAATCTTCTGGGGAGAAAAGTATTCAAATCCAATCTTCTAATCACCAACAGACCACTGACATGATGCAAAACGTACCACACTTTAGAAATTTCTCAAATAAAGATAACCGAAACAAAGCTTAACCGGAATTGCTGGGGAGTCACCAAGCTTAGTACCACGAGAAACGCAAGTTTACACAACCAACACCTCATGACGATTTTGAAAGAAAACATGTTCATCATGCAAGGATAAATTACTGTATTATTTTGCATTTCATGGCTTAACCATCCTCGGAACAACTGTTAATATTCTTTTTAGTATTCAATGACATATTTTAAAAATAGGAATGTGTTAAATAACTTTGTTTCAAATATTGCCGTAAAAGCTGAAATTTTGCCCACAAAAAGGTAAATGCTCAAATTTCATTAATAAGATGGTAGTTCGCTAACAACGTGTCTCCAACGGTTTACAAAAGTTTGGGAAATAGTACATGAAAGAAAAAGGTTACACAAAAACAATGATCAATATTCTCCCTAACAATTTCGAATTCCGAAATGTGCTCAAATGCCAAGACTGGTCTGACCAAAAGCTTGCCTAAGCCGCCCCTTCGGGTTTTCAACTCAGCAAACTGTCAACTCAAACCTAGGAGAAATACTTCTTGACTGCATCGGTGTTCACGGAGCGCGGGAGCTCTTCACCGTCCATATTTTTGAGAATCATGGCACCTCCAGAGAAAACTTTCTTAACGACATACGGTCCTTCATAATTCGGAGCCCACTTTCCCCTAGAATCAGGTTGGAAAGATAATATCTTCTTGAGCACGAGGTCACCTTCTCTGAACTCGCGTGGTCGAACCTTCTTATCAAAAGCCTTCTTCATTCTTTGCTGATATAATTGACCGTGACACGGCACTGTCAATCTCTTTTCTTTAATTAAATTCAATTGATCATGTCTACTTTGACACCACTCAGCCTCAGAAAGTTTAGCTTCCATCAACACTCTCATAGACAGAATCTCAACCTCCACGGGGAGTACTGCTTCCATGCCATAAACTAGGGAGAATGGGGTTGCGCCTATTGAAGTTCGAACTGAAGTACGGTATCCATGTAAAGCAAACGGAAGCATTTCATTCCAATCTTTATAAGTTACCACCATCTTCTGGACAATCTTTTTGATGTTCTTGTTAGCAGCTTCAACAGCCCCATTCATCTTCGACCTGTAGGGAGAAGAGTTATGATGTTCGATCTTGAACTCTTCACAAAGCTCTCTCATCATATTGTTATTCAAATTCGAACCTTTATCAGTGATGATCTTGCTCGGGATGCCGTATCGACAAATGATCTGATTCTTGATAAATCTGACTACCACCTGTCTGGTTACATTAGCATAAGATGCTGCTTCCACCCATTTAGTAAAATAATCAATCGCTACCAAGATGAAACGATGACCATTTGAAGCTTTGGGCTCAATCATTCCAATCATATCAATGCCCCACATAGAGAAAGGCGAAGGTGAAGAGATAACATTGAGGAGGGTCGGTGGCACATGTATCTTGTCTGCATAAATTTGGCATTTATGACATTTCTTCACATATTTGCAACAATTAGATTCCATTGTCATCCAATAGTAACCAGCTCTCAACATCCTTTTAGCCATTGCATGTCCGTTGCCATGGGTGCCAAAGGATCCTTCATGTACTTCTTGCATCTGCATGTCTGCTTCATGTCTGTCTACGCATCTGAGTAGGACCATGTCATAATTCCTCTTATATAATACTTCTTCATTGAGGAAGAAACTACTTGGCAATCTCCTCAACGTCTTCCTATCTTTATTGGATGCCCCAGGCGGGTACTCTTGAGTTTGAAGAACACGTTTAATGTCATAGAACCACGGTTTGTCGTCGGTGACCTCTTCTACTGAGAACACATGATCAGGTCTGTCGAGGAGCATAACTCTGATTGTAGGCACATCGTTCCAACCATTCACTTGAAACATTGAAGACAAAGTAGCCAAAGCATCATCCATTTGGTTTTCATCTCTAGGAATATGATGTAATTCCACTTTGTTGAAGAAGGTTAACAATCTTCTAGCATAATCTCTGTAAGGGATCAAACCAGGATGACGAGTCTCCCACTCTCCTTTGATTTGATTAATTACCAATGCCGAGTCTTAGTATATATCAAGAATCTTAATCCTTAGATCCACTGCTTCTTCGAGACCCATAATACATGCCTCATATTCAGCCATGTTGTTCGTACAGTCAAACTTCAATCTCGCCGTGAACGGGATATGAGTACCTCGGGGAGTGACGATGATTGCCCCAATTCCATTTCCATAAGAATTTACAGCTCCGTAAAAAATGAAACCCCAACGGGATTCGGGATCAGGTCCTTCTTCAGGTAACGGCTCTTCACAATCTTTAGCTTTCAAGTACATAACATCTTCATCTGGGAAGTCAAACTTGATGGATTGATAATCGTCAATTGGTTGGTGAGCCAAATGATCGGCTAAAATACTCCCTTTGATTGCTTTCTGAGTGTGATACTCAATGTCATATTCAGATAACAACATCTGCCAACGAGCTATTCTTCTAGATAAGGCGGGCTTCTCAAAGATATACTTGATCGGATCCATTTTGGAGATCAACCAAGTGGTGTGGTTAATCATATACTGGCGCAGACGGCGAGCAGCCCAAGCTAAAGCACAACAGGTCTTCTCAAGCATTGAGTATCGAGACTCACAGTCTGTGAATTTCTTACTCAGATAATATATGGCATGTTCCTTTCTTCCAGTCTCGTCTTGTTGACCAAGCACACATCCCATGGAATCTTCCAATATAGTCAGGTACATAATCAAAGGTCTTCCTTCCACTGGAGGGATCAATATGGGAGGTTCAAGTAGATATTCTTTGATGCTATCAAAAGCTTTCTGACAATCTTCTGTCCACACACATCCTTGGTTCTTTCGGAGAAGCTTGAAAATCGGCCCACAGGTAGCAGTCATATGAGATATAAATCTAGAAATATAGTTCAGTCTCCCAAGGAATCCTCTTACTTGTTTTTCCGTCTTGGGTGCGAGCATCTCCCGAATAGCTTTAACTTTATCAGGATCTACCTCAATACCTCTCTGACTGACAATGAAACCCAGAAGTCTTCCAGAACGAACACCAAAAGTGCACTTGTTGGGATTCAGACGGAGTTTATACTTTCTCAAACGCTGGAATAATTTCAATAAATGTTCCAAGTGATCTTCTTCAATTTTTGATTTGGAAATCATGTCATCTACATAAACTTCTATCTCTTTATGCATCATATCATGGAACAAAGCGGTCATGGCCCTTTGGTACGTTGCACCAGCATTCTTCAAACCAAACGACATTACTCGATAACAAAATGTCCCCCAAGGTGTAATGAAAGTTGTCTTCTCCATATCTTCTGGTGCCATCTTGATTTGATTGTAACCAGAGAAACCATCCATGAAAGAAAAGACCTTGAACTTTGCGGTACTGTCGACCAATACATCAATGTGTGGTAATGGAAAATCATCCTTTGGGCTAGCTCTATTCAGAGCTCTATAATCTACACACATTCGAACTTTGCCATCCTTTTTAGCAACAGGAACTATATTGGCTAACCATTGAGGATAGACCGATGTAACAAGGAAACCTGCATTAATTTGCTTTTGAACTCCTTCTTTGATCTTGTCAGCCATATCGGGACGGGTCCTTCTCAACTTCTGCTTAATCGGCGGACATTCAGGTCTCAACGGCAAACGATGCTCCACAATATTGTTATCCAAACCTGGAATGTCTTGGTAGGACCAAGCAAACACATCAACATACTCTCTGAGAAGCTCCAACATTTTCTCTTTGACCTCTTGGATAAGCAATGCTCCGACCTTGACTTCCTTTTTATCTTCTTCATTACCCAAATTGATCATCTCTATAGGCTCTTCACACGGCTGAATAGTCTTTTCATCGTGCTCAAGTAAACGGGAAATTTCATTAGGAATCTCTTCACTATCTTCTTCCCCGGCTCTGAACACAGGGAATTCAAAGTTGGGAGGGGGCATAGGATCATTGTTTTCAATGGTTAAGTCATGGATTAATCTGCACATATGATTATGCTTTATTTTAGAAATCAATTAATATGAATGTTGTACATATATAAAAAGAGAAGTTATTATATTTTCCTATTACTACCAATTAATTTTCATTACTATTTCCCAGAAAAAGTGAAAAATAAAACAGTAGTGGATAAAATAACATTTTTATTCATGATTGGCAATACTTGAAACAAAGAGCCCAGAATTTTCTCTTTTGCCTTGGGCAGAGCAAAAGGATTTATTTTCAACATAGCCCGACACAAATACTTTTCGCCTTGGGCAGAGCGAAAGTTTTTTTTTCAAAAATAAAACAAAATGTTACTCAGAAATGTGCATCACAACAGGAATATCAACAGCAATCCAGTTCTGGAAAACCACTCCATGCGTTTCAAAGTCGGGTAAATCCTCTTCAGAATCGTCTCCTATTATAGCATCAATTTCAGGAGGAGTCGGATGGATAAAACCTACGCTTCAGAAAACTTCTTGTATCGGACGGGTAATTGTATCCTGCTTAACTCTTGTAGACACAGGATGAAAACCAAGACCTTCTCCAGACTTGTTCTCAGGCAAAGTCAACACCTGACCCCAACCTTCATCCGAACCACTCTCAACCACTCATCACGCATCCTCAAAAGAAGAAATAGATGTCCCTTGCTTCTTCACTTCATTATTAGCAACATATAGAGCTTGGAATTGGGTTCCAACATCCTCATCAGCATCAATAAAAGAGAAAGATGACAAATGGCTTACCACCATAGCCTGCTCTCCACCAATCATTATCAGCTTTCCATTCCTTATAAACTTCAATCTCTGATGGAGCGTGGATGTGACTGCCCCCACATCATGGATCCATGGGCGACCCAATAGGCAACTGTAGGCGGCACAAATATCCATTACTTGAAAAGTGATCTGAAAGGTATGAGGACCAATTATTATAGGAAGATCCACTTCACCAATGACAGTCTTCCTAGAACCATCAAATGCTTTGACAATTACCCCACTAGGTCTCATGGGAGCACCTTGGTAGGAAAGTCGAGATAATGTAATTTTGGGCATTACATTTAACAACGAACCTGTATCTACCAGCACACTTGATAAGGTATCATTTTCACAACTTATTGAGATATACAAAGCCATATTATGGTTCCTTCCCTCCTCCGGAAGCTCTTCATCACTGAAACCAAGATTGTTACACGAAGTAATATTTCCCACAATTCCATCAAATTGGTCAACCGTCACATCATGATCTACGAATGCCTGGTCCAAGACCTTCATCAAAGCTTCCCTATGGGCACCAGAATCTCTCAGTAAAGCAAGCATATAAATCTTGGAAGGAGTTTGCAATAGTTGGTCCACAATCTTATATTCACTTCTCTTAATGAGCTTCAAAATCTCATCATCATCGGGGTGTGGGATAGGTTCATTGGATCGGCCTACCTCAACCCTTGGTTTAACATTTCTCGCTGGAATTTCTGCCGGTATGGGCCTCCTGACTTTAACTTCTGGTCTCTTCAAAGGTACTGCTGCAAAGATACGCCCGCTTCTCGTAACTCTGCTCACATCAGCGATGTTAACAAAATATGGCATTGTCGGTATAGGGACTTCTACCCCATTCTCAATCATTGTGGCATTATACTTATATGGTATAGCTTGATCTGAGTTGTAAGGCACAGGACCAGGTGGATAAATGATCAAAGGAGCAACAGGTGCAGTCTGACTGTCATAAACGATCTCTACTAGTTCAGGCAAGTTGAATTGTGGTATTATAACATTCACTTCATTAACTGGATATCTATCATGCGTAATAGTGATAACCCTCTAGTCTAACAATTTTTGAATATCCTCCTTCATAATAGGGCAATCAACTTCTCTTGAACAAAATTCACAAACATCATAATCATGCTGATGCCTAAAAAAGGCAAGCCTTCTTAAGCTCTGATGTAACCTGATCAACGAATCTCTTATGTGTTCAACTTGAAAAACTCGAAACTTTCCCGAACAACCTTCCACTATATTCACTGATGTTTCCCCATGTCGAGGCAAAGGATTATCTCTAACATTCGGGTTAACATCCTTGAAAGGCAAGATACCGTTCTTAACCAACCTCTGCACATCCGCCTTTAGAGCAAAGCAATTTTCAATGTTGTGCCCCGGCGACCCTTGATGATATTCACAGAACTGATCCGCCTTGTACCACGGAGAAGTACTATTCGGTGTGACGGGAGGAGGCTTCATCGTTATGAGGTTTTTCCTTATCAAAGCAGGGAATAACTCAGTGTAAGTCATGGGAATGGCATCAAATTGCGGTTTCCTTGGTGAACGATTATGGTTATTAAATTGATAAGCCTGTTATCGAGGCTGTTGTTGAAATGGTTGTTGCTGAGTTGGTGGGGTTTGATGAGTTGGGGTCACCATTGTTGGGCGGACAGCCGGAGTGACTGCCGCAACATGTGAATAGCCTCTCCTTGGTCTCCCAGGGAAAATTACACTGACATCTTGTTCTTTCCTTTTAGGGAAAACACTTCCAAACTTCTTGATACTGCTAGATAGACTTCCTTCCTTGACCAAACGTCCCTCACGAATCCCTTCTTCCAACCGCATGCCCATACTTACCATCTCGGTGAAATCACTGGGTGTGCTGGCAATCATTCTTTCATAATAAAAAGCCTAAAGTTTTCAGGAATATCTTTGTCATTTCCTTCTCTTCAAAAGGGGGATAAATCTGAGCAGCAATATCGCGCCACCTCTGGGCATATTCTTTAAAGGACTCTCTGTCTTTCTGGGACATCGCTCGGAGTTGATCTTTGTCAGGCGCCATGTCGACGTTGTACTTATACTGGCGAACAAAAGCTTCACTAAGATCGTTGAAATTACGGATCCGGGTGTTGTCCAAACCCATGTACCATTTTAGAGCGGCACCAGTCAAACTGTCTTGGAAGTAGTGAATTAACAAATTATGATCGTCAGAATAAGTGGACATATTTCTTACATACATGGTTAAATGACTCTGAGGACACGAGTCACCTTTATACCTTTCAAAGTCCGATACTTTGAATTTGGCTGGAATCTTTACATTTGGAACTAAACACAGGTCATGAGCATTCTTTCCAAACAAATCTTTTCCTTTCAGCGCTCTGATCTCCCTCTGCATCTCTTGAAACTGGTCTTGAAATTCCTCCATTCTATCGAAAAGATCCAGACTTTCAGCAGGCTCAGCATGATAAGTAGGCTCATTTAGGTATGGCATAGAATGAACCACAGGAGCGGCAATTGTCATCACTGGTTGAGGGAAAGGTGCCACAGGCGGAATTACAGGCGGCACAGTAGTTGTCTCTGGTTGAGGAAAGGACACAGTAGGTTAAACCAAAGGTTGTACGACAGGATGATACCCTTCTGGCATGAAGTTATAAGGCATTCCCCATGGAAAACCTTTCGGCATCTGATGTTGAAGCGGAGAGTTGACTTGAGTCACAGATGTTGGAACGGTGACAATCTCAGAAACCACAGTAGTTGAAGCCTGAATCTCAGCAGCTGCAGTCGATAGCTAATTCTGAACAGCCATCAAACTCTCCACTAGCGCAGTTAATTTTTCCATTCCGACACGAAGGGTAGCAACCTCCTCGCGAAGCTCATGGTTTTCTTATTCCAGATCTTCCATCTTCCTCTGATGATTGGCTCGGGTATCGTACCGATGAGACAGCTTGACAAACTATCAGAGTGGAAAAAGAAATAAGGATAAGACTCTAGAAAACATGTGAAGTAGAATGTTGGATGATGCATGATATGCGATGCAAATGATTATTCATTTTGATAGTTTTTTCAAGGAACTTCGATAATTTTGCACACATCAATGGTAAAGGAATTTGGAATACCAAAAACTCATTTCATTAATCAAAAGCGTTAAATTACAACTTACAACTTTGGAACAACAAAATAAATAAATTACAACTTTGGGACAACAACCCAATAATAAAAGCAATAAATTACAACTTTGGGACAACAACCCAATAATAAAAGCAATAAATTACAACTTTGGGACAACAACCCAATAATAAAAGAAGTAAATTACAACTTTGGAACATGAAGCCCTTTTACAGAGTTTTACAAAATGACATCAGTAAAAATAAAACTAAGAACTAAAGATCACTCAGAATCATCAGATGAAGGACCAAATGCCAACTATAAATGGAGCTTCCTAATCTTCTCTTCATAAAAGTCTTCCAACTCTTTCTTCTCAGCTACCAGACGATCAATGATTTCCTTTTGTGGATTAGGAACAAGAGCAACGCTTACGGAATCTTCCTTCTTTCTCTTCCTTTCACTTGCATACTTCTTGAGTAAAGCATCCTTTTGACGAAGCTTCTCATCATGATCGATGAACCAGCCATCTTGAATAAATAGCAAATCCTCCTTTTCCTTTAGCTGTCGAGTCAGGACCCTATTCTCATATTCAGACATATTATACTTTTCTTTCCAAGCATCTCTCTCGGACTTCATCCTAGCCAGATTTCCTTGGTATTCTCCCATGTTCTCGATAGGGATATCAATAGATGATGATGCAATAGTAGGGAATAAATTTTTCTCGAGGTTATAGGGCATCTTGAGAGCACAAGCCCTAGCACGAACCCATTGTAGGTAAGGCTCCAAAGAAACAGCACCTCTCTGTCCTAACATGTCTCTCCCTTTTCTATGGATGTGACACCAAGCTCCTTCGATCTCCTTCTTAGCTGCTTGGTGATCTTGTCCTTCTTGTAGAAATAAACCACTCACATGGATGTTGTTCGGCTTGTCCCTCATCGGGTATCCAAACTGACGGTGCGCGAGAACAGGATTATAGTTAATTCCTCCTTTCGTACCAAGAAGAGGCACGTTAGGAAAAGCACCACAGATATCGATGATTTTCACGTCATAGTAAGCTTGATTATACCAATCAATATCAAAATGAGTGAGAGCCATAATTTTTGGCGCCCATCGCGGCTCCTTCTCGAGATCCCAGAAAACATCAGACCTAGGTAGATGAGAAACATACAACTGATACAGCAACGATGCACAACAAATAATCATCCCTCTTTGATAAGAATTTTGAAGATGGATGGAGTAGTAGGTATCTCCTAGCAACGTAGGGACAGGATTTCCAATCAAGAAAATTTTGATGGTGTTGATATCCACAAACTTATCAACGTTAGGGAACAAGAATAGGCCATAAGCGAGTAAAGCAAAAACGTCTTCAAAGGCAACAGTATCTTTTATCTCATCGAAATGACGAGCTTTCTTTAATAAAAATTGCGCGGATAAGCCTCGGATTCCCCCTTTGGTAATCATGTTCTCATCTATCTCTGACTTCCTCAAGTGGGTGATGGTCGCTATCTCGTGAGATTTAGGTTCCTCTTCTAAGCCAGAAAAAGGAACACAGTCGATGACCGGCAAACCAAGTATGTAGGAGTACTCTTCTAAGGTGGGCATTAACTGGTAATCCGGAAAGGTGAAGCATCGATACAAAGGATCGTAGAATTGGACCAATGTACTTAGGATGCCTTCCTTCATCTTGCGCTTCATGAGAGGTATAATGGACCCATATTTCTTCTGAAACTCCATCGGGTTCTCGATCTTAGGAATCAAACTCTTCAGCTCTTCTATCTCGGGCTCCTTAAAACTATAACTTCGAGTGTTTCTTCTTCCAAACTCCATAATAACAGTACATGAGATGTCTACAAAAATCATTCTGAAGTTCCTTGAAAAACAAGTTTTCATAAAAAATGTTTATGGATGTATGGATGAATGATAATGCAACAGTTACACACAAGTTCACAAATATGGGGTTCAAAGGTTCAACGCTTCGAGCATGGAGTCAAGGGTAAAGCCCACCCCAGGGTATGTACTAAAAGTTTAATCACACCTGCAAGACAAGGTTCTAAAAAGTTCCCAGAGTCTACATTCCTCCTTCGGATATTACCAACGTCTTGATTACTCAATAATTAGCAATATTCTCAAGAGAAACTCATCTGAGCGTAGCATCGCGTGACAACTACTTTCTGATTACTCCGTTATAGTCTCCGCGCTACACCTAAAAGGACAAGATGGGTTAGGGTTCTACAGTTCTCAGCTTCTTTGGCTCCCAGGTTGAAAATAATAATGTCTTCCCGATTACTCGGTGAACAAATACTACGTTCAAAAGGGCCTTCCACTGAGTGGGGGATTTCATGCCTCCTTCTTTGGGATTACTCCCTCAAAGTTAACATGACTATACCGCCCGTCCTATTCTTAAGTGTAACTTAATCCGGGTATAAGATTCGTCCTTTGCAAAAAACCCAAACAACCCCAATATAAACACATAATCAAACAAATCAAATAATAATAAAACAGATAAAACAAACTAGGCTTAACCCACTTAGAGATGGACCAGCAAGAGGTCAATCTCTCCCCAGCAGAGTCGCCATTTCTGTAGCGATAAAAAATGTAGCGGAGTAAATCGAAGATCGAGCTATTAATTAAATCGTCTCACAAAAGCAAGAGTCGCCACCGCGCTTTATTATTTCCAAGGGAAAAGGGGAAAGAGCAAAATAAAACCCTAAAATATGCAATGTAAAATAATACTTTAAAATTAATGAAAATACAAGGCATTTTGAAAAGAGGTCTAGAGTTCGGGGGTTGGTTATACAATGGGAAGGTATTAGCACCCAATGTATCTATAGTATTCTATAGGAACCTTTTGAAATATCTGTTTATAAAAAAAATGTTAGTTTAATTAAAAAAATAAATTGTTTGGCCAAAAATGGGTATGGACGAGTTTTTGAAGATACGACGACCTAATGTCGAAGTTTTGACTTAAAAGGTATGAGTTTTGAAAAATTGGACATTTGGGAAAATTATCTTAAGTTTTTTAACAAAATAATAGACGAATGATGAATGAGGGTATTCGCACAATGTGTTTGTTGACATGAAGTCGACAAAAATTAAACAATTCCCTTGGATTGAGACGGACGAAAGATATGCGGATTAACGATCGATTAATTAAAATTACAATTGAACAATTAACTAATGAAATTTAAAATATACTAGCATGCATTTTAATGATTAAATAAATAATCAAAAGTACATGAAGATTAAATTACGAAATCATAGATTTTAAATAATTAAACACATAACAAAAAATTAAATCATGAAACATATATTTTTGAATAATTAAATAAACAACAACACAAAATAAAAATAAGAATTAAATAGTATGTTGACAAAAATTAAATAAAAGATGAATTTTAATTAAGCATATTTTTTATGTGTTTTTATAATAATTAATAATTATACAGCAAAGTAAATTAATATATATAATCAAGTATATTTAAATAAAAGGAAAATATGGCTAAAAGAAAAAAAGACAGAAAAATGACCCAACAAGGAATTGAACTCAGGTCCTTTAGATTGTTGTTAATACACTTTGCCAATTAAACTAAGTTGTTATTCATTTATTAGCACGAGTTAATTAAAACATAAGGAGAAGAATTAATATTGAAACTGGACCCAAAACAGAAGCCCAATGGGCCAACCGGGTCATGAGGAAGAAACAAAAAAAAGTAACCCTAATGTACTAAAGAAAGGGGCGCGGCGCTGGCATGGGGAAAAGAAAAAAAGTTAATTATGTTTTACTGCTTTTATGGGGAATAGGAAAAGCATAGATTTTATTATTAATATTTAATAAAAGAACCAAAAAAAAACCAGTAAAGTGAACTTCTAAAACAAAACAACGTTATACTCTCTTTCATGGAATCACTTCTCTCTTTATTCCAAATGTCAAATCCTTCTTCATCTCACACTAAGAAAAAAAACCACAAAAGCTTAATCCTCTTCTCACATAAACCAAGTTAACACCATTACCACATATATCATGAAAACTTTGTCTTCTAAACAACAACACAACCAAAGTTTGCTAGTGAAAACAAAAATTGCACCAAAAAGCCAAGAAATAAACAGAGGGAGAAGAACAAGAATTTAAAAGCAGAAGAAAATTCTGAAGAAGAGGAAAGACCTAATCACCGTTGCTGCCAACCGCGGATAACCTCCAGTGCCGACACAGATCTACCTCGGCCAGAGATCCTTACACGCTTGAAACACCAACGAACGCATCCTTCCCTCTGCCTTACACTGTCGGTCGCTCACGGCCACGAATCGCGACTGAATCCTTATAACCAGTTCTACTCGACAATCACTTGCTGCTTTTTCCTAGTCGCATTATCGTTATTAACGTTCCAAAATTTGGAGTAACTCATGTGCTTTCCTCTAACTTCGCTGAAACCGGCGTTAACGAGTGAAGAGATGCTTATAACAGACACGACGGTGACGAAACGAGAAGGTGGGGGTGGGAAAAGGAAGTTAAAAAATGTAGATACTGCCATGCTGTTTTGGTGGCACTGTGCTTTGGATCTGTGGGTGGTTTTAGAGAGGAATGGGGATTTGAGGAGGTGAGTTCGAAACTATTGGTTTACAGGGGCCGGGTTCTTCTTTGAATATTGATAACAAAATAGTAAGTATTAAAAGTTATTTTATCATAGCATTAATATTTATTAACAAACGATTTTTTTTAAGAGACCACAGCAGAGAATAAAGGAGATGTTGGAATAAAAACTTATTGCTAACGTATTGTGGCGTTTGACAGATTTCATGTCGGTATAAAGATTTTTGGTACAGCAAGCTTGTGTGTTTTGGATTTTTTGTAACAGTAAGTGTTTTTTTGAATTTTAAGGTTTTGTAACAGCAAAATGGATAACAAATATTTTTGGACAGCAAGGGTGTTTTGGACAGAAAAGGTGTTTTTTTATTTTGTAACAGCAAATGGACAACATGTTTTTGGGACAGCAAGTTCTATACTAGTTTTTGGGACAGCAAGCGATAAATCGGTATTACGCGACGGAAGAAGTAAGCTTTTTATTACACTTGTTATTATTACCGATATTATGAATACTAACATGTTTAAATGCTAACAATCATGCAGCAACCCAATTCAAATACAGTACAACAAAGAAAAGAATGATAAGGCAAATATTGTATGGCAAAGAAAAAATGGTACAACAACTGATTCAAGCATGAATATATGCAGCAGTAGATAGAGAGGAGAAAAAGAATAATACCTATCAGAGCCTCTCCGATGGGGCTTCTAACAAAAATGGTAGGGTTTTCTTGAATTTGCTTATGCTTTCTTCCTTGCTGGATTTTTAGAACAAAGACTCTATTTTTCTGTTTTTCTTACTTGCTGAATTTGTTTTAGAACAACGCCAATTTTTCTGTTTTCTTCAACTGCTGAATTTTTTCTTTCTCCTTGCCTTTTATGTTGACAAAGGCTCTTATTTATAGTGGAGTGTGTGGGATTTGAGGGGGAAAAACAGTAGAAATTTGAACTGTTTTGGCAAGCTGTTTCTATGCTTTGTTCCTACCATTTATTTTAGCCATTTTGATGCAAACTGCTGCTACTTTGATGCAGGTTGGAGCAGATTTTGGCAGCACTTGGAGTTGTTGTATGTTGCTGTTTTTTTACTGTTTTTTAGCATTTTACAACATCTCTCTTTGCTGTTTTTTTCAGGCTGTTTGGAGAATTGTTAACCAACAAAAATACAACAAAATTGGGCTTGAAGATGGGTTGCAAAGTGGAGTGCATTAGCAACTTTGCTGAATTTTTTTTAGTGTTGAAAATACATTTGTACACACTTGTAGCTTCTTTGAAACCTTGTAATAAACTCCAATAAATTGTAACATGAATAAATATGCATTCTTCAATATATTTCCACTTCCTTTGATAATTATGAACAATCTTGAATCTTCATATAAACATGAATCTTGATATATCTTGATAAAAATTCAAGATCTTCCATTTAAATTTGGGAAATAATTGAATAATACTTGGATGAATTGTTGAATGAAGAATAGATAATAATGCAAGTCTTGGACTTTAATCTTGCACTTTTGTAATAGAAATCCAAATAAATCACATGGATTAATTTTGTAATCAAATAAAATTCCTCATGTAATTAAATAGAATTCCCCACTAACTTCTTGAAATAATGCTTCATGTATTCAAATAACCATGATGTAGATCTCCCAAAATAATCACAAAAATAATCTTGAATAAATATTCCATGTGATAAATGAATATTCTTGAATGAAATCTCTTGAATAGCTCCTCTTTAATTATCACTTGGATTCAAATAAAGAAAATTCCAAATATTCCGAATATTCCGAATAAATTCTTCTAGAACAGTTTTGAATTTAATTATCTCATTTCGGCGAAATTCAATCCGCGTGGTGAGAAAATTTGCAGATGACTTTTGGTCCAAGAAATCGAAAATGACGGTATGACCTGTTTTTCTTGTATTTTAGAACAATGTGAAACACACATGAACCAAAGTCGGTAGAATTTTGACTGTTCTTCCTGAAAAATATTCGGAGAAAACGGAGACCATTTACTGGACAGAATATGGAAATAAACGCACAATTCTCTAAAATTCTTTGATGAACCAGTCTTTTGGAAAATAACGAACGACAGCATTTCTGTCCTGAGACCCGAAATCCTGATCGACGTACAACATATGATGCTCTTCTTTCAGGCCTGTTTTCTGCACATGAAAATAAAATAGCAAAACATACACTTCGTGCATGATTAGTGGTTAGTCATTCATAAGATAAAATGCTCACAACACTCGGTAATCTCTACACAGTCAAAGCTTGACAGTGAAACGTTCGAAACCTACCATATTCTGTGACCTTGATGTGTATGAAAAATAATGCAAATGAAGCAGGGATCTTAGGTCAAAAATTGGGGTATGACACAGACACCTTGGCTACTCTGTCATCCATGTTTAAAGTTAGATGGGCAAATGAAGCCCCCTCTATTGCCATTTTAAAGTTGGATGAGTCAGTGTTTTGCTATGAAATAGAAGAGGATGCTGGTGATGAGAAACTGTGGTTTTATGATATCAAGAGATATCTTAAGACACAAGAATACCCTGAAGGCACTTCTGTCACGGATAATAAGACTCTGCAGAAATATGCAGCCAAGTTTTTCCTCGACGGGGATTTCCTGTACAAGACGAACTATGATTCCGTTTTGCTCATATGTGTGGATAGACACAAAACAAATAAGATCATAGAATAAATACACGAAGGATCCTTTGGAACGCATTCTAGCGGATACACTATGGCCAAGAAAATCTTGAGGGTAGGTTATTATTGGTCAACTATGGAAAACGATTGTTACAATCATTCCAGGATCTGTTACAAGTGTCAGATTTATGCTGATAAGATGCATGTGCCTCGCAATCCTCTGAATGTCTTGACTTCACCTTGGCCCTTTGCAATATGGGGAATCGATATGATTGGTCAGATCGAACCAACTGCTTCTAACGGGCACCATTTCATTCTAGTGGCCATTGAATACTTCACCAAGTGGGTCAAAGCGGCATCTTATGCCAACGTCACTAAGCAGGTGGTGACTCGTTTCATCAAGTATAATATTGTTTGTCGATACAGGGTTCATGAGATGATTATTACTGACAATGGGTTGAATCTCAATAATAAGATGATGAAAGAGTTATGCAAAAACATTAAGATAAAACACCATAATTCTTCCCCTTACCGTCCTAAGATGAATGGAGCGGTTGAGGCAGCTAACAAGAACATTAAGAAGATTGTGCAAAAACTGGTTATCACCTATAAAGATTGGCGTGAGATGCTGCCATTCTCTTTACATGGTTATCGTACCACCATGCGCACTTCGACTGGGGTAACCCCTTTCTCGCTTGTTTATGGCATGGAAGCAGTCTTACCAGTGGAAGTAGAAATCCCTTCTTTGAGGATAATGACAGATGCACGATTGGACGAGGCTGAATGGGTTCAAAATAGATTCGACCAGCTGAATCTCATTAACAAGAAGAGATTGGCAGCTATCTTCCATGGACATCTATACCAGAGGAGGATGAAGAAAGCTTTCAACAAGAAGGTATATCTGCGGAATTTTCAAGCTGGTGATCTTGTGCTGAAGAGGATCTTGCCTCCCAACAATATAGACGCTAGAGGCAAATGGGATCCTAATTATGAGGGACCCATTGTGGTGAAGAAAGTATTCTCAGGAGGATCTATGATGCTCATGACTATGGATGGAGAGGATTTCCCTCGCCCTGTCAACACAGATGTAGTGAAGAAGTACTTCACGTAAAAGGACCGCTGGGTGTAGCGACTGGTTTTCAAATCAGAGTCGCCACTATTAGTTTTTATCCTAGGGAAGGGAATCTAACAGAAAACCCTAATTTGCAGATAGAGATTCTAGGTTTCGGACTCAATTAGACGAAAGGAAGGTGTTAGGCACCTTTCATCTACCTTATTCACAAGGATATTAGGTTCTAGGTTTAGGTTTGGGGTAAACAGGATTTTAAGTTTTAATTAGAAAGAGTTTAATTTTTTTATAAGGGAACTCGCTATGACTTTTGATCGTATGCCTACGTATCCTCTTATAAGGAATCAAAGTCCTAATTTGTAGTTCGTAGTTTGGTTGGTGTTTTTTATAGGATCACGTAGAATTGCTTTCGAATTTATCCTTGAACCTTGTCTGGGTTTTGAAAAGTGAGTGATTGTTGACGCAGTTCGCAGATAATTTTCAAAGAAATTCTCCTTAATCCTTTTTATGAAAATATCTTTTATTTTGTTATGTTAGTGGAAAAATTGTTAGTGTTTGATTGGGTAGCTATTTTAGGATGTATGATGCGATATGAGAAAAATATGTTTGGACGAGAAAAATAATTAATGCAATTTAGAAAAATAGAGTTAGTGTTTTAGAAAAATATTTAAGCTAATAACTAACTATCTTTTCTAATTATTAAAAAAATATCAAATATTAAAAATATCCAATAATTATTTATTAATATGCGAAAATTATATTTAATACAAATATGTAAAAATACGATATATAATAATTAAAAAAAAGTAGAAGATTAGAAGGATTATAATAAATTAATTAATTAAGGTTAAGGGGTGCAAAACTTAATCTGGAGGTGTTAAGATGAAGGACCCTAGTTCAGATATTGAACTGGACCCAAAACACGCGGGGGTGAGAATATTAAGACTGAGCGGTGTATTAGAAGAAAATTTGGACCCAAAGATATTTTGAGCCTAAATTGGTCGAGGGATACGTTTTGTAACAAGGTAGTCAAATAGGAGGATCTGCCAAGTAAAGACCCAAGTTCAGATATTGAACTGGGCCCTAAATGCAAATGGGGTATTAAGGGCCCAAGTTCAGAAATTGAACTTGGTCCAATTTAGCGGGGGGTTTAGATTAAGTAGAATTTTAATTAAAAAGTTTGATTTTTTTAATTTCTTTAATTAAAAGTTAATAGAGTATAATAACCAATTAAATCTAATTAGCCTAATAATTATATAACTACATTAATTATTTATCAACAAATCTAAAGCTAATAATAAAATGGCCCATTTTTGTGTTGGACATTTTTTATAGACTAAATTAAGCAATTAATGAAATTAATATTTTATATCCTTTTTTAGAATAATAAAATAACTAAATAGAATGATTAGTAAATTAAATATGAAGGGATTGTTTATCTATAGCCTAATTTAAACAAGAGTTTGTGTAAAAAATAAAAATAAAATAGCAATAACAAATGAAAGAAATTGAGATTACCTTTCACCCGACTTTATCTCTATTGCTATCATCAAGTTTTCAAAGCACTAACCAATGGTGGTTGTGCCCCTTTTTTTTCGTTCATAACTTTTGCAGAAAAAATAACAGTAAGCAAATCTCTCTTCTTCATAGTAACAAAATAAACACCTATGTCCCACAATCAAAACCGAAAAAAAAAAAAAGGAGAGACTTATAGTGATGGTGGCCGCGATTGGAGGGTTGCCGGAGGGACTTCGTGCGTTGGTGCGTGGAAGCTTCACCGAAACATAGTTGTGCAATTTGTGTGTGGTTGATGGAAAAATTGTTGATGAATTATGGATATGTGAAATTGTTGATAAAACAAAATACTGCATATATATTAGTTTTTTTACAAAGAAAGAAAACTATGAGAAAATATCATTATATGGTTAAATAAAACAACAACAACAATTAAAAAAATAATCAAGATGTCTCATATGAAATTATCGGTCAACAAATAGTAAAACAAACACCAATAATATTGAGAAGAAAATTTGAAAAGAAAGTGTTTGTTAAAAGTTGTTGTGAGAAATTCTTGATATTTCCGAATGAATTCTTAATAAGTTTTGAGGGATATTTATAAGTGGAAAAATTAGGTTAAAATCCAAAAAAGGAAGTATCTAACACCCAAATCCCAAATTCTCATCTTGGCCAGCAAGATTAAGAATATGGACATATTTGTGTCCAGGTGCAAAATTTGATATAGAGCAAAATTGATCTGGAAAGATTTTATTTATTTATGAAGTACTTTGACTATTTTTTAAATAAAATTAATATTTTATTAAAAAATAATATTTTTAAAATATAATAAATACGAAAATAATAATTTAATAATAAAAAATATGATTTTTGTGGTTAGAAAAATGAAAAATAAAGTTAGTAACAATAAACAGCAAAAATATCCAAAGTGCACCAAGTGAGATTCGAACCCGTGATCTTCTGCTTGCCAGTCTTTCTCCATTACCAACTATGTTATGTTACTCATTCCAAAGTAAAAAGTCAAATAAAAGTATATGGAGGAGAACGATTATTTTCTATTTAAAAATACAAATAATTATTTTATTTTCTATTTTAAAATTACAAATAATTATTATTATATTTTCAAACAGACTTGAAAGAAGATTTTTATAGAAAAACCTCATAATATTAATATAATTTAAATCAAAGGAATTTTATACTCTGTAAATCCCAAGTTCGAAAATAAATTTGACAGTAACACTAAGGCGGGCAAATTTGAGGTATGACAGCTGCCCCTATTTAATAACTCTTTGATTGAATGGCGCGAGAATGTGTAGGTCTTTGTTCATTCGAATCAGAAATTTATTAAATAATGGAAGACCTCAAGATTTGACCAAAGGTTGTCTAGATAGGGTTACACTCTTGCAGTATACCCCCCAAGAGTTGGCTAGATAGGGTTATGCTAATATAGCATACCCCCAAGAGTTGGCTAGATAGGGTTACGCTGATATAGCATACCGTCAAGAGTTTTGAAAAGAATAGGCAAAGATGGTGATGTATCACTTTACCAGGATTTGAATAAGGATGATGATTTAGAACTTGGGGGAACAATCTTGTATGTCTTGGCTTGGTTTTGCTTATTCACCCATTTGGCGAATGAATAAAACAACAACTGATGATGCATGGTTGCTTGGAGACTGAGGCCATGGGTTATGTTCGCGAATCGCCGTGTCACGTCTTAGGCGATAAGCTAAATTTTGTAATTTTCGAGCATCGCTGCATGAAGTCTGAGGCGATGGTTTGTGTTACGGAGTAAAGAAACACATTGTTGCATGAAGACTAAGGCAATGGGTTAGGCTTTCAAATCGCTGCGTGAAGTCTGAGACAATAAGCTAGATTTGGTTTTCGAACATCGCTGCATGAAGTCTGAGGCGATAGGCTGGATTTTATGGAATGAAGAAACACATCGCTGCATGAAGTTTGAGGCAATGGGTTAGGTTTGCAAATCGATGCGTGAAGTCTGAGACGATAAGCTGGATTTGGTTCTCGAGTATCGCTGCATGAAGTCTGAGGCGATGGTTTGTGTTACGGAGTAAATAAATGTACATTGCTACATGAAGTCTGAGGTAATAAGTTTGGTTCGAAAATTGCTGCGTGAAGTCTGATGCGATAAGCTGGATTTTATGGAATGAAGAAACACATTGTTGCATGAAGTCTGAGGCAATGGGTTAGGAGTTGGGAATAAATAAACGCATTGTTGTATGAAGTCTGAGGAAATGGTCTGGAGTTTGGAACACATTGTTGCATGAAGTCTGAGGCAATGGGTTAGGTTCGCAAATCGATGTGTGAAGTCTGAGGTGATAATCCGTGTAAAGAAACACATTGCTGCATGAAGTTTGAGGCAATGGTCTAGGTTTTGCGAATACATTGCGGCTTAGAGGCAATGTGTTGAATTTTGCGAATACATTGTAGCTTAGAGGCAGTGTAATGAGTTTTGCGAATACATTGTGGCTTAGAGGCAACGTAGCGAGTTTTGCGAATACATTGCGGCTTAGAGACAATGTAATGGGTTTTGCAAATACATTGCGGCTTAGAGGCAATGTAATGGGTTTTGCAAATACATTGCGGCTTAGAGGCAATGTAATGAGTTTTGTGAATATATTGCGGCTTAGAGGCAATATAATTAGTTTTGTGAATACGTTGCGGCTTAGAGGCAACGTAGTGAGTTTTGTTAATACATTGAGGCTTAGAGGAAATGTAATGGGTTTTGCAAATACATTGCGGCTTAGAGGCAATGTAATGAGTTTTACGAATACATTGCGGCTTAGAGGCAATGTAATGAGTTTTGCGAATATGTTGCGGCTTAGAGGAAACATAGTGAGTTTTGTGGATACGTTGTGGCTTAGAGGCAACTTAATTAGTTTTGCGAATACATTGCGGCTTAGATGCAATGTAATGAGTTTTGAGAATACATGCAGCTTAGAGGCAATGTAATGAGTTTTGAGAATACATTGCGGCTTAGAGGCAATGTACTGAGTTTTATGAATACATTGCGGCTTAGAGGTAATATACTGAGTTTTGCAAATACATTGCAGCTTAGAGGAAATATACTGAGTTTGTAGGGGACTCATCACTGCAGGAAGACTTAGGTAATGGGATAAACGCGTCACAGCATGAAGACTGAGGTGACGGGTTGAATCGTAGGAGAAGTATTGTGTTGGTCGACCCTTAGATAGTTGAATCAAGGGTGAGATTATTTGTCTGTTCTCTATGTGATACATGTGTATGCATGCTTATTGAATTGTGTATGTATCCAAAATGTATGATGTTTTGACATTGATATAGAACCCTGAATGTATTGAATATCGAAATGTATAGGGTATGTATGCTTTAGATATGCAAAATGTATGTGTGAAATGTGTGTAAGATGCGTGTATACCTTGCAATGTTATGAAGACCATTTATCGCATTCTCTCCTTTAAACCATTGGCTTAGAGTTACCAATTCCTGGCATTGTGTGGTGTGTCGCCGTAGCATTGTTGAACTTGAACGCAGTGGACAGTGTTAGCAAAATTTGATCATTAATTTTGTATTATGATCGCGGGCGTAGGCGTAGACGTAGACGTAGGTAATGGCCTATGCGTAGATTTGTATTAGTATATGTGTGGCCTTTGTGTTGTAAGCGCAGGCGTAAGTGTTGACTATGTAGATTCGTATGTTATGAGCGCAGATGTAAGCATAGACATATGTATAGAATTGGCAAGAGTACGCATGTGCGTGGACGTGTGCGAATGTAGACTTCATGTTGCAAGTTAGGCATAGGTGTTGACATGGACTTAGACTTTGTGTACGGATGCGTAGATGTAGGGGTAGATATGTGTATAGACTTTCGTGTTGTAAGACGTATGAGCAACCATGTGCGTGGACGTATGTATAGCCCTCATATTGTGAGTGTAGACGTGGGCATATCCATGTGCGTGGACGTAAACGTGGATTTTCTTTTAATACTTTTCTAACCAAAAAATGTTTTTTTGATGTTTTATCAAATGCTTTTATTTCATTAATCCCCGAAATGATTTCAAGACAATATTCACAAGTAATGATCGCAGTATTTTGTAAACAAGTCTGAGAAAAGAAAAAACGCGATTTGAAAGATGCAAAGAAAGCAAATGTTTTATTGATATGCCTTTGAATAGGAGAGAATACAAGATGCAATTCCTAGAAAGAGGTAATTACAGAAGGTTTTAAAACTGTAAATGGCAAATAAAAATGATAATTGTTATACTGTTCTCCAATTTCCTTTTAATGATCTCATCTCCTTTGCTTCTAAATTGTATGATTCAGATCTATCTCTCCCTTCGTGGTACGTAGTCGCGGTTCTTAGATTGCAGTATTTTTGTTCTTTATTTCTTTTGTATGATCCCTAATTTTTTCCTAGATTTCCCTTTCGGGTTTTCAATCCACCGGGATAATTTTTTGTCTATATGCCCCTAATTTTTGCCTGGATCGCCCTTTAGGGTTTTCGATCCACCGGGACGTTTCTTTTTTCCTAAGTCGTCTGTTTAAGGTTCGAGCTTAGAAAGCTTCTTATACATAGTGTTTTTGATTGCGTCTGAATTTGTCGGGTGCGGTAGTTCTTCCCCATCCATTGTTGTGGAGACAAGATTACCACCGGAGGATGCTGTTTTGACTACGTACAGACCTTCGTAATTGGGAGTCCATTTACCACGTGAGTCGAGGCGAGGTAGCAGAATCTTCTTGAGTACTATACCATGTCGTGGTTCAACTTGTACAGTATACCGCTACTCATAAGGAATTTCGAGGCTAATTTTCGTAGAGTTTGTCGGTCGACATTGGAGGCATTTTTTGGATGTTCTTATTTTTCGAGGCCCTTCTTGGTGTCGTGAAACCAAGGCTTGTCATCCGGTCTTTCTTTGAGAGAAAGACAAAGTGCGGGATCTTGATTTTGTGATGCGCAATTTGTGATTAAACCAAGTTATTTTGAACATAGACGATATAGTTGCCAGGGCGTCTGTCATTTGACTTCCTTTTCGTGGGACGATTGAAAGTGATTTTTGTGAGTTTCGCAATCAGTTTTCAAAACATGATCCCGATATGGAACCAGTTTTGGATGTTTAGTATTCCCTCTGCCATTGACTTGGTATATGGCTTGTTAGCATTCTTTGGAGAAGTCAATACTGCCCCTATATCGTGCCCCGGTGCATTTGAAGCCTCGTCGGACGTGGATACTCAACGTGTCCCTGGCTTGGGTTCTTCGTTAGATCTTGGTATTTCGTAGTCGCTTATTTTTAGCATTATCCGTATTTGACCTTGGCCTGTTTCCGTAGATATGCACAATAACTTGATCAACTTCTGTGTGGCTCTGCTCTTTACATTTCCCTTTAACTTAGTTTCTTCCGGGTCTTCCCCTGTGCTCAGATTAATGGTCTTAATAGCCTCTTGATATGGTTGCGTATTGTTAGCTTTTCTTTTTTATTTCCCTCACCATTTTCTCAGAGAGTTCAAGATCTTTATCATATTCCTCTTTAGATTGGTTGATAGGAGCATCAAAATTACATCGGATCTTAGCAGTAGCATTATCGGTGGTTTTGGACATGAATTTGCACCTTTATCATGTTTTGGTGCAGATTTAGTATATGAATATTTGAAAATGCGTGTGTAGAGAAAGTATTGCCATTTTTTAAATTTAAGATATAAATGCAAGAAAAAGATAGGGATCTTGATTGAAAACAAAACATAACTTTTATTAATCGTAAATATTATCTGAAACAAAATAGGGAAACCCTTACAAGAAACCCCTATGCCTCGGGCTTGACATAGGTTCTTTCGAAAACAAGAAAAATTAATTAGGAAAGAAAAAGATCTCAGGAATCTCCATGGTCATCCATATTTTGAGTTTTTTCTCCTGGGACACATTCTCAGATGAATTCAGTTTCCCCTTTGGTGTTGGCCTTGTTGGATATTTCTGCCACATATCTGCCATGCACTACTCCATTGCTGACAAAAGTCTCTTGGATTGGAGGAAAATGTGCTTCGCTCTTCATAGCAGCTTTATATTTTTCTTCAGGGTATTGTCCAACCTGGACTATCCCCTGGTCTCCTAGCCTTTGTAGAGCTCTTTCGAAAGCTTCAATGTGTTCTAGTGGGAGTCTATATTCCAACCGATATTATTTCAGCGAGTTTATCGGGGTTTTTGCTTGTCTTCTTTCCCCAGAGTCAGTGACTATCTCAATTGCATTTATTGTCAGCCCATCGTGGGAAGGCGTAGGGTCTGATTTGATGTTGGGCTTCTCGAAGGTGATGTCTTGAGATTCCAATAAATCCTTCACCTTGTGTTTGAATGGCCAACATTGTTCTATGGTATGTCCAGGAGAATTAGCATGATACTCGCATCTGGTGTTGGCATCGTATCTTCGTGGGAGTGGCCCTACTGGAGGAGCTAGAGGCTTGAGTTCCACTAGGGATGCCTTAAGTAACTGTTGCAATAAATAGCTAGGTGGCATAGGGAGTGGGTCAAATTTCCTGGGTGGCCTTCTGCCTTGTTGCTTCCCTAGTGGGATCACTAGTGGTTGTTGTACCCTAGGTTGTGACGCTACAACATTAATTTCTCCCTTTTTTCCTTTGGGGAGGTTTGAAGCAGGCCTCTTTGAATTTTAGGGAGCGTCAGATGGTCCCCCTGATATCTTCCCACTTTTTATCCCAGTCTCGATTCTTTCTTCGATGGTTACTAGGTCTGAGAACCCCGAAGAGATACTCCTAACCATCATCTCATAATACAGCTCGTGCAAAGTTCCCACAAATGTGTCTACTAACTTCTTCTCTAAAAGTGGTGGTTGCACACGGGATGCCAACTCCCTCCATCTCTGAGCATATTCATTGAAGGACTCTTCTTTCTTCTGGGACAAATTATGGAGTTGCATGCGGGTAGGCGCCATGTCCAGGTTATATTTATAATGCTTTAGGAAAGCATTAGCAAGATCTGCCCAGGTTCGAATATGCGTTCGCTCCAATTGCATATACCATACTGAAGATGCCCCACCCAGGCTATCTTGAAAATAGTGAATCATCAGCTTCTGATCATGGGCATGGGCATGCATCTTCCTGCAGTACATACGAAGATGATTTCTTAGACAAGTGAGCCCCTTGTATTTTTCAAAGTCAAGTACTTTGAAATTTGGCAGAATCACCACATCAGGAACTAGGCCCATTTCGAGAGCGTCTACTTCGAAAGCGTCGAAACCCTCCACAACTTTTAGTCTTTCCTCCAAAGCTTTGTACTGATTCATCGCCAGTGGATTATCAACAGCATGAGTACCAATGGTCTTTAATGGCGCTTGGTTGGCATCCTCTGGGTCGTGGTCTCCGTATTGCAGGTCCAAGTAGTTGTCTGCATTACTGGTTGGAATCTGTAGGGTATGTGATGCCCCTGATTTTGGTGGTGGTAGGACAAACCCTTCAGTTTCATCTTCTTGTTGGGCCACGATGGACTTTTAGAGTCCTGCTTATGGCTCTTTCCTCAGTTGGTGATCGCTTGATGCACTAATAGTTTGGGCTACTTCTTCAAAAGCTACCCTGGGAATCTGGTCTTGCCTGTCAATAACGTTCTTCAAAGCTAGGAGAACTTGACTCAGATCTCCTTTCATTGAAGTAACATTACCCTTTACTTGGTCGAGATCCTCGTTGAATGCAGCCTGAGTTACCTCGATTTTCTCCATTTCTTTTTGTTGATATGCCCTTGTTTGATATGGAGGCCAAGGAGGTGGAGATCTTCTCCTATCAATGGTTCAACTGGAGATATATTTTTTGAAAAAAATGAGTTTTGACGTGATATGTAGGTGTTCGTGATGCATGCGTGCGAACATATGTGTATGAACATGAAATGATTACTTGTGTTAAATGTCTTATTCACTTGGGTACATGTTTATCTTTTGCTTATTATTTTACTTGATGACTAGCTTTAAAATAGATACGCAAACGAGATGTGGAAACAAAATGCCTTTATTGAGGGTAACATAATTCATATATTGAAAAATATTACAATCTCAAACCAAAACTTTATTTGATGAAATCAAGCAAAGGGAAATAAGTCTTCTAGGTGCGCTTGCGGAGGTCAGCTCTTGAAACTATCAACCTTTGCTTGACAAAGCTTGAGAAAGTCTTCAGCATATTATTTCCCTTTGGTGGCTTTGATTTCAGACATGTTTGGGGAATTGACGCGAACAAGTTGTTTCATTCGGTATCCATTATTTAAAGACAGTCATCGAGATCTTGAGTTTATTATTATTTTTTGTACCCCCTGTGAATAAGGCAAATAAAAATAAACGGGTGACGAATATGAAATGTATGACGAATGTATGAATGCATAGGTGTAGGGTTGAGTGACAGGATTTTTGTAATAAGTACCCCTATAAGGTAGGGATGTATGGTTCAGTGACAGGGTTTTGTGATAAGTACCCTTAGAAGGTAGGCTCCTTAATTTTGACCTACAGTTGGTTTACCCTCCCAAATTGTGGCTTCCTTAAGGGTGCCATGAATAACAACAGAGGGAAAAGGCACAAGGGCCTCCCTTAGGTGGAGCCTCTTTACGGAACGAAACTTTCGTCTCAAAGTCGTGAAAGGTCTCGTCATGAGATTTTAGGTTAAGGTCGTTACAAAGAGCCATGGGTGTCCTTCCAAAGTCCTACTCGTCAAGAGGATATCTCTCGATAAGTATTTCTTTTTCGGAAGTCTACCGACTCTAGGTGAAGTCGTCACATAAACTCGCAGGAATGATGTACCCCCTAAGCTAATAGATGAACCTTCTTTCTAAGAGTTATTGAAAATATTTTTTTAAAATAAAAATTCCCGCCACGCAGTAAATATTTGATAAAAAGAATTGACAATAAATAAATATGTCCAATAAAAAATAATGTAATAAATAAATAATGCAATAAATAAATAATTTAAAAAACCACAAAGTAAAAACCCTAAAACCTAAAGTGGAATCCCCAACAGAGTCTCCAACTGTAGCGACTGGTTTTTAAATCAGAGTCGCCATTATTAGTTTTTATCCTAGGGAAGGGAATCTAACAGAAAACCCTAATTTGCAAACAGAGATTCTAGGTTTTGGACTCAATTAGACGAAAGAAAGGTGTTAGGCACCTTTCATCTACCTTGTTCACAAGGATATTAGGTTCTAGGTTTAGGTTTGGGGTAAACAGGATTTTAAGTTTTAATTCGAAAGAGTTTAATTTTTTTATAAGGGAACTCGCTACGATTTTTGATCGTATCCTCTTATGAGGAATCAGAGTCTCAATTCGTAGTTTGTAGTTTGGTTGGTGTTTTTTATAGGATCGTGTAGAATTGCTTTCGAATTTATCCTTGAACCTTGTCTGGGTTTTGAAAAGTGAGTGATTCTAGACGCAGTTCGCAGTTAATTTTGAAAGAAATTCTCCTTATTCCTTTTTATGAAAATATCTTTTATTTTGTTATATTAGTGGAAAAATTGTTAGTGTTTGATTGGTTAGATATTTTAGGATGTATGATGCGATATGAGAAAAATATGTTTGGACGAGAAAAATAATTAATGCAATTTAGAAAAATAGAATTAGTGTTTTAGAAAAATATTTAAGCTAATAAATAACTATCTTTCCTAATTATTAAAAAAATATCAAATATTAAAAATATCCAATAATTATTTATTAATATGCAAAAATTATATTTAATGCAAATGTGTAAAAATGTGATATATAATAATTTTAAAAAATAGAAGATTAGAAGGATTATAATAAATTAATTAATTAAGGTTAAAGGGTGCAAAACTTAATCTGGAGGTGTTAAGATGAAGGGCCCTAGTTCAGATATTGAACTGGACCCAAAACACGCGGGGGTGAGGATATTAAGACTGAGCGGTGTATTAGAAGAAAATCTGGACCCAAAGATATTTTGAGCCCAAATTGACCGAGGGATACGTTTTGTAACAAGGTAGTCAAATAGGAGGATTTCACAAGTAAAGACTCAAGTTCAGATATTGAACTGGACCCTAAATTCAGATGGGGTATTAAGGGTCCAACTTCAGAAATTGAACTTGGCCCAATTAAGCGGGGGGTTTAGATTAAGTAGAATTTTAATTAAAAAGTTTTATTTTTTGAATTCTTATAATTAAAATTTAATAGAGTATAATAAACAATTAAATCTAATTAGCCTAATAATTATATAATTACATTAATTATTTACCAACAAATCTAAAACTAATAATAAAATCATCCATTTTTATGTTGAACATTTTTTATAGACTAAATTAAGCAATTAATGAAATTAATATTTTATATCCTTTTTAGAATAATAAAATAACTAAATAGAATGATTAGTAAATTAAATATGAAGGGATTGTTTATCTATAACCTAATTTAAACAAGAGTTTGTATAAAAAATAAAATAAAATAGCAATAACAAATGAAAGAAATTGAGATTACCTTTCACCCGACTTTTATCTCTATTGCTATCATCATGTTTTCAAAGCACTAACCAATGGTGGTTGTGCCCCTTTTTTTTCGTTCATAACTTTTGCAGAAAAAATAACAGTAAGCAAATCTCTCTTCTTCATAGTAACAAAATAAACACCTATGTCCCACAATCAAAACCGAAAAAAAAAGGAGAGACTTATAGTGGTAGTGGCCGCGATTGGAGGGTTACCGAAGAGACTTCGTGCGTTGGTGCGTGAAAGCTTCACTGAAATATGGTTGTGCAATTTGTGTGTGGTTGATGGAAAAATTGTTGATGAATTCTGTATCTGTGAAATTGTTGATAAAACAATACTGCATATATATTAGTTTTTTTTACAAAGAAATAAAACTATGAGAAAATATTATTATATGGTTAAATAAAACAATAACAACAATTAAAAAAATAATCAAGAGGCCTCATATGAAATCATTGGCCAACAAATAGTAAAACAAATACCAATAATATTGAGAAGAAAATTTGAAAAGAAAGTGTTTGTGAAAAGTTGTTGTGAGAAATTCTGGATATTTCTGAATGAATTCTTGATAAGTTTTTAGGGCTATTTATAAGTTGAAAAATTAGGTTAAAATCCAAAAAAGGAAGTATCCAACACCCAAAGCCCAAATTCTCATCTTGGCCAGCAAGATTAAGAATATGGACATATTTGTGTCCAGGTGCAAAATTTGATATAGAGCAAAATTGATTTGGAAAGATTTTATTTATTTATGAAGTATTTTGACTATTTTTTGAATAAAATTAATATTTTATTAAAAAATAATATTTTTAAAATATAATAAATAAATAAATACGAAAATAATAATTTAATAATAAAAAATATGATTTTTGTGGTTAGAAAAATGAAAAATAAAGTTAGTAACAATAAACAGCAAAAATATCCAAAGTGCACCAAGTGAGATTCGATTACCAACTATGTTATGTTACTCATTCCAAAGTAAAAAGTCAAATAAAAGTATATGGAGGAGAACGATTATTTTCTATTTAAAAATACAAATAATTATTTTATTTTCTATTTTAAAATTACAAATAATTATTATTATATTTTCAAACAGACTTGAAAGAAGATTTTTATAGAAAAACCTCAGAATATTAATATAATTTAAATCAAAGGAATTTTATACTCTGTAAATCCCAGGTTCGAAATTAAATTTGACGGTAACACTAAGGCGGGCAAATTTGGGGTATGATACTGGGTTGATCGGCTCAGGACGAAGCAATAGTCCAATCAGTCGTTCAGAAAACAAGTTATTGAAGAATTTAGAGGTCATGAGAGTTATAGCAGAGTTGTATTCGACAAATCCGCACTCACATTACCATTATTGTTGTTCGCTCTATGTACTTCGTATGCAATTGCTTCTTTTCAATAATTGCTTTCTGATGTAAATTCCTATTTACAAGCCAGTCATTCAATAAAAGTGTTTTTCGAATTGTGCCAATTTGTTTTTATTTTACCGTTTTGATAACAAAAGACGTTCAACATTTTCGATAAACGTTGCATTTAAAACATTAAAGCTTTACGGCACATGACATCAATAATTGAAATTGCTTGAAGTATTGGGTGTTTAGAGTAATGGCTAAGGTAACCATCCCATTCTCGAGGTATGTTGTTGTAATTTTCACTTTTGCAGGTATTGTTGATCTTTGATTACAGGAAGGATGTCAATAAACGAGCAAAAGGACCTGGCATGACCGGCATGATTTTCCTATTGGAACAGAATCACATACTCGCGGCCTAAAGATATTATTAATGAAAACATGATGGGTATTTGCTTCAACTCAAGAGTGTAAACCATTCAGAGATGAAGTGCAAGATTACCAAGCATACCTCCTGAAGTAATAAGTGTAACGCCCCGATATTTAATTATTTATTTAATTAAATGTTGTTTTGATTATTTTATTTTTTTAATTCGAATTTTTATCGTTGAAGTCATGAATATTTTATTAAGTTGGAATAATAATTTAATCAGGTTTATATTGGTATAAATAAGTTGGAGTAGCATTTTACTAGTAAGCTTAGAATTGATGTTGGGCTTAAGTGTGGTGTCGCGAAGTAATAAGGAGGGTGTATTGGTTAGGCCCATTTAAGTTACTAAGGGTTAAATAATAGTATTTTATTAGAAAAATAGAAAAAAGAGTGAAAGTGGTGTTATCAGGAAAAACAAAATAAGAGAAAGGAGAATAGGGTTTGTGAGAAGAAGAGAAGAACGAGAAAAAGTTGCTGCTAGTGCCAATCTCAGAAATTCCCTTGAAGCTTCCTTAAGTGCTTTCAAAATCAAACCAGGTAAGGGTGGGTTTCCTATACTATAATGGGTTGTATGATACTTGTATGTAGGAAATTGTTTATGAAATCGTTACTATTTTATTGACTTGTGCTTGGCTTGTGTTTTTATGATAATACATATTAATATCAATTCAGTTATAGAACTGTCCATGAAAATATATAAGTTGTTGTGTTATTGTGTGGGTTAAGTTGGATTAGGAAACAGAAGGATTACTGAAGCAATATAGAACCTGCGCATAGAGAATTAAGAAGAAGGAATGGAATGGGGAGGTTGCCGCTCGGCAACTTGTGGATGTGTCGTTCGGCACTGGTTGCATGTGGGGGATGCCGTTCGGCAGTCTTTAGATGAAAGAGGGAGTGCCAATCGGCACTAGGCAAGGGTGGGAGAGAAGTGAAACTTTGGCACTGTGAGGCAGGGGCACTTGCCTCTGTCTGTTTCCTTTGTTTTTCTGCTTGTCCTTCTAAGGCACTATACTGTATAATTTTTAATATATATCAGTAATGGCTCATAGAAGTATATAGGAATGCCACTGTTATCAGTAACAGTAAATTAATTTAGTTGCCAGAAACTAGTTTTATATGGAAGAATAGCACACCCATTAGTTGCATAATAAGTTAGCAATTTTAGGGAGAACAAATAACAGTTGACTATATATATTTCAAAAGGGTAAATTAATATTTTATTGGTGATGAAAATGATTTAGAAATGGAATTAATTGATTAAGTTGGTAAATAATTGGAGACGAGTTGATTAATCGGTATGTTAGTATATTAATGTATTTTGCGAATTTGACCTAAATGTCGTTTTGTTTCGATATATCCATGGTGAATAAATGTTTTGTATTTACCCTTGATTAATTGGTGATAATGGTGATATAGGCCTTTGGCCAATGTTGAAGGTGTGAATTGTTGTTATGTTGACCTTTATTATGTTGTTCTCGTTGTTGTGTTGCAAAGTTGTGGTTGTTTATATCATCGCATAGCATAACATAGCATTAAAGTTGGCCTGGATTGGCATGTTCTAAGTTGGAGCGAATGCTCACCATGTTGTCCTTTATTGGAAAGATTTATGTTGAGGGCTTATGCCTTATGCCTCAGAAAATTGGCATTTTCTAAGTTGGGAGTTCTGCTCCAATGGTACCACATGCATTTGCATAGTTGAGTCGCATTTGGAGTCATTGATTTGTTGCTTATTTGAAGTGTTGTTTATGCACGATAATGTTATAAGTTGAATTGAGGTGTTGGAGAATGATATTGCTTTATGTTGATTTGGTATGAAGTGGTGATTTTATATAAATTGATTCTGATGTATTATTTATCATATATTCTATTATGGTATTCGATATCTCACCCCTTCTGTTTGAATGTTACCCTTTGTTGGTAATGTGCAGGTAACCAAGAGGAGTAGCCGTTAGCGTTGTTAGTTCGAGGTTGATGTCATTTGCTCTGATACGTAGCACTCGGGTGGAAATGAATGATTGTCTTATTTGTTGTTTATTTATCGAACCTTATGTTGTTATTTGAGGAGTTATCATATTGATGTTGTTTTATGATTCAAAAGATGATATGTCTCATATGGAGAATTATTATGAATCCGCTGCGTGATTAATCAAAGTTGGTTTATGTTATGAAGACTTTATTCATGAGTTATGTTCATTCCATTTTCTTTAAGTGTTATGTATCTATTCTAAAAGCATGACAGGTTTATGTGTTGAATGTGTAACATCCTTATTATTTTAGAAACTTTGCACTCTGATTTTCCGTAAATTGCTTGGGGTAGAATTGGGGTGTTACATTAGTGGTATCAAAGAAGATCGGTCTGTCCAGTCAAGTTATCGAGTCGTAGTTGTGTAACAATCGAGTATTGTTAGTTTCTTAATCGTTGTTTGTGTTGCAGTGTTGAGATAAGATGGCTGGGAGGAACGATGCTGCGATTGTTGCTGCTCTGCAAGCAATGGCTCAGGCTATGCATAATCATCTGATTGCGGACGAGAATGTCGAATCTTGTAGCTTTGCGACTTTCCAAAGCGAGAATCTGCCGGTGTTCAAGGGTAGGCATGATCCTGATGGAGCACTAGATTGGTTGAAGGAAATCGAGAGGATTTTCCGTGTGATGGATTGCACCCTGACACAGAAGGTTTGGTATGGCACTCACATGCTAGCAGTTGAAGCTGATGACTGGTGGCTAGAAATGCGTGCAAGGTTGGAAGCTTCAGGTGAGGAAATCACTTGGGTTGTGTTCCGTAGGGAGTTTCTAAGGAAGTATTATCCTAAAGATGTTCGGGGTAAGAAAGAGATTGAGTTCCTCGAGTTGAAGCAAGGGAACAAATTTGTCACTGAGTATGCTGCTAAGTTCATTGAGCTAGCTAAGTTCTATCCACATTTTGATGGTGAAGGTGCTGAATTTTATAAGTGCATCAAGTTTGAGAATGGGTTGTGCTCGGAAATCAAGAAGGTTGTTGGATATCAGAAGATTCGCGTCTTTTCTGATTTGGTTGATAGTTGCAGGATCTTTGAAGAGGATAGCAATGCTCATCACAAGATTGTTAGTGATAAGAGAGGCAAGAATCAGCAAAACCGTGGCAAGCCTTATGATGATGGTAGGGGTAAACAAAGAGTTGCTCATGGTCAAAGGACTAGTGGGGGAGATGCTCCTGCTAGAGTTGTATGTTTCAAGTGTGGGCAACCTGGTCACAAGAGTAATGTGTGCACTACTGCTGATGGGAAGAGGTGTTTTTGTTGTGGTGAGATTGGGCATACGATATCTGACTGCAGGCATAGGGAGATGATCTGTTTCAACTGTGGTGGAGAAGGACACATTGGTAGTAATTGTTCGAAACCAAAGAAGGCACAAACTGGTGGCAAGGTTTTTGCTTTGGTTGGGACTTCGATAGCTAGTGAGGACAGACTCATCAGAGGTACATGTTTCATTAATAGTACTCCTTTAATTACTATTATTGATACTGGTGCTACTCATTGTTTTATTGCTGCTGATTGTGTTGAAAGATTGGGTCTTGTGTTGTCTTCTATGGATGGGGAAATGGTCGTCGAGACCCCGGCTAAGGGATCGGTGACTACTTCTCGTGTGTGTTTGAGTTGTCCTTTGTCGATCTTCAGCAAGGACTTTGCTGTTGATTTGATTGGTTTACCGTTAAGCGGGTTAGAGGTGATCTTAGGTATGAATTGGTTAGAGTATAACTATGTTCATATCAATTGCTATAACAAGTCTGTGAGGTTTTCTACTCCTGAAGAGGAAAGAGTTGGTTTGTTGATCGGTAAACAGTTGAGGCAGGTGATGCAAGGCGAAGCGCAGATGTTCACGTTGATGGCGTCTCTATCAATGGAGAACCAAGTTAGGATTGATGAGTTCCAGGTGGTGCGAAAATTTCCTGAAGTGTTTCCTGATGAAATTCCTAATGTACCGCTAGAGAGAGAAGTTGAATTTGCGATTGATCTTGTACCTGGTACCAGACTTGTTTCTATGGCACCGTACAGGATGTCTGCATCTGAATTGTCGGAATTGAAGGAGCAGTTAGAAGAGCTACTTGAGAAAAAGTTTGTAGGACCTAGTGTATCGCCGTGGGGAGCGCCTGTGTTGTTAGTAAAGAAGAAAGATGGGAGTATGAGGCTTTGTGTTGATTACAGGCAGTTGAATAAAGTGACGATTAAGAACAAGTATCCGCTTCCGAGGATTGATGAGTTGATGGATCAATTGGTGGGTGCAAGTGCATTTTCTAAGATTGATTTGAGGTCAGGACATCACCAGATTAGAGTGAAAGAAGATGATATTCAGAAGACCGCGTTCAGGACTCGATATGGACACTACAAGTATTCAGTGATGCCTTTCGATGTAACCAATGCGGCGGGAGTATTCATGGAGTACATGAATCGTATCTTTCATACTTATTTGGATCAATTTGTGGTGGTATTCATTGACGACATTCTGATTTACTCTAAGTCAGAAGAGGAACATGAAAAGCACCTAAGAGTTGTATTGCAAGTTTTGAAAGAGAAGAAGTTGTATGTGAAGTTGTCCAAGTGTGAATTTTGGTTGCATGAGGTTAGTTTCCTTGGTCATGTCATTTCTGGTAGTGGCATCGCTATATATCCTTCTAAAGTTGATGTTGTGTTGCAATGGGAAGCTCCGAAGTTAGTTACTGAGATTAGAAGTTTCTTGTGATTAGCAGGTTACTATAAACGGTTTATAGAAGGTTTTTCTAAGTTGGCACTTCCGTTGACCAAGTTGAGTTGTAAGGGTAAAGTCTTTGTGTGGGATAGTGGATGTGAAGAAAGTTTTACCGAGTTGAAGAAGAGGTTGATGTCGGCTCCAGTTTTGACCTTGCCTAATATGGGGGAACCTTTTGTTATGTATTGTGATGCTTGTCTGATGGGGTTAGGTGGTGTACTCATGCAGAATAGTAAGGTGGTTGCTTATGCGTCGAGGCAATTGAGGACTCATGAAAAGAATTATCCTACGCATGATTTAGAATTGGGTGCAGTTGTCTTTGTGTTGAAAATTTGGAGGCATTATCTCTATGGTTCTAGATTCAAAGTGTTTAGTGACCATAAGAGTTTGAAGTATCTTTTTGATCAGAAAGAGTTGAATATGAGGCAGCGAAGGTGGTTAGAATTGTTGAAGGATTATGATTTCGGTTTGAATTATCATCCGGGAAAAGCTAATGTTGTGGACGATGCTTTGAGCCGAAAGACTTTTCACATGTCGGCAATGATGGTTAAATAGTTGGAGTTGATTGAGAAATTCCAAGATTTGAGTCTAGTTTGTGAAGTGACACCGTAGAGTATTATGTTGGGAATGTTAAAGATTAATAATGACTTTCTCAACAGTATCAGCAAGGCTCAAAAGCTAGATGTGAAGTTGGTGGATAAGATGATGGGAATTGATCGATCTGAGAATAATGATTTCAGGATAGATGCGCAGGGTGTGTTGAGATTTCGAGATCGTATTTGCATTCCTGATGATGAAGAGATTAAGAAAGTTATTCTTGAGGAAAGTCACAGAAGCAATTTGAGTATTCATCCAGGAGCTACTAAAATGTATCAAGATTTGAAAGGTTCGTTTTGGTGGCCTGGTATGAAGCGAGATGTGGCACAGTTTGTGTATGCTTGTTTGACTTGTCAGAAGTCGAAGGTTGAGCATCAGAAGCTTGCAGGGTTGATGCAACCGTTAGAGATTCCAGAATGGAAATGGGACAGCATTTCAATGGACTTTGTAACGGGATTACCTAGTACCTTGAGGGGACATGATTCAATATGGGTGATTTTTGATAGGCTTACGAAGTCAGCACACTTTATACCTATTAACATCACATATCCAGTTTCGAAGTTGGCAGAGATTTACACCAGAACAATTGTGAAGTTGCATGGTGTTCCTTTGTGTATTGTGTCGGATAGAGATCCGAGATTTACTTCTGATTTCTGGAAAATTTTGCAAGAGGCATTGGGATCTAAGTTGAGGTTGAGTTCGGCGTATCATCCTCAGACGGATGGTCAGACCGGGAGGACTATTCAGTCGTTGGAGGATCTGTTGAGAGCATGTGTTCTTAAACAGGAAGGTTCGTGGGATACTTATCTTTCGTTAATTGAGTTCACTTATAATAACAGTTACCATTCTAGTATTGGGATGGCACCTTTTGAGGCGTTGTATGGTCGAAGGTGTAGGACTCCATTATGTTGGCATGAATCTGGTGAAAGTGTGCTACTTGGACCTGAGATTGTTCGGGAGACTACTGAGAAAGTGAAACTTATCCGAGAGAAGATGCAGGTTTCTCAAAGTAGACAAAAAAGTCACCATGACAAGAGAAGGAAAGATTTATAATTCCAAGCTGGTGATCATGTGTTTTTGAGAGTCACACCTGTGACTGGTGTTGGGCGAGCTCTGAAGTCTAAGAATCCCACTCCTGGTTTTATTGATCCGTATCAGATATCGGAACGAGTTGGGAAGGTTGCTTACCGAGTGGCGTTACCGCCAAACCTTGCTAATTTGCATGACGTGTTCCATGTATCGCAACTTCGGAAGTACATTCTCGATCTGTCTCATGTGATTCAGATGGACGATGTGGAAGTACGGGATAATCTCACGGTGGAGACGATGCCTGTAAGAGTCGCGGATCGCGAGATGAAGATTCTAAGGGGAAAGGAGATTGCATTGGTGAAAGTTGTCTGGTTAGGAGCTGCTGGAGAGAGTATGACCTGGGAGTTGGAGAGCAAGATGCGAGACTCCTATCCCGAGTTATTTGAACCAGGTAAACTTTTTTTTTCGAGGATGAAAATATTCAAAGTGGGGGAGAGTTGTAACTCCCCGATATTTAATTATTTATTTAATTAAATATTGTTTTGATTATTTTATTTTTTTAATTCGAATTTTTATTGTTGAAGTCGGGATTATTTTATTAAGTTGGAATAATAGTTTAATCAGGTTTATATTGGTATAAATAAGTTGGAGTAGCATTTTACTAGTAAGCTTAGAATTGATGTTGGGCTTAAGTGTGGTGTCGCGAAGTGATAAGGAGGGTGTATTGGTTAGGCCCATTTAAGTTACTAAGGGTTAAATAATAGTATTTTATTAGAAAAAAGAGTGAAAGTGGTGTTATCAGGAAAAATAAAATAAGAGAAAGGAGAATAGGGTTTGTGAGAAGAAGAGAAGAACGAGGAAAAGTTTCTGCTAGTGCCAATCTCAGAAATTCCCTTAAAGCTTCCTTAAGTGCTTTCAAAATCAAACCAGGTAAGGGTGAGTTTCCTATACTATAATGGGTTGTATGATACTTGTATGTGGGAAATTGTTTGTGAAATAGTTACTATTTTATTGACTTGTGCTTGGCTTGTGTTTTTATGATAATACATATTAATATCAATTCAGTTATAGAACTGTCCATGAAAATATATAAGTTGCTGTGTTATTGTGTGGGTTGAGTTGGATTAGGAAACAGAAGGATTACTGAAGAAATATAAAAACTACGCATAGAGAATTAAGAAGAAGGAATGGAATGGGGAGGTTGTCGTTCGGCACTGGTTGCATGTGGGGGGCTTCCATTGGGAAGTCTTTAGATGAAAGAGGGATTGCCGATCGGCACTAGGTAAGGGTGGGAGATATGTGCCACTTTGGCACTGTGAGGCAGGGGCACTTGCTTCTGTTTGTTTCCTCTGTTTTTTTCCTTGTCCTTCTAAGGCACTAAACTGTATAATTTTTAATATATATCAGTACTGGCTCATAGCAGTATATAGGAATGCCACTGTTTTCAGTAACAGTAAATTAATTTAGTTACAAGAAACTAGTTTTATATGGAAGAATAGCACACCCATTAGTTGCATAATAAGTTAGCAATTTTAGGAAGAACAAATAACAGTGGACTATATATATTTCAAAAGGTTAAATTAATATTTTATTGGTGATGAAAATGATTTAGCAATGGAATTAATTGATTAAGTTGGTAAATAATTGGAGACGAGTTGATTAATCGGTATGTTAGTATATTAATGTATTTTGCGAATTTGACCGAAATGTCGTTTTGTTTCGATATATCCGTGGTGAATAAATGTTGTGTATTTACCTTTGATTAATTAGTGATAATGGTGATATAGGACTTTGGCCAATGTTGAAGGTGTGAACTGTTGTTATGTTGACCTTTATTATGTTGTTGTCGTTGTTGTGTTGCCAAGTTGTGGTTGTTTATATCATTGCATAGCATATCATTAAAGTTGGCCTGGACTGGCATGTTCTAAGTTGGAGCGAATGCTCACCACGTTGGCCTTTATTGGCAAGATTTATGTTGAGGGCTTATGCCTTATGCCTCGGAAAATTGGAATTTTCTAAGTTAGGAGTTCTGCTCCAATGGTACCACATGCATTTGCATAGTTGAGTCTCATTTGGAGTCATTGATTTGTTGCTTATTTGAAGTGTTGTTTATGCACGAAAATGTTATAAGTTGAATTGAGGTGTTAGAGAATGATATTGCTTTATGTTGATTTGGTATGAAGTGGTGATTTTATATAAACTGATTCCGATGTATTATTTATCATATGTTCTATTATGGTATTCGATATCTCACCCCTTCTGTTTGAATGTTACCCTTTGTTGGTAATGTGCAGGTAACTAAGAGGAGTAACCGTTAGCGTTGTTAGTTTGAGTTTGGTGTCATTTGCTCTGATACGTAGCACTCGGGGGGAAATGAATGCTTGTCTTATTTGTTGTTTATTTATCAAACCTTATGTTGTTATTTGAGGAGTTATCGTATTGATGTTTTTTTATGATTCAAAAGATGCTATGTCTCATATGGAGAATTATTATGAATCCACTACGTGATTAATCAAAGTTGGTTTATGTTATGAAGACTTTATTCATGAGTTGTGTTCATTCCGTTTTCTTTAAGTGTTATGTATCTATTCTAAAAGCATGAAAGGTTTATGTGTTGAATGTGTAGCATCCTGATTATTTTAGAAATTTTACACTCTGATTTTCCGTAAATTGCTTGGGGTAGAATTAGGGTGTTACAATAAGTCCATATGGAGATCACCAAGCGTACACTCGCATTCTCATTTGTAATATTCCTTGTTTGGGTTAGTACTTTCTTGTATGCAAAACTTACTTAGTTTTGAATATTAATCATAACGCATTGAATATGTTTGTCTTGAATCAATCCATTTGTACTCATTCATTAATATTTTTCTTTGCTTTTTGATACTTAACTCTTGTTAAATAAAGTAAATCACCTCTGGAGGGAGAATGATGAGAAATATACCAAAATTCTCAAACGATATGCTTTCAAGTAAAACTCTGTTGATGATGTACAGGCATTGTTCAATTCCTAAACACTAGAGATATAAGGGAAATAGACCCTCGTCAACCCCTTTGAGCCTTGAAGTAGGAGTTTCTTTTCTGTTCAGAAAAAACCCTCACATTTAACCCGAGGAGGGGTAGATTTCAGTTAATCTGATCAAGCATTCAGAACTCATCATGAGTGCGCATCAAAGGATATAATAATGGTTATCCATCAAAAGGCTGAGGAAAGTCAAAACCACAATGGTTAACCCTCGTCTATCAGCAGCGTGCATCCAAGAGAACTATATCCCAATAGGTATCTCTTGAACATCAAGAGATCAACAGATGACGATATAACAATGGTTATCCCTCATCTATCAAAGACTCAGGCAGTCATAATTACCTCTAACAAGTCAAAAATGTCTCAAAGTCACACGACGTGTTCAAAAAATAAGAATGTTGAAAATGATGAAAGAAAGAGATAAAAAGCCCTGCTAAGTCGAAACATGAAAAACAAGTCGCTTAGGCAAAAGTCAGGGCATCATCCCGCTGGACTTCAAACTCAAAATTCAAAAAGAATTTGTCCAGGAAAAAGTCAGGGAAAACAAAAAGAAAGCGAAAAGCGCGAAAAGCAAAAAAGGATTATAAAAAAAATCCTTAGCAAAGAACAAAGTCGTGTAATCAGACACCAAGAAAGAAAGATGTGACTGACTGCCATGCCTAAGAAACCTCAGTGATTCCTCAACCATCATGAAATATTTTGAGAGACAAATGCTCGCGTTGGTTTAACTGAATGTAGGACTAGAGAATATCATGGAGAATGGGTGGGAACCAAATATTTTGAGCCTTAAATCCTTTTTTCTAAAACCGTGAACCAGGTCACGTTATAACCCTTAAAAGTCCTAACTGAAACATAGTTTAATTTGGAAGTGCATTGTAACGAGAATACGGTAATCTGACTCCTAGGAGGCTGGATAAAACTTTTGAGTTGGTATCACACCATCTTTTTATCTTCTTTCGCACAAAAAAAATTTATGTTTAATCTTTTCAATAAAAGTTTTTAAACTTCAAGACAAACATGAGCTTTGCATTAGGATTATAATTATTAGAATAAACATTATTTGCATATGAGCAAGTGCTTAAACATCAAGTAAGCTTTCATAATGAGCATCAGATGAAAGTTCGATTATCTCAAAGGACAAACTGCTTCAGGATACTGTTGAAGGGTAAATCATTTTTGAAGATGATCTTAATCTGGGAAAAACTTCTATTGGTTTCATTGAATGAAAGAATACCAGTTTGAGAAATGGTCTGAAACAGATGACAAAAGTGATTGTCCAGAAAGTCTCTGTCGAGCAATGGTGCATTATTTTCAGTTGGTCCCGAGGGACGTTTTATCTTCAAGTATTCGTTGCAGAACGAAGCAGTCCAAGTTGAGGAGTATGGTTGTGAAGTAGCCTACTTTAAAGATGTAACTCGGCCACCCTAAGGTTGTGTTGTCTCCAAAACTCTGTGAGTTTCTCATTTCTCCTTAAGCATGAGACGAGATAAGGTTTGTCGAGACTTTGTTGAGCAGGGGCAAGCATGTTGGATACTCAGTTGGGTAAGTTTTCCAACAATCTAAGGCACTCAAGTCGAGATTCGATCCCTCAAAGTACATTCAAATTGGGGAAATTACGTCGAGATTCGAAGAGTCTCTCAAAGTGCTGAGTAATCAAGGGCACTCGCCCAAGCATGGTTGAAACCATATCCAGCTTTGGTTAACCAGGAGCCACGTTCCAATGTTTATAATATTGGGGTTGTTTATCTTAGTGGTACAGATCTCAGAAAGTCTTCTCGAGACAATTTTCTTTAAAAGCCTTACAGACTGGAGCAAGAAATTGTGCAGGGGTATTTTCTTCTCTTCAAGGGTTGATCATGTGAAGTCCAAACATGGGATAAACAATTTATGAATTTTAAAAGCATGTCGTGAAGTCAGGATTATTATCCTCGATTCATCAGAGACTTAAGTCCATTTACTGATGTTCCTTCATCAGAAGTCAGGTTATTATCTCTAGTTGAAGTGTGGATTGTTATCCTCGGTAAGATACGAGCAGTAACACAAATATCATTTGAGGTTGTTTACCCATACAAAGTTCGTGATAGAATGTTATTTCCGAGAAATACTTCTTTCCCCAGTAAAAGATTCGTTACTACTTGACAAAAATTTGTCTGCTAAGGGGTTTCTCTTCTGAGATCTTTATTCCCCAGTGAAGCATTCCTCATTTCTTCACAGGAAGAAAATGGTTCTTCTCCCCAGAAATTCAGAAGTTGTTTGAAGTCAAGATGATTTATTTTCAGTGGACTGCAATTTATTTTTGCAGCATCTTCTCCAAAGTCCATTCTTTAGTGAAATTTCTCCTCAGTGTTGACATGATGAAGTTGCAATCTTGCATCGCAGTTTTTACCCAGTGGTTGGTAGTCCAGATTGTTTACTCTTCAGTAAAGTTTGCCATTCCAAACTGGGGAATATTGATGTAATTTTTCTTTTTGCAAGTCTTGTTAGTCTTTTATGACAAGAAGCATACCAGCAAATGAATCAATAAGGGTCTGTATGTGACGAACATGAAGGTTTTTGCATAATGGGATCTAATTTCCCCAGTGAATGCTCACTTCTGCTCAGAATGGAATCATGTATCCTGAGTAAAGGCGTACTCTCGCCCAGAAATAATTCCTTATCTCCAATGAAAGCATATCCATGCATAATCCCCACTGAGGTCATCACTCTTGTTGAGAGTTTGTTTAAGAGTTTGTCCCCTCCAGAGGGCTTATCTCCAAAGGACTGCATTTCAGCACGATTCTATACAATCTCCTTATTCAGTGCAGTTCACTTTGCTTCGACAAATCTGGAAAAGATCATTTCATTGGATTGTATACCTTTGTTATATCCCCTTGAAGTCGATACTTTGCGACTCTGCGGTTGGTATTTATCCCCTCGTGAGGTTGTCGTTCATCGTCTTTATGAATTTCATATCTTTTCTCCCTAGGGAAGTTTGCCAAAGTCAAGTTTTCTTGAGAAAAAAAAGATGTTTGACTAACATGTCTGTTATGCCCAATGGAGCAAGTCTCCAATTTTTCTGGAGCGTCGTGCATAGAAGAACGACATTTAGGGTTCTTTGATCCCCAGTGATAGAGCATTGCTGAAATATGTCCTCGGTGGAGTTCTGAACTTCAAGCTTATGGTTCAAAGATGCCCTCCTCTTCCCAAGTGATGACTGTTACTTCTAGCGGTAGTATCCCTAGTGTGGCTTGGGTAGAATTCTTTTATTCACGAATTTATGAGATTTCCCAGTCAAAGTCACTTTTATTGAGGACTTACATCAGAAGGTCCCAGTTCTAAGAGATATTCTCTTTATCCTTGGAAAGAGATGTTGGACTTTTCCCCATGGAAGTGGGGAGTTGGATCAGAGTTCAAAATTTTCTCTGAACTGCAATTTATTTTTGCAGTATTATTCCCCAGGAAGTTACTCCCTCGTTTATATCGATCTTTAGAGGTTGGTGGTTCCGAATCTCGGTTCCCTATTGAAGTTTAGATTTCCTTTTCTTTATAGAAGATCAGGTGTGCAAGGATAATCGTTCGGAAGTTCATTGTCTTCTCAGCAGCCGATTATAAATGTGTTTCCCTTGTGCATTACTAAACATACATCATTACATTGCATCTACCAAAATGCATAGCATTTCCATTGTATGGAGCATTACACTACAAAATTTTCTCAAACATGCATAAGTATAAGCCAATTATGTTTACTTGTGGTGACTAAATCATTATGCGCTCAGATTTGAATTATCTCCACAACAAGCCTAGGGTGACTCTATTTTGTTTCCCCATCAGCGTCTGTTTGATTTACCACCAGTCGGGTCTTTGTTATTTCCCATTTTTCCCGTAAGTCGTGGTTTTTTTCTCTCTTACCCTTGCAAGCCTTTGGTTATTTTACCCGTGTTTGCTTTGCTGTTAGAGTGCAATTAAGAGTCGGTGTATAGCCTTTCTTGCTTCTCAAGTATTTGAGTATCCATACTTGGTGTGTGGTAATTCATATAATTGCCACTCTTGAAGAATTACACCCCGTCTTCGGCCTGAGGAATTTTATAGTTCTTGCATATTTGTAACCTATCGAAAGCCCAATGTGTTTTGGAAATCCTTGTTAGAGTCTGCTTTGACCGGTATCTTTATCTTGTAGAGTTAACCTTCGATCGATGCTCTCTGAAGGTCCTGCTTAATCGGTTCCTTGGTCTTGGTTTATCCATGTTGGTCAGGTTCTCCTTTTATTAGCTTAGCTAACCCTTCCTGTTAAGAGTCATTCAGTGTCTCTTCAAAGTCCAGTTGTCTGGCGTCCTTGTTTAGACGAATGCATCATTTCTTGTTGGGGATTTCTTTGGTAGTCTCGTTCTTGTGTTTGTTATTAACTCTGAACATTTGTTTCTTGATGCTCGATTTCGCTCGTGTGTGTATAACTCTTACCAGATATGCATATCTTTATCCCCTGAAAGTTCACCTTTGATCGGCATTCTTTTCTTAGGAATCTACCTTCTACATAGTATTCCTTGATGAAGATTCCCCTTCGTCTGGTTTCTTTATCTTGAAGTCCACCTTCGGCTGGCACCCTTGAAATCCACCTTCAGCTGGTAACTTCTGTTGAGAGTCCCCTTCGGTTGGTTTCTTTTTCATTGAAAGCTCGCCTTTGATTGGTGTTCTTTTCTTAGGAATCTACCTTCGTCATAGTATTCCTTGTTAAAGATTCCCCTTCGGCCGGTTTCTTTATCTTAAAGTCCACCTTCGGCTGGAACCCTTAAAATCCACCTTCGGCTGGTACCTTTTGTTAGGAGTCTTCTCGGTTGATCTCTTTTCAGTTGTAAGTTTGCCCTTGATCGACACTCTTCACCCTTAAATCCACCTTCGGCTGGTACCTTTTGTCAGGAGTCCTCTTCGTCTGGGCTCTTTTCTTTGTAAGTCTACCTCTGATCGATAGTCTTCCCCCCTTTAAATCCAACTTCGGCTGGTATCATTTGTTAGGAGTCCCATTCGTTTGGTCTCTTTTTTTGGTAAGTTCACCTTCGATCGATGTTCTTTTCAGAGTCAATGTATATTTGTATCCCTATTAAGTTCACATTCAATTGGTGTTCCTTCGTTAGATCCTTCTTCGCTCGGTCTCTTTCTTTTGTATGTCTAACCTCGACCTGACATCCAAGATATTTATCCAGATAACTACTGCAATCCCAAAAAATAAAAATACAGAACGCCAAAAAAATATAATAACACCTGACTGGCTTCGGTGTGCCAATTTCCAGGTTCTTTTAGTATTAAATCTCCTTCCACCTTGAATGTTCGAAAGGCTAGCGCCAATCTCACCTTCAGGTTAAAGATGATTAAATAGGGGCAGCTATTGCATCCCAAAATTTTCCCTCCTAATTTATTTTATCTGGATTAGGTTTTTTTCATTCATCTTCATACATTCCATTGGGTCACTAACATAGCATACATTTGCATTCCAATAAAGCGCCTGAGGTTCAAAAGGGTGAATCAAGTGAGGAGTATTTCTAACTACAATCAAGTGATTTTCTCAAGGATGAATATTTAGATTTAGTATTTTCTTTATGGAGGGTGAATTAAGTCGTCTTCTCGTATGGGGTTTTCATCCTTTAGTCAAAGTGTGGTTTATCTGATGATGGCTATTGGAGACTCGTCTTTCATCAAATCAAGGCATGCTTGTTGCTTAAATCACAAGGTACTGATTGTGACATTAATGCACTAGACTCATATGTTCTTTAGTCAATTAATCAGGGTTGGATTCATCATGATCCTATGTATATTGTCTGATAAGATTTTGTTGCTCAAGACTCAATTCATGAATAATGGGTACAATCCAATCCTTTTAGGATGCTCATTCGAAGCCTTTGGGTTCAAATTGGGTTGTTAAAGTCCATAATTGAGAGCTCATTAGAATGTTGAGGTTTTGGCAAAGGAAGTGAATTTCATTTAAATATAACTCAAGATTACATCTAATCACATTCAAGTTTCTACTTTGAATACGTGGAATGCACAAAAGTGAGAAGTTAATACTCCAAAATCATTTTGATTGTTTGACAAATATCTTGTTGAACTCACATCATGACCACGGGATCTTTTGTAAAACCTTAATCAAAGTAGATTAGATTTTCAAGTTCAATTTGAAAGAGGAGAATGCTTTGAATAATAGGTATTTTGTCATTTAAAGTCAAGAGTTCACAAGGTTACATAACCACTTAAGTTGCATTTGTATCTTCATTCATGTTCTATTTTTCCATTACAAGAAGACTGCAAATCTCATTTCATCACTATTTTCAAAAAGAAAAGAAACCAAATATTACTACATTCAAAGTGTATCAAATACATGAAAAAACTACATAAACTGTTTGTCTTAACCCTAATGTCATAAGCTTTCTTCATTTTTCTCCAAGTAACTTTCATCATGCCTTGCCTTTGAATGCTTTAACCAAATCCCATGTTTTCTTTCAAGCTTCAAAACCAGGCTGACAGTTAGACCAAACCAGCTATACATACAATTGTCAAAATCGTGCCAAATAAATCCCAAAAATGCTTGATGAATCTTGCTCCAAAGACGCCATTTACACTATTCTAAAACAGTTGCCGTGATAAATCCTGTTTCAAACTTACAGTTAGAATAATATACTAATGGTCAGCCCTGCATTCAAATCCAAACCTAGTTTAAGATGCTACTGACCAAAGCCCCTGCATCAATAAACAAAACTTCGAAATGATTCAAAAATCCATATCCAAACAACTTGACTTGCATATGACCATCAACCATACATAAACCCAAAAGAGAATAAAATATCTTGCTATTCGAAAAACATCATAAAACAAGACCATGAAAATTTGGAATGGAGAGGAAATAAACCAACTCAGAAGTAAGAATATTCTAACAGCCTCATAACGAAAACAGAAAAGTGGTTGATTTACCAGTTCATGGCAAATTAGCAGCTCAGTTCAATTTAAGGGAAAGGTCAGGAAAATGCATATCGAAAACCTTGACATTGCAGTTCATGAGTAAAACCAAAATATCTGAATCTTACAAACCATTCTCCCCTTTATGCCCTATAGGAACCAACCTAGTGCATTCTTCAAGTAATTGCCTGCATATTATCCAAAAAAACCAAGTTCATCAGAAAATCCAGAGTAAAAAACTGCACCATAACTCGCTCTACATTATTCTTCAGTGGGCGGCCTGCTTACAATTTTAAAACAGTTGAGGGTTTGATCAAAACAAATATTAGAAGATGAGTGCAAAGGGAGTACAAGTTTTCTAAAAAAAACAAACAGCTAACTAACTACTGTAACAAAAATACAACTCAGCCACATTCATAACTAACCCTAACTACCAATTTCTTCTTGGATTCTAGTATAAGTTGTATAACTAACTGCTACTAACTAACAATTTCTATCAGAACTAACAATTCAACAGAACTTCTCCTAACGGATTTCGTAATAGTCTGTAACTAACTCTCTGTCATTCAGATCTCACCTTTGATTTCCTAACTAACTTTTCTCATCCAATGGCCAAGATTCTTCAAGCCTCAACTTCATCTCTATATAACTTCACCTCACCTCTAATCCCAGGGGAGGTTTTTTTGGGGCTCATACTTCAACTTCCACCTTCATTCTTCATCTTCAACCTTCAACCTTCAGCTCTCGATTTCACTTCCACTCCACTTTCACCTTCTCTCCCAATTCATCATCTTCTCCCATCAACTTCACCTTCAACCTTCATCTCTGAATCTTTTATCAATCAGAACAATCGTCCTTCAATCTTCATAACGCATCAACACAGTCTCATCGCATACCAACGCCTCATACAGCAACCACCTCACGCTCTCTGCAAAACTGAGTTTATTTCTCGGTATCTTTGCTATGTGCAATTGAAAGATTTGTAACAGAAAACGAAAAGGCCGAGAAAGAGTAGCAGAAGAAGAAAATTGAATCAGATAAAGAAGAGGAATAAGTTCAAAGTCTAAGAGGATTGTTCGTACCTGAGAATTCAAGACTCTCTGGTTTTCTGTTGGTGTCATCACCGTCGAAGAGCCGTCGGAGCTACTCTGGCAGGTAAGCTTCAATCTCCCTCGTTTCTTCGCCTTTTCGCATAAAGCTTGTTGCTGCATCATGCATCTTGACTTGATGAATAATTCCCCTAATGCCTCAAACTTCAAATCAGCACCGTTATCATTTAAATCTCAATTTAAAAGCTCATAAGGTTTTCTATTCATTAAGATTTGAGGAGAAATCTTGAAAAGCGTAGGGGATATTTGGCAATAGAAGGAAGGGACGAAGTGGTTGGTGGCCGTAAATCAGGTTTCCCACGAATGTGAGGGAGGTAGTAGCGGCGCAATATGGTGACGGATCGGAAGAATGGATGCAGTGACGCCGATGGGGTTTGAGAGGGTAGAGGAGAAGTGTTTCTCTCGTAAAGTTGAACAACAGCAATAACCCTAGCTGATCAAACGGCTGCGTTCCACCATGCTTTTTTTTTTTTGTTAAAAGATAGAGTTGGGCTACAATAAACATGGCCTCAGAATATATTTCTTCGAAGCCCAATCAATCAAGTTTTTTTAACAATAGCCTAGTAACAAAATATTAATAGACTGGTACATGATTCGCTGGGCCTTGCATTCTATGGTACCGTTTTAGAACATCTCTGAGGTTTATTGCAAAAAGACCGGTTATGGGCTTATTTTTGGATGGCATATTTTTGTTTACTGCATGTATCAACTAGATTTTGGTTTTCACCCCCCCCCCTGACTTTAGAAGTTTCACAACCTTTTTTTCTCTTTTTGTTTTTCCTTCTTTTTTTTTCTTTTCCATGATTTTGTCAATAAAAATATTATAACGGTTTATATATATATATATATATATATATATATATATATATATATATATATATATATATATATATATATATATATATATATATATATATATATATATATATATATATATATATATATATATATATATATATATATATATATATATATATATATATATATATATATATATATATATATATATATATATATATATATATATATATATATATATATTAGAATTTACGAGTTAAGTAGAAATTTATTTTCCTTTTTTTTACTAACTTTTTTTAGGCGATTTTAATCACTAGTTTTATTTGTTTTTATGTCATGTATTCGTTTGCAATCTTTGGTATTATCTTGGTATGAATTGCGGATGATTTTGTTTTTACTTGTATATTCACCATGCTCCCTTTGGTTTTTAGTGCAATTTTAATCCGCCGATTAAATTGAATTAAATAGACTTTAAGTTATAAACCATGCATGACAATCGTAGTTAGGATTTCCCTTCCAAATCAACCTTAGGACCATCATTGTATGATAACATTAGGGATAGATTTAGTCTAGTCTCCCTTAGATATTTTTCTTTCTCTTTGCATCCTTGCATTAAAACAAAAACTTCTTTTCTCTAGCAAAACTTCAAAACATCTAAAAATTACTGATGAGAATTATGCCTTTGTTGAGTATGGGAAATGATAAGCGGGTCTCTTCTCGATCTTATTGTTTTTCCATTCTGAGCTTTGGTATGGTTCAAGTCTCAATGACTTATTTCATGAATAAGTGGAGAAATAGTTAAAATCTATTTCTTGAGATCCATTAGTCATTATACACAAGCTAAAACACCAATAAATGCAAACTCTTTTTGCCTACGGGCTTTTTCTTTAAAAACCTTTTCAAAATAACATGTTAATTCACTTCTGTGCTGACGCGTAAGTCTCCAAAGGTCGAGTTGCGGAAGAAGGAGAAATTAATGTTGTTCATAAAAAAATACTAACCAACAAAAACTTTTGAAGCCGAACTACGGCTGCTCTGATTCCTTAAAAGGGATACGTAGGCATTAGGGTAGGGTCTGAACGAGCACAATTATTATTTTCCCTACATTATTTTCTCTTTCTTTTTGCATGCATTCCCCGTACAGCTTAGATATAAATTTTTATACACCATTTGATTAGAATAACAAGAGTGGATACCGTAGAGTACTACGGGTGTGTGGGGTGCTAATACCTTCCCCTCGCGTAACAAACTCCCTTACTCGATCTCTCGGTCATTTGATCGTGATTTCACGCTTCTCAGGTTTACTCGATGTTTATCTTTCCCTTCTTGTGGGATAAAAAAACGTTTGATGGCGACTTCATTAATTTCATTATCAGTAGAGTATTCAGCCGGTTGTTTCAGTTGGGTGTAGTGTAAGGAAGTAAAGGGCATTGTTCATTGGGGAGTATGCAACATCTATAGGAGTACATGGGCCTATGTTGGCTAAGTTCCCGTTGAAGTTGTTTCTATTGACATGGTTGATCTCTTTCATATAATAACATTGATCTACCTTTATGTTCTCTACAATCCCATATTCTCTCCATATTACTATCCTCTGGTGCATTGATGATGGAACATCCTCCATGCCATGAATTTGTTCACGTCCTAGCAATATATTGTAATTTGCCTTTGACGCAATCACCATGAACATGATGGGCCTTGTAATGGATCCCACAGTGAGATCAACCTGGATTACACCGAAGGTGTGACTCATTTTTCCTTCATGGTTTGATAGGACAATGTTATGAGTTTTAAGGTTCGTATCAAACACACATATCTTACGGAGCAAGCATTGTGGCATTAAATTAATTGCTGCTCCTCCATCAACTAGGATTTTGTTTATTACCATGTTCTCCACCTTACCCATAATAAATAAGGGGTTGATATGGTTCTTCATACCTGAATTCGAGCGTTTGAAGAACGCATTTTGTTCTTCCACCGCTCAATTGTTCATAACATAGTATACGTCTGGCCTTTTCGAATTCGTCAATCGTTTCTTCTTCGGTCTCAGACACTTAATTATATCCGTGTGGCAATACAGATACCACATTTTAGTTCTGACCCGAAGATAATTTGTCTTTTGAGTCCACATTTCAAAAAATAAAAATAGTATGACATGTTTGATTATCTTGGTTCGTTTGAATTCAAACTACTCCAGTCCACCTGCCAAGGTTATTTCACCTCTCTCAATCAAGGTCTTAATCCACTAATCAAAACTTGATTACAATTCACGAAGATAATTGTCAATGTCTTCTTGAGATCAAACCACAACTTGGTTTCTCAAGGAATTACAACTCACAAAGACTACTATCAATGTCTTCTTGATACTAAACCACAACTTGGTTTCTCAAAGAATTACAATTCACAAAGACTATCGACAATGTCTTCTTGAGACTAAACCACAACTTGGTTTCTCAAGGAATTACAAATTTTCTAACAGAACTAATATGTTTAACAAATGCTTCTAAAAAGCTATATCACAATTGTGATGTTTACACAAGGATTAAAGCACAATGATAATACAAGAGAAAATAATAGAGAATGTTTTTTATCGCTCTTGTTGGTAAGTATGAGTTATATCTGATTCTTCTTCATAGTCTTCTTTATATAGAGGAAGTGAATTGAATTGTTGGATACATAAGAAATTATCTTTGGAAGGTTGATAAAATTTTGTTAATGCACTTTCCAAAAATACAAATCTTGTGTTGTTCAAGTCGTTACTCTTTGATTTGTAATGAATGAATTGTAATGCTTCAGAACTTTGCTTCTTTGAAATTTGATCAGAATAAGAATATTAACATTGAGACTTTAGATCATCATAGTTTATTGAGATTCATATCATCAGAACTTAGATGAGACTGACACGTTGAAGCTTCTTTGTACTTTCAGAATATTCACTTATCAGATTATAGCTTGAGCTTAAGTGTTCAGTATTAGAACTTCATAATAGATGAGTGCATTGAGACTTCCTTTGTTCTTCCAGCACACCACTTATCAGAGTATCGGAGTTTAGCTTGCATCTTTGGTGCTTCAGAAGTTATAACATCAAAACTTCTTATATTTAGCGTGTTACACGAATTTGCTTCTAAGTCTGTACGCTTCGTCTAATTAGAACGTAAAAATGGAAATACTCTCATCGTATTCTATGCTCTTTTGTCGGAAATTCTATGCATATTTAAATAATTTATTAGAGAGTGTATTTGTTCTTTATATATATATATATATATATATATATATATATATATATATATATATATATATATATATATATATATATATATATATATATATATATATATATATATATATATATATATATATATATATATATATATATATATATATATATATATATATATATATATATGTATTTGTTATCATCAAAACTATTACTAAGATGTAGACCCAAACTATGTTCTAACAATCTCCCCCTTTTTGATGATGACAAAAACTTATTTATTTTTGATAAACAAGTAATAACATAAAGCATTAGGGTCTCCCTCTGAGTTGAATACTCAGATAAAAAAGAAATATACTTCCCTGAAGATGTTTTATGAGAGCTTTTGATGGAAGTTCTGATAAGTCCATGTAGAAGAAGTTACTTTTAAGAGACACTTTCCTGTTTTATTTCAGAAACATTGAAACAGAAGTTATGATATTTAAAATGTTTGAGACTAAGTCTCGCACTGTTATATTAAAAATATCTTACGTTCTCCCTCTTTTTGTCATTAAACAAAAAGCAATAAAAACACGTAAAGAGAACAAAAAAGTTATGCATTCAAGAATAGAGATTAATACAAACAGAAATAGGCAAACATAAGTTTAAACATAAAGCAGAAGAAACAAGCAAAAGTATAAATCTAAGATTGTGAAGGAGGTGGAAGTCGTGTGAACAATAATTCCAGGAGACTTTTGATCAGATTGTTTGATTCATCTTGCTTGCCTAGAATCCCCTTAATATCTTTATTGGTTTCATCCTGTTTATCGAGCCTTTTCCTGACAGCTTCATTCTCTTTCTTTAACTCATCCAGAGTTTTAAACACTAGAGAAGATATAGTTGTTTCAATAGTAGAAGCCATATTCTCAGAAGTTACTGCAGCATATTCTTTCTAGGAGATTCTTCAACTTACTTGCTTTTGTATTTAAAAACTGCCAGAGGTAGAGGTTGAGGTTTAGGAGATGGTTTCTGAAATTCAGATTCCTATGGAGCTTCCCAAGGAGTGTTGTCCAGAAGACGAAGGGGTTTCCTTACCCAGAAATATAGAACTTGATCCTTGAATATATTCAGGTGATCACAGAAGTTTTGTTGAGCAATTTCATAACTAAGTTCCTTCATCTTTAGAGATTCATATTTAAACAATTTTCGGAACTGAGTCCAGAGGGAATCATAAGCAACTGGATTAAGATCATCCATGCAAGTTAGCTTCAGAGGGTTAACTCATTCTTGCTTTTCTGTCTCGAAAACCAGTAGAGATTTACCAACATCTAACTTGGATGGTTTTGGTGTTGGTTTTGGAATGGCTATTTTCTGAGAAGATGTGACAAGTTTGTCCCAGGCTTCTAGATCAATTATTATTTTGAGAGGATCTTCTTAGTAGTCAGTGGGAGTGGGAGAGTCAGAAATGATGATATGAGTATTAATTGGTGTTGAATTATAAGGAGAGGGAATTTCTAGAAGGGAAAATGTTGTGAGGGTTTGGTGGAGATATTTGGTGGTTGAGAGGTGTTGAGAGGGAAGGTGATGTCTGGAATGGTTGGTGTGGTTTCAAGCATTTGTTCAGAGGTAGTATTTGGATTTTCTATTTAGGGAGCTTCAAATAATGGATCAAATTGATCAATATCAGATAGAACTTGTGCAAATTTTGGCTGAGTTTGAGCAAATTAGGTAGAATTGGGTTTAATCAGAGGATGATTAGTGGGTATGGTGGTGTCAATTTCTATGTCAAAGCCATCAATAGTTTGTGGTGAGGGATTTTTAGCGGGTTTTGGAGATGATGAGGGTTCATATGTTGATAAGAAAACTATTCGACAATAGAAACAAAAGAAGAGTTATCTTTCTTTTTAGCAGCTTTAGGAATTTTCTGAAAAGTTCCTTCTCCAACAACTTTCCTTTTCCTTGACTTTCTGGTAGCAACTTCTAGAGGTTGTTGCCTGAGATCTATGATATTGACATTTGGAATTGTACCATCACTTTTGCAAGCTTCCAGATATATGAGGACAATTTCTAGAGATGAGTTTATTTGAGTGAAGAGAGGAAAATCCTTCAGAGGGACTCTTCTGGTGGTGATGACTTCCTTTGCAGTAAGCGTAAGATCCTATTTAGTGGTTTCTAATCTTCATCTTCTTGAGGTTCTTGGTGTTGAGAGGCTTTCCAGCACAAGGTTCCAGAACACTAGCTTGTTGAGCTTCACTCAGATGTTCTATCGGTTTATTCTCTGTCAGAATATCTGAAATCAACCTTCCCAGTGGAATCCAATCTCTTTTGGTTCTTTCTTTGTTTGGAGTAGATGATGAACCAAGGATGTTTATTTTATGAGTATGACCTTTAGACTTTTGTTGTTGTTAAGAAGAAGCCATTGTTCAATGACTTAGGGTTTGAGAGCACACAAAGGGAAAAAGAAAACTTTATAGAAAATAGGGTGAGTGAGAGTGAAGGTGTGAAACTGATTTTGTGACAGTGAGGTATAAATAGCCAACAGAGAGAAACATGAAATTAATTTTAATTAATAAAATTACCAAAATGATTAACAGCGATAATGATTTATGACAAGAGGATGGCGAAGATTTTGAAAACAACTACCGATGTGACTCGCGCCTCAATGCATCAACTCAAACGTTTCAGCCCTTCATATTTTGAACACGTGTTCAGCCTCAGAGAGTGACTTAGCGTTTAGGGTTCACATATGTTTATATGGTGAACTACTTGCGTTTATCTTTGAAATAAAGCATTTTCGGAAAAACATTCAGATCTTCTGGACAGTTTCTGAAACAATTTTCCTTGTCACTTTTGAAGAACTATTGTTTAGATGTTCACAAAAACAAATCAAAAAGTTCTGAGGATTAGATATACAGAAACTACAATTTCTTTATGGGCATGATTCCATACTGAGGTTTTTCAGAATGAAATTAAATTTATCTTCAGCAAGGGGTTTTGTGAAAACATCAGTCAATTGGTGGTCTGTGTCTATAAATATTAAGCAAAGAATTCCCTTCTGAATATAGTCTCTAATGAAGTGATATTTAATTTCTATATGTTTAGCCTTAGAATGTTAAATAGGATTTTTAGAAAGACATATAGAAGAAGTATTATCACAGAGGATAGGAATGTTACTCTCATAAATATGAAAATCTTCAAGCTGGCTCTTCATCTAGAGCATCTAAGTACTGCATCCAATTGCAGCTATATATTCAGCTTCAGCAGTTGATAGTGCAATAGTGGATTATCTTTTGCTGGACCATGAGATTAAGTTATCTCCCAGAAATTGGCAGCTTCCAGAATTACTTTTTCTTTCTATTCTATCTCCAACAAAGTCAGCTTCACAGTACCCTACTAATTTATATTCTCTGTATTTGCTATAACAAAGACCAAGATTAGTAGTACCTTTCAGAGACTTGAAAATTTACTTAACTGTTGTTAAGTGAGATCTCTAGGATCTGGAACAAAGACAAATCCTATATAGAATATTAGTTTTTGAAGTTGTTAAATATAAGAGAGAACCAATCATACCTCTATAGGACTTTTGTTATACTTTCTTACTTACCTATTCCTTTTCCAGAATGCGTGTAGGATGCATAGGAGTTTTGGATGGCTTACTTTCTGACATGTCAAATTACTTCAGAAGTTCTTTAACATACTTGCTTTGATGTATGTAGGTTCAATCAGAGACACTAATCCCATGAGAGTCTCTTCATTATTTCTGAATGTTGATCTTGTTCTCATTGAATCATCTTTCTTTCCTAGAATCATGTTTTCAGGATGTGCTAAGCTGCTTCTGGATTATCTTTTCTGGATGGATTCTTCAGAAGATGCTGTAATATTTGTTATGTTTTCTTCTGTATTTGGATGAAGTTATGAACTTTTATTTTCTGAAGATCTGTCTTCAGTACCTGTAGTTAGAACTTCTATATCTGCAAAAGATTCACCCTGCTTTGACTTTTGAGAGACAAGATTATCATCAAATTTGACACTAATAGATTCTTCCACAATTTTTGTTTCAGTGTTATATACTATATACCCTTTTTGAATGTTTAAAGTATCTTAACATGAAACACTTTTGTGCCTTAGAATCAAACTTGTTTAGATGATATTTCCTTTTTGATTGCCTTTGAAACCTACGTATCCTCCATTTTTAAGTTCCAGGTTTGGAAAATGTGCTTTCTTCCCGTCATGTGTCGAGAGCATCCAGAGTCCAGGTTCCAAGTCTGGTTTTTCAACCTTGTTGTTAAAGACATCTCCAACATAGATGATTTTATCCTTTGGTACCCATATCTTTTTGGGTCCTTGTCTGTTAGACTTTCTAGAATTCTGATTGAATTTTGGTTTATAAGAGTTCATATAATAAAATTCACTAGTGTATTTTATGTCATGTGTGTGTCCATATATGAAATGTGAATTTAGGGGTGTGTATTTTATGACCATGTTATCAACTTTTTTTGGTTGATATGGTTCTTTCCCTTTTAGTTTCACATATCCTATACCTTTTGTGCCGTTTCTGCTAACTCCATAGATCATATAAGCCATATTGCTTCTATCTATGTTTCTAGCTAGAAATTTTTGAAAAATGTGATCATATTCTTTTATGATGTTGTCAGAACTAGTTGAAACTTCTGAGACAAATTCTTTCTAAGCTTTTTGTAACTCGTTTTTAATAACAAAACTTTCATTTTTAAGTTTAGAGATGGTTTCTTTTAGCTCAAAATTTTCTACTTTTAGTTTCTTAGTTTCTTTAGAGTCAGATACTAGAATGTGTTTCAGGTTCTTGTTTTTTACTCGAAGTTGCTGATATCTTTCAAGAATTTTAGACACACTATCTTCTAATTAAGAAATAGAAAATTTAGAGAATACCTCTTTTGCTTATGAGTATGATTCTGATTCAGATGAACTAGTGACATCTGATATGTTGGCCATTAAAGCGACATTGGCACGTTCGTCTTCTGATGTTGATTCAAGATAGATGTTGGGCTTTGAAAAATAAAATTCAAGATATGATTGACAATAAAGAGATTGAATTTTATCCTCCCGAGACCCCCGAAGTGATTACCGCTGATATTCCTAAGCACAACAAAGGCATTAGTGTTATTGATGATGTTTCGTATGTTTCAATTGTAAGTGACTTGACTACTCCCCTCCTGATTATTAAGAAGAATATGTTGCAAGCCAGTTTATTTCCGGGTTGCATGGAAAGATGTTATTAATGCGCAGCCCAACCTAATGGTTACAAACTGTTGAAAGAAGGTATTCAGTGTCTGATGGATAACCATATAATTCTAATTGAGAAGACTCCTTCTATTGAGAATTAGTTTCAAGACTTGGAGCTTAAAGAGGTATATGTAATTTCTGGTACTCCTATAAGGATCACTGCCAAAGACCTTGTGAAGATTAAGGTTGAACCTAGAGTTTCTCCTCTGATAATCACCACACTTGGACCAATCCCATACTCTTATGACAGGTTTGTCCCTTGGAATTATGGGGCCAACGTCTACTACCATGTTGTCAAGCAAGAACCATTGACTGTTAAAGGTGGAAATACTGGAGTTACTGATCCCAACATTGACAATATTGTCGGGACCAGTAAGGTCACTAGAAATGGAAGGGTTTTCTCTCCAAAAATATCTCCAAAGACTATTGCTACACCAATTCGTGTTACTGCTACTGAGCCAACTCCTGAGACTCGAGGCAGAGAACAAATGAATGAGCCTGCCCAGACGGAGGCACCAAAAGAGGTTACTACTGAAGATACCTCCAAGTAAGAAATGGAGGAGGTATTGAAAATCATCTGAAAAAGTGACTACAAGATTGTTGAACAGCTGGGGTAGACTCCCTCCAAGATATCCATGTTATCTCTATTATTGTGCTCAGAATCCCATGCTCAGGCTTTAGTGAAGTTCTTAAAATCTGCGCATGTACCGTAAGAAATCTCTGCTGATCAATTTGAAAATTATGTTGCTAGCCTGACTACTGATAATGGACTAGGCTTTTCTAATGCTGACTTGACTCATGAAGGAAGGAACCATAACAAGGACCTGTATGTCTCTATTGAATGCAGGGGCACTACCTTAGCTCATGTGTTAATTGATACAAGTTCCTCATTAAATGTTTTACTAGAGGGTACTTCAGATAGGCTTGACGGTGAAGGGGTTGTGCTGAAACCCAGTGACATTATGGTCAGAGCCTTTGATGGTTCAAAGAGGATGGCGAACGGAGAGGTGGATCTCCCTATCAAAGTAGGTTGACAGATCTTTGACTCTACCTTCTATGTGATGGACATTCGTCCGGCCTATTCTTGTTTACTTGGACGCCCCTGGATTTATGGGGCATGCGCTGTCACTTCAATTCTACATCAAAAGCTGAAATATCCCGTGAAAGGAAAGGTTGTCACAGTTTATGGTGAAGAAGAGTACATGGTAAGTCACTTGAACTCATTCAAGTATGTTGAGGTGGACGACAAATTCATTGAGACTCCCTGCTAGACTTTTGAAATTATTCCTCGGATAACTACCGCTACTGAGGAAGTTTCTACTATTCCTAAGGTTACTAGGATTCCGCCCATGATGGCTTCTTTAAATATGTGAGAGTTGTGGTAGAAGAAGGTGGTTGTACTACTTGGGTCCAGCTTCCTGACATTCCTTACAAGTCTAACAAATTTGGTTTGGGTTTCACTTAAAGGCCCAAAGGGTTGTTCATCGTGCTCGTGCTGGAAGACCACCATTATGTGTCAGCAACAATGGAGTCAACACGGTAGAAGATGCAAATAGTGACTACGACCTAGACAATTGGGTTTTTCCCACCATCGGTAATAGACTCAGCAATTGGAAGACTAAAGACGTTATACTGATCTCCTTTAGTCAGGAGTAAATTATATTTTTTTATTTCTTTTTGCTTTCAAGTTTTGGCTATGTAATGTTTAAAAAATTAACTTTAAACCTTGTGTCTTATTCGGGGCACAACAGTCTATTTGTTAGGGTTGTCATTTCATCTGCATATTTTCATTCAATAAAATATTGGACGTTTGCATTCAAATTTTGCGCTCTATGTCTTTCCTTTACTTTATTACTTTCAAAATAGCTATGTGTTCTTATACAAACCCACACAACAAATTACAGATCCACATCCACTCTGGATCCTCTCGATAATAATTTTGCTATTGCCAATTTTGACTTTGAAAATACGATCTACCGAGCCGAGGACGAAGGTGAGGAAGATTGTGAAGTATCTAGAGAACTTTCTAGACTATTAGAGTAAGAATAAAGAGCCATACAACCACATGAAGATCCAGTCAAGATTGTGAACTTGGGTACTGAAGAGGACAAGAAAGAAGTCAAGATAGGTGCTAACCTAGAAGACAGTGTCAAAAATAGATTAATCCAGATGTTATGCAGCTATGTTGAGATCTTTGCTTGGTCATACGAAGACATGCGAGGGCTTGATACTGATATTGTGGTTCAGTGTCTACCGATGAAAGAAGTCTGTTCTCCAATAAGGCATAAAGTTCATCGTATGCATCCTGAGATGTCTGAAAAGATCAAAGTCGAGATTATGAAGCAGTTCAATGCAGTTTTCTTGGTTGTTATGTCTTATCCTCAGTGGGTTGCAAATGTGGTTCCAGTACCGAAGAAGAATGGTAAGGTGTGTATGTGTGTAGACTACAGGGATCTGAATAAGGAAAGCCCCAAAGATGATTTTCCGCTTCCACATATTGATGTTCTGGTTGATAACATCACTCAGTACAAAGTGTTTTCCTTCATGGATGGTTTCTCTGGTTATAATCAAATCAAGATGGCACCTGAAGACATGGAGAAGACTACTTTTATGACATAGTGGGGAACTTTCTGCTACAAGGTTATGCTTTTTGGGTTAAAGAACACCGATGCAACATATTAACGTGCTATGATAGCTTTGTTCCATGACATGATACATCACGAGATAGAGGTCTACATCGATGACATGATAGCCTGATCTCAGACTGAAGAAGAACATCTCGACCACCTACACAAACTATTTCAGAGATTGAAGAAGTACAAGCTGATATTGAATCCAAAAAAGTGCACCTTTGGGGTAAGATCCGGTAAACTTCTAGGCTTTATCGTCAGTGGTAAAGGTATTGAGATTGATCCCGCCAAGGTCAAAGCGATTCAAGAAATTCTAGCTCCCCATACTGAGAAGGAAGTCAGAGGTTTCTTAGGAAGATTGAACTATATTTCCAGATTTATTTCCCATTTGACCGCTACTTGTGAGTCGATCTTCAAGTTGCTGAAGAAAGATCAAGTAGTAAAGTGAAACGATGATTGTCAGATAGCATTCAACAAAATCAAGGAGTATCTCCAGGAACCTCCAATTCTAATGCCACCAGTTGAAGGAAGACCTCTAATCATGTACTTAACAATGTTAGAGAACTCAATAGGGTGTGTACTTGGGCAACATGATGGGTATGGTCGAAAAGAGGATGTAATATACTACCTTAGCAAAAAGTTTACCGACTATGAAACAAGATACTCACTGCTCGAGAAAACTTGTTGCGCTTTGGCATGGGCTGCTCGCTGACTAAGACAGTATATGTTGACCCATACTACTTTGTTGATCTCTAAAATGGATCCCATAAAATACATATTCGAGAAGCCCACTCTCTCCGAAAGGATAGCCAGATGGAAAATAGTCTTAACAGAATACAACATTCAGTACACCACTCAGAAGGCAATCAAAGAAAGTGTACTGGAAGATCATTTGGCTCATCAAGCCGTAGACGACTATCAATATATGAATTTCGAGTTCTTGGATGGGAATATTATGCTAGCTATAGACTATGAAAAAACAGGACCGTATGAAGGACCTGAGATGGGATCCCGATGGACTTTAGTTTTCGATGGAGCTTCTAACGCACTGGGCAATGGAATCGGTGCTAAGATTATCTCTCCCAAGGGTTTCCATACGCCCTTCACCGTCAGACTTTGCTTTGATTATACCAATAACATGGCTAAATATGAAGCATGCATCATGGATATTAAGGTTGATATTGATATGAGAATCAAATTTTTAAATGTGTACGAGGACTCAGCCCTAGTGATCATTCAAATTAAGGGAGAATGGGATATGAAGCACCCAAATATCATTCCTTATTGAGAGCATGTGTTAACATTAGTTCCTCATTTCAAGGAAATCACTTTTGAACATATCCCACGAGAAGAGAATTAGTTGGCAGACGCACTAGCTACTATGTCATCTATGTTCAAAGTCAGGTGGGACAACAAAGCTCCTCGATTTACTATTGAGAGACTAGACGAATTGGCACATTGTTACGAAGTTGATACTGATGGAGTAGAGGAAAAGCCTTGGTTTCACGAAGTAAAAAGATACCTCGAGGCTCAAGAGTACCCCGAGGAGGAATCTATAAATGACAATAAATTTCTAAGGAGGTTCTCTGCCAAGTTATTTTTGAGTAACAAAATCTTGTATAAGCGCAATCACGATTCAACTTTGCTTCATTGTGTAGACAAGAAGGAAGCTAAGAAGATTATGGAGGATATGCACGAAAGAGCCTTTGGTACTCACTCCAGTAGGCATGTGATGGCTAAGAAGATTCTGAGAGTGGGTTATTATTGGTCGACTATGGAAACTGATTGCCATCGTCATTCAAGAACTCGTCACAAATGCCAGATTTATGCCGACAAAGTCCATGTGCCTCCGGTTCCTCTGAATGTTTTGACTGCTCCTTGGCCCTTTGAGATGTGGGACATTGGCATGATTGGAGAGATTAAGCCTACTGCTTCCAATGTGCATTATTTCATCCCCATCGCCATTGATTATTTCACAAAGTGGGTTGAAGAAGTCTCATTTTCCTTTGTTACGAAAAATGTCGTGGCCTGGTTCATTAAGCATAATCTTATATGTCGATATGGCATCCCTGAAAGGATCATCACGAATAACGGTACCAATATCAACAATACTATGATCAAGGAACTCTGCATACAGTTCAAGATTAAACACCACAATTCTTCTCTGTATCGACTGAAGATGAATGGTGCAGTGGAAGCTACCAATAAGAACATCAAGAAGATCTTGCAGAAGATGATGGTGACATACAAAGATTGGCATGAGATGTTACCATTTACTCTTCATGGCTATCGCACTTCAGTGTGGACATCAACTGGGGCAACCCCATTCTCTCTAGTCTACGGAATGGAGGTTGTCTTATCTGTCGAAGTCCATATTCCTTCCTTAAGGATCATGAAATATGTAAGTTTAGACGAAGACGAGTGGATTTAGACTAGGATGAACCAAATAAAATTGATCGATGAGAAAAGGCTTGTGTTTGTTTGTCACGGTCAGATGTATCAAAAACGCATGATCAAAGCCTTCAACAAGAAATTCAAACATTGGGTATACCAGGCTGGCGACTTGGTAATAAAGTGCACCGTCTTACCACAAGGTGATCCCAGGGGCAAATGGACTCCCACATACGAAGGGCCATTATTGATTAAGAGGATTTTTCTGGCGGTGCTATGATACTGACCACCATGGACGGTGAAGAGTTCCTGCATCCTGTGAATGCGGACATAGTCAAAAAATACTACGCATGAAAGAGACCCGCTAGGTTGACTGACCTAGAAAAAAATAAGGGCATCCCGGAAAACTAAATGGGTTCAGGAAAAAATTAGGGATATATATAAAAATTTGTACACCCGGCAAGTCGAAAACCTGAAAAGGCGGCTTGGACAAAAAAGGGTATCCTGACGGACTGAAAACCCGAAAGGGTGGTCCAGGAAAAAGTTAGGGATTAAAACATACGACTATGTCCTATTCGATCACCTGTTTACTAACAGCCAGCATGACTACCGATGTCAAGTTCAAATGGTACATATCAATCCAGTCAACTTCTTTCAACAACAGGGGATGAGATGCTTGAAGACATATGGGCAATAGCAGAGTTGAAACCTGATAGGATTGTTTCCACATAGTTGTCTTTCTTTGTTTATCTTTGTACTTTCTTCATTTCTACAACGATTTCCTCTTACTAGGATTTTTGTCTCCTTGTACAAAACTTCTTGTTTATAGGAAAACTATCAATACAAATATAATTCAAAATTCAAATTTACTTTCTCTGTTTTGTTTACAAAAATGTCAAATGACTAAATTGAGTGAACATGTACATATGAATATGATTACTGTTAACAAATATGTGAATAAAAACAAGGTTAGCATTTACTAAAGACTCTAGGAGTTGAGATAACGTTCAAGTCGTCCAAAAATCTCCATAGAGAAATACCTGCAGAGCTACCTTTATAAGCTCATCCATGACATAGATATATTCGCCAGCGAGCCTAATATACCTTCAGACAGAAATTGAGGCATCTTCCAACAGTTCACATGATCATCTCCCCTGGTAGGTCCCCTAGCGGATAAGGAAGTTTGACCATTCCCCCAACATACAGTAGAAACTTCCTCAACACAGCCTGTGAAATTCCAATTCCCATCAGAAAGGATTCCCTCAGCCCAATTTATAGGAATTTAATTCCCCAACAGAGTTTATTTCTCCAACACTGTAAAATCCCCAACAGAATTCTCTTCCCAGGTCAGATGTCATTCAACTTTGTCCTCCCTAGAAGAGTAGACGACCACACATCAGAGGGTTATTAATCTCTTTTATCCCCAGTCAGGGTATATAAGAACTAAATCCTCCAAGAGAACGATGAACCAATGTTCCTAAATTCTTATATCCCCAAGCGGAAGTCGAACGTCCCCAGCGGAATATCCTTAAACAGAAAGCAGGAATCCCCAACGAAGACACTCCAAACAAGATTGAAGATTCATATTCTCCATTCCTAACAACAGTTAGGAATTTATTTTCCCCAACCAAAGATGTTAGGAAAGGCTATCGTTATCGTCAGAAACATCTTACATCCATACATCATTTACAAAAAAAAATTATAGCATATACATACAAAACACATACAACATTCTTATTTATTTTGAGAGCATCATTATGCAATGCATGCGTCATGAAATTGCATAAAACTAACTTTCATCTTTTCAGGTAAAGTCCACAAACAAACAAAAATCACCAGCAAATTTCAAACAGGTCAAAGATTAATTCCCGAAACAAGACGGGGAAACTATCTATACAACCAAGCAGTATGAATCCCCGAAATAGGACGGGTTTACCAACAAAAAGCGGGTCATAGATTCATTTCCGAAACAAGACGGGGCAACTATCTATATGACCAGGCGGTATGAATTCTCGAAACAGGATAGGTTTACCAACAAAAGCGGGTCAGAGATTAATTCCCGAAATAGGATAGGGAATCTATCTATATGACCAGGCGGTATGAATTCCATAAACAGGACGGGTTTACCAATGAAGAACAAATTACAGATGAATTCTCGAAACAGGATGGTGTGACTATCTGTGTGACCAAATGATTTCCCTCAGAGACTGAATTCTGAAAAGCATCTCCCTTTAGAGAATGAATTCTGAAAAGCATCTCCTTCAGGGCCTTCGCTCTGAGAAGCATTTTTCTTCACAAATTTTCATTCCATCAGATCAAGTCGGGCGTAGACTCATTCTGATACTCCTATCAATAATTACTATGGATGACATCTATAAGGGCATCTCTGATAACCCTATATCATCTCCCTGAATGGAATTTTTAATCCCATTCAAGCAATACTATCAACCAACGGCTTTACTTCATGCATCGGCTAGTACAAATTTCTGGGCACTTAAGTGTTTAATCCTCTTCCACCTTTAGATCACGAATGGTGGAAATGCTAATTTAACTCTTCAGGTTTAAGAATATTGTGTAGCGGTAGAAATGTTTAGACTAAGCCATTGGATTGACTTGACTCACACAAATCAAAAATAAAAATCGCCACTGCGCTTTATTATTTCCAAAGGAATGGGAAAAGAGAGAATAACCCAAAAAGAGGGGGAGAGAATCTAAGTTCGGGGGTTGGTTATGCAAAGGGAAGGTATTAGCACCCTAAACATCTACGGTACTCCGCAGGAACCTCTTTGTAGATCTGTATATTTTGGCTATAAATGTTTGTATAAAATAGATTGTAGAGATGAGAAAAGAAGTATTTTTTATAATTTTTACACCTGCCGTGGATGTGAACCTTTAGTGATTATATACCATCTTCTGTGCAATAGGGGATCAGGATACTCGTAGTTCATCTTTTAAAATTTTAAAACACACGTGTGTTGGTTAAATTTTAAGAGACGAGACATCATCGTCATTATCCGAATGGAAAAACATATTTACTACCCACGATTATGAGAAAGGAAAATTTACGTCATCTCAAAGTGGGGGATATAGCTTGGATTTTAAAATCAACAAAGCCTCACTCAATATCCAAGTGGAAAATATCTCACTTCACTATATATCGTAGAAGTATAATAGCTCACATCACTATAAAGATTGACAAGAGTCTAATATTTTGAGAGAATTTTAAGGTAAAAAGCTAAAGTGGAAAAGATAGTTTGAATGAGATTTATTGACTTTTAGTCTTCTCACAAAAATGTCAAAGTATTGTTAAATTATTTAAAGTTTGATTAAGAAAATATTTTGAAAATGCATGGACATAAGTCCAAATTTATTATGAAAGTGGTTCATGTTTTGAAACAAGAAGAGTTTTCAAAAGGAGGGAGAATATTTTTGAAATTAAAGAAGATAGGAGGAAATGAAAGGAATGTTCTAAAGCATAAGGTAAAAGCTAGGGAAAAGAACCATCTAACCAATAAGAAGTCAACACTTGACACAATGAGTCAATGTAGAATTCTCATCCTTTGGATTTGAAACCAAACAAGCAAAGATAATAAACCTCTTAAGAAAACCAAGTTTCAATTGCATTAAGTCTTCACAAAAAATTGAGCAGAATAACGGTTGTATACAGATGAATTCTCGATCCCAGACAAAGCATGTAATCACAATGACCCGCACACAAAGCAAACAAACAAACAACCCACTGTCTTGGGGTAAACCCCAAGAACTCCAGACAAAATAACAGTTGAGGTCACAATGTCTCAAAGTAGGTCATAACTTCTAATCCTAAGTCCAAGTCCACAATCTCCATAATGCTAAGGATAGTAACCAAGTAGTCCAAGTCACGTTAAAGTTTTTTTTATGGTTCAAGTTGATTATTAGGTATCTTCAAAAATAAAATAAAATCTCAAATGAGCAAAAATAAAAATGACATAAAAGTAAATGCTCAAATGAGAAAAGATAAAAATAGTATGATAAGTAAATGCCAAAATAAATGTGCTTAAAGTAAAAGCATAAAATAAAGGCAATTGTTAATGAGTTAGAAATTAGAGGTTAGTTGAATGACCATCTTGAAACTTGCATTTGAAAACTCATTAGAAGATTGATAAAATCAAAGCCTCTCAACAACAAGTTTCATTTGCTTTTTGTCAAGTATATCATTCATTTCAAAATCTCAAGGCAACAATAAATGATCAATGATGTTTATGTGATCCAATTTGACCAAAGTTGATGAAAATTCATTAGAGGATTGGTAGGACCATAGCCTCCTAACAATGAATCTCAAGTTTATTGGATTAAAGGGTTCAAATTAACATACTTGGGCTTACAAACATGGGTTTGGGCCACGAATGATCATTTTCTCAAATCGGGACAAAATTTAGCGCTATGTTAAGCAATCATAAGTGGACTTATATAGAAGTGGCACCTATTTTGAGGCCGATCAATAGAAATCTATGTACCATATGTTTTGAGAAATGATATGGAAATTATTCTTCAATAACATTTAGTACAATAAGAAGGGAATAAGATGAAGAGGGATGGGGTAAGAATTAAACCACATTTGAACCAAAAATTTAATCAAGCTATTATTAAAAATATTCATCCGTTTTTGTGGAGTTAAACTCAACACAATGGATCCAATGATGTTAATAAAGCTCATGATCAAAATCTCATAGTCCAAGATCATCCAGAATATATACAAGATAAAATATATTTTAAAAATAAAGAAACAATATTTTTTTAAAAAGGTTTAAAATGGGAATAAAAGTAGAAAATAGCAACTATATTCAAAACATCCAAGAAAAATCAAATAAGGCCATAGAAAAATCAGAAATAAGCTCAAATATTTATATAAAATTTGTAGTAATTTTTTAAAGTAAAAAAATATTTTTAAAATTAAAATAAATAGGCAAAACAAACCAAAAATTGTGAAAATATTAAAGTCAGAAATAAAAATAAAATGAGTCACCAATATTTGTCAAAAAGTCATTGGATCCTTCCATATTTTTTTCAGAATTTAAAAATTAAGAAAAGTATTTTTAAACATTTAAAAAAATTCAAATAAAGTGAAAAATTATAAAAAATATCATAACACAAAATAAAATTCTGAAAAAATAATAGCCAGGAAGAGAAAAATCAAAAGTATTTTTTATAATTTTTTCATATTTTTTGAAGTTAAAATGAATTTTCTATGATTTTTTGAAGTTTAAAACAATTTAAATATAAAAGTCAGAAATAAAAATAAAGTCAAAAAAATGTGGACCAATGGATGAGAGTCAAAACACGTTAGTAAGCTAATCCAATGGATCAGACGTACTGTGCATATCATGGTCTTTAGTGAATAAAATATGGAATCAATTATTTAAATCAGATTTCAAAAAATGTGTGGCACGCCTTCATTGGTTGATAGATGACACGTTGGTCATCTTCAACCTCCGGCCAACAAATCTGCAGGTTCTAGAAATTATAAAATTAGGACATGAGATCGGTACCAGTCGCTTCGTCTCTTCAAGACGATTCCAATGGTACCTTAGCCAAAAATTTATATAAATTGTAGCTCAGTCGTTTTTGAAAAGAAGTTTTGAAAATGGATTTGAATTTTTATGGCCAAACATACTTCCAGTTGAAAACAAGTGTTGCGACTTGAATCAGGATGATGAGAGCTTCATAACAGTATCAAAATTTGAGAGAATTGGTGAAGGAATCTACCTATTGAAGTTAAGTTACATAGCTCTGAAACTGGACTTGGCTAGCATGATTTAGGAAGTCTTGGAGCTTAATTCTTCTTCTGTTAGCTTCAGTGAGGTTTAAGGAAGGTGAATTGACAAATAAAAATGATTGAGAAAGACTGTAAGAGCAAATTCGAAGTTGCAGAAAATTGAGTTCAAGAGGAAGTTTGGTAGGGTGATTCTGACTCTCTAAGCTTGAGAAAATGAATGAGGTATGATCCTATATTTATAAGGAAGCTGATTGAATGCTCAAGCGTATGAAATGATGAAATTTGGAGGGAAATAGTGTGAAGTTGCAAACAAGAAAAGTGTGACTTCTAATTTGATAAAAACTCATCCAAACCTTGCATTTTAATATGCTAATCACTTCTGGAGGTTTCCTAAATATGTTTAGAAGCAAAAGCGCTCAGAAAAAATGTGTTTAGAAGCCAAATCAAAGATTTCAAATTATGACTTTTGAAGAAACTTTAGTTTCAAGTTACCAAGTTCAAATCAATGACATTCTCAGCTCAAGGGGTCTTAGGACATGATTCTTAAAACTTTGGAAAGATGAGATCACAATCTTTACAATGTGAAAAGAATGGAATCAATTGGATGCTTGAGCTGAAAATTGTGATGAGTCAAAGTTGAGAAAAAGAGGTTGACTTTTGTACTTAGAAAAATTCTAAGTTTTTTCTTCAAAAATGACTTATAATGTCTTGCATCTAAACATGGCCTTCCGTTGAAATTTTCTCTTGACCAAAAAATATGGCATGAAGTAGATCTCTTGAATGAAATTTTGCGACTTGAATCATTTAAAATCTCCAAAAAATGAGAAAGATATGACTTGTTGAAATTGGCAAAAATTCATAAAATGACCTATAATATTTTGCATCCTTAGGGAATCTTCCATTCATTTTCACACTCTTCACTTAAAAGAAGGGTTGAAGTTCACAACTTTAAGATCAATATGGAAAAAGAATGGGCTCAAGGTGATAAAAATTGACCAAATTATGATATTTTGAAGTCACATATGGGAATTTGATGGTTTATTTAGAGGACTTGTAATCTTTCTTCATCATTAGGTATCTTCCTCACAAATTTTCATTGGAACTTTAAAAGTGATTTGTTTATATCCCTTTGAAGAGAATGATGTCTTTGGAATCACCCAAAAATACCAAAAGATGAGCAAGATATACCCGTTTGAAGTTCAAAACCTTAACTCCTAGAGCAACAAAATGCCTTGGGAAACCTTTGCAATTGGGATAAACTTCCTTGTACAAATACTTTTGTCATGTAAATAGAATTTTTTGAGGATGATAAGGAGAAACCATAGCAACCCAAACCACTTCCAAATATTGAGAATTGAGGGAGATGTGTACTTGTGATCAATGAAACCAAAGACTTGTCCAATTAGGTCAAACTTCTTCATTCAACCCTTGTACCTTTGAACTATTTTTGACAACTTGGGACATGGTTAATAATAATAGACTTTACCATGATATTATTTCAAAATATCTTCAATAATGAAGCTTGAATCTCAATGAAGCTTTGTTGAAGAAGGCATGGAAATAAACTCATGAACCCATGGATCAACTTGCTAGAATGTGTTGCTTTCACCTATGATATCCATAATTAGGGAAAATATACATTGTATTTATTAGTTAAAAGTTAATCAATACAAAACATAAATGATCACAAAATACAAGTCAAGGTGCTTGGTGATTCCCCATGCGCAAAGCTAAAGATAAGGAGAAGAACAAAACCCTAGTGTGTGATCTTGTTGCATTGTGATGGTATGAGATTATAGATGAATCTTAGGGGGGAAAATTGGGGTACAACATCTTCCCTTATTTGTGTCTTATATTCGGAGATGCAAAGGTTTAAAAATCTTCGTGTCGACGCGATTGAAGATACTTAAATATTAAACAAGCCCTATTTTTGGCCCTAAAATGCCATGCAGTGCTTATGATTATGAATGCAAATGAAGAAATACAAAAATGACGGAAGACCTCACTGGGGATATAGTAAATAAAAACAGGGATCAAAAGAAAAACCCAACCAGGAAAATAAATCACTGGTGAACAGGAGAACCAACCCTATTGGAAAAAGAAGCGGTAAGATAATACGGGTGAAGATCAATATTAGGGTAAGCGGTTAGTACTTACAACTGGAAACAAATGAATTCCTTCAGAGAAATAGAATCTCAACAATTAACTATCTTACATAATGACAAGGCTACCATTCATCAGAAAAAGATCTCAACAACGAACTACCTTCCATAATGACAAGGCTACCATTCATTGGAGTAACAAATCTCAGCAATGAACTACCTTCCATAATGACAAGGCTACCATTCATTAGAGTAACAAATCTCAGCAATGAACTACCTTCCATAATGACAAGGATACCATTCATTGGAGTAACAAATCTCAGCAACAAACTACCTTCCATAATGACAAGGCTACCATTCATTGGAGTAACAAATCTCAGCAACGAACTACCTTCCATAATGACAAGGATACCATTCATTGGAGTAACAAATCTCAGCAACGAACTACCTTCTATAATGACAAGGCTACCATTCATTGGAATAAAAAATATCAGCAACGAACTACCTTCCATAATGACAAGGCTACCATTCATTGGAGTAACAAATCTCAGCAACGAACTACCTTCCATAATGACAAGACTACCATTCATTAGAGTAACAAATCTCAATAACGAACTACCTTCTATAATGACAAGGCTACCATTCATTTGAGTAACAAATCTCAACAACGAACTACCTTCCATAATGACAAGGCTACCATTCATTAGAGTAAAAAATATCAGCAACAAACTACCTTCCATAATGACAAGGCTACCATTCATTACATTAACAAATCTCAGCAATGAACTACCTTCCATAATGACAAGGCTACCATTCATTAGAGTAACAAATCTCAGCAATGAACTACCTTCCATAATGACAAGTCTACCATTCATTGGAGTAACAAATCTCAGCAACGAACTACCTTCCATAATGACAAGGCTACCATTCATTGGAGTAACAAATCTGAATCTTCTCTGGGAACTGTCAGACTTATTGGGGAAGTACATGTTGCTCAAATAAAGAGACCTGCTACTTGCTGTTATGAAGAGGAATTACAATAATGATTTCCCATGGGAAAGAAATAGAACTTCCAAGGGAAATGAAATATGGTGTTGTACCCCAAAATTTTCCCTCTCATTTTACTCAATACATGCCCATTGAGATCCTCAACTTGCTCAAGGATGCCCAAGAGGTTACCAGACAAACTCTCTCCTAAGGCAATGTGCCTCAAACTAGGGTTTCCATTTTCATCAACATGGGTGAACTCTAAAGGCCTCATATGCTCTCGATGGTCCTAATATGTTCTCAAGACCCTTCATGTCAAATTCCAAGCCTTGCACAAGAAGTTTGCTCAATCAACTGCTCAGATGCTTGAGAATCGCTATATTAGGTCAAAAGTCAATTGTGGCCCACATACAGTCAAATTTCAAGATTTTTGGTCAACATCAACATTTTGAAGTTATATCCATAATTTGATCAAGGTTTTATCATGATTCCTCAAGGAATGCCCCAAATTCATCAAAACCCAAAAGTTGCTAAATTAGGGTTTCTTAGGAAAAGTTAACCAAACTTTGACCAAGCATAACTTCCTCATACTTTATCAGAAAATTTCTATCCAAGGCTCATCTTGAAGAGGATACAATTCCCTAAAACTCATATTCATCCCTTAAGTTCAAAATATGCACTCACAAAAAGATATGAATTTCCACATTATAGGTCCTTTTGAAAAGTCAACAAAAACACCTTTTGGGTCAAAGCTTCTTACCTGAACATGGAAGACCCAATTGAGATGAGACCAAAAGGGTTGTTTAGCGGACATCCTAAGACTTCTAAAAAGTCAAAGAACACCTCTCTAGGGATAAATTGGAAGAGATATGTCTTGTCAAAGTTGACCATTTTTGCAAAATTGCCAAAAGACAAATGTGCTCAAAAATGCATTTTTTTGCCAAATGGGCCTAACTTTTTATGCTTGCACCTCACTCATAACATGGTCCACGACCCAAATATTCACTCACACATTATTTGCTTCATTTTGCATTTTATTTTGATTTTTTATTAATTAAAAATTGAATTAAATCAAATAAATGACAAATAATAGCAAAGATTTGTTTTGATCTGATTTTTGGACAGGATCACAAGCTAATTATGCTGGCATATCAAGATCAAATTGAATCAAGGTTGATTGACACAAGAATGGCATGATTAGGCCTAATTTGGAAAGATATCATACAAGATGAAAACCAAATAAAATCTTCAAAAATTGCAAAGATACTAGCTATTTTTATAACCCTAATTCACTTAGGGATATATAATGAACAAGGCCATGCACGAAAACAAGGATTAGCAGTGGTGGAAAGCACAATACAAAACTCAAAATTTTGGCAAAAAGTGGTGATCTGATCTCTACCCTAGAGGACGATTCAAGGCCTTCCAACATTCCTAAACGATTCCTGGACCTTCCCAGAAGCTAACACAATCGATTGCAGGTCCTTTCACGCCCAGAAACGCTCGCTACACCTCATATGGTTTGCTTGCTTTTTCAAAATCGATTACAGCCATTCTTGCATCATTAGCATAATTTTATGATATATTTGTGATCATTGATGTATTTCTAACATGTCTGGATCATTAAATTGAATTTTTTTGGGCCTATATGTATGACTGCCATTATTAGGGTTTCAAGCTTTGTTTTAGGGTCTTTCAGCACAGGCGAAATTAGGGCTGGATAAGGGCACCACGATGTTCAGGGCATCAATCCTAGTCGATTCATGGCCTCCATGGGAATTTATATTGCTGATATTTTATCTTTGAATGATACAGGTTTGTAGCTACGGATATTGTCCGTAGGTAAAAGGTCGTTAGCTAAAACGACAGTTCCAGAAAGATGATAATAACGTGGCTAATCATCATTGACGATTTGAATTTCGCGCTTCTTTTTATATCCAGACACTTTGTTCATATATTATATATTATTTTCATTATAGTAACAACTAACGCATGTAGCGCAGCTGGCAAGAGCGTATGTTGGAAAGGATAGAGGACCTGGGTTCGATCCCAGGTCCCAGCAACTTTCTTTATCTTATTTTCCTTCTGTAGATCATGTACATCACCATCTCCAACGCTGACCATGTGCCATCAACATCCAGCCAATGGATGCATCTTTGTCCAATCCAACGTCCCCACCTGCCAGAGACCATGGTACACCATCAGGAGGGAGCACCACTGGACCAAGCGCTAATTGGGCTCCAGCTTGGTGGGCCTGGAATAATTTCAACAATACACCCCCTCCAATTGCTTAAACAGGCTCATTCTTCTTTTTTTATTTATTATTCTTATTTCTTTTTAATTATTTCCTAATTATTTTTATTTTTAAAGATAACATCAAAGTTATTTTTTATTTAATCAAAATCACAAAAAAACACCAAAAATCATTTTTTTCATAAAATATTTATTTTCTTTAATTATTTAATTTAATTCAAAATTAGGGCAATTAAATCTTTTTTTTTTGTAAATTAAAATCAATTAGAAATTAGGATTTGATTTTATATATAATTAATTTTTTCTTCAAAAATAACTTAAATATTTTTCTTAAATTAGATTTTTAGGTTTTCTAATCGTCCTCGCATTTAATTTGTCGCGCGTGCTTTAATTATTCTTTTAATTATTTTTTTAATTGCTCCGAGGTTGTAATAGCTTTAATTAGATTTTAATTCCGCATTTTATTTTTCAGTCAAAATAATTATGTATCTGCGAAAGCCATGTAATAGTTAAGATTTCTATTTCTGCACTTTAATTTTTGCAATTATAAACTGTTAGATGTATGCTAATAGGATTGTATGGAAAGAATACTTGAAAATTAAAATGGTAGAAAACCCTAAATGTGCAAAGACAAATTAACTGAAAAAATTAACTCGCACATGCTCACTCCTAGGGTTTACTCCACTTCGGTTGCCTTCGGTTAAACGGTCATGAAGTATAGGGTTTGTTAGCGGTTATCCTCTAGTCCCGAAAGATCTAAAAATGACCCATTCAGATGTTGCCTAGGAAAAAGATCTTTAAGGCTTTAGGATGATTACTAACACCTCCTAACATTGCTTTTGTGACCGCATCTGTCCCTTCAAACGTCCCTTAAAACTCCAACGACCGTGCTATCTATTCCTTAATAACGAGATAGCGCTGTCTAAAGGAAAACGAACAGTCTTTTTCGAGTAGGTAGATTAAATCCTAAGTGCTTGCTCAAACAAATAAACCTTTCACACAAACACTTTTTCAAAACAATTTTCAAAACAACTTTATCACATCCTTGAGGACTGGTACAAGGGTTATCACAAAGTAAACTTTTTTCAAAACAAGCACACACACAAGAAATTTTAAAAAATGAGCAAGTACCTAAGAGCCCATGGAAAACCATGGATAGAAAGGGTGCTAACACCTTCCCTTTCTATAATCTACCCCCCGTACTCAGAAATATTCTCGAAAAAGGTTTTTTCTGTTCTTTTTCCTTTTCCTGATTGGATTAAATAAAAGTCGGTGGCGACTCTTGCTTACCAAGACATTTGTGAATACAAAATGCAAACCAGTATAACAGTCAATTATGCCACCGTATCACAGAACTGACGACTCTGCTGGGGAGTAAAATAAAGTGGGGTTTACCTTAGGATCTAGGTCATTTTTAAAATTGCTTTCTTATTTGTTTTGCCTGATTTATCTTTAAGGGTTTTTGCTTGGGTTACTATAGATCCTACACCCGGATCTGGGGGCACTTTTTAGGTAAACAACAATAGATCATGGAGATTGTACGGTGTAGACCGATATGGTTTAAGCGATGGATGTGTTGGTGTGGCACTTTGGTTGGTACCGTTATCCTTCGTGGGGAAACAAGGAGAATACGGGGTCACCGCGTGGTGTCGTGAAGCACTAACGGACCTTAGAACCTTAGTTGAACAAACTTGGCCATTAGAAAGTAGTGAGATAGCCAGCCTCGGTATAGATCTGAGGATTGGTTGATACTCGATGCTACACTCATTGAGATCGGACTTTCAGGATATTTCGGTCGTAAGAAAATATTGCTTGAGCTGAGACAATGCCCGATAAAGGATGGTCAGTGATATTGAGATCCCTTAAAACCCGGTTACTTTTTAAGACAGGTTTGAAACCAACTAAACTTCAAGAGGGTATGACCTTTAACCTCATGCAAGCCTTAAACCTAAGAACTTGGTGTGATTTTTCTGTGTTTGTTATACCTGTGGTTTATCATGACATCATGTTGTCATACCCCAAATTTTGACCTAAGATACCACCTCCCATCTGCATTGTTACATAGCAAGCGTTCACAAGCGTTCACAAGCGTTTCAACCTATTTTTGCCAATTCTCGGGTCAGATTTCAAAAATTCATAACTTCTTCAAATTTCAATTTTTTTAGTGGTTCTTTTACATATGATTCTCCTCTGCAACAACTACAACTTTTCTTTACAAAGTCAAGAGATGATTATGCTTTGAAAATCCACCAAAAAATAGAGACGTTAGAAATTGTTGTGAATTTAGTGAAATTTAATTGGTTTTTGTCTGACTTTATTAAATCATGTTTTTTTATTTATTTATTTTTTTATCATCTTTCTTTTATTCTTATTTTCATAAAAAAAGAAAATCCCAAAAAAATATTTAGTTCATGCTATCTTCATTTTATTTACGTTTATTCAAAATATTCAAAATATAAAAAAAATTAGTTTCCTTAAGTTTCATTTAGTTTTTTTGTTCTTGTATCATTTAAGTTAAAATTATAGTCTTTTAGATTTAATTTAGTAAAAAAATCTCAAAAAATAGTAATTTCACATTCTTTTTTTTTTATTTTTTGCAAGTTCTTTATGTTAATTTAAAATTATCAAAAAAATCTTAGTTACATATAATTTATATTTTGCATCACTTTATTTGAAAAAAAAACTAAAAAATTTAATACCTTTTATTTCACTTTTATATTTTTAGTTTAGTTTTACTAACAGTTATTTTATTATTATTGTCATTACTATTATTATTAATATTGTTATGCTATGAGTTTGTCCAAATCTGTCCTCATGCTGCGCAACATCTGTCCAAACTGCATGGTCCCTGCAAGTAATGCCAAGACTAACGGTCATACCTCTGCTGCCTCCACCACTAAAAAACTGTTAAACTCCAGTCCAAAAACCTGTGCACATCTGTCCAAGACTTGCCTCAAATGGCACACACCAAAACTGCATCAAGAAGGCATTAAATCAGACTATCACCTTTGTTCAAATTCACCAAAATTCCCTCCCAAAACCTCACGTTTATTCACTATATAAACAGGCAGATATCAATCAGAGAAGGGAGCAAAAAAAAGATATAGTTCACAAAGAGAAAAACACAAAAGCAAATCTCCTTCAACCTTCCTTGTTCAACCTTTTATGTAACCATACAACATAACAGCCCTCACACCACAAGCTCAAACCTTCGAACTTACAAAAAACACAAACAAACTTGTAACCTGCATCGAAACCTCCAAACAACAAACTCAAAGCCTGTTTCGAACTGCAAGCACAAGCCTGCATAACTCAAAGCCTGTTTCGAACCAAGCAGGATAGCTTGCATAACTCAAGCCTGCCTTCCTTACCATAAGCACAAACAGATTTTCAGAAGAGCAGGAGGAACTAAAAAGCATATTACCTCATCTCTGGATTTCTTTATTATTTCATTGTCAAAAATCGAAACCATCAGACTTGCTCTGATCTTGTAAGTTTCCTTACTACTTTTTTTCTCAAATATGTTGCCATGTTTGTTATAATGACATATGCTGTGAACTAGTTGTTGTTGCTGCATTTTTGTTGTTGTTGATGTTTCAATAAATCAGAACCCCTGAGATTGTTATTATTGTTTCTCTTGCCATGAATATTTGTCACCTTGTTGATTTGATGTTTAACTGCATAAAAAAAACCAGAATCAGTGTCGTTATTCGATTTCAATTTAGGGAGGGAAGGAGTTCGAAACTAGAAACAGTGGTGTTGTTCGTTCTGACTTAGGAAGAGTTCGAAATTAGTAACAGTGATGTTGTTTGTTCCAACTTAGGAAGAATTCGAAACCAGAAGCAGTGGTGTTGTTCGTTCTGACTTAGGAAGAGTTCGAAATTAGTAACAGTGGTGTTGTTCATTCTGACTTAGGAAGAGTTCGAAATTAGTAACAGTGATGTTGTTCGTTCCAACTTAGGAAGAATTCGAAACCAGAAGCAGTGGTGTTGTTTGTTCTGACTTAGGAAGAGTTCGAAATTAGTAACAGTGATGTTGTTCGTTCCAAGTTAGGAAGAATTCGAAACCAGAATCCGTGTTGTTGTTCGTTTTTGATTTAGGGAGTAGAGTTGTTCGATTTCGATTTAGAGAGTGAGAAGAGTTCGAATTGATGGAGCAGGATTCGTCGTTGGTGTTGTTCGATTTCGTTTTAGCAGAGTTCGAAAGAGGGAGTTCGAAGAGAGAAAAGCAGAGTTCGAAAGAGAGAGTTCGAAAGAGAGAGTTCAAAAGAGGGAGTTCGAAGAGAGAAAAGCAGAGTTCTAAAGAGGGAGTTCGAAGAGAGAAAAACAGAGTTCGAAAGAGGGAGTTCGAAGAGAGAAAAGCAGAGTTCGAAAGAGGGAGTTAGAAGAGAGAAAAGCAAAGTTCGAAAGAGGGTGTTTGAAGAGAGAAAAGCAGAGTTCGAAAGAGGGAGTTCGAAGAGAATAAAAAAGAGTTCGAAAGGGGCATTGTTCGATTTCTATTTCTGTCCCATGCTGGACCTTTATTTCGTTAATTAGTTTAGTTTTTATAATTTATTTCGCTTGGTCAGCATTTTAGTAAATTTTGTTAGTTTTTTTTTAACTAGTCTTTTATTGATAAGTTTGTAAGTTATCCTTTTTTGAATTTATCCCTTATGATGTTCCTCCCATGATACATGTTGGTTGAGTTTGTGATAATTTTGATTCCATGGCTTCTCTTTTGGTTTTCTTTTAAAATCTTGGAGTGTTTATACTTTTAGTTTTAATTTTCATGTTGCTTGCAAAATCCAGGGGAATTGTTTAATTTTTTGTCGACTTCATGTCATTAAAAAAACATCGTGCGAATACCTCATTCATCCCTTTTTATTATTTCATTAAAAAAACTTAAGATAATTTTCCCAAATATTCACTTTTTCAAAACTCACACCTTTTAAGTCAAAACTTCGACATTAGGTCGTCGTATCTTCAAAAACTCGTCCATACCCATTTTTGGCCAAAACAATTTATTTTTAATCAAATAAACATTTTAATGAACAAATATTTCAAAAGGTTCCTATAGAATACTATAGATACATTGGGTGCTAATACCTTCCCATTGTATAACCAACCCCCGAACCTTAGACCTCTTTTCAAAAACGCCTTGTATTTTCATTACTTTAAAAGTATTATTTTACATTGCATATTTTAGGGTTTTATTTCGCTCTTTTCCCTTGGAAATAATAAAGCGCGGTGGCGACTCTTGCTTTTGTGAGACGAATTAATTAATAGTTCGATCTCCGATTTACCCCACTACATTTTTTATCGCTACAGAATTGGCGACTCTGCTGGGGACAGATTGACCTCTTGCTGGTCCATCCCTAAGTGGGTTAAGCCTAGTTTGTTTTATCTGTATTATTATTTATTTGATTTGTTTGATTATGTGTTTATATTGGGGTTGTTTGGTTTTTTTTTGCAAAGGACGAATCCTATACCCGGATTAAGTTACACTTAAGAATAGGACGGGCGGTATAGTCATGTTAACTTTGAGGGAGTAATCCCGAAGAAGGAGGCATGAAATCCCCCACTCAGTGGAAGGCCCTTTTGAACGTAATATTTGTTTACCGAGTAATCGGGAAGACATTATTATTTTCGACCTGGGAGCCAGAGAAATTGAGAACCATAGAACCCTAACCCAACTTGGCCTTTTAGGTGTAGCGCGGAGACTATAACGGAGTAATCCGGAAGTAGTTGTTACGCGATGCTACGCTCGGACGAGTTTCTCTTGAGAATATTGCTAATTATTGAGTAATCAAGACGTTGGTAATATCCGAAGGAGGAATGTAGACTCTGGGAACTCTTAGAACCTTGTCTTGCAGGTATGATTAAACCGTTAGTACATACCTTGGGGTGGGCTTTATCCTTGACTCCATGCACGAAACGTTGAACCTTTGAACCCCATGTTTGTGAACTTCTGTGTAACTGTTGCATTATCATTCATCCATGCATCCATCAACATTTTTTTTGTAAAAACTTGTTTTTCAAGGAACTTAGGAATGATTTTTGCAGACATCTCAGGTATTATGGAGTTTGGACGGAGAAACACTCGAAGTTTTAGTTTTAAGGAGCCCGAGATTGAAGAACTGAAGAGTTTGATTCCTAAGATCGAGAACCCGACAGAATTTCAGAAGAAATATGGGTCCCTTATACCTCTCATGAAGCGCAAGATGAAGGAAGGCATCCTCAATACGTTGGTCCAATTCTACGATCCTTTGTACCGATGCTTCACCTTTCTGGATTACCAGTTGATGCCCACCTTAGAAGAGTACTCCTACATACTTGGTTTACCAATCATCGACTGTGTTCCTTTTTCTGGCTTAGAAGAGGAACCCAAATCTCACGAGATAACGACTATCACCTACTTGAAGAAGTCGGAGATAGAGGATAACATGACTACCAAAGGGGGAATCCGAGGCTTACCTGCACAATTTTTGTTTAAGAAAGCTCGTCATTTCGCTGAGATAAAAGATACTCTTGCCTTCGAAGATGTTTTTTGCTTTACTCGCTTATGGCCTTTTCTTGTTTCCTAATGTTGATAAGTTTGTGGATATCAACGCCATCAGAATTTTCTTGATTGGAAATTCGGTCCCTACACTGCTAGGAGATACCTACTACTCCATCCATCTTCGAAACTCTTATCAAGGAGGGATGATTATTTGTTGTGCACCGTTGCTATATCAGTGGTATTTTTCTCATCTACCTAGGTCTGATGTTTTCTGGGATCTCGAGAAGGAGCCGCGATGGGCGCCAAAAATCATGGCTCTCACTCATTTCGACATTGATTGGTATAATCTAGTTTACTATGACGTGAAGATCATCGATAGATGTGGTGCTTTTCCTAACGTGCCTCTTCTTGGTAAGAAAGGAGGAATTAACTATAATCTTGTTCTCGCGTGCCGTCAGTTTGGATACCCGATGAGGGACAAGCCGAACAACATTCAAGTGAGTGGTTTCTTTCTACAAGAAGGACAAGATCACCAAGCAGCTAAGAAGGAGATTGAAGGAGCTTGGCGCCACATCCATAAGAAAGGGAGAGACATGTTAGGACATAGAGGTGCCGTTTCTTTGGAGCCTTACCTACAATGGGTCCGTGCTAGGGCTTGTGCTCTCAAGATGCCCTATAAACCTGAGAAACCTTTATTCCCCACTGTTGCATCATCATCTGTTGTTGTTCCCATCGAGAATATGGGAGAATACCAAGGAAATCTGGCTAGGATGAAGTCCGAGAGAGATGCTTGGAAAGAAAAGTATACTATGTCGGAATATGAGAATCGGGTCCTGACTCGACAGCTAAAGGAAAAGGAGGACTTGCTATTTATTCAAGACGGCTGGTTCATTGATCATGATGAGAAACTTCGTCAAAAGGATGTTTTACTGAAGAAATATGCAAGTGAAAGGAAGAGAAAGAAGGGAGATTCAGTAAGTGTTGCTCTTGTTCCTAATCCACAAAAGGGAATCATTGCTCGACTAGTAGCTGAGAAGAAAAAGATGGAAGACTTTTATGAAGGGAAGATCAGGAAACTCCAGTTACAGTTGGCATTTGGTCCTTCATCTGATAATTCTGAGTGATCTTTGGTTCTTAGTTTTATTTTACTATTGTCATTTTGTAAAACTCTGTAAAAGGGCTTCATGTTCCAAAGTTGTAATTTACTGCTTTATTATGGGCTTCATGTTCCAAAGTTGTAATTTACTGCTTTTATTATTGGGTTGTCGTCCCAAGGTTGTAATTTATTGTTTTGTTTTTCCAAAGTTGTAAGTTGTAATTTACCGCTTTTGATTAATGAAATGAGTTTTTGTTATTCCAAATTCCTTTACCATTGATGTGTGCAAAATTATTTAAGTTCCTTGAAAAACTATCAAAATGAACGATCATTTGCATCGCATATCATGCATCATCCAACATTCCATTTCACATGTTTTCTAGAACTGGATTTTGTAACGCATGGAGTGGTTTTCCAGAACTGGATTGTTGTTGATGTTCCTGTTGTGATGCACATTTCTGAGTAATGTTTTGTTTTATTTTTGAAAAAAAAAACTTTCGCTCTTCCCAAGGCGAAAAGTATTTGTGTCGGGCTATGTTGAAAATAAATCCTTTTGCTCTGCCCAAGACAAAAGAGAAAATGTCTGGGCTCTTTGTTTCAAGTATTGCCAATCATGAATAAAAATGTTATTTTGTCCACTACTGTTTTATTTTTCACTTTTTATGGGAAATAGTAATGAAAATTAATTGGTAGTAATAGGAAAATATAATAATCTTTTGTTTCATTTGTACAACATTCATATTAATCAATTTCTAAAATAAAGCATAATCATATGTGCAGATTAATCCATGACTTAACCATTGAAAACAATGATCCTATGCCCCCTCCCAACTTTGAATTCCCTGTGTTCGGAGCCGAGGAAGAAGATAGTGAAGAGATCCCTGTTGAAATTTCCCGTTTGCTTGAGCACGATGAAAAGACTATTCAGCCGTTTGAAGAGCCTATAGAGATGATCAATTTGGGTGATGAAGAAGATAAAAAGGAAGTTAAGATCGAAGCATTGCTTATCCCAGAGGTCAAAGAGAAAATGTTGGAGCTTCTCAGAGAGTATGTTGACGTGTTTGCTTGGTCCTACCAAGATATGCCAGGTTTGGATAACAATATTGTGGAGCATCGTTTGCCGTTGAGACCTGAATGTCCGCCGATTAAGCAGAAGTTGAGAAGGACTCGTCCCGATATGGCTGACAATATCAAAGAAGAAGTTCAAAAGAAAATTAATGCAGGTTTCCTTGTTACATCGGTCTATCCTCAATGGTTAGCCAATATAGTGCCTGATGCTAAGAAAGATGGCAAAGTTCGGATGTGTGTAGACTATAGAGATCTGAATAGAGCTAGCCCAAAGGATGATTTTCTTTTACCGCACATTGATGTTTTAGTTGACAGTACTGCGAAGTTCAAAGTCTTTTCTTTCATGGATGGTTTCTCCGGTTATAATCAAATCAAGATGGCACCAGAAGATATGGAGAAGACAACTTTCATTACACCTTGGGGAACATTTTGTTATCGGGTAATGTCGTTTTGTTTGAAGAATGCTGGTGCAACATGCCAAAGGGCCATGACTGCTTTGTTCCATGATATGATGCATAAAGAGATAGAAGTGTATATAGATGACATGATTGCCAAATCGCAAACTGAAGAAGATCATTTGGAACATTTATTGAAAGTATTCCAGCGTTTGAGAAAGTATAAACTCCGTCTGAATCCCAACAAGTGCACTTTTGGTGTTTGTTCTGGAAGACTTCTGGGTTTCATTGTCAGTCGGAAAGGTATTGAGGTAGATCCTGATAAAGTCAAAGCTATTCGGGAAATGCCCGCACCCAAGTCGGAAAAACAAGTAAGAGGATTCCTTGGGAGACTGAACTATATTTCTAGATTTATATCTCATATGACTGCTACTTGTGGGCCGATTTTCAAGCTTCTCCGAAAGAACCAAGGATGTGTGTGGACAGAAGATTGTCAGAGAGCTTTTGATAGCATCAAAGAATATTTACTTGAACCTCCCATTTTGATTCCTCTAGTGTAAGGAAGACCTTTGATTATGTACCTGACCATATTGGAAGATTCCATGGGATGTGTGCTTAGTCAACAAGATGAGACTGGAAGAAAGGAACATGCCATATATTATATGAGTAAGAAATTCACAGACTGTGAGTCTCGATACTCAATGCTTGAGAAGACCTGTTGTGCTTTAGCTTGGGCTGCTCGCCGTCTGCACCAGTATATGATTAACCACACCACTTGGTTGATCTCCAAAATGGATCCGATCAAGTATATCTTTGAGAAGCCCGCCTTATCTGGAAGAATAGCCCGTTGGCAGATGTTGTTATCTGAATATGATATTGAGTATCACACTCAGAAAGCAATCAAAGGGAGTATTTTAGCCGATCATTTAGCTCACCAACCAATTGAAGATTATCAATCCATCAAGTTTGACTTCCCAGATGAAGATGTTATGTACTTGAAAGCTAAAGATTGTGAAGAGCTGTTACCTGAAGAAGGACCTGATCCTGAATCCCGTTGGGGTTTGATATTTAACGGAGCTGTGAATTCTTATGGAAATGGAATTGGGGCAATCGTCTTCACTCCCTGAGGTACTCATATCCCGTTCACGGCGATATTGAAGTTTGACTGTACGAATAACATGGTTGAATATGAGGCATGTATTATGGGTCTCGAAGAAGCAGTGGATCTAAGGATTAAGATTCTTGATATTTACAGAGACTCGGCATTGGTAATTAATCAAATCAAAGGAGAATGGGAAACTCGTCATCCTGGTTTGATCCCTTACAGAGATTATGCTAGAAGATTGTTAACCTTTTTCAACAAAGTGGAGTTACATCATATCCCTAGAGATGAAAACCAAATGGTTGATGCTTTAGCTACTTTGTCTTCAATGTTTCAAGTGAATGGTTGGAACGATGTGCCTACAATCAGAGTTATGCGCCTCGACAGACCTGCTCATGTGTTCTCGGTAGAAGAGGTCACCGATGACAAACCATGGTTCTATGACATTAAACGTGTCCTTCAGACTCAAGAGTACCCGCCTGGGGCATCCAATAAAGATAGGAAGACGTTGAGGAGATTGGCAAGCAGTTTCTTCCTCAATGAAGAAGTGTTATATAAGAGGAATTACGACATGGTCCTACTCAGATGTGTAGACAGACATGAAGCAGATATGCTGATGCAAGAAGTACCTGAAGGATCCTTTGGCACTCATGCCAAAGGACATGCAATGGCTAAGAAGATGTTGAGAGCTAGTTACTATTGGATGACAATGGAATCTGATTGCTTCAAATATGTGAAGAAATGTCATAAATGCCAGATTTATGCGGACAAGATACATGTGCCACCGACCCTCCTCAATGTTATCTCTTCACCTTGGCCTTTCTCTATGTGGGGCATTGATATGATTGGAATGATTGAACCCAAAGCTTCAAATGGTCATCGTTTCATCTTGGTAGTGATCGATTATTTTACTAAATGGGTGGAAGCAGCATCTTATGCTAATGTAACCAGACAAGTGGTAGTCAGATTTATCAAGAATCAAATCATTTGTCGATACGGCATCCCGAGCAAGATCATCACTGATAATGGATCGAATTTGAATAACAAGATGATGAGAGAGCTTTGTGAAGAATTCAAGATTGAACACCATAATTCTTCTCCTTACAGGCCGAAGATGAATGGGGCAGTTGAAGCTGTTAACAAGAACATCAAAAAGATTGTCCAGAAGATGGTGGTAACTTATAAAGATTGGCATGAAATGCTTCCGTTTGCTTTACATGGATACCGTACTTCAGTTCGAACTTCAACAGGTGCAACCCCATTTTCCCTAGTTTATGGTATGGAAGCAGTACTCCTCGTGGAGGTTGAGATTCCGTCTATGAGAGTGTTGATGGAAGCTAAACTTTGAGGCTGAATGGTGTCAAAGTAGATATGATCAGTTGAATTTAATTGAAGAAAAGAGATTGACAACGTTGTGTCACGGTCAATTATATCAGTAGAGAATGAAGAAGGCTTTTGATAAGAAGGTTCGACCATGCGAGTTCAGAGAAGGTGACCTTGTGCTCAAAAAGATATTATCTTTCCAACCTGATTCTAGGGGCAAGTGGGCTCCAAATTATGAAGGATCGTATGTCGTTAAGAAATTTTTCTCTGGAGGTGCCATGATTCTCACAAATATGGACGGTGAAGAGCTCCCGCGCTCCGTGAACGTCGATGCAGTCAAGAAGTATTTCGCCTAGGTTTGAGTTGACAATTTGCTAAGTTGAAAACCCGAAGGGGCGGATTAGGCAGGTTTTTGGTCAGACCGGCTGTGGCATTTGAGCATATTTCGGAATTTGAAGTTGTTAGGGAGAATAGTGATCACTGTTTTTGTGTAACCCTTTCTTTCATGTACTATTTCCCAAACTTTTGTAAACCGTTGGAGTCGCGTTGTTAGCGAACTACCATCTTATTAATGAAATTTGAGCATTTACCTTTTGTGGGAAAAATTTTAATTTTTTACGGCAATATTTGAAACAAAGTTATTTAAAGTATTCTTATTTTTAAAAAAAGTGTCGTGAATAATGAAAGGAATATTAACAGTTGTTCCGAGGATGGTCAAGCCACAAAATGCAAAACAATACAGTAATTTATCCTTGCATGAGGAACATGTTTTCTTTCAAAATTGTCACGAGGTGTTGGTTGTGTAAACTTTTGTTTCTAGTGGTACTAAGTTTGGTGACTCCCCAGCATTTCCAGTTAAGCGTTGTTTTGGTTATCTTTATTTGAGCAGATTTCTGAAGTGTGGTACGCTTTGTCTCATGCCAGTGGTCTATTGGTGTTAGAAGATTGGATTCGATACTTTTCTCCCTAGAAGATTTGAGCCTTGTAGCGTGATACGCTCTGACGTTGCTTTGTGGTTCCAGTTATCTTCCGTCTCTTTAAGATTGACCGAGTATCTATTATTTCGTGATATCTTATTATCTTCAAGATATTTTGTCTGCCTGTTTTGTCAACATAACATTCATTCATTCATTTACACTGATATCACGCATGCATATTCACATTTGCCGTTGATTTTGGGTCGTATACCTTGCTTATGTTTATTAAGACAATGTACATGTGCTTTCTAAGTAGAATGTTAGCTTAGGAAGAAAATGTGCTTCCTTTCTAAATTCCCCAACTGAGCTAATCCTCGTGGATGATTTTTTGATTTAGTCTTCCTTGTCCGTTTCTGGATAGGATGAATCCCCAATCAAGTTATTTTCTCATTGGGTGGAGTCTTGTTTGACTGTTTTCTCTCTGGTTTATTCCTGGAGGGAGTTGTTGTCTCTTGCATAGGCTATCTCGTGATTTTCTCCAAGCTAGGCAACCTGGACGAATGGTGCATTTATTTTGCACATTTAAGTATTTGATCTCCTCGGGAAGGATTGATTCATGGTTCCCTTTGACGAAGATTTTATTCTCTGGCAGTGGTATCGCAATCTTCTTCTAAATTATTCTTCGGAAAATGGCAAGTGGCGGTCTCTTCATGAGCAGCTTGTGCATTATTATTCTCTTGGAAAACGACAAGTGGCAGCTCTTCATGAGCAGCTTGTGCGTTATTATTCTCTTGGAAAACGACAAGTGGCAGCTCTTCATGAGCATCTTGTGCGTTATTATTCTCTTGGAAAACGACAAGTGGCAGCTCTTCATGAGCAGCTTGTGCGTTATTATTCTTTTGGAAAATGACAAGTGGCAGCTCTTCATGGGCAGCTTGTGCATTATTATTCTCTTGGAAAATGACAAGTGGCAGCTCTTCATGAGAAGCTTGTGCGTTACTATTCTTTTGGAAAACGACAAGTGGCAGCTCTTCATGAGCAGCTTGTGCGTTATTATTCCTTCGGAAAACGACAAGCGGCAGCTCTTCATGAGCAGCTTGTGCGTTATTATTCCTTTGGAAAACGACAAGCGGCAGCTCTTCATGAGCAACTTGTACGTTATTTTTGGAAGACAGCAAGTGGCAGCTTCTTTATTTGAGCAGCTTGTATGTCATAGTTTTTGGAAGACAGCAAGTGGCAGCTTCTTTATTTGAGCAGCTTGTATGTCATAGTTTTTTTGGAAGACAACAAGTGGCAGCTTCTTTATTTGAGCAGCTTGTATGTCATAGTATTTTTGGACGACAGCAAGTGGAAGCTTCTTTATTTGAGCAGCTTGTATGTCATAGTATTTTTTGGAAGACAACAAGTGGCAGCTTCTTTATTTGAGCAGCTTGTATGTCATAGTATTTTTTTGGAAGACAGCAAGTGGCAGCTTCTTTATTTGAGCAGCTTGTATATCTACAACCATATTATTGTTTCAGCATTAATTGGTATCTCTCCGGAAATCTCACAGAGAAGTTTGTTATGAATCTTTACCTTCAGAAGTCGGTAATCCATTATTAGCAAATTTGATACATCTTTTGTCTATCTTTGACCTTGAGTTGGGAACTCACTGTTATTTTTGGGTCAATAATCTGTTTTTGTGGCCTATGCAAGATGCCTTCTTTGTTAGGGTCAGAGGTCGTCTTCTCTCAAATTTCATTCGTCGTCAAAAGTCTATCATTTGAAGTCGATGGCTCATTTCCCCAGTAGTGTATAATCTATGCTCCTGCGTTTGTTGGTGTTTGGTTTCTCCAGCATTATCTTGTCTCATACCATATCATTCTCAGTGAATTTAAATACTACATTCATATCACAAACATAATGGCGGAATCTTAGGGCAAAATTTGCATATAATGTATTTAAGTACCTTCAATCTCGTCGAGACAAAGATTTTAATCTTCATATCTCTGGATAGAAGAAACTTAAATAGGGGCAGCTGTCATACCCCAAATTTTGACCTAAGATACCACCTCACATCTGCATTGTTACATAGCAAGCGTTCACAAGCGTTCACAAGCGTTTCAACCTATTTTTGCCAATTCTCGGGTCAGATTTCAAAAATTCATAACTTCTTCAAATTTCAATTTTTTTTAGTGGTTCTTTTACATATGATTCTCCTCTGCAACAACTACAACTTTTCTTTACAAAGTCAAGAGATGATTATGCTTTGAAAATCCACCAAAAAATAGAGACGTTAGAAATTGTTGTGAATTTAGTGAAATTTAATTGGTTTTTGTCTGACTTTATTAAATCATGTTTTTTTATTTTTTTATTTTTTTTATTTTTTTATCATCTTTCTTTTATTCTTATTTTCATAAAAAAAGAAAATCCCAAAAAAATATTTAGTTCATGCTATCTTCATTTTATTTACGTTTATTCAAAATATTCAAAATATAAAAAAAATTAGTTTCCTTAAGTTTCATTTAGTTTTTTTGTTCTTGTATCATTTAAGTTAAAATTATAGTCTTTTAGATTTAATTTAGTAAAAAAATCTCAAAAAATAGTAATTTCACATTCTTTTTTTTTTTTGCAAGTTCTTTATGTTAATTTAAAATTATCAAAAATATCTTAGTTACATATAATTTATATTTTGCATCACTTTATTTGAAAAAAAAAACCAAAAAATTTAATACCTTTTATTTCACTTTTATATTTTTAGTTTAGTTTTACTAACAGTTATTTTATTATTATTATCATTACTATTATTATTAATATTGTTATGCTATGAGTTTGTCCAAATCTGTCCTCATGCTGCGCAACATCTGTCCAAACTGCATGGTCCCTGCAAGTAATGCCAAGACTAACGGTCATACCTCTGCTGCCTCTACCACCAAAAAACTGTTAAACTCCAGTCCAAAAACCTGTGCACATCTGTCCAAGAATTGCCTCAAATGGCACACACCAAAACTGCATCAAGAAGGCATTAAATCAGACTATCACCTTTGTTCAAATTCACCAAAATTCCCTCCTAAAACCTCACGTTTATTCACTATATAAACAGGCAGATATCAATCAGAGAAGGGAGCAAAAAAAGAGATATAGTTCACAAAGAGAAAAACGCAAAAGCAAATCTCCTTCAACCTTCCTTGTTCAACCTTTTATGTAACCATACAACATAACAGCCCTCACACCACAAGCTCAAACCTTCGAACTTACAAAAAACACAAACAAACTTGTAACCTGCATCGAAACTTCCAAACAACAAACTCAAAGCCTGTTTCGAACTGCAAGCACAAGCCTGCATAACTCAAAGCCTGTTTCGAACCAAGCAGGATAGCCTGCATAACTCAAGCTTGCCTTCCTTACCATAAGCACAAACAGATTTTCAGAAGAGCAGGAGGAACTAAAAAGCATATTACCTCATCTCTGGATTTCTTTATTATTTCATTGTCAAAAATCGAAACCATCAGACTTGCTCTGATCTTGTAAGTTTCCTTACTACTTTTTTTCTCAAATCTGTTGACATGCTTGTTATAATGACATATGCTGTGAACTAGTTGTTGTTGCTGCTTTTTTTTGTTGATGTTTCAATAAATCAGAACCCCTGAGATTGTTATTGTTGTTTCTCTTGCCATGAATATTTGTCACCTTGTTGATTTGATGTTTAACTGCATAAAAAAACCAGATTCAGTGTCGTTATTCGATTTCGATTTAGGGAGGGAAGGAGTTCGAAACTAGAAACAGTGGTGTTGTTCGTTCTGACTTAGGAAGAGTTCGAAATTAGTAACAGTGATGTTGTTCGTTCCAACTTAGGAAGAATTCGAAACCAGAAGCAGTGGTGTTGTTCGTTCTGACTTAGGAAGAGTTCGAAATTAGTAACAGTGGTGTTGTTTGTTCTGACTTAGGAAGAGTTTGAAATTAGTAACAGTGATGTTGTTCGTTCCAACTTAGGAAGAATTCGAAACCAGAAGCAGTGGTGTTGTTCGTTCTGACTTAGGAAGAATTCGAAATTAGTAACAGTGATGTTGTTCGTTCCAACTTAGGAAGAATTCGAAACCAGAAGTCGTGTTGTTGTTCGTTTTTTATTTAGGTAGCAGAGTTGTTCGATTTCGATTTAGAGAGTGAGAAGAGTTTGAATTGATGGAGCAGAATTCATCGTTGGTGTTGTTCGATTTCATTTTAGCAGAGTTCGAAAGAGGGAGTTCGAAGAGAGAAAAGAAGAGTTCGAAAGAGAGAGTTCGAAAGAGAGAGTTCGAAAGAGGGAGTTCGAAGAGAGAAAAGCAGAGTTCGAAAGAGGGAGTTCGAAGAGAGAAAAGCAGAGTTCGAAAGAGGGAGTTCGAAGAGAGAAAAGCAAAGTTCGAAAGAGGGAGTTCGAAGAGAAAAAAAAGAGAGTTCGAAAGGGGCATTATTCGATTTCAATTTTTGTCCCATGCTGGACCTTTATTTCGTTAATTAGATTAGTTTTTATAATTTATTTCGCTTGGTCAGCATTTTAGTAAATTTTGTTAGTTTTTTTTTAACTAGTCTTTTATTGATAAGTTTGTAAGTTATCCTTTTTTGAATTTATCCCTTATGATGTTCCTCCCATGATACATGTTGGTTGAGTTTGTGATAATTTTGATTCCATGGCTTCTCTTTTGGTTTTCTTTTAAAATCTTGGAGCGTTTATACTTTTAGTTTTAATTTTATGTTGCTTGCAAAATCCAGGGGAATTGTTTAATTTTTTGTCGACTTCATGTCATCAAAAAAACATCGTGCGAATACCCTCATTCATCCCTTTTTATTATTTCATTAAAAAAACTTAAGATAATTTTCCCAAATATTCACTTTTTCAAAACTCACACCTTTTAAGTCAAAACTTCGACATTAGGTCGTCGTATCTTCAAAAACTCGTCCATACCCATTTTTGGCCAAAACAATTTATTTTTAATCAAACAAACATTTTAATGAACAGATATTTCAAAAGGTTCCTATAGAATACTATAGATACATTGGGTGCTAATACCTTCCCATTGTATAACCAACCCCCGAACCTTAGACCTCTTTTCAAAAACGCCTTGTATTTTCATTACTTTAAAAGTATTATTTTACATTGCATATTTTAGGGTTTTATTTCGCTCTTTTCCATTTTCCCTTGGAAATAATAAAGCGCGGTGGCGACTCTTGCTTTTGTGAGACGAATTAATTAATAGTTCGATCTCCGATTTACCCCGCTACATTTTTTATCGCTACACATGCATCATAACATAGCATCCATTCTTATTGCACTAACCATTTCAAGGACCAAGGGAATTTATCTTTGTTCTGTTTTGAAGATCATGGCTTTCGTTTGTAGAAACACTATTCGAATCAGCTTTGTGAAGATACCTTCCCAACTCAAAGAGCTAGTATCAAAGGTTTCTGAAACTTCTGCGTTCACCAAGAGACATGGTCGACTTCTCAACCTGGTTACTTCAAACTTTAATGAAAAGATGATAAGTGTACTCTTTCAGTTCTTTGATCCCAAGCACCACTACGTCACCTTTCCAGACTATCAGTTGGTGCCTACCATGGAATAATTTTCTCAGTTGTTGGATATACCCATTCTTGAACAGTTTCCTTTCACAGGTCTGGAAGAAGTTCCTAAACCAGAAGTCATTGCCTCATCTTTGCATCTGAAATCGGCCGACGTGGTATCCAATTGGGAAACAAGAAGCGGAGTCAAGGGTTTTCTAGCCAAGTTTCTAATAGACAAGGCCCAACTGTTTTGGGATGATATCGATTTTCAGGCTTTTGAGGAGGTCTTGGCTCTTCTAATCCATGGGCTAGTACTATTCCTTAATCCAGACTCATTCATAGATGTGAATGCTATCAAGATCTCCCTCTCTCACAACCCTGTGCCTACCTTGCTCGGAGATATTTTGCACACTCTCCATACTCGTACCATGAAGAGAAGAGGGGTTCTTATGTGTTGCATGTCATTTCTGTCGAGGTGGTTTATTTCTCAGCTCCCTAAGTCCATACTGAAGAATGAAGAAGGTTTGGGTTGGTCACAAAGGATAATGTCACTCGTTCACATGAATATTCTTTGGTGTTCCCGAGCTATGGAAAACACTACTATTATTGACCGTTGCGGGGAGTACTCTAATGTCCCGTTACTTGGCATCAGAGGGGGTATAACCTGCAATCCTTGTTTAGCTCTGTGACAATTTGGTTACGCTCTAAGAGATGGTCCCCATGAGTTACTTATCGAGGGCATTGTATTAAACTATGAGGATGATGTTCAAGAGTATTGCCGGAGGTTCATATGAGCTTGGGGCATGGTAAACAGATCTGGTTCCAGGGCTTTGGGCCCAAAGGCTTCCACTCCTATGGAACCTTACCTCCAATGGGTACGAGCTCGCTCCCAGAAGCTTATGATGCCCTATATGGTCGTTTTACGAGTAATTGTGGAACCCACTACTGAAGGGGGTATTCCTTACACGGTTCTTTATCCTGATATGCCCACTGATCTTGGAGAATTACAGAGGTCTTGGATTCAGTTGAAGAAGGAGCAGGATACTTACAGGGATCAGTTCTATGCTCATGAGAGGAAGGTTTTAGAGCTCACAAAACAGCTCCATGAGGAAAGAGGACTCAATGTTTATCTCGGCACGAAAAGGAAGCATCCATGGGGATTTTGATTTTTTTCTAGTTTTAGATTTGTTTTTAATTGTAACGCCTAAAAGGCATTTGAACTTTGAATTCAGCTAATAAAATCTTTGTTTTATTTTGGTTCGCAAATTTAAATTTCCCAAAGTCTTTGAAATCATTGCATGTGCATCCCATTCATAGCATTGCATGTACAGGTACCATTACAGGTTTCTCATCTTCTTCGATGTTTATTTCAGCAGAAATGTCTTCTGAATAAAGCGTCAAGGATCTTCAGGCACAAATCGCCCAGTTCCAGCAAATGTTCATAAATTTGGCAAAAGGGCAGGAGGATCTGAAAGCCCTCGTCCTAAAAGAGAAAAAGAAAAAGAAGAAGGTTGTCGGTATTATGAATATTGGCAGAAGGTTTGGAGGGTCGTTAAAGCGACAAGTTGATCTGACCTCTTCATCCAAAGAAGGGGAGAATCAAGAAGAATAGACAAGGGAGAAGGATCCCAGTCCTGAAGTTTCTGACAATGATACCGACTACAATGATGAGAAGTATCCTCCTGCTGAGGATAGATACAAGAAGTTGGAAGATCGCTTGAGTGCCATGGAAGTCCAGAGGATACCTGGGCTGGATTTCGAAGAATTGGGATTGGTATTGAGAGTGGTCATCCCGCAGAAGTTCAAACTCCAATTCTTGCAAAGAATGATGGGGTGTCCTGCCCAAAACTCCATCTCCGCTTTTATGTCAGAAAGATCCAGCCCCACACCGCTGATAGAAATTTGTGGGTTCATTTACTTCAAGATAGTCTGTCAGGGACTCAGCTTGAATGGTTCTACCAAATGGAGAGAGCCAATGTACGAAATTGGGAAGATCTGGCTGCTGCTTTCTATAAGCAGTATCAATATAACACCGACCATGCTCCTACTCGTACTCAACTCCAGAGTATGTCCATAGGGGCGAGTGAAGGCTTCAAAGACTATGCACAAAAGTGGAGAGACTTGGCTGGAAGGGTCCAACCCCCGTTGTATAATAGGGAGTTGGTCGATTTATTTCTGGGGATGTTATTTGGTCCATTCGTTAATCATTTGATCGGCAGCTCGTCAGTTGGGTTCATCGAGCTGATTCTGACTGGAGAAAGACTAGAAGCTGGGATTCAGAGCGGCAAGATATAGAAGGATGCCTCTTTGAGTTCGGTAAAGAAGCCTTTTGCTGGTAAGAAGGAAGTCAATGTCATTTATAGCCCGAGGGGCCAAAACAGGGCTGAACATCGTCAGACAGTAAGTGTCGTAATGATACCTAGGCCTACGGTTGCTCCACAATGCAACAATCAACAAAGGGTGGAAAGACCACAACGGCAGTTTACCCGAATCAATATGACATTGTCTGAAGTTCTACCTTATCTGTTGAGATCCAACTTGGAAACCTTGAAAGAGGCTCCTAAGAATCCAAATACCACATCTCCCCGATATAATCGAAATGCTCGGTGTGCCTATCATTCTGACAGTCCTGGCAACGATACCAATGACTGTTGGGCTCTAATAAATAAGGTACAAGATCTTATTGAAGCCGAGGAAATTAAATTTGATGCTCCGTAGAAGCTCAATGTCATAACTGCTCCCATGCCTAAGCACGGTCATGGAGTTAATGTTGTTGATACCGACTTGTTTGTGACCTTGGTGGATGAAGTTTCTACTCCTCTCATGACTGTGAAGAAGAATTTGATGTTGGCCGCTTTATTTCCGGGTTATGGTGAAGGTTGCCACATGTGTTCATTTTCACCTTCTAGTTGCCATTTGTTGAAGTCATGTGTTCAACTCCTGGTGGACAGCAAAGAAATTTTGTTCGTGAAAACTTTGGTTCCCGTTGTTCCATCTGAAGACATTGCCATTATAACCATTTCCGCCAATCCTTCCAAGGTCTCCTCGAGAACACCTGTTAGGATTACATCTGCTCCAAGAATCGCTCTGCTAATAATCACTGTTCCTGGTCATGTCCCGTATGTCTCGGACAAAGTTGTCCCCTGGCATTATGGTGCCGATGTGTACTATCATGGCATCAAACAAGATTTGAAAAATGAAGAGGCTGATCCTGATATTGGTAACATTGTCGGGACCAGCAAGGTTACCCGAAGTGGAAGGGTCTTCTCTCCCGAGATTTCCCCTGAGACTGTCAACAGGCCTATTGTCATTCCATCTACTGTTCTTGTTAGTACATCAACTACTGCTCCTGTTCTTACTCCAGTTATCACCCCTGTCGACAAATCGTTTGATACCCGCGGCAAAGAAGTTATAGGTGAGTCTGCCCGGACGGAGGCGCCTAGAAAAATTATCGTGGAGGCCTCTAAGCAAGAGATAGAGGAAATATTGAAAATAATTAAAAAGAGCGACTATAATATGGTCGAGCAGCTGGGGAAGACCCCATCAAAGATATCCATGTTGTCTCTGTTGTTGTGTTCCGAAGCCCATGTGAAGGCTTTGATTGCATTCCTCAAGACTGCGCGTATGTTGCGGGAAACTTCAGCTGATCAGTTCAAAGATTGCATGGCCAGCCTAACTGCTGACAATGGGCTGGGTTTTTCAGATGCAGACTTGACACCAAAGGGAAGGAAGCATAATGATACTCTGCATGTCTCGATTGAATGCAGGGGCACCACTATGGCTCATGTGTTGGTAGATACTGGGTCTTCGCTGAATGTTCTGCCCAAGAAGGCGTTGGACCGGTTGGATTGCGAGGGTTTGACTTTAAAGCCTAGTAGCATTATGGTAAGGGCTTTTGATGGGTTGAAAAGAATGGTGCACGGGGAGGTGGACGTCCCTGTCAAACTGGGTTCTCAGACCTTTGGGTCCACCTTCTATGTGATGGACATCAGGCCGTCGTATTCTTGTTTGTTGGGTCTTCCTTGGATCCACAAGGCTGGGGCAGTTACTTCCACACTACACCAAATGCTGAAGTATCCGGTAAAAGGGAAGATTGTCATTGTGCAGGGTGAAGAGGAGTATATGGTGAGCCACCTCAATTCCTTCCGCTACGTAGAGATGGACGGAGAATTCATAGAAACTCCTTGTCAGAACTTTGAAGAGGTCCCTCAGATCTTGGCATCGACTGAAACTACTACCAGCAACAAACCTCCTCTGAAGATGGCTTCTCTCAAGGACGCCAGGGCCGTAGTTAAAGAAGGTGGGTGTACCAATTGGGGTCAGCTCCCTTATTTCACTCACAAAACTGACAAATTTGGTTTGGGCTTTACTACAGTGGCTCAAAGGGCTGTTCGACGCGCTCAGGCTGAAGGACCTCCCCTACATATCAGGAATCGGGGAATTAATGCCATTGAAGACAGCGAGGAAGACTCAGACATTAATAGCTGGATCTACCCAACTACCAACGGTGGATCGAGTAACTGGACGACTAGGGACTTTATACCAGTTTCTTTTATTCCGCAGTAATTGTCTTACTTGTTTTGAGATTTGTAATAAAAAATTTAAAACTTTACGGCCTTGTGCCTTGCCCGAGGCACATTGACTTTGCTTGTGATGGCTATTATTTGTCATTTCATATATCATTAATAAAGCATTGGACGTTTATTGAATACAAATTTTACGCTTTCTGTTTTTCCTTTCTGTTTTTACTTTATCAAAACATCTATTCTCTTACACACACTCACGTATCATACTGCAAATCCATCTCCACTCTGGATCCCATTGATAACAGCTCTGCTATTGCCAGTTATGACTTCAAGAATCCGATCAACCAAGTCGAAGACGAAGGTGAGAATGATTGTGAGGTGCCTGGAGAACTTGCTAGACTATTACAGCAGGAAGAAAGGGCCATACAGCCTCATGAAGATCCGGTTGAGATGATAAACCTAGGCACAGAGGAAGACAGAAAAGAGGTTAAAATAGGTGCAAATCTGGAGCTTAGTGTCAAAAAGAGGTGGATACAGATGTTGCACGACTATGTTGAGATCTTCGCCTGGTTCTATGAAGACATGCCTGGTTTGGACACTGATATTGTGGTACATTGTCTGCTGACTAAAGAAGATTGTCCTCCGGTTAAACAGAAGGTCCATTGTATGCGCCCTGAAATGTCAGAGAAGATCAAGGCAAAGGTCATGAAACAGTTCGACGCAGGATTCTTAGCTGTCACTTCTTATCCAGAGTGGGTTGCTAACGTTGTTCTGGTACCTAAGAAGGACGGTAAGGTACGGATGTGTATGGATTACAGAAACTTGAACAGGGCAAGCCCCAAGGATGACTTCCCACTTCCTCACATGACGTTCTGGTTGACAACACCGCGTAACACAAAATCTTCTCCTTCATGGATGGTTTCTCTGGATACAACCAGATCAAGATGGCTCCTAAAGACATGGAGAAGACAACCTTCGTCACGCAGTGGGGCACCTTCTGCTACAAGGTGATGCCTTTTGGGTTGAATAATGCTGGGGAAACTTATCAGTGTGCCATGGTCGCTTTGTTCCATGATATGATTCACCACGAGATCGAAGTCTATGTTGATGACATGATAGCCAGGTCTCAAACTGAGGAAGAGCACCTTGATCATCTACAAAAGTTGTTCGACAGGTTGAAGATATATAAGCTGAGGTTGAATCCGAACAAGTGCACCTTCGGGGTAAGGTCTGGTAAACTTCTGGGGTTCATTGTCAGTGACAAAGGCATCCAAGTAGGTCCTGCAAAGGTAAAGGCTATACAAGAAATTCCAGCTCCCCGTACGGAGAAGGAAGTTAGAGGTTTCTTGGGACGCCTGAATTATATCGCCAGATTCATTTTGCATCTGACTACTACTTGTGAACTAATCTTCAAGCTTCTGAAGAAAGATCAAGTGGTAAAGTGGAATGATGAATGTCAGACCGCTTTCGAAAGAATCAAGGAATACCTCCAAGAACCATCAATTATGATGCCTCCAGTTGAAGGAAGACCTTTGATATTGTACTTGACAGTGTTAGACAATTCAATGGGGTGTGTGCTGGGGCAGCATGACGAGTCTGGTCGAAAATAGCACGCAATATACTAACTTAGAAAAAAGTTTACCGACTATGAGACATGATACTCACTTCTCGAGAAAACTTGTTGCGCTTTGGCATGGGCTGCTCGCCGACTAAGACAGTACATGCTGACCCACACTACCTTGTTGATATCGAAGATGGATCCGATCAAGTATATTTTTGAAAAATCTGCACTCTCCGGAAGAATAGCAAGATGGCAGATGATCTTAACTGAATACGATATACAATATACAACCCAGAAGGCAATCAAGGGGAGTGTATTGGCTGATCATTTGGCTCATCAAGTCGTGGATGACTACCAGTCCATGAATTTTGAGTTTCCGGATGAGAATATTATGTTGGTGACTGACTATGAAGAACCTGGACCAGATGAAGGACCTGAGGAAGGATCCCGATGGTCTATGTATTTTGATGGAGCCTCAAACGCACTGGGTGACGGCATTGGCACCGTAATCATATCTCCTGAGGGCTGTCATACTCCTTTCACTGCCCGGCTATGTTTTAACTGCACTAACAACATGGCAGAGTATGAAGCGTGCATCATGGGTCTTAGGGCTGGTATTGACCTAAGGATCAAGTTCTTGAATGTATTCGGGGATTCCTCTTTGGTGATAAGTCAGATCAAAGGCGAGTGGGATACGAAGCACCCGAACCTTATTCCTTACAAAGAGTATGTACTGACACTGCTGTCGCATTTTGAAGAGATCACCTTTGAACATTTCCCACGAGAGGAGAACCAGTTAGCAGACGCGCTAGCTACCATGTCTTCTATGTTCAAAGTTAGGTGGGACAATGAAGCTCCCTAAATCACCATTGAAAGGTTGGATGAACCAGCACACTGCTGTGAAATCGATACTGAAGAAGGGGCAGACAAACCCTGATTTCACGAAGTCAAAAGGTATCTCGAGGCTCAAGAGTACCCCGAGGGGGCATCTGTCAATGACAAGAAATTTCTGAGAAGGTTTGCTGCAAAGTTCTTCCTCAGAAATGGAATCCTTTATAAGCGCAACCAGGACTCCACACTACTATGGTGTGTAGATAAGAGAGAAGCATAGAGGATCATGACATATCTACATGAAGGCACCTTCAGAACCCATTCTAGTGGACATACCATGGCTAAGAAGATCCTACGGGCAGGATACTATTGGTCCACTATGGAAGCCGATTGTTATCAGCACTCTCGAACTTGTCATAAGTGCCAAATCTACGCTGATAATGTGCATGTGCCTCCGGTCCCCTTAAACGTCTTGACAGCTCTGTGGCCCTTTGTAATGTGGGGCATTGACATGATCGTAGAAATCAGGCCCACCGCTTCTAATGAACATCGCTTCGTCCTAGTAGCCATTGATTACTTCATGAAGTGGGTTGAGGCAGCCTCTTTTGCTATAGTAACCAAGAACGTCGTGGCGCGGTTTATCTGACATAATCTAATCTGTCGATATGGTGTACCAGAGAGAATTATTACTGACAACGGTACGAATCTCAACAACACAATGATCGCCGAGCTCTGTAACCAGTTCAAGATACAACATCATAATTCTTCTCCCTACCGGCTGAAGATGAATGGCGCTGTTGAAGCAGCTAATAAAAACATCAAGAAGATTGTACAGAAGATGACGGTGACATATAAAGACTGGCATGAGATGTTACCATTTGCTCTTCATGGGTACCGTACCTCAGCATGGACGTCGACAGGGGCAACACCCTATTCTTTGGTATATGGCATGGAGGCAGTCCTACCCATCAAAGTCCAGATACCTTCTCTCAGGATTATGAAGGATGCGGGTTTGAACAAAGACAACTGGATCCGAACCCGACTTGACCAGTTAAATCTAATCGATGAAAAGAGACTTATTGTTATCTGCCATGGTCAGATGTATCAAAAGCGAATGATCAAGGCTTTTAACAAGAAAGTCAGGCGTCAAGAATATCAAGTCGAGGATCTAGTGATCAAGCGCATCATACTTCCGCAAGATGATCCCAGGGGAAAATGGACCCCCACGTACAAAGGACCAATTGTGGTTAAGAACATTTTCTCGGGTGGAGCTATGATTCTAACCACCATGGACGGTGACGACCTTCCTCACCCTGTCAATGTAGACATAGTGAAAAGAAACTACGCCTAATCAAGAGACCCGCTAGGTTGACTGGCCTAGGCAAAAATAAGGGCTTCCCGGCGAACCAAAAGGGTTCGGGCAAAAGTAAGGGACGAAAATGAAAAAATTTGTACACTCGACAAGTCGAAAACCCGAAAGGGCAGCTTGGGAAAAAAAAGGTATCCCGGTGGACTAAAAACCCGAAAGGGTGGTCCAGAAAAAAGTTAGGGATATAAAGCGTACCACTATGTCTCATTGGATCATCTTGCGACCAGACTTCGGTATCGACTATCAAGCTCGGATGACGCCAATCAATCTGATCAACTTTCGGCCAAGAAGCAAAGTGATGAGACGCTTGGAGATATAAAGGCAATGGTAGAGTTGGAACCCAATGGGGTTGTTTCACATAGCTATTTCTTTTTCTTTTACACAAATTGTATAACTTCTATTTTTACAGCGGCGTTCTCTTACTAGAGCGTCATCCTCTTTGTACAAAAACGCCTATTATAGGCCAACTTCAAAAATCAATACAAATCATTTTCACAAGAAACTTCGAGTTTTTTTTTCTTTTTCTGTTTTGTTTTGCAAGAACGTCCAATGAATTATTTTTGATATATGCATTTGAAAATGATTGCTGCTCATAAATATTTACATGAGAAACAAAAGACAATTACTCGTAATTACAAAAATAGGGGCAAAAACAAGAAGTGCCAAACCTGACGGTTACTCTGCCCAGCAGGTACTGGGATAGAGTCATATTTGGGGCACAATCGTTAGTATATACACTCCCTATAGAGAAAAAGTATTAATGCCAGCTTTCTCGAAACAGGACGTAACCTCCCCAGCCAGGGTCATTCTGAAATCTGACAGTTATATCCTCCAGCCGAATTTCATAATCGCGGGCGAGTCAGTAAATTTCATCCCCCAAGCAGAGTTTATTTCTCTAGATACAGAGGCTCAATCCCTGACAGAGTTCATCACTTCAGCTACAAAAATTCATTTTCTATGTTTGTTCCCCGCATAGTTTATTCTCAAGCAAAATCTCTTCCCGACAGAATATTTATAAATCTCCAGCAATCACCAGGGATTTTTTTTCCCAGACGCGGGCATACTCCGATAGCATTTCATGTACATACATAATGACATGCGCATACATATCATATACAACATAATCTCATTTATTTTGAGAAAATCATCTCACCCTGCATTTCATGCATCGCATATAATTAACCCTGATATCTTTGCAGGAAAAGACTATTAGCTTCAACAAATCCAGCAATTATACAGGTCACGTCTGTTGATGACTAATGGAAACTCAGTTCCCGAAACCAAACGGGTCAACTAATCTACACTATCGCTTTGAAGTAACCCTACTATATAGGTTTCTTCCCATAAGCCCTAATATCCAGGCTTTCATTTCGAAGTAACCCTACTATCCAGGTTCCTTCTCAAAGCCCTACTATCCAGGCTTTCATTTCGAAGTAACCCTATTATCTAGGTTCCTTCTCAAAGCCCTACTATCCAGGCTTTCATTTCGAAGTAACCCTACGAACCAGGTTCCTTCTCATAGCCCTACTATCTAGGCTTTCATTTCGAAGTAACCTACGACCCAGGTTCCTTCTCATAGCCCTACTATCCAGGCTTTCATTTTGAAGTAACCCTACTATCCAGGTTCCTTCTTACAGCCCTACTATCCAGGCTTTCATTTCGAAGTAACCCTACTATCCAAGTTCCTTCTCATAGCCCTACTATCCAGGATTTCATTTAGAAGTAACCCTACGACCCAGGTTCCTTCTCACAGCCCTACTATCCAGGCTTTCATTTCAAAGTAACCCTATGACCTAGGTTCCTTCTCACAGCCCCACTATCCAGGCTTTCATTTCGAAGTAACCCTACGACCCAAGTTCCTTCTTACAACCCTACTATCCAGGCTTTCATTTCGAAGTAACCCTACGACCCAGGTTCCTTCTCACAACTCTACTATCCAGGCTTTCATTTCGAAGTAACCCCACTATCCAGGTTCCTTCTCACAGCCCTACTATCTAGGCTTTTATTTCGAAGTAACCCTACTATCCAGGTTCCTTCTCATAGCCCTATTATTCAGGCTTTCATTTCGAAGTAACCCTACGACCCAGGTTCCTTCTCACAGCCCTACTATCCAGGCTTTCATTTCGAAGTAACCCTACGACCCAGGTTCCTTCTTACAACCCTACTATCCAGGCTTTCATTTCGAAGTAACCCTACTATCCAGGTTCCTTCTCACAGCCCTACTATCCAGGCTTTCACTTTGAAGTAACCCTACTATCCAAGTTCCTTCTCATAGCCCTACTGTCCAGGCTTTCATTTCGAAGTAACCCTACGACCCAGGCTCCTTCTCACAGTCCTACTATCCAGGCTTTCATTTTGAAGTAACCCTACTATCCAGGTTCCTTCTCACAACCCTACTATCCAGGCTTTCATTTCGAAGTAACCCTACTATCCAGGTTCCTTCTCATAGCCATACTACCCAGGCTTTCATTTCGAAGTAACCCTACTATCCAGGTTCCTTCTCACAGCCCTACTACCCAGGCTTTCATTTAGAAGTAACCCTACTATCCAGGTTCCTTCTCACAGCCCTACTATCCAGGCTTTCATTTCGAAGTAACCCTACTATCCAGGTTCCTTCTCATAGCCCTACTATCCAGGCTTTCATTTCGAAGTAATCCTACTATCCAGGTTCCTACTCATAGCCCTAATATCCAGGCTTTCATCTCGAAGAAACCTTACGACCCAGGTTCCTTCTCATAACCTTACCATCCAGGTTTCTTCTCTCTTATCTCCAGACAATAGTTCACAACACTGTAAGACCTGGACCCGACCAATTTCGATCGATTTCACCTTTCCCCAGTAAGATGATGTGCAGCCTGTATACTGAACAGATATGTAGTTCGCTTCTGCTTCCTCAAGCAGGAGTTAATTCCCCAGTAGAGTAACGGACAACTGAAGCTCCTAAATCCTATTTCTCCCAAGACAGATACCAACATTCCTCAGTAGATTCCTCCTCAACAACAAGAATAGGAATTCTCATCAAAGGAATATCTCAGGAAATCAATATCCTCTAGATGGCATTTATAAGTCCATCTCTGACGATTCTCCGTCACATCCTGGATGGCATCTTTAAGCCCATCCCCGATGATTCTCTGTCAACTTCCAAATGGCATCTGCAATCCCATTCCCGATATCACCAAATCAAGTATCACTTCATACGAGTGCAAATTTTTAGGCACTCTAGTGTTCAATCATCTTCCACCTTCAAACCACGAAAGTCAGACAAGCCAATCTACATCCTCAGGTTTAAGAAGATTGAACAGGGGAAGCTGTTGTACCCCAAAATTTTCCCTCTCATTTTACTCAATACATGCCCATTGAGATCCTCAACTTGCTCAAGGATGCCCAAGAGTTGACTAGACAAACTCTCTCCTAAGGCAATGTGCCTCAAACTAGGGTTTCCATTTTCATCAAGATGGGTGAACTCTAAAGACGTCATATTCTATCCATGGTCCTAATATGTTCTCAAGACCCTTCATGTCAAATTTCAATCCTTGCACAAGAAGTTTGCTCAGTCAACTGCTCAGATGCTTAATGTGATCGGTGGAAATAGAACTGACTGTTTTTTAAGTTGGTTTCGCGAAATGTCGCGGTAAGCAAGAGTCGCCATCGTCTTTTATGTTCTCCAATAAGGAAAGGACAAAAGCACAGCAAAATTCCTTCTTTGAGATTGTTTCTCGGTTCGGGAGGTAGATTTATAGAAAGGGAAGGTGTTATCACCCTTTCTATCTATGGTTATCCACGGGCTCTTAGGTACTTGCTCTTATGTTTTCAAAATTTGTTTGCTTTTCAAGTGTGTGTGGGTTTTGAAAAAAAGTTTCGTTTGAAAAATTTCTAAGTAACTCTTGTATCTGTCCTCAAGAGTGTATGAAAAATTTGTTTGAAAACTTTTAGAAAGTGTAGGTGCAAAAAGATGTTTTTGTTTTTTGAAAGAGCAAGTACCCAGGAGAATCTACCTACTCTAAGGAATTAGGCTGTGTAAGAGTCCTTTAGGTAGTGCTATCCCAACATTGAGAGGTAGGTAGCACCGTCGTTGGAGGTATTCGGGTCAATTCGATTAAGGGACAGTGTGGTCACCAAAGCAATGGTAGGATGCCTTAGCGGTAACCCTAATGTCCTAGATCCTTTGTATCTGAGGCAACCGTTTCGAGGCAACTGGATCTTAGACAAGAGGGCGACCTCTAAAACACCCTATACTTGACGACCACGTTCGAGGCAACCAGTGAGGCGTACCCTAGGGGTGGCATGTGCATGTGTGTTGTTTTTCAGTTAATGTTTGTCTTTGCATGTTATTTGTGAGCTACGGATTAATTTTATTTGGCATACAGTCTTGCAGGCATAATTAACAGTTAGGAGTGCGGAAAATAAATTGCGGAAGGATAAATTCTAGCTATTACAAGGCGCGGGTATATACATCGCCAAAAACAAAAACCTGTTTTGAAAATAAGAATGCGAGAAATAATAAATAAAGAGATAAACCTAATTAACTATTACATTTCCGGAAGCAGTTACATAAATATAATCAAAATAAATGAATACGCGCGAATAGAAATTTAATCGGGAACGTTCTAGGGTTTTGACCCTTTTGAGAAAATATGAGTTTTTTGTCCTTTTTTGCAATTAACCAAATATTAAACCTAAACCTAGTTAATTAATTAATTATTTACAAGAAAAATGTTTTTTTGTGTTTTTTAAGTCTTTAATAAAAAAAATAAAAATAAAAGGAATTAAAATTAAAAGTTAAAACCTAATTCTAAGTTTATTTTATTTATTGCAAAAAGTTAAAATTAGACCTAATTTAAACTAAATTAATTAATTAGAGTTTATTTACAAAAATAATTAATAGTGAAAATAGTAAATAATAAAAATTACATTTTTTTTGGTTTTCTGAGTTTATTATAAAAAATGTTAATTAATTGGTTGGTGAGTAATTAATAAAAAAAAACAATAGAAATAAATAAAGTAATTAAAAGAAAGAAAAATAAATAAACAAATGAATGCAAACCCAAAGGGGGGGTCTGGGCCAGCAATGGGGGTTTTTGTAAGCAAGCTGAAGCCCATTTGCCTCCAAGCCACGTTTGACTCCTGGAATCAGCTATGCATATGGTTGACTGAGGATCATGATGTTCCTTCCCTTGTGACCTTTGGATTGCTGCCTTGAGACACTTGGCACCTGGATGTCTGGGATGTATGGTGGACCGGCCTTTGGGAATCTGCACGCAAGCATGTAAAGAAAAAATATATGGAAATTTTGAGGGACCTGGGAATCGAACCCAGGTCCCAGCGCTCAATGTTCGTGTGCTCTGCCACTACACCAACTGCCTCAATTGATATAACAATAAGAAAATAATATTATATGGAATAAAGGCAATATCTTGGAAATAAAATAAAAACGCGCGCTTCACTTTGAATCCAGCCAATCACGTGTGTACACCTATTGTCTTCTTCCTTGTTTCCCTGCAAAAGATAAACAATTAGCGGGGGTTTTTAACCCCCACAAAGCAAAAATTCCAATAATAGCGAATAGGAATCCAGGCTACATAAATATGGCGCGAGGTGTCTATTGTGGTCGTCACGTTCATACGACTTCAACCATGGGCATGGGAGGTTCCAATTTTACTTATGCTGTAAAGCCCCAATCTGAGATCTCTGAAACCCTAGAATTCAACAATGGTGTTTTGCAATTCTGGGCGCCATAATGCAATTCAATCACACTAATAGCTTCGTATGAGTCCTATAAACACAACACAATCAATAAAAGATGTTAAAAATACATGAATCGATGATTATGATTTTGAAAAAAAGTGGTAAACCGTATGACTGTGTAGAACGATTCTTTGAGTGTTAAGGCTTGTTTGTGATTGCAATAGGTTCCTGAGTGTCCCAGCAACGTGTTTGAATCAAGAAAAGGCTTCTAATTGTGCTGGAAGGTTGATTTCAGTTTTCAACTTTTTCTTGATTTTTTTGGATATGGTTTGGCCGTTTCAGGGATGCTTGGATTGTGAATTAGGTCTGGCACGATTGCTTATGTATGTGTGAATGCATTTAGGTCAGCAGCTGAGCCAATGATCCATGGAATTGAAGTCTTGAGATTTTTGTTTATCACCATTAAAGGACATTCCAAACTTGGTTCAAATTTTGAATTTTATGCATAAATGAGCTTGGTACGATTTTGGCAGCTAGCATATGACACATAAAAGTCATTCAAACCACAAAGATGCCATTTAATTAATTTTTTAGATTTTATTTGAATTTTATGGATTTAAAATGAATTAAATCAATAAAAATTAAATAAAATAGAAAAATAATTATTTGGTCTTGAAATTGATCATGGGACACGTGTGTGGCATGACAAGGCTGAATCAAGTGGAAGAAAGTGGGCCCTTTTGTCAAAAATTGAAGTTTTAAGGATAGTTGACTTTTGTCATTTCACAAAAATTTCCCAACTTCTCCAATGCATATCTTGCTCAATTTTGATCATATGGACATGTTCTTGGACATTTTGGAAAGGTCTTGAAGTCCTCTAACCAATGCCTTTTGTCCCATGTCATTTTGATTTACCAATCTCAAGTTATGGTCTTTGACTTAAAGTGCCTTTTTGTTGACTTTTGAAAATGACCTATAATGTTGAAATTGATAACTTTTTGTGAGAGCATTTCTTGGACTTGGAATGTGAAGATGAGTTATAGGAAATGTCATCTCCTTAAAAATGAGCATTGGATGGGATTTTTATGATGAACCATGAAAAAGTTATGCCTTGGTCAAGTTACAGTTGACTTTTCAGCTGTCCCAAAATGGAAACTTTTGCATCTTGATGATTTTTGAGCCATGCTTGTGGAATCATGATCAAGGATTGATCAAATGATGATTGGGGCTTCAAAATAAGATGTTGACCAAAAATTTTGACTTTTGACTGCCAAATGACCATTTTACCCCTGCAGTTGATTGTGGAGCAACTAGGGCTTTTGATTGTGCAACTTGACCTTGTGAGCCTTGAAACTTGGCATATGGATGTTTGACAATGTGTATAGGCCTATGGGACTTGATTGAGCCATTGAAAATCCCAAATTCTTTGCAAGAACCAAAACCCTAATTTTGACTAGCTTAGGAGGATGGTTTGACTGTGCAACCCTTGAGTAGACTTGAGCAAATTGAGATGATGCTTGTCAAAAATTTAAAGGATATGGGAGGGCAAATTTTGGGGTACAACATTTGCCCCTGTTCAATCTTCTTAGACCTGAGGATGTAGATTGGCTTGTGTGCCTTTCGTGATCCGAAGGTGGAAGATGATTGAACACTAAAGTGCCCAGAAATTTGCACTCGCATAGTAGAATATCAGCAACGTGATGGCGGGAATGGGCTTACAGATGCCATTTAGAAAGATGGTGGATAAGAGGATGGGCTTATAGATGCCATCTGGAGATATGACAAAACCTTTGTCGGGAATGGGCTTATAGATGCCATTTGGAGATGTAATGGATAGGAGGATGGGCTTATAGATGCCATCTGGAGATGTGACAGAACCTTGTCGGGAATGGGCTTATAGATGCCATTTGGAGACTATCGGTAGGTGGATGGGCTTATAGATGCCATCGGGGGTGTCGATCGCGTAAGAGATTCCTTCGCGAGAACTTGCATGCTTTGAGAAAGGAAGATGGTTTCCTGGCCTGTTACAGGTGTTGATCTTCAATCTCTTCATGTAGATATGCCCTGGCTAGATACAGGTATCGAATCCACAATCAATTGCTCACAGATGTGCCCTGGCTGGATACACGAATCAAATTTGGAACTTCAAAAGGTTGCTTACAAACGTGCCCTGGCTGGATACAGGTATCGAATCTACAAACAAATCGCTCACAGATGTGCTCTAGCTGGATACAGGAATCGAATCTGGAATCAGTCGTCTACAGATATGCCCTGGCTGGATACAGGAGTCGAATCTCTAAACTCTTCATGCAGATGTGCCCTGGCTGGATACAGGTATCGAATCTACACTCAATCGCTCATAGATATACCCTGGCTAGATACAGGAATTGAATCTGGAGTTCTTCGTCTACAGATATGCCATGGCTGGATACAGGAGTCGAATCTCTAAACTCTTCATGCAGACGTGCCCTGGATGGATACAGGTGTCGAATCTACAATCAGTCTCTCACAGATATGCCCTGGCTAGATACAGGAATCGAATCTGGAATCAGTCGTCTACAGATATGCCCTGGCTGGATACAGGTATCAAATCTCTAAACTCTTCATGCAGACATGCCCTGGCTAGATACAGGTGTCGAATCTACAATCAGTTACTCACAGATATGCCCTGGATAGATACAGGTATCGAATCTGGAATTAGTCGTCTACAGATATGCCCTGGCTGGATACAGGTATCGAATCTTTAAACTTCTTCATGCAGACATGCCCTGGATGGATACAGGTGTCGAATCTACAATCTCACTCACAGATATACCCTGGATGGATACAGGTGTCGAATCTGGAACTGGTCGTCTACAGATATGCCCTGGCTGGATACAAGAATCAAATCTCTAAACTCTTCATGCAGATATGCCCTGGCTGGATACAGGTATCGGATCTACAATCAGTTACTCACAGATATGCCCTGGCTAGATACAGGAATCGAATTTGGAATTAGTCGTCTATAGATATGCACTGGCTGGATACAGGAATCAAATCTCTAAACTCTTCATGCAGACATGCCCTGGATGGATACAGGAATCGAATCTACAATCAATTACTCACAGATATGCCCTGGCTAGATACAGGAATTGAATCTGGAATTGGTCGTCTACAGATATGCCCTGGCTGGATACAGGAGTCGAATCTCTAAACTCTTCATGCAAACATGCCCTGGCTGGATACAGGAATCGAATCTACAATTAATCGCTCACAGATATGCCCTGGCTGGATACAGGTATTGAATCTAGAATTGCGACAGTTGATAGTAATCATCTTTGGATTGACCTTTTTTCCTGAAAAGGCAAAACATCAGTGGTATGCAATGTCATGATGTATGAGATGCATGATGTCATGACGTTCATAAATGAGATAGTGTCGTATGCACTTTGTCATGTATGTAAGCAGGATGTATGAAATGTGATATGTCTATGGATGTATTTTCGTCTAGGAAAATAAATCCTTGACGAATGCTGGGAAGTTGTTGAATCCTGGGCTGGTGTTTGAAGAGGAGAGTTCTTCGTTTCCGCTGGGGATGATGGTTGCAAGAATAAACCGGCAGGAGAAGATGACTCCGTTGGGGAATAAACTTGTTGAAGAGATTACTTTGTGGGGAATTACTCTGTGGGAGAGATACTTCGCTGAGGTTTTGAATGAGAACTCTGCTGGGGATATCGTTGATAAGTTATGTTGGGGAACTCGATGAACTCCACTGGTGGTAGGAAGAACTTCGCCGAGGACGATCTTTCCGTGGCAATTAGCTGAGGATAACCCAGTTATAAGCTCTGGTGGGGAATAACCTTTGAATAGAGCCGGGGAGAGATGTAGGTACTCTGCAGGGGACAAGCTTCCAGAATCTACGGGGGATAAGCTTTCAGAATTTACTGGGGGTAAGCTTCCAGAATCTACTGGGGATAAGCTTTCAGAATTTACTGGGGGTAAGCTTCCAGAATTTACTGGGGGTAAGCTTCCAGAATCTACTGGGGATAAGCTTCCAGAATTTACTGGGGGTAAGCTTCCAGAATCTACTGGGGAGCTGGTTCAACTCTCCTGGGGAAACTTTTGGACTGTACTGGGGAAGTAGCTCCACTGGGGTGTCTGTATTCCGCCAGGGAACAATCTTATATTTTCGTCGAGGAATATTAAGACTGACGGGGATGCTTGCTTAGGAACATCTGTATACTCCGCTGGGAAATATTGAGATCTTCTGGGGATGCCCAACTTCCTTAAGGCTGTCAGTAGACTAACTCTGCTTGAGGGAGAGCATCGCTGACTTGCTGGAGATACTGTGCCTTTTCGGGAGGCCAACTCTGATTGGGGAGAGTGTTGAATCTTGTCTTACTCTGCGGGGAGTGAAGGTATCCTGGTTACGTTCTTCAGCCGAACTTACCTTGGTACCTTGGTGGACAGAGCAACTAGATCGCTTAGACAACTCATTATTGCCCCTGTTTCTGATGTCACCTGTAATTAATCCTTTGTTTCGCATGCAAATATTTATGATTAGCAATTAATGTCAAATGCATATATCAAAAATGAACATTGTACGTTCTTTGCAAAACAAAACACAAAAAGGAAAAACAATTGGCATTTTGTATGGAAAAGTGAATTTGTATTGATTTTGGATCTGCCTGTAAATAGGCGTTTATGTACAAGAGGCTGACGTCCTAGTAAGAGAACGTCGTCGAACGACATAGAGTTTTATACAATTTTGAAAAGGGAAACAAAACAGCTATGTGAAAAAGATAATCCCACTAGGTTCCAACTCCGCTATCGCCTTTATGTCTTCAAGCGTCTCATCACTTTGCTGCTCAGTTGAAGATGAAGCTGATTGATTGATGCCGTCTAAACCTGATAGTTGATATCGGATTCTGGATGCAAGGTGATCCAATGAGACATAGTATTACGCTTTAATCCCTAACTTTTTCCTGGACCGCCCTTTCGGGTTTTCGGTCCACCGGGATACCCATTTTTGCCCAAGCCGCCTTCTCAGGTTTTCGACTTGCCGGGTGTACAGATTTTTTTCATTTCATCCCTTATTTTTGCCCGAACCCTTTTGGTTCGCTGGGAAGCCCTTATTTTTGCCTAGGTGTGTCAACCTAGCAGGTCTTTTATTCATGCGTAGTATCTTTTTACTATGTCTACATTAGCGGGGTGAGGAAGGTCGTCACCATCCATGGTGGTTAGAATCATAGCTCCTCCTGAGAAGATATGTTTAACCACAAATGGCCCTTCGTACGTAGGGGTCCATTTGCCCCTGGGATCACTTTAAGGAAGTATGATGCGCTTGATTACCAGGTCTCCGACTTGATACTCTTGTCGTTTGACTTTCTTGTTAAATGCCTTGATCATCCGTTTTTGGTACGTTTGACCATGACAAATAGCAGTGAGTCTCTTTTCGTCAATTAGATTTAATTGATCAAGTCGAGTCTATATCCAGTCATCTTCGCTCAAACCTGCATCCTTCATTATCTGGAGAGAGGGTATCTGGACTTCAATAGGCAAGACTGCCTCCATGCCATAGACCAAGGAAAAGGGAGTTGCCCTTGTTGACGTCCTTGCTGAGGTACGGTACCCATGAAGAGCAAACGGTAACATCTCGTGCCAATCTTTGTACGTTACCGTCATCTTCTGCACAATCTTCTTGATATTCTTATTAGCTGCTTCTACATCCCCATTCATCTTCGGCCGGTAGGGAGAAGAGTTGTGGTGTTGTATCTTGAATTGCTCGCAGAGCTTAGTGATCATCTTGTTGTTAAGATTGGTACCATTATCCGTAATGATCCTTTCCGGGACGCCGTATCGACAGATCAGGTTATGCCGAATGAACCGTGCCACGACGTTCTTGGTTACCGTAGCGTAGGAAGCTGCTTCAACCCACTTCGTGAAGTAATCAATTGCTACCAGGATGAAGCGATGCCCGTTGGATGCCGTAGGTCTGATCTCGCTGATCATGTCAATGCCCCACATTGCAAAAGGCCAAGGTGTTGTCAAGACGTTCAGAGGAACTGGAGGAACGTGCACCTTATCAGCGTAAATCTGGCATTTGTGACACGTCCGAGAATGTTGGTAACAGTCGGCTTCCATTGTGGACCAGAAATATCCTGCCCGAAGGATTTTCTTTGCCATGGTCTGTCCACTGGAATGTGTTCCGAAGGTACCTTCATGTAGCTCTGTCATGATCTTTTCTGCTTCAGTCTTATCCACACAACGCAGTAAAGTTGAATCATGGTTTCGCTTGTATAGAATGCCGTTGTTGAGGTATAACTTTGCTGCGAACCTTCTCAGAAACTTTTTGTCATTAACAGATGCACCCTCGAGGTATTCTTGAGCTTCTAAGTACCTCTTCACTTCATGATACCAAGGTTTTTCAGTTACCTCTTCAGTCTCAAGATCACAGCAATGTGCAGGTTCATCTAATTTCCAGATAATGATTCGGGGAGCCTCGTTGTCCCATTTGACTTTGAACATAGAAGACATCGTAGCTAACGCGTCCGCCAACTGATTCTCCTCTCTTGGGAAGTGTTCAAAAGTTATTTCCTCGAAATGGGGAATCAATGTCAACACATACTTTTTGTAAGGAATAAGATTTGGGTGTTTCGTATCCCACTCGCCTTTGATCTGACTGATCACGAGAGCGGAATCTCCGAAGACCCTCAGAAACTTGATCCTTAAGTCAATTGCAGCTTGAAGACCCATGATGCATGCCTCATACTCCGCCATGTTGTTGGTGCAGTTGAAACATAGTCGGGCGGTAAATGGAGTATGAGTGTCTTTTGGGGATATGATCACAACGCCAATACCATTACCTAAAGCATTTGAGGCTCCGTCAAAGTGCATAGACCATCGAGATCCTTCCTCAGGTCCTTCATCCGGTCCAGGTACTTCACAATTAGTCACTACCATGATATTCTCGTCTGGAAATTCAAAGTTCATAGATTGGTAGTCATCCACTGCCTGGTGTGCCAAATGGTCTGCCAATACACTTCCCTTGATTGCTTTCTGAGTCGTATACTGGATGTCGTATTCTGTCAAGATCATTTGCCATCTTGCTATTCTTCCGGACAGAGCAGGCTTTTCGAAGATGTACTTTATTGGATCCATTTTTGAGATCAAAAGAGTAGTGTGAGTCAACATATACTGTCTCAGCCGGCGAGCAGCCCATACCAAATCGCAACAAGTTTTCTCGAGCAGTGAGTATCGGGTCTCACAGTCGGTAAACTTTTTGCTAAGGTAATAAATGGCGTGCTCTTTTCGGCCAGACTCGTCATGCTGCCCCAGCACACACCCCATTGAGTTGTCAAGTACTGTCAGGTATAATATTAGAGGTCTCCCTTCAACCGGTGGCATAAGAATGGGTGGCTCTTGGAGATACTCTTTGATTCTGTCGAAAGCGGCCTGACATTCATCGTTCCAACGTACTACTTGATCTTTCTTCAGTAGCTTGAAGATTGGTTTACAGGTGGCAGTTAAGTGCGAGATGAATCGGGAAATGTAGTTCAGTCGTCCTAGAAAGCCTCTGACTTCTTTTTCTGTCTTGGGAGTTGGCATCTCTTGTATGGCTTTTACCTTGGCAGGGTCCACTTGAATACCTTTGTCGCTTACGACGAAGCCTAGCAATTTTCCAGATCTTACCCCGAAGGTGCATTTGTTTGGGTTCAACCTCAGCTTGTACAACTTCAACCGGTCAAACAGCTTTTGTAGATGGTCAAGGTGTTCCTCCTTAGTTTGGGACCTTGCAATCATATCATCGACATACACTTCGATCTCATGATGGATCATGTCATGAAATAAAGCCACCATGGCACGTTGGTAGGTTGCCCCAGCATTTTTCAACCCAAAAGGCATGACCTTGTAGCAAAAGGTGCCCCACTGAGTAACAAAAGTGGTCTTCTCCATGTCTTCAGGAGCCATCTTGATTTGATTATAACCAGAGAAACCGTCCATGAAGGAGAATACCTTATGTTGAGCAGTATTATAAACTAGAACATCGATGTGAGGCAAAGGGAAATCATCTTTAGGGCTGGCCCTATTCAAATCCCTGTAGTCAACACACATTCTGACCTTACCATCTTTCTTCGGTACCGGAACCACGTTGGCAACCCACTGAGGGTAAGAAGTCACTGCTAGAAACCCGGCCTCAAATTGTTTCATAACCCCAGCTTTGATTTTCTCGGACATCTCTGGACGCATACGGCGGACCTTCTGTTTAACCGGAGGGCAGTCTTCCTTGGTAGGCAGATGATGAACCACAATGTCAGTATCCAACCCAGGCATGTCTTCGTAGGACCAAGCAAAGATTTCCACATAATCATGCAACATCTGAATCAACCGTTGTTTCACACTGAGCTCCAGATTGGCACCAATCTTGACTTCCTTTCTGTCTGTCTCAGTACCCAGATTTACCGTTTCCACTGGCTCTTCATGTGGCTGAATGGCCCTCTCTTCCTGGAGTAACAGTCTTGCAAGCTCACCAGGCACTTCGCAATCATCTTCACCTTCGTATTCGGCTAAGTTGATCGGATTTTCGAAGTCATAACTGGCAGTAGCAGAGTCGTTACCAGTGGGATCCAGAGTGGATTGGAACCTGTATAGGTGAGTGTGTGTAAATATAGCTGTTTTGCAATATATAAAGAAATAAAGGGAGCACAAGATTTGAAATGCAAAAAAAAACGTCCAATGCTTTTATTCATGATATATGAAAATGACAAATAATAAGCCCTCACAAATGAAGCCACGGTGCCCCGGGTAAGACATCGGGCCATAAAGTTTCAAATTATTGTTCGTTACAAATTCAAAACAAAGGAGTTCATTACTGAGTGACAAAAGTAATAGGTATGAAATCTTTCGCCGTCCAGTTGCTTGGTCCACCGTCAGTCGTTGGGTTGATCCAGCTGTTGAATTCAGATTCCTCCACGTCGTCATCATCCCCAATAGCATTTACTCCATGGTTGGGCATGGGAGCTGTCACCACATTAGGCCTCTCGGGCGCCTCGAACTGTACCTCGTTAACATCAATAAGGTTTTGAACCTTATTTCTCATAGCCCAACAATCATCTGTGTTATGCCCCGGGCTATCAGAGTGATAAGTGCAGCGGGCGTTGGGGTTGTACTTTGGAGAGGTTGTGTTCACAACCTTCGGAGCTTCCTTGACAGTTACCAGATTGGTTGACAGCAGTTGCGGCAATATCTGAGAGAGGGTCATACTGAGCCGAGTGTACTGCCTTTTGGGCCTCTCACCTCTTGGCTGGTTGTATTGCTGAGGAGCAGCAGCAGGCTTTAAAATTACCACCGTGTTGACAGCTTGGCGGCGTTCCGGTTTGTTCTGTCTTTTGGGACCATAAACAGCACTATCTTCCTTCTTGAAGAGCTTCTTTTCAGAGCTCGAGGAGGCACCTTTCTGTATCTTCCCCGATTTGATACCAGCTTCGATCCTCTCACCAGTCAGGATCAGGTCTGTAAACCCAACAGAGGAATTACCAATCAGGTGGTTGAAAAATGGACCAGACAGGGTCCCCAAGAACATGTCCACGAGTTCACGATCAGTCAACGGTGGCTGCACCCTGCCAGCCAGGTCTCTCCACTTCTGCGCGTACTCCTTAAAACCTTCACCCGTCCCAAGTGACATACCCTGGAGTTGGGTACGCGTAGGAGCAAGGTCGGAATTATACTGATACTTCTTATAAAAAGCAGTAGCCAAGTCCTCCCAGTTACGAATATTGGTTCCATCCAACTGATAGAACCATTCGAGCTGAGTCCCTGAAAGACTCTCCTGGAAGAAATGGATCCATAAGTTCTTGTCTGCAGTGTAAGGCTGGATCTTCCTTACGTAAGAACGGAGGTGCAGTTTAGGACAGGAAGCCCCGTCGTACTTCACAAAGGTAGGTTCCTTGAACTTGTGTGGGATCACCACCCCAGAAGATAACCCTAAGTCTCCAAAATCCAACCCAGGCACACGTTGAATCTCCATAGCATTTAACCGGTCCTCCAACTGTTTGTACCTGTCCTCAGTAGGAGGGTACTGTTCATCATTAAAATTTGTCTCGGTGTCAGAGACCACGGGACTAGGAACCCTTTCCTCCTGGTGACTGCCTTCCCCAACAGATGGAGTAGTCAGCTCAGCTTCATTCTACAGTGTATTCCCGAGTCTGCGTCCAGTGTTGAACAGCACAGTCCTCTTCTTCTTCTTCTTCTTCAGGAGCAAAGCCTTCAACTCCTATTGTCCCTGGGCTAAGCTCATGACCAGCTCTTGAAACTGAGCGTTCTGGGCCTGGAGGGCCTTGATAGCTTGTTCAGTAGTTGGTTCAGGATTCATGATGATTGCTGAAATAAACAGCGAAGGAGATTAAGCAACCTGTAGAAAAAGGGTACCTGCTATGCACATGATGCATGATATGCTATTTATGCAATGCATTCAAGGGTTCGAAAGTTCAAATTCGTCGTAGACAAAAAAAGAACATACATTGTATTAGGAAATAATATGTTCAGTACATCAGGACCTCATGGGAAAAACATTACAAAATAATTAATCCCAAAAGACACTGCGCATCCTCTTTGGAGCGATGTAGGTGTTGAGAGTCTTTTCCTCGTGCAGTAGGCGGGTGAGCTCCAAGACCTTCCTCTCACTGGCATGCAAACTGGTTTCAAGAGAATTCCGTTCTTCCTTGAGTTGGATCCAGCTCTTCTGCATTTCTTCCCAAGATGTTGGCATGTCAGGATGTTGAATGGTGTAGGGCACCTCTCCTTCCAAAACTGGCTCTTTGATCACAGGGAAAACATGAGGATATGGCATCACCAGCTTCTGGGAGCGGGCTCGTACCCACTTGAGATAAGGTTCCAGGGGAATGGAGTTCTTGTGCCCTAGTGTCTTGCTATCTACCCTGTTGGGCATCCTCCAAGCTCTGATGAATCTCTGGCGAAGTCCTTGTGCATCGTTGTCGAAGTCAAAAACTATGTCGGGAATCAACATGTCATGAGGGCCATCCCTCCGAGCATATCCAAACTGCCTCAAAGCCAGACATGGGTTGCAAGTAATGCCCCCTCTGATTCCAAGTAAAGGAACATTAGGAAACTCTCCGCAACGATCAATGATAGTGACATTTTCTCTGGACCGAGAACACCAATGTATATCAACATGTGTAAGAGTCATCAATCGTTGTGACCATCTCAAACCCCGCTCGTTCTTCAAAACTGATTGTGGAAGGTACGAAATAAACCACCTTGCCAGGAGAGGAGTGCAACACATGAGAACACCTCTTTTTCTCATGGTTCGAGTGTAACATGAGTGGAGGATGTCCCCAAGCAATGTAGGTATGGGATTCCTGGACATGAAGATCTTGACAGCATTGATATCTATAAGCTGATCTGGATTCGGGAACAACACCAACCCATAGACAAGGAGTGCCACAACTTCAAAGGCTTGTAGGTCAAGGGAATTCCAGCATTCTTGGGCCTTCTCAAACAGGAACTTTGCCAAGAATCCTTTGATACCACTTCTGATTTCCCAGTGTCCCTTGATGTCAGATGGTTGTAGGTGTAATGCTTTAGCAACCTCTTCAAGTTTTGGTTCCTTTTCTGTACCGTTATAGGGTAGTTGACTAAGGATAGGAATCTTCAGAAGTTGAGAAAACTCTTCCAAAGTAGGCACCAATTGATAATCCGGGAAAGTAAAGCAGTGGTGCAAAGGGTCAAAGAACTGGAACACCACTTTCACCATATCCTCTTCAATGTTGGTATTGACCAAGCTAATGAGTCTACCATGCCTTTCACTGAAGGAAGAGTTCTCGGGAATCCTGGATGTAAGCTCTTTAAGCTGAGGACGGACCCTTACAAGGTTGACCTGAATTGTCTTTCTGCGGATAGTTTCCATGTCCTACAAAACAAGAACAAAGATGAAGATTCGAACCCTTGAAGTGGTTAGTAAATGCATATGATGTTGTATGATGTTATGATGTTATGATAAAAACACACCACAAGTATTCACAAAAGGCAAACATGATAAGGCACACAAGTCACACAAGACAGCCCTTAGAGTTTAGGCCAGCATGAAGTTTGGGGTACTACCCTCTTGAAGTTGGTGGGCTCAAAAACCTGTCCTATCAAAATTAACCGGGTTCTAAGGATCTCAATATCATTGGGTTGTTTTCTGTGTTCATTGTTTTGATTTAGCCACTGAACTGGAGATCAAAATATTCCAAGAAAACAACCCTCAATGAGTGTAGCATCGAGTATCAACCAACTTCGGACTGCACCAAAGTCGGTCATCTCACTACCCCTAAAGAGGCCATGATGGTCAAGTAAGGTTCCTAAGGTCAGTTGATGCTTCACGACACCACGCGGCGGCCCCGTACTCTCCTTGACTTGACTCAAGGGGGTTACCGGTACTCACCAAAGTGCCACATCAACGTAGCAAACTGCTTCAACCGTGTCGGTATACCCCGCACAGTTCCCTCATAGTTTGTTGCTACTTTCTAAAAGGTATCCCCCAGATCCGGGTTAGGATCTATGAAACTCCGATGCAATGCCCACAAATATAAAGCAATCAAAGCAAAGCAATTGAAAACATAACTATGATCTAATCCTAAGGTACACCTCACTTTTATAAGTATCCCCAGCAGAGTCGCCAGTTCTGTGATCGGTGGAAATAGAACTGACTGTTTTTTAAGTTGGTTTCGCGAAATGTCGCGGTAAGCAAGAGTCGCCACCGTCTTTTATGTTCTCCAATAAGGAAAGGACAAAAGCACAGCAAAATTCCTTCTTTGAGATTGTTTCTCGGTTCGGGAGGTAGATTTATAGAAAGGGAAGGTGTTAGCACCCTTTCTATCCGTGGTTATCCACGGGCTCTTAGGTACTTGCTCTTATGTTTTCAAAATTTGTTTGCTTTTCAAGTGTGTGTGGGTTTTGAAAAAAAGTTTCGTTTGAAAATTTTCTAAGTAACTCTTGTATCTGTCCTCAAGAGTGTATGAAAAATTTGTTTGAAAACTTTTAAAAAGTGTAGGTGCGAAAAGATGTTTTTGTTTTTTGAAAGAGCAGGTACCCAGGAGAATCTACCTACTCTAAGGAATTAGGTTGTGTAAGAGTCCTTTAGGTAGTGCTATCCCACCATTGAGAGGTAGGTAGCACCGTCGTTGGAGGTATTCAGGTCAATTCGATTAAGGGACAGTATGGTCACCAAAGCAATGGTAGGATGCCTTAGCGGTAACCCTAATGTCCTAGATCCTTTGTATCTGAGGCAACCGTTTTGAGGCAACTGGATCTTAGACAGGAGGGCGACCTCTAAAACACCCTATACTTGACGACCATGTTCGAGGCAACCAGTGAGGCGTACCCTAGGGGTGGCATGTGCATGTGTGTTGTTTTTCAGTTAATGTTTGTCTTTGCATGTTATTTGTGAGCTACGGATTGATTTTATTTGGCATACAGTCTTGCAGGCATAATTAACAGTTAGGAGTGCGGAAAATAAATTGCGGAAGGATAAATTCTAGCTATTACAAGGAGCGGGTATATACATCGCCAAAAACAAAAACCCGTTTTGAAAATAAGAATGCGAGAAATAATAAATAAAGAGATAAACCTAATTAACTATTACATTTCCGGAAGCAGTTACATAAATATAATCAAAATAAATGAATACGCGCGAATAGAAATTTAATCGGGAACGTTCTAGGGTTTTGACCCTTTTGAGAAAATATGAGTTTTTTGTCCTATTTTGCAATTAACCAAATATTAAACCTAAACCTAGTTAATTAATTAATTATTTACAAGAAAAATGTTTTTTTGTGTTTTTTAAGTCTTTAATAAATAAATAAAAAGGAATTAAAATTAAAAGTTAAAACCTAATTCTAAGTTTATTTTATTTATTGCAAAAAGTTAAAATTAGACCTAATTTAAACTAAATTAATTAATTAGAGTTTATTTACAAAAATAATTAATAGTGAAAATAGTAAATAATAAAAATTACATTTTTTTTGGTTTTCTGAGTTTATTATAAAAAATGTTAATTAATTGGTTGGTGAGTAATTAATAAAAAACACAATAGAAATAAATAAAGTAATTAAAAGAAAGAAAAATAAATAAACAAATGAATGCAAACCCAAAGGGGGGGTCTGGGCCAGCAATGGGGGTTTTTGTAAGCAAGCTGAAGCCCATTTGCCTCCAAGCCACATTTGACTCCTGGAATCAGCTATGCATATGGTTGATTGAGGATCATGATGTTCCTTCCCTTGTGACCTTTGGATTGCTACCTTGAGACACTTGGCACCTGGATGTCTGGGATGTATGGTGGACCGGCCTTTGGGAATCTGCACGCAAGCATGTAAAGAAAAAATATATGGAAATTTTGAGGGACCTGGGAATCGAACCCAGGTCCCAGCGCTCAATGTTCGTGTGCTCTGCCACTACACCAACTGCCTCAATTGATATAACAATAAGAAAACAATATTATATGGAATAAAGGCAATATCCTGGAAATAAAATAAAAACGCGCGCTTCACTTTGAATCCAGCCAATCACGTGTGTACACCTATTGTCTTCTTCCTTGTTTCCCTGCAAAAGATAAACAATTAGCGGGGGTTTTTAACCCCCACAAAGCAAAACTGCCAATAATAGCGAATAGGAATCCAGGCTACATAAATATGGCGCGAGGTGTCTATTGTGGTCGTCACGTTCATACAATTTCAACCATGGGCATGGGAGGTTCCAATTTTACTTATGCTGTAAAGCCCCAATCTGAGAGCTCTGAAACCCTAGAATTCAACAATGGTGTTTTGCAATTCTGGGCACCATAATGCAATTCAATCACACTAATAGCTTCGTATGAGTCCTATAAACACAACACAATCAATAAAAGATGTTAAAAATGCATGAATCGATGATTATGATTTTGAAAAAAGTGGTAAACCGTATGACTGTGTAGAACGATTCTTTGAGTGTTAAGGATTGTTTGTGATTGCAATAGGTTCCTGAGTGTCCCAGCAACGTGTTTGAATCAAGAAAAGGCTTCTAATTGTGCTGGAAGGTTGATTTCAGTTTTCAACTTTTTCTTGATTTTTTTGGATATGGTTTGGCCGTTTCAGGGATGCTTGGATTGTGAATTAGGTCTGGCACGATTGCTTATGTATGTGTGAATTCATTTAGGTCAGCAGCTGAGCCAATGATCCATGGAATTGAAGTCTTGAGATTTTTGTTTATCACCATTAAAGGACATTCCAAACTTGGTTCAAATTTTGAATTTTATGCATAAATGAGCTTGGTACGATTTTGGCAGCTAGCATATGACACATAAAAGTCATTCAAACCACAAAGATGCCATTTAATTAATTTTTTAGATTTTATTTGAATTTTATGGATTTAAAATGAATTAAATCAATAAAAATTAAATAAAATAGAAAAATAATTATTTGGTCTTGAAATTGATCATGGGACACGTGTATGGCATGACAAGGCTGAATCAAGTGGAAGAAAGTGGGCCCTTTTGTCAAAAATTGAAGTTTTAAGGATAGTTGACTTTTGCCATTTCACAAAAATTTCCCAACTTCTCCAATGCATATCTTGCTCAATTTTGATCATATGGACATGTTCTTTAACATCTTGGAAAGGTCTTGAAGTCCTCTAACCAATGCCTTTTGTCCCATGTCATTTTGATTTACCAATCTCAAGTTATGGTCTTTGACTTAAAGTGCCTTTTTGTTGACTTTTGAAAATGACCTATAATATTGAAATTGATAACTTTTTGTGAGAGCATTTCTTGGACTTGGAATGTGAAGATGAGTTGTAGGAAATGTCATACCCTTCAAAATGAGCATTGGATTGGATTTTTATGATGAACCATGAAAAAGTTATGCCTTGGTCAAGTTACAGTTGACTTTTCAACTGTCCCAAAATGGAAACTTTTGCATCTTGATGATTTTTGAGCCATGCTTGTGGAATCATGATCAAGGATTGATCAAATGATGATTGGGGCTTCAAAATAAGATGTTGATCAAAAATTTTGACTTTTGACTGCCAAATGACCATTTTACCCCTGCAGTTGATTGTGGAGCAACTAGGGCTTTTGACTGTGCAACTTGACCTTGTGAGCCTTGAAACTTGGCATATGGACGTTTGACAATGTGTATAGACCTATGGGACTTGATTGAGCCATTGAAAATCCCAAATTCTTTGCAAGAACCAAAACCCTAATTTTGACTGGCTTAGGAGGATGGTTTGACTGTGCAACCCTTGAGTAGACTTGAGCAAATTGAGATGATGCTTGTCAAAACTTTGAAGGATATGGGAGGGCAAATTTTGGGGTACAACACTTAAGAATCGACTATATTAGGTCAAATTTACAGATTTTTGGTCAACATCAACATTTTGAAGTTATATCCATCATTTGATCAAGGGTTGATCATGATTCCTCAAGGAATGCCCAAAATTCATCAAAACCCAAAAGTTGCTAAATTAGGGTTTCTCAGGAAAAGTCAACCAAACTTTGACCAAGCATAACTTCCTCATACTTTATCAGAAATTTTCCATCCAAGGCTCATCTTGAAGAGGATACAATTCCCTACAAATCATATTCATCCCTCAAGTTCAAAATATGCACTCACAAAAAGATATGAATTTCCACATTATAGCTCCTTTTGAAAAGTCAACAAAAACACCTTTTGGGTCAAAGCTTCTTACATGAACATGGAAGACCAAATTGAGATGAGACCAAAAGGGTTGTTTAGGGGACATCCTAAGATTTCTAAAAAGTCACATAACACCTCTCTAGGGTTAAAATTGGAAGAGATATGCCTTGTCAAAGTTGACCATTTTTGCAAAATTGCCAAAAGTCAAATATGCTCAAAAATGCATTTTTTTGCCAAATGGGCCTAACTTTTTATGCTTGCACCTCACTCATAACATGGTCCACGACCCAACTCACACATTATTTGCTTCATTTTTCATTTTATTTTGATTTTTTATTAATTAAAAATTGAATAAAATCAAATAAATGACAAATAATAGCAAAGATTTGTTTTGATCTGATTTTTGGACAAGATCACAAGCTAATTATGCTGGCATATCAAGATCAAATCGAATCAAGGTTGATTGGCACAATAATGGCATGATTAGGCCTAATTTGGAAAGATATCATACAAGATGAAAACCAAATCAAATCTTTAAAAATTGCAAAGATACTAGCTATTTTTATAACCCTAATCACTTAGGGATATATAATGAACAAGGCCATGCACGAAAACAAGGATTAACAGTGGTGGAAAGCACAATACAAAACATAAAATTTTGGCAAAAAGTGGTGATCTGATCTCTACCATAGAGGATGATTCAAGGCCTTCCAACATTCCTAAACGATTCTTGGACCTTCTTAGAAGCTAACACAATCGATTATGGGTCCTTTCACGCCCAGAAATGCTCGCTACACCTCATACGATTTGCTTGCTTTTTCAAAATCGATTACAGCCATTCTTGCATCATTAGCATAATTTTATGATATATTTGTGATCATTGATGTATTGCTAACATGTCTGGATCATTTAATTGAATTTTTGAGGCCTATATGTATGACTGCCATTACTAGGGTTTCAAACTCCGTTTTAGGGTCTTTCAGCACAGGCCAAATTAGGGCTGGATAAGGGCACCATGATGTTCAGGGCGTCAAGCCCAGTCGATTCACGGCCTACATGGGAATTTATATTGCTTATATTTGATCTTTGAATGATACAGGTTTGTAGCTACGAATATTGTCCGTAGGTAAAAGGTCGTTAGCTAAAATGACATTTCCAGGAAGAAGATAATAATGTGGCTAATCATCATTGAACGATTTGAATTTCGCACTTCTTTTTATATCCAGACACTTTGTTCATATATTATATATTATTTTAATTATAGTAACAACTAACGCATGTAGCGCAACTGGCAAGATAGTATGTTGGAAAGGGTAGAGGACGCTGGTTCGATCCCAGGTCCCAACAACTTTCTTTATCTTATTTTCTTTCTGCAGATCATGTACATCACCATCTCCAACGCTCACCATGCACCATCAACATCCAGCCAATGGATGCATCTCTGTCCAATCCAATGTTCCCACCTGCCAGAGACCATGGTACACCATCAGGAGGGAGCACAATTGGATCAGGCGCTAAATGGGCTCCAGCTTGGTGAGCCTGGAATAATTTCAACAATACACCCCCTCCAAATGCTTAAACAGGCCCATTCTTCTTTTTTTATTTATTATTCTTATTTCTTTTTAATTATTTCCTAATTATTTTTCTTTTTAAAGATAACATCAAAATTATTTTTTATTTAATCAAAATCACAAAAAAACACCAAAAATCATTTTTTTCATAAAATATTTATTTTCTTTAATTAATTAATTTAATTCAAAATTAGGGCAATTAAATTTTTTTTTTGTAAATTAAAATCAATTAGAAATTAGGATTTGATTTTGTATATAATTAATTTTTTCTTCAAAAATAACTTAAATATTTTTCTCAAATTAGATTTTTAGGTTTTCTAATCGTCCTCGCATTTAATTCGTCGCGCGTGTTTTAGTTGTTCTTTTAATTATTTTTGTAATTACTTCGAGGTTGTAATAGGTTTAATTAGATTTTAATTCCGCATTTTATTTTTCAGTCCAAATAATTATGTATCTGCGAAATCCATGTAATAGTTAAAATTTATATTTCCGCACTTTAATTTCCGCAATTATAAACTGTTAGATGTATGCTAATAGGATTGTATGGAAAGAATACTTGAAAATTAAAACGGTAGAAAACCCTAATTATGCAAAGACAAATTAACTGAAAAAATTCACTCACACATGCTCACTCCTAGGGTTTACTCCACTTCGGTTGCCTTTGGTTAAACAGTCATGAAGTATAGGGTTTGTTAGCGATCATCCTCTAGCCCCGAAAGATCTAAAAATGACCCATTCGAATGTTGCCTAGGAAAAATATCTTTAAGGCTTTAGGATGATTACTAACACCTCCTAACATTGCTTTTGTGACCGTATTTGTCCCTTCAAACGTCCTTTAAAACTCCAACGACGGTGCTACCTATTCCTTAATAACGGGATAACGTTGTCTAAAGGAAAACGAACAACCTTTTTTGAGTAGGTAGATTAACTCGTAAGTGCTTGCTCAAACAAATAAACCTTTCACACAAACACTTTTTCAAAACAATTTTCAAAACAACTTCATCACATACTTGAGGACTATTACAAGGGTTATCACGAAGTAAACTTTTTTCAAAACAAGCACACACATAAGCAATTTTAAAAAATGAGCAAGTACCTAAGAGCCCATTGAAAACCATGGATAGAAAGGGTACTAACACCATCCCTTTCTATAATCTACCCCCCGTACTCAAAAATATTCTCGAAAAAGGTTTTTTCGGTTCTTTTTCCTTTTCCTGATTAGATTAAATAAAAGTCGGTGGTGACTCTTGCTTACCGCGACATTTGTGAATACAAAACGCAAACCAGTATAACAGTCAGTTCTGCCACTGTATCACAGAACTGACGACTCTGCTGAGGAGTAAAATAAAGTGGGGTTTACCTTAGGATCTAGGTCATTTTTAAAATTGCTTTCTTGTTTGTTTTGCTTGCTTTATCTTTAAGGGTTTTTGCTTGGGTTACTATAGATCCTACACCCGGATCTGGGGGCACTTTTTAGGTAAACAATAATAGATCGTGGAGACTGTACGGTGTAGAACGATATGGTTTAAGCGATGGGTGTGTTGGTGTGGCACTTTGGTTGGTACCGGTATCCTTCGTGGGGAAACGAGGAGAATACGGGGTCGCTGTGTGGTGTCGTGAAGCACTAACGAACCTTAGAACCTTAGTTGAACAAACTTGGCCATTAGAAAGTAGTGAGATAGCCGGCCTCGGTATAGAGCTGAGGATTGGTTGATACTCGATGCTACACTCATTGAGATCATACTTTTGGGATATTTCAGCCATAAGAAAAGATTGCTTGAGCTGAGACAATGCCCGATAAAGGATGGTCAGTGATATTGAGATCCCTTAGAACCCGGTTACTTTTTAAGACAGGTTTGAAACCAACTAAACTTCAAGAGGGTATGACCTTTAACCTCATGCAAGCATTAAACCTAAGAACTCTGTGTGATTTGTCTGTGTTTGATATACCTATGGTTTATCATGACATCATGCATCATAACATAGCATCCATTCTTATTGCACTAACCATTTCAAGGACCAAGGAAATTTATCTTTGTTCTGTTTTACAGATCATGGCTTCCGTTTGTAGAAACACTATTCGAATCAGCTTTGTGAAGATACCTTCCCAACTCAAAGAGCTAGTATCAAAGGTTTTTGAAACTTTTGCGTTCACCAAGAGACATGGTCGACTTCTCAACCTGGTTACTTCAAACTTTGATGAAAAGATGATGAGTGTACTCTTTCAGCTCTTTGATCCCAAGCACCACTACTTCACCTTTCCAGACTATCAGTTGGTGCCTACCATGGAAGAATTTTCTCAGTTGTTGGATATACCCATTCTTTAACAGTTGCCTTTCACAGGTCTGGAAGAAGTTCCTAAACCAGAAGTCATTGCCTCAGCTTTTCATCTGAAATGGGCCGACATGGTATCCAATTGGGAAACAAGAAGCGGATTCAAGGGTTTTCTAGCCAAGTTTCTGATAGACAAGGCCCAGCTGTTTTGGGATGATATGGAATTTCAGGCTTTTGAGGAGGTCTTGGCTCTTCTAATCCATAGGCTAGTACTATTCCCTAATCCAGACTCATTCATAAATGTGAATGCTATCAAGATCTTCCTCTCTCACAACCCTGTGCCTACCTTGCTCGGAGATATTTTGCACACTCTCCATACACGTACCATGAAGAGAAGAGGGGTTCTTATGTGTTGCATGCCATTACTGTCGAGGTGGTTTATTTCTCACCTCCCTAAGTCCATACTGAAGAATGAAGAAGGTTTGGGTTGGTCATAAAGGATAATTTCACTCGCTCACATGGATATTCTTTGGTGTTCCCGAGCTATGGAAAACACTGCTATTATTGACCGTTGCGGGGAGTACCCTAATGTCCCGTTACTTGGCATTAGAGGGGGTATAACCTACAATCCTTGTTTAGCTCTGCGGCAATTTGGTTACGCTCGAAGAGATGGTCCCCATGAGTTACTTATTGAGGGCATTATATTAAACTATGAGGATGATGTTCAAGAGTATTGCCGGAGGTTCATACAAGCTTGGGGCATGGTAAATAGATCTGGGGCCAGAGCTTTGGGGCTAAAGGCTTCCATTCCTATGGAACCTTACCTCCAATGGGTACGAGCTCGTGTCTAGAAGCTTATGATGCCCTATATGGCCGTTTTACTAGTAATTGTGGAACCCACTACTGAAGGGGGTATTCCTTACACGGTTCTCTATCCTGATATGCCCACTGATCTTGGAGAATTATAGAGGTCTTGGATTCAATTTAAGAAGGAGCGGGATACTTACAGGGATCGGTTCTATGCTCAGGAGAGGAAGGTTTTAGAGCTCACAAAGCAGCTCCATGAGGAAAGAGGACTCAATGTTTATCTCGGCATGAAGAGGAAGCATCCATGGGAAATTTTGATTTTTTTTCTAGTTTTAGATTTGTTTTTAATTGTAACGCCTAAAAGGCATTTGAAATTTGAATTCAGCTAATAAAATCTTTGTTTTATTTTGGTTCACAAATTTAAATTTCCCAAAGTCTTTGAAATCATTGCACCAACTTTGAATCATAATGTCTTTAATGAGGAGGGCAACAACATATCGTTGAGGGGTCACCAAGATACATCCTTCAATACTGAGAGTGATGATCGCACCAACTTCTCTAGGGAGAAATTGCGAAACCTCGCGGAGATAACAATTTTTAGGGAAATATGTTATCTCCGCTTTATTTGGGGGTTTAAGAAGTCAAACATTACAGTAAAAAATCAAAATTATGGGGATTTTAAATCAAACCTAGCACTTTCCAGAAGAAAACCCAAAAAGTTGATAATTGTTTCAACACTTCTTAGAAAAGATATTGCCCTTGTCTGGTTGCTTGGGAAACAAACAACAACCATAATGCTAGCACTGCAAAAGGGCGATATTTTGCAAATGATTTTATCTCAGCGTACAAAGGGAAAATGTGCTTTCGTTATAGGAGCGAAGACCTTACTGGCGGAATCTGGGATGGAGACTTCATACCATGCAAACCCGAAATCAAAATGAACCAAGAGTTGACTTGGGAAAACGAGATCATAAAACCAACACCGCACCATACATCAATTGGTATTGACTTCAAATATATGAGAAAAACATGAAGAACATACTCAATCCAGCAAAAGTTCCTTGGGAGAACCTTCCTGGGGAAATCAGACTTCCAAAATTTCTGAGTTCGTCCGTCCCTAGAGTCATTATTTTTGTTCTTCTTGAGTCACCAATTATAAAGCAATAAGTAATTTGTAAACTCTTTTCAAAAAATAATTTTGTTATTTAATTTGTTTGCTTTGAAAATTACTATCAATAATAAATGAAGTCTTTGTAAGCTAAATAAAATAAAAATTGCAAAGAATTGGACAAAAGCTCAAACTTTATTAATAGAATGTTAGTATGCGAATGGCGAGACTCCATAGATGATTACAAAGTTTGGAAAATGGTAATATATATTGGAAAAGATACATTGAAATACAATGACCACTATTCTCCCTAACAAATTTGAATTCTTGAGCAGTGACTTTGGTTGAAGAGTGGTGAGGATTCAAGAAGATTGTTGCTTCAAATGATCAAGTCTTGTCTGATGCAGTTACTTGCCAAGAAATCCCTAACTTTTGCCTAGGTTGCCCTTGCGGGTTTTCAACCTAGCGGGAAAATTTATTTTGTTTATGTCTCTAATTTTTTCCTAGACCGCCCTTTCGGGTTTTCAGCCTACCGAGACGCTCCTTTTTGCCTAAGCAACCGTTTCAGGTTTTCGTCTTAGCAGGCTTTTCTTTTTATTTTGCTAGGCGAAGTATTTCTTGAGTGCATCAGCATTCACAGGACGTGGGAACTCCTCTTCATCCATTGATTCAAGAATCAATATACCTCCAGAGAAGGCTTTCTTGACAACATATGGGCCTTCAAAATTGGGAGTCCACTTGCCCCTATAATCAGCGTTGAAAGACACGATCTTCCTGAGCATGAGGTCGCCTTCTTTGAATTCACGAGGTTTGACCTTCTTATCAAAAGCTTTCTTCATTCTCTTATGGTATAACTGGCAATGACACAAGGCCTTCATTCTCTTTTCTTCAATCAAATTCAACTGGTCAAACCTTTTCTGGACCCATTCAACCTCTGATAACTTGGTTTCCATTATCACGCATAAATAGGGAATCTCAACCTCAATAGGGAGCACTGCTTCCATTCCATACACAAGAGAGAACAGGGTTGCCTCTATTGAAGTGTGGAAAGATGTACAATACCCATTCAAAGAAAAAGGGAGCATCTCATGCCAATCTTTGTAAGTAACAACAATTTTCTAGATGATCTTCTTGATGTTCTTATTAGCAGCTTCAATAGCCCCATTCATCTTTAGCATGTAGGGAGATGAATTATGATGGACGATCTTGAATTCTTCACAAAGTTTTGTCATCATCTTATTATTCATATTTGATCCGTTGTCGGTGATAATCCTTCTTGGCACATCATACCGACATATGAGATTGTTTTTGATGAAGCGCACCATCACCTGCTTAGTGACATTAGCATATGAAGTTGCTTCCACCCATTTGGTGAAGTAGTCAATTTCCACCAAGATGAAATGATGTCCATTTGACGCCTTGGGTTCGATCATTCCAATCATGTCAATACCCCACATAGAGAAGAGACAAGGGGAAGAAATAACATTGAGAAGTGTCAGAGGCACATGGATTTTGTCAGCATAAATCTGGCAATTATGGCACTTCTTTGCAAATTTGTAACAGTCAGATCCATTGTCAACCAATAATAACCTGTCCTAAGCATCCTTTTCGCCATCGAATGTCCATTGGCATGAGTACCAAAGGAACCTTCATGGACTTCATGCATCAACGTGTCTACTTCGTGTCTATCCATGCATCCGAGAAAGACTATGTCATAATTTCTTTTATACAACACATGTTCATTGAGGAAAAAGCTACCTTCCAACCTTCTCAATGTCTTTCTATCTTTATTCGATACACCATCCGGGTATTCTTGAGTCTGTAGAAAATACTTGATATCATAATACCAAGGATTTTAATCTGTTGTTTCCTCCTCCGCAAACACATGAGTCGGTCTATCCAAACGTCACACTGTGATACGAGGCACATCATTTCAAGTATTCACTTGATACATAGAAGCCAGAGTTGCCAAAGCATCTTCCATCTAATTTTCATCTCTAGGAATATGATGGAATTCAACCATGTTAAAGAAGGGTAATAATCTTCTAGCATAATCTTTGTAAGGGATCAAGCCAGGGTGACGAGTATCCCATTCTCCTTTAATCTGGTTAACTACCAAAGCTGAATCACCATATACATCTAGAAATTTGTTTCTGAGATCAATGGCTTCCTCGAGACCCATGATATAAGCCTCATACTCCGCCATATTATTGGTACAATCAAATGTCGGCCTTGCATTAAAAGTAAGGTGTGATCCATGAGGAGTGATGATCACAGCACCAATTCCTTTTCCATAAGCGTTCACAACTCCATCAATCTTTCGCTTTCAGAAACATAACATCAAGATTTTTGGTTAACATCAAGATTTTTGGTCAACATCAAGATTTTGAAGTCATATTCATTATTTGATCAAGGGTTGATCATGATTCATCAAGAAAAATCTCAATTCATCAAAAGCCGAAAGTTACCAAATTAGGGTTTTCTTAAGGAGAAGTCAACTGAACTTTGACCAAGCATAATTTTCACATGCCTCATCAGATTTTCCTCAACCAAAGCTCATTTTGAAGGAAATATAATTCTCTACAATTTTGTTTATCTAAGATCAAGTTCAAAAAATGTTTCATTTGAGAGATATGGGCCAAAACATTATAGGTCATTTCAAAAGTAAAAAAAAAAGACACTTTTTGTCAAGACAACTTACATCAAGATAAAGTCTTCAAATGCAAAAATGATCAACGTAGAGCTTGTAGAGGATATATTAGGATTTCCAAAAAGTCCAAAATCACCTTCATATGATAACAATTGAGAGACTTATGATTGGTGCAAGTTGGGAAATTTTGAGGAAATGCATAAAACTAAAAGCGATCAAACTTGAACTTTTGGGCTAATGGGCTGATGTTTCAAGGTCCGTGCGTGTTATAGGCCTCAAAATGAACCTCATAACTTATTCATACACCCCTTGGACTTTTATTCCATTTTTATTTATTTATTCAAAACTCAAAATAAATGAAATAAAAGAAAAGCCTTTCATACAAGGTCCAAGCCCACTCTTGTTTGACCTAATTCATCATTATATATTCCGATTATTTCAGAAAAGGAGGGACGGAAAAAAACCTTGCAACGATCAAATTCTAAAAATCTCCAAAATTCTCAAAACTAAGGCAAACTAAGAACCCTAGTTACTGCCACTTTCAAAGCAAACCAGCCTTTTCAAACGACCTCTGAAGTGTTGTAGGGTAAGATTGGATCAATTGTAATGATCCAAAGGGCCTGAAACGCATGAACATGCATCATTGTTTTCCATTATTTCATAAAATTTGTATTTCTATTTTCTTTGTGTTTTGATCGAAGCTAACCTTATTAATATGCTCCTGAGATGTTAATGTGCAGGATTGGACCATAGAAAGGCCACCATAATGCCCGGATGAAGGGTTTCTATACCTGAACTGATTTTCTTCATTTTCTTTGTATCTCTTTCTACATCGCGATTTGGCCCAAACTATGGGTTCCATTGAAATCGCAAGGCCTGAATTAGGGGGTAGGGTCCTTGGGAATCACTAATGCTTTGTGTTTTTGCAGGTTGAATAACGAGCTCTCTGGATAAGACGACCAGAGCTAGGGCTTCGGCACTTCTCTGGTCCAGTTATTTGAGTTTATAATATATTTAATTGTTGTCACTGAATGACCGGATGAAACAGCCACCCCAGTGGTAAGAAAGTGTGCGTTAAGGCATTAGTGTGCAAGGGCATGGGTTCGATCCCTGATTTTGACATTTTATTTCTTTCATATTTTCCTAATCCTTGCAGGTTAATTACATTTTGAATGATACACGTTTTTCTAACACCAGCGCACGTTTGGCGCAGTGGTGAACCTTGTTGGTGAAAGGGAAAAGGGCGTGGGTTCAACACCCACCCCTGGCAGTTTGCTTGATTTTGCTTCCAACTTTTTTCATTGTTCTCCTTATTTTTTTCCCTAATCCTATTTTTTAACCCTAATTTATTTTTTACAAACCTAAAAACCCTTTTCTTAAACCCTAAAAATAATTAGGTTTAGTTTTTTTTATCATTAACCTTTTAATTAATTTAATTAGTTGATTTTTATTAATTAAAATTAATTAGTTTTTAGATTTATGTAAATTATCATAAATATTTCTTTTTTTCATAAAAAATTTACCAAAAATGTCTTCTTTTTTATTTTTATTTTACTTTTACATTTTAGATCGACTATACGGGTTTTTGCAAATGTAATAGCGTAGCTTTTATCTTTCTGTATTTTCATTATCATGTAACTGCTCCGAGATGTAATAGTTATAGGTTATTTATTTCTTTTCCGCTTTCACTATTATGTATCTGCCCTAAAGCATTGTAATATCCTAGGTTTATATTTTCTGCCTTTATCTGTTGCTACTATATTTTATATTGTTGCTTAGTAATTAGGGTTGTATGACAAGATAAAAACCCAATCGATAGATAACTTAAACTTAAGATAAATAACTGAATATAACACACTCGCACACTTGCACCTCTAGGGTAGCCTCTCTTGTTGCCTTCGAAACAAAACAATCATGTCCCACGAAAGTGGAGATGCTTTAGCAAAGTCCCTCAAATAAAATATTATAGTCCCTCGATAATCCTTTCGATGTTTTAAGATTTTAATTTCCACTATGATGTTTAAAGTTTTTTATGATATATTTAAAGAGATAAATGTTTTAATGATGATTGAAAATCCGTGTTACGGAGCAGAATGTATTGTTATGATATTTTATATGAAGATGTGACGCCCTTGTTGGTGAATTGTGCTTGAATATTTGTTAATTATTTGCAAAAAAAAATCTTGGGGTTTAGAAGGGTGTTATAATAACCACTTATATGATTCACCTTATCGGCATATAGCTTTCCTCTGAATTGGCTATTTCCCCTTTTCTCACTCAAAGACTTATAGTAAGCAGCACTCTCCCTACTATCTTCATCATAGATCCTACTCTATTTAACAAGATAAGAAAATTTCCTAATCTGCTGATAACCCATGGCCTTCTTGATTTCAAGGCTCAAGCCATTCACAAATTTAAGACACTTAGATTTCTCAGTATTAGCAGTGTTATAACGAGGACAAAACTTAATCAGCTCCTCAAACTTTGCAGCATACTCAGCCACAATTCCACTACCCTGCTTCAGCTCAAGAAATTCAATCTCCTTTTTCCCACGCACATCCTTTGGAAAATACTTCTCCAGAAATTAATCTCTGAAAAGTTCCCAAGTAACCTCAATCTCATCTTCATCAAACATTTGAACAGCGTTACTCCACCAATCCTCAGCTTCCTTCTCAAGCATATGAGTTCCAAACTGCACTCTCTGAGCATTTGTACAATTTATGACCCGACATATATTCTCAATCACTTTCAACCAAACGTGTGCCTTATCAGGTTCATGCGCTCCTTCAAAGATTGGCGGGTTGTTCCTCTGGAACTTCCCCAAAGCATAGAATTCATCATCATCTTTGTTTCCAGCATTCACATTCGGTGTTTGCCCAATCGCACCAGCTAAAAATGTCAAAGCCTCGACAATAGCATATGCATTCCTTCTTGTAACCATCGTCCTAAGATTTCAAACAACCAACAACACTCATCAGACAAACAGTATTGATTGTGTATATAATACATATCAAATATAAAAGGAAATAAACATATTAATAACTTGGCCAACTGGCCGACCGGGCTCTGATACCACTAATGTAACACCCCCTAAACCCCACATTAAACAAATTGCATAATAAGAGTAAATATCATTTATATCAAACAGGGCGCCACATTTACTCACGACAAACAACAACATACACTGGTCATGATCATAACACGCATTTAGAATCATGTTCCATACAATAAAATATATGAATCTTGCAATGGAATAATTCTTTTTCAAAATAATCCTAATGATTGAAATCTCATACTGACAATCATATCATAAAATATTAGGCACTAAAGGTCGTCACCACATACAATCTCAATCCAACATAATTGTCTAGAGAGTATAACAACATCTCTCAAGTAAACATGAATACAATAAAATAACAAGAATCTAAACATTCCCCGTGTTACATAGACAAGAGCATGACTCACTACCTAGTAAAATGGATAAATAAAGGAATAGCTCCTCCAACTACTTCTTACTAGAAGCATCGCCGCTATCCTCGGTACCTGAGTGATGTCGTATAAAATATCATTCCAATAGAAGGGTGATAATTCATATTATTATGGAAATATATAATAATAGTAATGTATCACATACAAGCATCAATTTAATTCATCACAAGCATCATGTATACAACATACTTCAATATAATTCACATGATTACGTATACAACATTGCTCAATGATTCAATATTCAAAGATAATCAATTATAAATATCACAAATATAACATTCACACCAAAATAACATAATGCACACCAATTCCACATTTCATATCGACACATGTGACTCAAATGCAACTCAATGCAATATGCATGTGGTACCAACTGTTATCCTTATCGGTCCCGCTGGGTCCACATCTCCAAGACAGATAACCACCAAAAAAACCTGTCAGCCTTAAGCTTTCAAACCCCTAAGTATTAGGTATGGGACAAGTCAAACATTGCCTCTTGACACGAATGATGCATATTCAATTTCAACATATATATGCAATTTAGACCATCTCCATATCTTAATCATACAAGCATATTTCACATGATTCAACACATTTGAATCATCTTCACCAAATTGCACAACATACATACACCATGTCAATATTCATATACAATACATACTCATAGCATTTATCAACTTAACACATCACATAACATATAGCAAATAATGTACAAGACATCGATACATGTAACATCAATCACCAATACGCATAACGCATATACATGTTATTTTACACAACCACATAATAAATAAATATTTAATTCCCCAAAATATATTTTTATTGAAAAGATTATCGCGATAGCTTTCTAACGCTTTGAACGACACTCAAAACGGAGTTACGGTTCAAAAGATATGAATATTTCGAGTTATAACTACTTTTATGACATAATGGCGGACGCCACGAGATAACGGCGAGCGCCACCTGCTAAAAGACCATGGTGAACTCCATGAGGGTGACGGTGAACGCTATTGCCTCTGTTATTGCGCATACAATAGTTCTGCAGTGTGATTTTCTTCCCTAAATCACCATTTTTCACCCAAGTAAGCTGCAATTTTCTTAGTATATCACCCATACAACACAACAACATAATCACAATCATTACTACACAATCATACATCAAACACATGGATTCCCAAATCAAAACCTAAGTGATTCAAACATGGAAATTAGTAAAATTGGTCATAATTCATGTTACTACCCATCACATTTCATCGTACAATCGCATAATCAAATAAAAACTCACCCTTACCTTAGATGTAGACTCTTTCTGGTGTTCTTCACTCTGCTCTTCTCTTTTCTCCTTTTTCTCCTATTTTCCTCTTTTCTTCTCTTCTCTTCTCTTGATAATTCTCTTCTAATTCTATTTTTATATTTTGTTTTACAAACACTCTTACTAATCCTTATTTTTCTCTATTGGGCTTATCTCACCCACTCATTAATGTGACATATAAGGTCCAATACTTAAATATGTTATTCTCACCCTTACTAGCCCAATAACATATAACACACACATATTCTAATTAAATCAATTATTCACATAATCACACAAAATAAAATAGTTAAATAATTATCAAACTAAATAATAATTAATCATGACAATTAATTAATAAAATAATTAATAAAAAAATTGGAATGCTACAACTCTCCCCCATTTAAAAGATTTTTGTCCCCAAAAATTACCTCAAACAAACAACTCAGGATAAGACTCTCTCACCTGAGTCTCGAGTTACCACATCACGTTCTATCCTCCAGTCCTCGCTAAGCTACCTTCACCAAGGCAATATCCTTACCACAAAGTTGTTTCAACTCTCGATCCTCTATATGCATAGGTTATGTTTCCACAGTCAGGTTATCTCTTACTTGTATATCATCTAATTGGACCACATGAGACGAATCTGTAATGAATCTCCTCAACTGAGACACATGAAACACATCATGTAGATTAGCAAGCGACGGTGGAAAAGCAATTTGATAATCCATTTCACCCACTTTCTCGGAAATCTGATAAGGACTAATAAAATACAGCGGTAACTTACATGACTTCAACACTCGACAAACACCCGTTACCGGAGTAACTCTAAGAAACATATGACCCCCCTTCTAACACTCAAGTGTTTTCCTCCTCTTATCATGATAACTCTTCTGATAACTCTGAGAAGCCTTCATCTTCTCCTGAATCATCTTAATTTTATCCATAGTATGTTGAACTATCTCAAGTCCAACCACGACATTCTCTCCATATTCATACTAACACAAAGGCGTCCTACACCTTCTACCATACAAAGCCTTAAACGGTGTCATCCCAATACTTGATTAGAAATTGTTGTTATAAGTAAACTCAATCAAAGGAAAGTAATTATTCCAAGCACCTCATTGTTCCAACACACAAGCCCTTAAATTATCCTCAAGTGACTGAATCGTCCTCTTAATTTGACCATCTGTTTGCGGATGATAAGAAAAACTCAAACACAACTCCGTACTCAACACATTCTACAAACCTTCCCAAAATCTTGAAGTAAACCTTGTATCCTTATCTGACACAATACTAGACGGAATCCACACAAACTTAAAATCTTCTCAATGTACAACCTTACAAGCCTCTCCATTGGATAATCTATTATCATCGGAATAAAGTGAGCATATTTCGTCAACTTGTCCATAATAACCCAAATACCTTCAAAATTACTTGGTGTTCTAGGTAAACCAGAAACAAAATCCATGAAAATGATATCCCATTTCCATTCAGGAATATATAACAGTTGCAATAAACAAGACGACTTCTGATGTTTAATCTCCAACTTCTAACAAATCAAACAAGAATACATAAATTCTGCAATCTCTTTCTTCATGTCTGACCACCAAAATAATTTTCTCAAATATTGATACATCTTAGTAGCTCCAGGATGAATACTCAATCCACTACGATATCCTTCCTCAAGAGTTCTCTTCTTCAAACTGGATGTATTCGAAACACAAACTCTATCACGGTATCTCATGATATCATTCTCATTAATCTGAAAATCGCCACCTCGACCTTGATTGATCAACGTTAACTTATCCACCAAAATTAAATCAGGTTTCTAACCTTCTCTAACTTCATTAAGAATACCACTAGTAAGTTTCAACATATTAAGCTTAACACGAGAAGAAGTCTCTTCACAAATCAAACTCTATCTCGAAATTTTTCAAGTAATTCCAAATCTCGTACCATCAACATCAACCTATGCAAAGACTTCCTACTTAATGCATCAGCCACAATATTCGTTACCAGGATGGTAATTTAAACCAAAACCATAATCCTTTAAGAATTCCAACCATATTCTTTGCCTCATATTCAACTCTTTCTAATCAAATAGGTATTTCAAACTCTTGTGATCACTAAACACATGAAATCTTGATCCAAACAAATAATGTCTCCAAAGTATCAATACAAACACAACATCAGCTAACTCCAAATCATGAGTCAGATAATTCCTCTCATGCACTTTAAGTTGCCTTGAAGCATAAGCTACAACTTGTCTATTCTACATCAACACATCTCCCAGATCCATCAATGAAGCATTACAATACACAATAAATGGTTCAGCTGGATCAGGCAAAATCAAAATAGGAGTGGTTGTCAACCTTCTTTTAACCTCTTGAAACCAGCTTCACACTGTGCAGTCTAAATAAAAGTTTGACCCTTCCTAGTCAATTGTGTCAATGGCAAAGCTAACTTGGAAAAACCTTCAATAAACTTCCGATAATAACCTGCTAAACCAAGAAAACTTCTAATCCAAGAAATAGAATTTAGATCCCATTGAGACACAACCTCAATCTTCGACATATCAACAATAATACCACCACTCAATATCACATGACCAAGGAACTCACTTCCTTCAACCAAAACTCACACTTAGAAAACTTAGCATACAACTGCTTCTCTTTCAATACAAATAACACAATCCTTAGATGCCCAGCATGATCTTCTTCACTCTTTGAATAGATCAAAATATTATTAATAAACACAACCACAAACTTATCCAAATATTGATGAAAAACTATATTCATGTATTCTATAAATACACCAGGTGCATTGGTAACACTGAATGACATCCCAAAATACTCATAATGACCATACATTGTTCTATAAGCAGTCTTCAGAATATCTTCAACCTTTATACGAATCTGATGATACCCATACCTCAAATATATCTTGCTAAAAACACAAGCATCCACCAACTGATCCATCAAATCACCAATCCTCAAAAGTGGATACTTATTCTTGATAGTCACCTTGTTCAGTTGTCTATAATCCACTCATAACCTCATAGTACCTTATTTCTTCTTAACCAACAAAACAGGTGCACCTCACGGTGACACACTAAGATAAATAAATCTCTTCTCAAGAAAATTCTCAAGTTGACTCTTCAACTCTTTCAATTCAGATGCTGACATATGATATGAAGCCATAGATATCGGACTAGTTCCAGGAATTAAATCGGTCGTAAACTCCACCTTACACTCTGGCAGTAAATCACTTACATCTTCAGGAAATACCTCTAGAAAATCACGAACTATTGATAATTCAACAATCTATCGTTTCCCACCAATTTCCAATATTTCCATCAAGCCAACAACACAACACCATCTTGCATAGACTCATTCACATTCTTAGCAGACATAAACAAATCTCTCTCAAAACTAGAATCAAGAAATATAATTGTCTTATCCAAACAATTGATGTAAATATGATTGTATTCCAACCATTTCATCCCAAGAATAACATCAAGTTTATCTAATGGAAGACACACTAAATCAATTCTAAAGTCTTTATCAAAAATACTCAACAAACAATTCAAACACACATAAGAAGTAATCATTGAACCCATACAAGGAGCGTCAATATCCATACTTCCATTCATAACAGATAACTCAAGATTCAATATCTTAACACAATCCAAAGAAATGAAAGAATGTGTCACACCAGTATGAACAATAGCAATCAAAAGTGTACCATTAATAAAACCCATGTCTCGGATTAGTCTATCCTCAACAGTAGTCTTAGAACCAGATAAAGCAAACAATTTCCCTTTAGTTTGGTCCTTCTTCGGCTTATCACACTTGGAACTAATGTGACCTTGCTCACCATGATTGTAGAAAGTCACACTTGAAACTCCTCTGTAATTATGATACTTGTGACCTAGCTTGCCACACTTGAAACACTTCACATCAAGACTTATATATTTAGAAACACGATGTCCTTCAACACCACACGTAAAGCACTTAACCGGAGTAAAAGATCCTCCCCCACTTGGCTTCTTGTCATAACCACCCCTATGTTTCCCCTTATCAACATATTGCTTTCTTCTGAATTGGCCCTTTTCCCTTCTTTTCACTCAAACACTTGTAGTAAGCAGCATTGTACCTACTATCTCCATCATAGATCCTACTCTTTTTAACCAGCTCAATTTTTTTCCTAATTTGCGGATAACCCAAGGCCTTCTTGATTTCAGGTCTCAAGTCATTCATAAACTTAAGACAATTAGATTTCTCAACATTAGCAGTGTTGTAACGAGGACAAAACTTAATCAGCTCCTCAAACTTTGTAGCATACTCAGCCATAGTTTCATTACCCTACTTTAGCTTAAGAAATTCAATCTCCTTCTTCCCACGCACATCCTCTGGAAAATACTTCTTCTGAAATACATCTTTGAAAAATGCCTAAGTAACCACAATCCCATCTTCATCAAACCTCTGAACAGTGTTACTCCATCAATCTCAACTTCCTTCTCAAGCATATAAGTACCAAACAGCACTCTCTGAGCATCTAAACATTTCATGACCCGAAAGATCTTCTCAATCGCTTTCAGCCAAACTTGTGCCTTATCAGGTTCATGCGCAGCTCCAAAGATTGGCGGGTTGTTCCTCTGAAACTTTCCCAAAGCACGAAATTCATCATCATATCTGTTGCCAGCATTCACATTTGGAGTCTGCCCAATCGAACCAGCCAACAATGTCAATGCCTCAGCAATAGCATCATCATTTCTTCCTGCAACCATCATTCTAAGATTCCAAATAACCAACAACACTCATCGGACAAACAATATCAATTGTGTATATAACACATATCGAATACAAAAGAAAATAAACATATTAATAATCTAGTCAACTGGCCGACCAGGCTCTGATACCACTAATTAAACACCCCCCTTAAACTTCACATTAAATAAATTGCATAATCAGAGTAAATATCATGCATATCAAAGATGGCGTCACATTTACTTCACGACTAACAACAACATACACTGATCATGATTATAACATGCATTTAGAATCATGTTCCATACAATAAAATATATACATCTCACAGCGAAATAATTATTTTTCAAAATAATACTAATGATTGAAATTTCATACTGACAATCATATCATAAAATATTAGACACTAAAGGCCATCACCACATACAATCTCAATCAAACATAATTGTCTAGAGAGTATAACAACATCTCTCAAGTAAACATGAATATAATAAAATAACATGAATTCAAACGTTCTCCGTGTTACATAGACCAAAGCATGACTCACTACCTAGTAAAACGGATAAATAAAGGACTAACTACTCTAACTACTCGTTGCTAGAAGCACCACCGCTATCCTCGATACCTGAGCAATATCGTATAAAACATCATTTCAACTAAAGGGTGAGAATTTATATCATTATGGTTATATATAATAATTGTAATGTATCACATGTAAGCATCAATTGATATCATCACACTTCATATATTCATGTATACAACATACTTCAACATAATTCACATGATTACATATACAACATTGCTCAATGATTCAAGATTCAAAGATAATCATCAACCACAAATACCACAAATGTAACATTCACACCAAAATCACATAATGCACACCAATTTCACATTTCACATTGACACATATAACTCAAATGCAACTCAATGCAATATGTATGAGGTACCAACTGTTATCCTTACCGGTCCTGCCAGGTCCACATCTCCAAGACAAATAACCACAAAAAAGCCTGCCAGCCTTAAGATTTTAAACCCCTTAACATTAGGTTTGGGACAAGTCAATAACTGCCATAGAATTACAAAACATTTCCTCTTGACACGAATGATGCATGTGCAATTTCAACATATATATGCAATTAAGATCATCTCCATATCTTAATCATACAAGCATATTTCACATAATTCAATATATTTGAATTATCTTCACTAAATTGCATAACAATACATACACCATGTCAATATTCACATACAATGCATACTCATAACATTTATCAACTAAACACATCATATAATGTGTAGCAAATAATGTACAAGACATCGATACAATCTAACATCAATCACCAATACGCATAACGCATATGTTATTTTACACAACCACATAATAAATAAATCTTCTAATTCCCCCAAATCTATTTCTATTGAAAGTATTATTGCGATAGCTCTCTAACGCTTCGAATGACACTCAAAATAGAGTTACGGTTCAAAAGATACAAATATTTCGAGTTATAACTACTTTTGCAACATAATAGCAGACGCTACGAGATAACAGTGAGCGCCACCTGCTAAAAGACCTTGTCGAACGCCACGAGGGTGACGACGAACACCATTTCCATTGTTATTGCGCATACAACAATTCTACAGTGCAACTTTCTTCCTGAAATCACCATTTTTCACCCAAGTAAGCTGCAATATTCATAATATATCACTCATACAACACAACAACATAATCACAATCATTACTACACAACCATACATCAAACACATGAATTCCCAAATCAAACCCTAAGTGATTCAAACATGAAAATTAGTAAAATTAGTCCTAATCCATGTTACTACCCATCACATATCATCATACATTCCCATAATCAAATGAAAATCCACTCTTACCTTCGATGTAGACTCTTTTTAGGGTTCTTCCCTATTCTCTTCTCTTTTCTCCCTTTTCTCCTCTTTTCTTCTCTTCTCTTTTCTTGATAATTCTCTTTTAATTCTATTTTTCTCTTTTGTTTTACAACACTCTTACTAACCCTTGTTTTTCTCTATTGGGCATATCTCACTCACTCATTAATATTACATATAAGGCCTAATACTTAAATGTTCTATTCTCAAACTTACTAGCCCAATAACATATAACACACATATTCCAATTAAATCAATTATACACATAATCACACAAAATCAACTAGTTTAATTATTATCAAATCAAATAATAATTAATCATGACAATTAATTAATAAAATAATTAATAAAGAAAATCGGGGTGTTACATACTTCCTCTTGGGTATAGGTTCGTTAGTTTTGACTAATTTTCTACTCCTTAATCTCATACAACAATGTCAAACAAAAGAACTAAATAAAACACAAACAAAAATTTGTGACACGATTTCGACATTAGTCCCACCGGGTGTGCCAATTTGTTTATCGTAAAATTTGATAAACAATCATTAGTCTTCCAAAAACAAAGATAATTTATGGTTACTCGCAAGATCGACTAGATTGATCTTAGGATATGTGTCTAATCTTGTATTTATAATGTTTTTCTGGATACTTGTTCTATATCGAAATGATAAATAAAATAAAGGAAAAGGTAATGGCGAAGGATTAAAAATAAAGGTAACAAGTCTAAAAGAAAACTCAAATGTAAAAGAATTTGACTTAAGCATTAAATGAAAAGTAAATGACTTGCTTTAATGTAAATAACTTTGAATATAAAAATGATGTTTCTACACGTATATTTTCAATGACTCTTTTCTCTAACACTGATACTTCAAGGTTGTATGATTAATTTGTACAAAGTGAACACCCTGAATTCTAATATAAAGATCCTTATCTATACTAATTCGACCTTAACGGTCTTTCTCTAAAGAAATGCCACATTCGAGTCTTGCATGCCCCTTCGAATCCATTTGAATTCAAATCCTTGTTTAATTTGAAACGCCAACACAACAACCTGACGTGTCAAAATATTTTAAACTTGAATCTTCACATTCTTTTAAGTTCTTTATATTCCGTAATAGTAGAACTTTTGTGTCTTATTAACATAACCCAAAGTTTGGTCAGTCGAAGACCATATGAAATATTTTCATATTCTCTTCCAAAGCTAAACTTCTTTCGATTTCTTCATTTTCCTCACTGTCATATGTCGTCAAAATTATCAACGAACAACATGTTGATGTTGAGGTACACATGGAGGAGGTGCCTAATCATGAGGAGACTCTGACTGATACAAATGCTACAACCCGTGTTTCTACAGAGACATTTGTTTACACCAGTAGAGTCTTCCCAGGAGGATCGAGTGACAAGTATTTGCTCACAGACTATGTCGATCATGTTGCTTAGAGGTATATATATATATATATATATATATATATATATATATATATATATATATATATATATATATATATATATATATATATATATATATATATATATATATATATATATATATATATATATATATATATATATATATATATATATATATATATATATATATATATATATATATAGGTGTATTGAAAATATGATGATTTTTTAAATTTTGTTTGTTACAGGACCGAGTCCCGCTGAAGGTGACATCTCACGTGGCTAAGTCGCGCTTCCAATTCTAACGACCTCTTAGTTAGCCTACGATGGTATGATTTTCACATGACTTTCATATCTTCATCGCTCTTCAACTCAACAACGTTGTAACTAACCTTTCCGTCAACATCCATGCTCCAATTTTCACGATATAAAATCTTCCCCACTCTTCTATTATCAGTATCAGACAACAATTCTTTCAACTTTTCTATCAGTGACTCGAGGACCAGAAATTCGTCTGGAGTCCAAAACTTCACAGGATCTTGTGCTCCAGTGAAATGCATTGTTGCGTCAACCAAAAATTGAGGAAGAGACATTTTGCGATTCTGATTATTTCTCAATAATAGATTACCCCTATTTATACAACTTTCGGTGTATTTTGAACCACACAAAACTGTCAGTGCAATCAAAACTCTACAAAAATGTCAGCAAAATCCGTTGGACAAAATAAATTTTTATAACCTACCAGAAATTTCGAATTCAACTAAATTTCCAATATGTTTCTAGAAATAAAATTTCTGAAATTATTTGTAGTGTACCAGAAATTTCAGAGTTAAATAAAATTTTTGAAATTATTTGTAGTGTACTAGAAATTTCAGAGTTAGCGAAAATTTAATTCAAAATATTCTTTTATTTTATCACCATGAGCATTTTAGCCATTTTAAAATTTTAAGAGATATCATGTATAAATTGAGAGTGACATGTTAAAATCTCATTAGGCCCTTACCTTGGGCTTCTAAAAATATTTCTTTTATGAAGAAATTCTAGGCCTCCCAAAAAAAAACAAGCATTAGTATTAATTAAATATAACAATATAAATGTGAGAATTTTTTTTTGAATAACCAGGTATTAAAAAAAATTCACAAATAACCACGTTTTGGAAAAAATTACGCAAATAACCATGTTTCAGATGACTCCCCAAAGGAGGAGCCATCTCACTTGGCGCCTCCACCTAGGGTTTTTCCCTAGGCGTCATCTCACTTGGCGCCTCCTCTCTCTTTTAGCCAAGTGAGATGACACATGCACTTTAAAAGTGAGAGGAGGCGCCACCTCACTTGGCTCCTAGGGCAAAATGCTGTTTTTATAAATAATTCGTCAGTTTCTCCGTCATTTCTCACACTTTCTCGCACTGTTTTCTTATTTTTTACTCTGTTATTTGCGTCATGACATCGCCCATGATTTTTACCAGAGATGGTTACGTTATCTTCTCCGCCACGAAACCTGCGATGAAAATGAAATTCTGGCACATTCACTCCATGGAGCGTCTGAAGCGGGAGTTGATGCGATGGCTAGATGGAGACATTGTGGAGGGGGGAAAATTCGAAGGATCCAGCGAAGACGAACAACAACCTCACATGCGACTGAAAGACCTAATGTATGGTTGAAGGAAGTCAAAACAGACAGCGACGTAATGTTGATCATGCATGGGTTAGATGAAATTGTTTTAACAGTTGTAATTTCATAGACGAAATATCGTGTTTTTTTCTTGTACACGCAATATTTATTGTAGCAAATACTGTTAACGAAAAACCCTAATGTTTACAACATAATTAAGGAAAGATTTTATGTATTACAATTTTTATGTGGTCGAGGCAGACGCCCGATTCAGACAATTTTTGCGGTTGTGTCCGACCTGACGGCATAACCAACACTTTCTTTCCAGCTTGTCAAGGTCGTCCATTTCGATTGTGATGCGCTTACTTTTGGGACTACCCTTCTTGTTCCTTCGCATTTGGTCATTGTGCCACACTATTTTGTCGTCGTATGCAGGCCAATAATCTGGTTTTGCTACCAAAGGAAAGCTTTTGTTGTAAACGTTGAGCAACGTTTCAGATTTGTAAATGTGTGACAGAAGTTGTAGCGCGTCTTGATGGGTATAAGCACAAGCGGCAATGACATGAGAGCAAGGCATACGAAAGGCTTGAAACTTGCCACAATCGCATCAACGAGAAGATAGTATAACCCTATATTCTTGTCTTGGCAGGCCTTCATTGTGGTCAATTGTTTCTTTCACAATGAAGTTGTGGTTGTGTCGGTCAAACCGTATAACCATATGAGTGTTGGATTTGGCACTTTCTGCCTTAATGTACTTCATGCAGCTTTCACTCCATAGTTGTCCATATTACAACACTGCATTCCATATTTCACCTCTTTTGGCAAACAACGAAGCCATCCTAAAATACGTAGATTTTACCAATGCAGTGATCGGGAGATTTCGTATGCCTTTGAATACCCCATTCATCGATTCAATAAGATTCGTTGTCATGTGCCCCCATCTTTGGTCATTGTCGTATGACCTAGTCCATTTTTCCACCGGAATATTATCGATCCACCTACTGGCTTCCAGATTTGAAAAACGGATCTTGTTGCGGTAATATTTGAACGTGGGTTGTGTCAATGCATATCCCGCATTCATAACCGCTTTCCTTAGTGTTTTGTCCTTGATCTCCTCGTGAAATTCTGGACGATATGCCTAATGCAATAGACATGCATAGAAGGAGGGTCATGCCAACCGTTTACAGGATTATTGTAGGCACTTTCAATAGAGGCATGTCTGTCCGAGATCAAACAGAGATCTAGTTGAAGAGTCACGTGTGTTCGCAGGTTTTTCATAAAAAAGCTCCAAGCACCACCGGTCTCCCCCTCGACTAGGGCAAAGACAATTGGGAAACTATTGTTGTTGCCATTTTGTGCAACTGCCATCAGTAGCGTGTCTTTGTGTTTCCCATACAACCAAGTCCCATCAATTTGTATAATTGGTTTGCATGATGCAAACCCTGTGATGCAAGGTTGAAATGCCCAAAACACTCTTCAACAACAACACATTCGTTTTCCCGTACACAACAAAGTAAGTCATCAAGTTATATCATTTATTACTATTCATCTCTTCACCAAATATATACTAAAAATAAAATGTTTTTCATTTCCTTTAGGTATTGCGTGAGGGGTATGGATTACAGCAAGAATCCAAGATTCAATGTCGCACTATACCGCAATATGTTGGATCACCTAGGCCCGGATGATGTACGTCGTACCTTTCAACTTTTCTTCATTTAAATTATTTATATATTACGTTTTCATTAACCTGATTTAATTTTTTTTGCAGTTTTTCTGGAGACCATATTTGGGTTTGGACCATGAACTAAACCCCGAGAATGCAGCAATTTGGAGCGCCAAGACTGCAATCATACGGTTCAATGTTGTGGAGATGTACCACAGCGACTGTGTGAAGATGTAGTTCGGAATGCATCAAGAGATACCAAGTGATCCGACTTGTTTGTTCCCGTGGCATCTCAAAAGGGTCGACGCCCAGTAGGGTCTTACCAACTGGAAAGACTTTGCTCCAGAATGGTGTAAGATATGGCATAGGCGTCACCGACATGTCTTGCAATTCCCGATTTTCCTCAATCATGGTAATATGCGACACACAGATCAGTATTTATCTTGGTACAGGTCGGTTAGTAACCCTGAAATGCACGTGTCTCATCCAAGGTATTTGGTTGACCCACGAACACAATGGGCACAACCCTCGTTTCCCCAATAACAAACCCAACACACATCAACCTCCCACCAACCCCCCAGACGAAATAGAACCACAAACACCCAACCACAGTCCCCACCACAACACAATTACACCCAAATGCCCCACAACCAACCACAATCACCACCTCAGTATCAATACCCCCATATGCCTCACACCCAACCGCAATTCCAATCACAATACCAACACACCCGCATACCCCACACACAATTTCAGTCTTCTGTATATCCCAATATGGGCCCCTCAACATCCAGCCTTAGCCCTGATCTGGGAATGTCGAAAGATTACGAACCAACCGACCGAACTTACCATCAACCACAGTATCACCAAACCATCTAACATCCTCAATACCAAACATCCCAAGATCCATTTCCTTTTTATCCCTCGTACTCAGACGATCAATGCTACAGACCCACCATGGAATCCCACCCATCGCCAACACGACCAAAGTTGGGTAACCGACTGTACCAAAGCGGATCTTCTAGATATGGAGATCTGACTGATTTTATGGATCCGGAACGCATTGACTTTGCTGGGCCATCGACCCTGCCACAGCAGGAAACGCGACGACACCCAGCACGGGAAAGGCGAGGACGGGGATGCGGAACTAGGGGTCATTACCGAGTTCCGGGGGACCACTGATTTATCGGTTTTTTTAATCTGTTTTTTTTTATGTAATACTTATGGGTGTAATCATTTTTTTTTAAATAAAAATTCAATTTTGTTGATCCTGTATCGAATACGCAACGCACCGGATTGAAAAAAAAACGCGAAAATTGCCCTAGAAATGCACTAAGGCGCCATCTCACTTGGCTTAGGGCAAGTCCTAAGCACCTAGGCGCCTAGTGAGATGGCGCCTCCCCTTAAATAATAGGTGTAGGCGCCAAGTGAGATGGCTCCTCCTTTAGAATGTCATCTGAAACATGATTATTTGCTTAATTTTTTTCCGAAATATGGTTATTTGCGATTTTTTTTAATACATGATTATTTGTGTAATTTTTTCCGAAACGTGGTTATTTACGATTTTTTTTTAATACATGGTTATTCAAAAAAAAAAATTCTCAACTATACATTTAACTTAGCTGACTTAATTGTGAAGAAATAGTATGTAAGCCTTGTGTTTTAATTAAAATATTTTAGAACATCTCTTAAAAGTCAGATATTTTAATTATGATTACCGGGAGAAGAAAAACTCAATGAAAAAACTCGTTTTAATATTTACCTTAGACCTTATATTATGTTGGGACGGCTATGAAAACTCCATACGTATTAATGGTGAAATCCACCCATATTAACCAATGAGGCATGTTGATTCCAACATTAGATAAATATTCATATTTCTAACTAGTGTTTTATTCAAGTAATTAAATACTTTTGGGAGTCTACACGTACTTGGACTGGAAGCTACAAGATGACTGAATAATTGTTATTTGGTGTACGTTATACGAGTGGATAACTTATACTTCAAAACCTTTGGAGTGGGGCATATTAAACACTTTGAGATTTTGTGATCATATGTACTAGCCACGTCTTATTGAATACTTCTACTTGGTGATCGGTATTTATTGAACTCACAATCGCATTGGAATGCTTTCAATTCAATGCTCGTAAAGTATATTATAGTTAGCACGTTTGTCTTCCTCTTTCAGCTGGCCGTGGATTACCTCGTAGTCAAAAACATGGTTAAATATTATGTCATTTGTCAACATAATAAATATTAGACTTAGAAGAAGAATGGGCTGCTACAACCCTTACCAATTCCTATCAAGGTTTGGGATGAACTTATCATGGATTTCATAACTCATTTGCCCAATTCCTACGGCCACACTATTATCTGAGTCATTTGTGACCGTTTAACCAAATTTTTCCACTTCATCGCCCTACCCACCAAGTTTGTTGTTAAAGATCTCGCATCTCGTTTTGCTGTGAAAGTTTTCCGCCTTCATGGTCTTCCGAAGTCCATTGTTTCTGACCACAATCTCTTATTCCTAATTAATTTCTGGAAGGAGTTTTTTAAGATGTAATGCACTACACTCAAATATAGTACCTCTTATCATCTAGAAACTGATGGTCAAACTGAAGTCGTAAATAGATCAGTTGAAACATACCCTCGTTGTTTCGCCGGCGACCATCTGTTGGAGCACAAGAAAGATAAAAGACAAAAGGAATATTTACTGATAGCTTCAAAAATAAGGATTTACAATGAATTACAATAACCTACTCTACTAGGCTATTTATACACACAAATTAAATCTAAAATATATCTTCTACAAAGATATAAGAAGATCTAAGATTTATATCTTCTAACAAAGATATAAACAATCTAAAAGATATTCCTAAATATAAATTAATATCTAATTAATTCTAAATTAATTCTAACATCATCCCTTAATTTATATTTACCCAAAACTGACAACACTAATTTCATCCCTTAAACTAAGAAATTGATCAGTTTTGATAGCCTTTGTCAGAACATCTGTCAGCTGCTTCCGAGTGCTACAGTGCACAACCTCTATTATTCCATTATGAACTTGATTCCTCAGAAAATGATACTTGGTCTCAATATGCTTGCTTCTCCCATGCACCATTGGATTCTTGGCAAGATTGATTGCAGACTTGTTATCAATCATCAGCTTCAGAGGTTTATTCACCTCAATCTTCAAATCTTTCAGCAAGTTCAGAATCCACACAGCTTGACATGCAGTCAGAGCACCTGCAATGTATTCAGTTTCACAGATTGACAGAGCAACAACAGGCTGCTTCTTGGAACACCAAGAAATAAGACCTTCCAGAAATTTGAATAAATACCCAGAAGTACTTCTTCTGTCAACTCTATCTCCGCACCAATCAGAATCAGAATAGCTCAAAAGTTCTGATTCGATATTTCTTCCAGACGAAAATAACAGTCCATATTTCAGAGTTCCCTTCACATACCTCAGAATCCTGACTGCAGCTTGATAATGGGACCACTTTGGTTTACTCATAAATCTGCTAACCATTCCAACTGCATAGCAAATATCAGGTATGGTATTACACAAATACCTTAGAGAATCAACTATATGTTTGAAGGTTGTAGCATCCAGATCCTCTCCATCAGAATCAGAATCTAACTTCTGATTCGTATCAGCAGGTGTGATAGCAACCTTGCAATTTTCTAGCTCAAATCTCTTAATAACCTCTAGTTAATACTTCATCTGATATAAAATTATTCCTTTCTCAGAGTATATAAATTTCATCCCTAGAAAGAAACTCATTTTTCCAAGATTTGTCATCTCAAACGCATTCATCAGAACTTTCTTGAACTCAACTATCTCTTGTTCAGAACTTCCTGTGAGTAATATGTCATCAACATACAAACATACCAGAATCATATTACCTTCTGAAGTATGCTAAACATAAACACCATACTCCATCTCACACTTCTGAAACCCTTGTTCCTTGAAAACCGAATCAATTTTCAAGTTCCAAGCTCTGGGCGCATGATTCAAGCCATACAATGCTTTGTGTAATTTGAACATCGTCCCTTCCTGATTATTTTTCTCAAATCCAGTAGGTTGTGAAACGTACACCTCTTCTTGTAATGGACCATTCAGAAATGCAGATTTTACATCTAAATGCATCAGAGGCCAATTCTTGTTAGCAGCTATTGCAATCACTAGTCTGATTATTTCATGTATCGCTACAGGTGCAAACACTTCAAAGTAATCCAGCCCAAGCTTCTGTAGGAAGCCTCTTGCTACTAATCTCGCTTTGTGTTTGCCAATTGATCCATCTGGCTTTAGCTTCTGCTTGAAAACCCATCTGACGCTGATGGCTTTCTTGCCTTTTGGAAGTTATGTTAGCTTCCAAGTCTTGTTTCTCTCTATAGCATCAAGTTCTTCTTTCATGGTCTGTAACCAAACTTGGTGCTTAAGAGCCTCTTTCGTACTCACGGGTTCAAAGTCTACTAACATTGCACACTGAATAACTTCTCCTTCAGAGTTTACTTCAGTGTCTAGCAACATGTGAAACTCTGCAAGTCTTCTTGGGATGCTTCTGACTCTTTGTTGCCTCTGAACTGGACCTTCAGAACTTTGGACACCAGAACTTTCCCCTTCAGGAGCACTTGCTTCAGCAATTGGAATTTCTCCAGAACTTTCCCTTTCAGAAGCACTTGCTTCAGAAATTGGACTTTCTCTAGAACCTTGACTGTCTTCAGAGTCTGGATCACCATCGGAGTCAGAGTCAGAATCATCTTCTCCTTTTGTATCTTCTTCAGAGTCAGAGTCTTTACTAGCTTCAAAAACATGTATTTCTGACCTTTCTTCAAAAGTTCTGTCATCAGAGTCAGGACGATACTTTTCCCAATTCCAAACTTCTGATTCATCTACAATGACGTCTCTACGGAACTCAACTTTATTAGTTTCTGGACAATAAAGTTTGTACAAACCTATACCGTGATACCCCACCAGCAACATCACTTTACATCTATCATCCAGCTTTTGTCTTCTGGCTTCTGGGACATGTTTGTAACATGCAGAACCAAATACCTTCAGATGACTAACACTTTGCTTACTCCAGTCCACTTATGAATAAGAACTATTTCCTTTAATTTCTTTGTTGGACATCTGTTGAGCACATAACATGCAGTTGCAACAGCTTCTCCCCACAGAGTATGAGGAAGCTTCTTCTCTTTCAGCATGCTTCTCACCATATATAGCAAAGTACGATTTCTTCTTTCAGCAAGACCATTATGTTGAGGAGTATATGGAGCAGTAACCTCATGCTCAATTCCATTCTCCTCACAAAAACTTCTGAATTCTGTGGAGTTATACTTACCACCACCATCAGTTCTAAGAATTTTCAGAGTCTGGCCACTCTGATTCTCAGCCTTCAGTCTGAACTTTTTGAATTTAGCAAACACCTCGTGTTTGAACTTTATGAGAGATACCCATGTCATTCTGGTGAACTCATCAACAAATGACACAAAATATTTATTCCCTCCAGTCGATGCTACTGGAAACGGACCACATACATCAAAATTTACTACTCCCAAGGCATGTTTTGCTCTTGAAGCTACTTCTGATGCAAAGGGTAATCTTGGTTGCTTCCCTTCCATGCACACCTTGCATGACTTTTCAGGCTTCTTGATTGTAGGAATTCCATGTACCAGATTCTTTGATTTTAGATGCCCTAAACTTCTGAAACTCAGATGACCAAATCTTCTGTGCCACAACTCACTCTCCTTGACAACACTTGTTGCACTAAGACATTCAGAGTCTGCAGTTCTAACATTCACCTTGAATGTTATGTTCCTTCCCTGTTCTGAGTCCATAATTAGCTTCTGATTATAGTCATACAACTTCAGAAGATTGTCCTTCATGGTAACTGAAAAACCTTTCTCAACCAGTTGTCCCACACTCATCAGATTGTTTTTCATGCCAGGTACATACCAAACATTCTGGATCACAACTGCTTTCCCATTGCTTAGAATGATTCTGACATTTCCCATACTTTTTGCATTGAGGTATTTGTCATCAGTACATCTGATCTTTGTACTCTTCCCAGAGTCAAAGTCAACCAACCACTTCTTATTTCCAGTAAGATGGTTTGAACACCCTGTGTCCATATACCACCATTCTGATGAATTCAGATCATCAGGTTCAGAAGCCAACAATAGCACAAGTTCATCATCAGAGTCTCCTCTTGCTATATTTGTTTCTTCCGACTTCCTTTCTTTGTTGCACCAGCAATCTCTGACATAGTGACCAAAGTTCTTACAACAGTAACACTGAACATTCTTCTTGTCAGACTTCTCCTTTCCCTTCTGGACATTCTTCTGCCTATCAGAGTTTGAAACTTCTGACTTTTGACCACCATTAATTTTCTTCCTAGCTTCTGATCAAGTCTGCTTCTGATGCTTCTTACCAGAAGTTACTTTCAGAGTCTGTTGCTCTACTTCCCTCTCAGAAGTTCTTGCAGTCATACGCAACTCATGCGCCTCTAGACTACTTTGCAGCTCTTCAACTCTCATGGTGCTCATATCTTTGGAATGTTCAATTGCTACAACAATGTAATCAAACTGAGAAGTTAAAGATCTCAAGATCTTCTCAATAATTACTTGTTCAGACATAGTTTCTCCACAAACTTTCATCTCATTAGTGATCAGAATCACTCTAGAGATGTATTCAGAAACCTTCTTGTTGTCCTTCATGTTGAGATTCTCATATTGCTTTCTGAGAGACTGAAGTTTCACCTTCTTCACTGATGCGTCACCACCGTAACATCTGACCAGTGTGTCCCACACAACCTTTGTTGTTTCAGAATCAACAATCTTCTCAAACACATTCACATCCACACATTGATGGATGTAGAACAACGCTTTCTGATCTTTCTTCCTCAACACCTTCTGTGTTATCTTCTGGTCCTCTGTTGCATCTGCTTCTAACAGATTATAGCCACCAGTAACAAGTTCTAACACATCTTGAGAACCGAATAACACGCACATCTGGATCTTCCAACGATTCTAGTTTTTGTCATCAAATACTGGAAGCTTGAAATGAATATCGTCGTTTCCGTTCATCTTCTACCTTATGCAATTTACGTCGAAACTCAATGAAAAATGAATGTTTCCCAAATTCCAGAGTTTCTAACTATGAGCTCTAGATACCAATTGTTGGAGCACAAGAAAGATAAAAAGCAAAAAAAATATTTACTGATACCTTCAAAAATAAGGATTTACAATGAATTACAATAACTTACTCCACTATACTATTTATACACACAAATTAAATCTAATATATATCTTCTATAAAGATATAAGAAGATCTAAGATTTATATCTTCTAACAAAAATATAAACAATCTAAAAAATTAATTATAAGACATCCTCGTCACTGTACAAATTTCTACACGTTGCAGAATTCTGGTATAACACATCATTTTACTCAACAACCCAAATGACTCATTTTAAATCTTTGTACGGTTGTGACCCTCCTAATATCCTGACTACTTCACTGATGATGCCGCTATCTCTCCTCAAACAGAGGACCAAACTATGGACAAGGGTTTTGTGTTGGACATAGAAGATGAAGAGAACAAGTGTGTTCTCTCTTCATACTTACGCACTCAAGACACTCTAAGAAACCCCACTTAGAAAATGGAAGTGTTATGCGAAAACATATCCCACATAACTCACTTACACGTTTGGAAGCCTCACGTGACTTAACAGACACCAAGCGGACAACTGGCCTCTGTAATCTCAACGGATCTCTTCCTGACACATCCCCGTTTCTTCCACTTCTCACAAGGCTCGAGGTAGACATCCTGTCCCCATCTCTTCACATGCAAGCTGGCGCGTGTCCCCATTAGTCGTTTCCCATTCTCCACCACACAACACACTTCCTTCTTATCCTTTGACCATTCAACCCATTTAGTTTCCCCTCAGCCCAGTGCAAATCAAGATGGGCTTTGTTCCAATGAAATCCCAATTGCCAACTCACACCAAGACCGCCCCCCAACTCTAAACCTTGAGGGCAAGGTTCCTTTTGGGTCTATGAGTATTGTTAGGAAAGTGACTCGGCCCATTAGAGAAAAGAAGGTATCAATTTTACTAAAGGATTGCTATTTTTAATTATGGGTGTATTTAGCAGTATTTATTTGTGTGCTATTTTTTTATTTTAAGAGGTCTATGGCCCATTTAATCTTAATAATTCTAGCTATATATTGTATTTGTTATGTTGGGAATTGACAAGAAGAAAAGTTGTTTTTATCATTTATCTCTTATGCAATTTAGATTTTAATTTAGCTTAGCATAGTCTATTATGGAGTGTTTAATCTCATTTCTATAAAATATTTAAAAAGGAACTTATATTCTCCGCTCTGCGGCTGTATATTATATATTTATTTGCAAAACTGATCGTTTTGAGCACAATAAACTGATAATGACATGAAGTTGTTGGAATTAAATTGGTTTGTACCATATCATTAAGGGTTTGATGATAACATAATATTTAAAGAATAAATTATTATACTAATGTTTGTTCAAGTGTGCATGATCATAGACTAAATTTTGATATAGAAACTAAATGTTGGCATTGAATATTGAACATTAAAGAAAAGCTAAAAGAACAAGAATCTGAAGAATCAGAACCCGAGCATCACACTCTGAAGATGTCAACTTATGAAAATCATACTCTGAAGAAAGTCAACCTCTAAAGATCCAGACTCTGAAGACTCATAATCTGAAGCTGGCCAACTTAAAGATCAAGAAGACTCTGAAGAGGTCAACTTCTGAACACCATACTATGAAGAAAGTACATCTCTGAAGATCCAGACTCTGAAGTTAGTTAAGCGCTAGGATCAAGAAATTCTGACATGTCACTATCAGACTCAGATAGCAATTTTTCTTCTTCTGATCACATGAAGATTCAAACTGAAAGACTACAAAGATGGAACGGATAATTCCTTTTGGAGAAAAGGAAATTTCAATGACTTTTGCAAAGTATTAACCATATCAAGTGACATTCCAATGTCTCTGATCAAAGCTTCTCCAAAGACTCACTTGTGCATGAAGTTTTCTTCAACAAATATTTCAAGTCGCTCTATATAAGGAGTTGAAGTCTTGAAGAAATAATAATGAACTATTAACAAACAAAAAGTTGTTACTCTCTCAAATCAAAATAAAAAATTTAACTTATAATTTATTAACACTTTATATTCTACAAATTCTTAAGTCTTAAGAGTCTTTTGTGTTGTATTCTATTTATACCTCTGATTGTATATCAAATATAATACTGAAACAATCTCTCATATGTAAGTTAGATTGTTAGAAGTTTCTTTCCTATTTGCTTGAGTATTAGAAGTCTCTTACCTGTGTGTTTGAGCATTGGAAATCTATTGCTTGTGTGCTTGAACATTTGAAATCTATTATTTGTGTATTTGAGCATTAGAAGTATCTTACTCGTGTGTTTGAGCATTAGAAGTCTCTTGTGTGTTTGAGCATTGGAAGTTTCTTGCTTGTGTGCTTGAGCATTTGAAGTCTCTTACTTGTATGTTTGAGCATTATAAATCTCTTGCTTGTATGAATGAGCAATTGTAATCATAAGTGATTATAGTGAAATCTCTTGGAAGTACAACAGATCTGGACTACTCCTAATTTGTGGGAGGAACCAGGATAAATTGTCAGTGTCTCTTGATAACGAGAAAACATATCGTATAATTAACATGCTTTTTACGATTTTATATTTCATTAAGTCGTCTAAACCTCGATTATTCCGAGATTATTTGTCTTTTTGCAGGTATAACACTTGTCGACTCAAACCGATGGAAAAGGACAACATGAAGAAGGATAGACGAAAAACAAAGAGAAAAAGAATAAAAAAATACAAAGTTTGGACTTCTGGATCTGTGACGGTCGTCACGTCCCTGTGACGGGCGTAACACCCCACAACATAAGGAAACGCTCGTCACACACCACTGACGAGCGTAAGGCACCACTTCAGCGTGTGATGACCGTCACCCACCTGTGACGACCGTCACGCGCGTGAAGGTGGACGTTATGCATGGATTGAAGACGTGGGCGTGAAGGGCAGACTCGTTCTCCCTTTTTCTATTGAATCTCATATTTTCTTACCACCACTATTACTGCTCCTACATTTTCTCCACGAAGACTTCATCAAAAATTCAAAATTAAACTGCTGATTTTTCCTGCTATATATATGAGTACCAGTACACAGTTCAAGGGTCGAAGAATTTTACTCAGAACAAATATTTATTTTATTTTACAGTTATTTCCAATTTGCTTGTTTTGGAATTCTGTTTTCATTTTCTTGTAATTTTCATTCAAAGCCTTAGTTTCTATTTTTAAGTGTTAATTCTTCTTTCAAGAATTAACACGAATTTCTACTGCAAGTCAAGCTCGAAGATTGGATTACTGTATTACCTCAAGATTACTATAGCGTCTTTAAATCCAGGTTTTTTATATTGCAATTATTATTTATTCAGTTTTTATAATATGCCAATTATTGCCATGAATTATATTTTAAACTTTATTGCTGTTAAGTTAATTATGTCTGGCTAAATTATTAATATCGGTATGTGACCGTAAGAACTGAAAGAATTTAATGATACCTTGGTCAAAAATATTTATAAAACAATTTCTGGTTTCCAATTTCCAAGATTAATTTAACTATCCTTGTCACGAGAGTGAGAGGTTAATTAACACGATTTTGCCACGAGAGTGGGAAATTAATTAAGGAAAGAACTTGCATGCGAGAGCTGGGGTTCAACCCAGATAGTGGTAACGAAGCATTGATTTTTAAATACACGAGAGTGTTTTAATAAATTAATTAAATTCAAATTGTTTTCAAAAAGTGTTATTAAATTTAAAGTGCATCCACTAGGTTTAGTAGCATGACTTATTTCATAAACACGAGAGTGTATGTCTCAGATTTTTAAACAATTAGCTTTTACCGAAATACTTTATAGGCCAAGCGATTCATCGAATTCCCTAAGTCCGATTATCACATACCGGTATAATTAGTACTATTACTTTTAATTAAACTGTTTCCCCCAAAAATCGAATATTCATCGCTTAGTTAGACAAACTGTAGCATTAGATCGTATGCGATTGATCCTCAGTCTTTGTGGGTTCGATAATCTTTTAAAACTAGAACGACTGAACTGTATACTTGCAGTTAGTATCCCGACAGACTTATAAAGTCCCGATCAAGTTTTTGGCGCCGTTGCCGGGGACTGGTAGTCAATTAATTACGATTCTTCTGTTGCGCATTTAGACTAAGCAACAGACACCCTTTGTCGATTTGTATGCCAAGGACTCGCTCACAAGGCAAACCACTTGACAAATCGACGGACGAACCTGAACGCATTCTTTCCGTAAGACATGCAGTCAGGGATTACTGTTTAAATCACGCTATTCCTTTACCCAAACCGGAAATCAAGATTGATTCTGAAACTGATTCTAATTCTTCCTCTGAAACCGAAATCAATCCAGAATTAGACATGGCCGAAGAACAAAGGACCCGTCCACTGAAGGAGTACGCAGCTCCATCACAACAAGATCCCCATAACAGCATTGCTGCTCCAGCAATAAACCGAAACGATTTCGAGTTAAAGCCGTCATTGATATCAGCTATCCAACAACGCCAATTCTCTAGAGATCCTTCTGAGGATCCGAATGAACACGTTACAAAATTCGTTCAATTTGCCGACCCAGTTATAACAAATGGTGTTAGTAAAGATGCGATAAGATTACGTATTTTCCCTTTCTCACTAAGAGATAGAGCTTGGGCTTGGTTGCAATTCTTGCCATCAAATTCCGTCACTACGTGGGAAGGACTGAAGATCGTATTCTTAGCACGATACTTTCCCCCAAGCAAGACCGCTGCACTAAGAGCCCAAATCAACGGATTTAGGCAGAAGGATACCGAATCACTATTCGATGCATGGGAGCGCTACAAAGATATGATGTGAATGTGCCCACATCACGGACTAGAAAAAGGGCTGATAATCCATACGTTTTATAATGGACTCTTGTATAACACAAGACTACCTATAGATGCCGCCGCAGGTGGTACACTGATGGACAAGCCTTATGACGAAGCTAACCAACTCATTGAAAACATGGCTCAAAACCACTATCAGTGGGGAGGAGAAAGAACATCTATAGAGAAGACTCAAGCCAAAGGCGGGATGTACGAGATTAGTAGCCTAGATAAAGTTAATGCTAAGGTAGATGCTCATACCCAAAAGATAGAAAGCTTGACCTTACCTCCTGCAGCTACCGTAGCTGCAGTTACCCCAAGTTGCGAAGTTTGTGGAGTACCTGGTCATGTTGGAACCGAATGTCAAATCTTAGCAGGAATAACGGCTGATCAGATAAATTACGCTCAAGGAAATCCTTATGCCAATACCTACAATCCTGGTTGGAAGAACCATCCTAACTTCTCGTACAAGAGCGAGCAATAACGCTTTATATGCACCTGGCCAAGCACCTGCTGTACCTCCAGGTTATCAAAAACCCGCTGGTAATGTTCCTAACATTCCTAAGAAATCTAACCTTGAAATCCTAATGGAAAATTTTATCGCTAATCAAGCCTAACAAAACAAAGAATTCCTCAATCAAAACGTTCACACCGGTGAACAATTGAAGCTATTAGCAAACAAGGTAGATGCCCTAGCTACTCACAACAAAATGTTAGAAACCCAAATCTCCCAAGTAGCACAACACCAAGCTAGTTCTGCCGCACCTGCTGGTACATTTCCTGGACAGCCACAGCCCAATCCTAAAGGACATGCAAATGCTATTACATTAAGAAGTGGGACAGCCCTTGATGGACCGGTGGATCCTAGACTCCAAAACCCGACCATGTATCAAAAACCCGAAAAAGAAATAGAGAAGTCGAAAGATCAATCTGAAAATGTAGAGGAAGACGCAAATGAGAACAGAGAGGCCTCAGAAAAACCTTATGTGCCTCCACCACCATACAAACCACCAATTCCATACCCTCAAAGACTTGCAAAATCCAAGAACGAGGGACAATTCAAGAAATTTGTAGAACTTCTGAAACAACTAAACGTCACTATTCCGTTTACAGAAGCTATAACCCAAATGCCGTCATATGCTAAATTCCTAAAAGAAATACTGGCTAATAAGAAAAAAATCGTTGAGAACGAAACCGTTATGCTAACTGCCGAATGTAGCGCCATAATTCAAAATAACATGCCTCCCAAGCTAAAAGATCCTGGTAGTTTCTCCATACCATGTGTAATTGGAAAATCTATCATAGACAATGCTCTATGCGATTTAGGAGCCAGTGTCAGTCTAATGCCCTTATCTATTTGCGAAAAGCTCAAATTAGGCGACATGAGACCTACCAAGATGTCCTTACAACTAGCCAATAGATCAGTCAAATTTCCTGTTGGTATGCTAGAAAACATTCATGTCCGAATAGGACAATTTTACATACCGACTGACTTTATAATAATGGACATCAAGGAAGATTCAAACATTCCTATCATACTAGGAAGACCATTTTTAGCTATTGCAGGAGCCATCATTGACGTCAAGAAAGGAAAATTTACCTTTGAGGTAGGAGAAGAAAAAGTATAATTCATTCTTTCCCAATTCTTTAAAGCCCCTGCTATAGATGACTCATGTTGTCTCCTAGATATCATTGATGAATGTGTCAAAGAACTTGAATGCCAAGAGGACACCTACTATGAGATGCTGAAAATTCAGAAACCGACTATCCTTAAGAACGAAGACTGGAAACAAGAACACTTAGATGCCAACCTAAGCGAATGTTTAGCCTTAACACCCGATCCTGATTCAACTAATAAGAAACCCGGTATAGAACTTAAAACATTACCTGAAGATCTTAGGTATGAATTCTTAGATAAAGAACTCGAACGACCAGTTATAGTCAATGCCGAATTAGGAGAGATCGAAACCGAAAAACTTCTTAGTGTGTTAAGGAAATATCCAGCCGCATTAGGATATAATATATCAGACCTGAAAGGAATAAGCCCTTCTCTATGTATGCACCGCATTATGCTGGAGGAGGACTGCAAGACTTCTAGAGAACATCAAAGACGAATAAATCCTATCCTAAGTGAAGTCGTTAAGAAGGAAGTGCAAAAACTACTAGAGGCAGGCATCATATACCCAATATCAGATAGCAACTGGGTCAGTCCAGTTCATGTGGTGCCTAAGAAAGGAGGTGTTACAGTTATAACAAATACAAAAGGCGAATCGGTAGCACAACGTACGCAAACAGGATGGAGAATGTGTATCGATTATAGAAAACTAAAAAAAGCTACGCGCAAAGACCATTTCCCATTACCATTCATTGATCAAATGCTCGAGCGTTTAGCCAAACATTCCCATTTCTGCTATCTTGATGGATATTCAGGATTCTTTCAAATCCCCATTCATCCTGATGATCAAGAGAAAACTACATTCACATGTCCCTATGGTACCTTTGCATACCGGAGAATGCCATTTGGACTATGTAATGCACCTGCAACTTTCCAACGATGCATGATGGCGATCTTCGCAGATTTCTTAGACGGAATCATGGAAGTATTCATGGACGATTTCTCTGTCTGTGGAGAGAGTTTCGACGGATGTTTAACAAATCTTGAATTAGTACTGAAACGCTGTGTTAATGTCAACCTAGTGCTCAACTGGGAAAAATGTCACTTCATGGTGAGACAAGGAATTGTGTTGGGTCACATTGTATCAAACAGAGGGATTGAAGTCGACAAGGCAAAGATCGAAATTATCAAAAACCTTCAACCACCCAAAACAGTTAGAGAAATACGAAGTTTTCTAGGACACGCGGGTTTTTACCGACGTTTTATAAAAGATTTCTCTAAAATCACCAAGCCACTAACCGAACTATTAATGAAAGAGGCCGAGTTTATTTTCGACGATAAATGCTTGAACGCATTCGAGACACTAAAAGAGGCTTTAATCTCAACACCTATTATGCAACCTCCTGATTGGAATTTACCATTTGAAATAATGTGCGATGCGAGCGATTATGTTGTAGGCGCAGTCCTAGGACAACGCAAAGAAAAGAAGCTTCACGCTATCTACTACGCAAGCAGAACGCTTGATCCCGCATAAATGAATTACGCTACTACAGAGAAGGAACTCTTAGCTGTGGTATTCGCATTGGAAAAATTTCGTTCCTACTTAGTAGGCGCTAAAATCATTATTTATACGGATCATGCTGCGATCCGATACCTACTAAGCAAGAAGGACGCCAAACCGCGATTACTCAGATGGATCTTACTCCTACAAGAGTTTGACTTAGAAATAAAAGACAAAAGAGGAATTGAAAATGTGGTAGATGACCATTTATCGAGATTAGATGGAATCCAAACCGAGAGTGTTCCCATTAACGAAGATTTCCCTTATGAACGCCTCATTGCCAAGCTAGAGACAAACCCTACCGACAGTTTAGATCCACACAATGAAACTTTCACAACTGCAGTAGTAAAATCCATTTGTACTAATACCACATTACCATGGTACGGTGACTTCGTCAACTATTTAGCTGCCGGTGTTTTACCACCTGATTTGACGTACCAACAGCGGAAGAAATTTTTCCATGACCTTAAACACTACTTTTGGGATGAACCATTACTCTTTAAAAGAGGCGCCGATGGTATCTACCGTCGCTGCATTCCCAATGATGAAATAAACGACGTCATTTCCCATTGCCATTCCGCCCCTTATGGTGGACACGCTAGTACATCGAAAACCTGTGCAAAAATACTTCAAGCTGGCTTCTTTTGGCCTACCTTATGGAAAGACGTCCATGTAGCAATTATGAACTGCGATAGATGTCAACGCACAGGAAATATATCTAGACGTGACGAAATGCCGCAAAAAGGAATCCTCGAAGTAGAAGTTTTCGATGTGTGGGGAATTGATTTCATGGGACCTTTCCCCGCATCTTTTGGAAATAAATATATCTTGGTAGCCGTCGACTATGTATCAAAATGGATTGAAGCCATCACCGCACCCACAAACGATACACGTGTGGTACTAAAACTATTCAAGAATATTATCTTCCCACGATTCGGTGTACCAAGACTAGTGATCGGCGATGGTGGCTCCCATTTTATCTCTAGAATCTTCGAAAGGTTACTTTCCAAATATGGCGTTAAACATCGCATAGCCACACCATACCATCCTCAAACAAGTGGACAAGTGGAAGTGTCAAATAGGGAGATCAAACAAATACTTGAGAAAACCGTAGCCACATCCAGAAAAGACTGGTCCTCCAAGCTAAATGATGCTCTTTGGGCATATCAGACATCTTTCAAAACTCCTATCGGAACGACGCCGTTCAAGTTAGTTTATGGAAAATCTTGTCATTTGCCAGTAGAATTAGAACATAAAGCTTATTGGGCCATAAAAACCCTTAACTTAAACTATAAGAGTGTTGGCGAGAAACGAGTGTTAGATATCCATGAACTAGAAGAATTACGTTTAGACGCTTATGAAAATGCTAAAATCTATAAAGAACGAACAAAAAAATGGCACGATAAGCGTATCTCGCGGAAAGACTTTAAGGAAGGAGACATCGTACTCCTATTCAACTCTAGACTGAAACTTTTCCTGGGAAAATTACGTTCCAGATGGTCCAGACCGTTCGAAATTAACAAAGTTTTCCCAAGTGGTGCGATAGAAATTAAAGGTAGTTCTATCGAACCATTCATAGTTAATGGCCAGCGCTTAAAGCACTATTTTAACGTCGGAAATATCAACTATTCGGCTTATCTTCAGTTAAGTGAGCCGCCTACCCCGCTACCTAACTGAATAGGTATTTACTGTCGAGTCGTCGACATAAAATAAAAGCGCTTCGTGGGAGGCAACCCATGTTTTACTTTAATTATTTTTTTTCTGCTTTAATATGCTTTTATTTTTCTTTTCTTTTTCTTAATCTTTAAAACATTTTCATGATTGCATTTCTTACTCCTTTCTATTTTTCTTCTGTTTTTATTTCTCCCTTTCATCTTTCTTTTTATTTTTTTAATTTAACTTTGGCAATTTCCTAACCCGAAAATACTTACTTAATTTCCTTTTCTTTCAAACATTTATCAAATATTTTCAGGGGGGTATTTCTTTTTCTTTCACATCTCGCGCTATGGATTGTGGTAACTTCATGAATGTCAAATTGCGAAGCCGACACCAGAGAAGACGGTTTGCAGACCTGGGTGAACGGGAGATGTGTCCTACTATATACGCAGATGATCATGCTATGGCTGCCCTTGGCATTCGTGAGAGTGTCATGTACTTGCTGCACCAGATTGGTTGGGACACTGCTCCTATCCGTCGAAGGTTCTGTACCTACAAAAGGCTGACTCTTGAGTTTCTCAGCACCTTGAGTTTCATTCTAAATCATGGAATGGGATTCAACCGTGGGTTGATCACATTCAGAATGTTTAACATGGATTACACTTACAACCTGCGGGAGTTTAGCCAGCTGCTTGGGTTCCCTTTTGGACCCGATGTTATCAGTATGACACAGGAGAACCTTTTGCCCGTATCTGAGCTTGACTATTTCTGGGGAAGCATTGCTGGTATTAACCATCCTGAGCCGTCAGATCTGTACTCTGAATGCATTCATAACCCGGCTATCAGGTATTTCCACAAGATCATAGCCCACACTATCTTTGGCAAACAGCAAAATGTCACGTCTGTATCCCGCGATGAGCTGTTTATTATGTATTGTGCATCCCAAAACCGTCCGGTGAACAGTGCAACTTATATGCTAGCTAATATGGAGCGGATCATCCAGAATCCAAATGCACCGATCTTGTTGGGTGGGTTAGTTACCATGCTGTCTAATGCCATTGGACTCCGCCGGCCTATGCTCGGTTCTGCTCCGCTTTATGGCATAAAGCCGATGGACATTGCCTTTTGTTTCAACACTAGCATGATCGGAAACCTTGGACCAGATTCATTTGACCTGCTAGTTAATCATCAGATCGTCCACCATTTTAAGCTTCCGGACCCAAGAACCAGTGTGCACAACCGAGATAACTGGCTGTTTGACCTTCACCATCCTGCTTCACCACCGTCCTCACCATCTACAGTTGACATTTATGAGGTTCCAAACACTGCTAATGCTGAAGAAGATCCTGCTACACCGCCAGGATACCATGATCTCCCTGATCCTTAGGAACAACAGGCTACTTCCGCCGAGACCGCTCCCCAGGCTCCTGAGACTACTCCACCTCCACCTGCTGTTACCCTGGACTCCCTACATGAGGCAATTACGGACATGCGGGGCGAGCTGACTTCTCTCAGGGTGGACTTCATAACCTTCATGGACTTGGTGACTGATCACTTGGACTACATGCATCAGCATTTGTTTCCACCTCCCCGTGGCTAGAGTTGCCATCGTTATTTCATTTCCTTCTCTCTTGCATTTTTACATACAGTGAGGACACTGTTAAATTTCAGTGTGGGAGGGATTTTTAGTTTATTTATTATTTCAACATTATCATTTTCTTTTATTTTTATTTACTTTGAAACAATTTGTCATGAATTTATTCATTTATTCAATTGAAGTTTATTTTAATTTCTTTCCCAGTTTACTGTTTTATTTACTGTCTGTGTTTATACGCAATATCTCTATTTCATTTTATACTGGTAACTAGTATTACAAAAATTTAATTATTATATCACCTTTATATTTAAACCTCTAATTAATTAAAATAAATCATTAAAATATTTAAAACAAACCAAAAAAAATATAAAACCAATTACCAAGAAAAACAATAAACACATACACTCTCCAACGGTCCTGTAACGGTAATGATATTTATGACTCTGTCTGCGTTACGACCGTCACACCCTTGTGACGAGCGTAACGCGCCTCTTTACCTCTTGACGAGCGTCACACCCTTGTGACGACCGTCACGCAGACAGAGACCACAACGGCTATTGCAGGGAACCATTCCAACTTTCCTCTTTATAAACCCACTTCTTTCCTCCATTGTCACCATCACACGAAAAACCACCTATTCACTCCATTTTTTCTTCCAATTTCTAAACTCCCAACACCAAATTACCATCCTTACAATCTCCCATTCTCACATTCCCAAATCAAATCCTACCTCCACCATGGCAAACAACCCAAACGCTCAAGCCATCAATTTCAGAATCGGCGAACCTGTGGAGAATCAACGAGCAAAGTTTCAAAAATTCCAACGTCGAGGTCTCCAACCTACAAGGTACGTTGACATCGACTGCCTACGGAGTTTGGGACTACTCGACAGTGTCCGCCGATTATTACAAAGCGTGGATTTGTGGAACCTCTGCCGCGAACCAAGACCAATCTACGAAACTCTTACTCTTGAGTTCTTGAGTTCGTTTGCTTACCTCACTCCGCCGGGTGTCACAAACCAACAGTCATGCGTGGAAAAATTTCGCATGTTTGGCGTTGAGCACTAGTTGCCTCAATCCGACATCGCGAGGCTTATGGGATTTTGTTCAGACGAAGGTGCTCATTTTCGGGTTCCGGATAGTTTTGGTGAGGAGGCTTTCAACTTGTGGCACAGTTTAACGAACATCCGTGCCGGATCCTACGACCACCTCAACGCCACCCACATCCATAATCCGGCCATCCACTACTTTCATCGCATCCTTAGTAACACCATCTTTGCCCGCGACAACAACCATAAGCTCAACTCCAAGGAGCTCTTCTTTCTACATTGCGCGTTCACTGGGCAAAAGATAAATGCCGCCCCATTCCTACTCGCTCACATCCACTCTATTTGTGCTAGAGGTGGAAAACCTTTCTATTTCGGAGGGCTGGTTACTTCAATTGCCATTGGTCTGAATTATGGTGCTGCTCTAGAAACCTTGCCTTCTATGGCACCGGCTTTGCTAACCTTGGATCACTGCAAAGCCGCACACCTCATCTACGAGTGGGAAGACGGCAGATTCCACCCTGTAATCAGGAATACTGTCTATCAGAATATCATTTTGCCGAACAAGTACCGAATCGATCCAAGTAACCGAGCCAACTGGTTGTTCGACCCTGAAGTTCTTGCAGAGCCTGCACCTGCCCACGAAGACCAACCTGCAGCCGCCGCAGACGATATACAAGAAGAGTTGGATAGTGCTCCGCCTGTCCATGACATTCCAGGATCCTCATCTGCACCTCCTCCTATCAATCTTGAAGACATCCTCCGCGCCCTCCACATGCAAAATCAAATGAATACGGCGCTTGAAAGGAGGCAAGCTGAGCAATTTGAGTCTCTGTGCGCCCAAAACGCTCAGATCTTGACTGGGCAGCGCAACATGAATGAGAGGTTAGATGAGGCGCTGTCAGAGCTTAACGCCTTGAGGATAGATATGAACACCTATGGCTTCCAAGACACCGATGCTGAAGCCACTCCTACCAGACGCTCTCGCACCAGGAGCAGAGGACGTGGTCACCAGTAGTTTCTCTTTCTTTAATTTCTATTTTTCTGTTTCATTTCTTTTCCTTTTGTAATTGTACTTCCCCGCATATATACCGCAACATTAAGGACAATGTCGGATTTTGTATGGGAGAGGTACCTTTCAATCTTTTAATAAAACTAGTAAATTCTTACGATATGTCTCGATTAAAATTCTTCGCTTTACTTTGCCATACCGAAAATTTTTTATTTTCGCATTAGCCCGACATACCTATTTTAACGAAATCCCAGTTGAGGAAGCCGAAAACGACATAACAAGATCGATACAGTTCTGTCACCGTAGACTTCCTACTTACGTGATCCGTTTCAATAACCATTATATCGATATCTGGAGTTTCAAGTTCTAGAAGTAACCCCTAGTAGTTTATACTAGCAGTCAGCACCGTCTTGACACAAACCACGTGGAGAATCGATGAATATAAGTGTTTGATGCCTGATTCTAAAAATATCCTTCCTATCTCGCTGCTAAAAGAAAAGAAAATTTGTGTACCAAAATATACAGGCACATATAAGAGCTGAGCAAATAATGAAGGAATCCAGTGTTGGTTGGTTCAGAGGTATCTGGTTCTGAACTCGGTAGGGCGTGCTACGGCCCGATCCCCCACAACCTCCAATTTGGATAACATATGTAGGGTTGCCACATTCATGTACCAGACCCCGTGCTAAAGGATCAAAGTCACTAACCGGTTACTCCACTACGTGCGTGCTAAGGCAAAGGGCTTAATATGATTGCGCCAGAACGAAACCGGGTGAAATAGATACGAGGAACTCCGGGCAGAGTTATAACGGAACTGTTGGATAGCTCGTTTAAAATGGAAGTCTACAGGTAAGCTTATTGCTTGCGTCATTAGCGTATCTTTAGTGTTTTACTCAAGTATTGGCCGAACCAACGAGGATTTCCCGAAACCACTTTAAAAATCCAAGGTATGTCATGCTTATGCGCTTACCAGAAAACTTGTCCGACCTTTCGAATGACTATTTGCTTGAGGATAAGCAAAGGTTTAAGTATGGGGGAATTTGATAATGAGAAAACATATCGTATAATTAACATGCTTTTTACCGATTTTATATTTCATTAAGTCGTCTAACCCTCGATTATTCCGAGATTATTTGTCTTTTTGCAGGTATAACACTTGTCGACTCAAACCGATGGAAAAGGACAACATGAAGAAGGCTAGACGAAAAACAAAGAGAAAAAGAATAAAAAAATACAAAGTTTGGACTTCTGGATCTGTGACGGTCGTCACGTCCCTGTGACGGGCGTAACACCCCACAACATAAGGAAACGCTCGTCACACACCACTGACGAGCGTAAGACACCACTTCAGCGTGTGACGACCGTCACGCGCGTGAAGGTGGACGTTATGCATGGATTGAAGACGTGAGCGTGAAGGGCAGACTCGTTCTCCCTTTTTCTACTGAATCTCCTATTTTCTTGCCACCACTATTACTGCTCCTACATTTTCTCCACGAAGACTTCATCAAGAATTCAAAATTAAACTGCTGATTTTTCCTGCTATATATATGAGTACCAGTACACAGTTCAAGGGTCGAAGAATTTTACTCAGAACAAATATTTATTTTATTTTACAGTTATTTCCAATTTGCTTGTTTTGGAATTCTGTTTTCATTTTCTTGTAATTTTCATTCAAAGCCTTAGTTTCTATTTTTAAGTGTTAATTCTTCTTTCAAGAATTAACATGAATTTCTACTGCAAGTCAAGCTCGAAGATTGGATTACTGTATTACCTCAAGATTACTATAGCATCTTTAAATCCAGGTTTTTTATATTGCAATTATTATTTATTCAGTTTTTATAATATGCCAATTATTGCCATGAATTATATTTTAAACTTTATTGCTGTTAAGTTAATTATGTCTGGCTAAATTATTAATACCGGTATGTGACCGTAAGAACTGAAAGAATTTAATGATACCTTGGCCAAAAATATTTATAAAACAATTTCTAGTTTCCAATTTCCAAGATTAATTTAACTATCCTTGTCACGAGAGTGAGAGGTTAATTAACACGATTTTGCCACGAGAGTGGGAAATTAATTAAGGCAAGAACCTGCATGTGAGAGCTGGGGTTCAACCCAGATAGTGGTAACGAAGCATTGATTTTTAAATACACGAGAGTGTTTTAATAAATTAATTAAATTCAAATTGTTTTCAAAAAGTGTTATTAAATTTAAAGTGCATCCATTAGGTTTAGTAGCATGACTTATTTCATAAACACGAGTGTGTATGTCTCAGGTTTTTAAACAATTAACTTTTACCGAAATACTTTATAGGCCAAGCGATTCATCGAATTCCCTAAGTCTGATTATCACATACCGGTATAATTAGTACTATTACTTTTAATTAAACTGTTTCCCCCAAAAATCGAATATTCACCGTTTAGTTAGACAAACTGTAGCATTAGATCGTATGCGATTGATCCTCAGTCTCTGTGGGTTCGATAATCTTTTAAAACTAGAACGACTGAACTGTATACTTGCAGTTAGTATCCCGACAGACTTATAAAGTCCCGATCATCTCTCTTTCCCTTTCTCTCTAACTCTGATATTATTTTTATCTGCTTCAAACAACTTACCTTGAATTAGATTATAGACTTTATGATCAGAATATGATAAGAGGTTTTTGAAAGAGAGAAAAATTCAACACAATTCAATCCCCCTTCTTGTGTTTTTCTCACCTTCAGTTGGTATCGGAGTGCCTGTTTTATGCTCTAAAACTTAACAATGGTACAAAAAAAGATCATGAGAGAAAAACATGTCCGGTGATGATAGTGGTCTATCTGGTATTACTACTACTCATCATGTTGTGAACCATGATTATAGCATTTCTATAAAGAATACCTATACTTCTAGACCTTAAACCTTCAGTGGAGATTCAATAAAGTTTGAATGGTGGAAAACCAAAATATACACTCACATCATGAGTATTAATGATGGGATGTGAGATATTCTTGAATATGACATTACAATTGATGGAGTGGGAATGTTTGCTGATAGAAAAAGTCTCACACCTCATCAAAATAAGATCTAAAGAAAATATCAGAGTGTGTGGCATTCTTGTGGATTCTCTACCTCATTCTGAGTACATCAAGATAATTGACAAGTATACTAGTAAAAACTTCTTTTAATGTTTGCATGCTACCTATGAAGGAAACCAGTAGGTAAAAGAGACAAAGATTAATCTTTTGGTCCAACAATATGAATTGTTCAGAATGAAAGAAGATTAGAATATTGAAACCATGTTCTCAAGGTTTTAAGTTCTTGTATTTGGACTTCAAGTTCTGAACAAGAGCTATACAACTTCTGATCAAGTCAATAAGATTATTATGAGTCTTCTTGTCAAATATATACCAAAGGTGACATCTCTTAGCACAACACAACCAACACAAAGGCATTAAGCACAGACGTCCAAGTGAATAATAGCTCTAAATCTATCTCTACAATCTAGACACTATTAGATAGTCACCCTAGACAAGAATTCGAGCAGTATATGTTTATAGCAACCCAAACCCCAAACATATAGTAAAAATCTAGAATAATAATTGACAAAGATTTGTAAAGCATGCTTTATATAACGCTATGGGTGATAAATACACGAGTTCAAAGTAAATAGATATACAAAACCCAATAAATGAAAAATACACAAAGAAGAAGAGAATGGAACCACAAATCTCCTAATTTGTCAGTGTCAATGGATGAGAATTCCACCTCGGATCATTCGTATGCAAGCTCCATTGTTGTTTTCTAAGCTAATGTACCAAAAAATAAGTTGATGGAGTTGGAAGAACAAAAACACCCCCAAAACCTTAACCTAGAAATGAATGTTATAAATCAAAATTTAGCAGACCGCGCTAAACGGGCCTGGCGCGCAAAGTGCGGTTTCCTAAATTAACATGTTAAACCGCCTAAAAACCTGCTAAGCAGGCTAATAGCGCTTAGTTGGCTCAAAAACAACATTTGTGCCAGAATAGTAAAGCACACCGCGCTTAGTGACTTCAGCGCGCTAAGCAAGTTCGCTAGGACATAACTTCTCAATACTGCATCTTTTATTCTGAAAACGCCTATCTGGAGTCGTGCCTTCGACACCTTATTCCTCGATGCTCCAAATGTGTAAGAAATACCTATAAATGAACTAAAATCTATCAAAAGGTACACAAATGAATCAAAAACACAAATATACACAAACTAAACATATATATAAATAAAGCTGAAAATTATTCAAAGAATATTAACAAAAGAACTGATAACTGCCACCGAACATATATATATATATATATATATATATATATATATATATATATATATATATATATATATATATATGTGTGTGTGTGTGTGTGTGTGTGTGTGTCTGTGTGTGTGTGTCTGTGTGTATATATAAAATAACTACATTTTGGTGCTGATCAAACTCTCCCTAACTTGAACTTGTTTGTCATCAAACAAGGCCAAACAACGCAAAGAATAAAAATAACTTACCAAATAATCATGAATCAACGGGCTTCGGAAATCAAAAACAAATTTATGGTTCAAATTAAAAATGCACAAGCAAAGTAAATGCTTACCTCAATCATACAATGATAGCATGAAAACAAAATGAATCCTAAGTACAAAAATAATGCTAAACCATCTAAAACAATACAAGCTCACATCATGAATCACACCTAAAATTTGTCGGTAGATGAAAAACACATAAAAGTGTGGAATTGACACTCATCCTACAATCTTGTAAGCAAAAGACTAAATTATGCATTCATCCGAAAATTCACATTGAACATGCAAAAGAAATAATTGCAAGATCTTTTCAAGGTTGTAATGTGGTCTAGTTAACAAACAAAGAGTAATTTATAAAGCTGATCGAAACAAAAACATTCCTAAACCTAAGGGAGTGATCAACTTAAAAAAGTCTCAAGCAACAAAATTCCAATCACACTTATTCCACAATCCAAAGTTTCACACCAATCACATACTTATTAACACAATATTATTGCTACTCTTTTTGGTTTTCTTTTTCAAAACTTTTTTCATTTTTTTCTAGTTTTTCTTTTCTTTATTTTTTATTTTATTTTATTTTCTTTTTCTTTCACAACCGCATAGCAACACACAACATAAGTAAGCAAGAATTCCCCCCCCCCCCCCCCCCCCCAACTTGAATTCAACCAACATCAATGTGTGAATACTCCCTACTTTCTAAAGGCAAGGTAAAAATTCAAATAAAACACATGGTTAAGGGTTCAAGAAAAAAATAATCAACATTCATTCAAAAAGGTGAACTAATACTCATAGACAAGCACCAAGTTCAAAAAAAGCATGGACATTAACAAAAAGCCTCTAAAGGAGTTAACAAAAGTTCACACATTCACAAAGTGAATTGACTATTTGGTTAGGAAGTTGTGCTAAATAATCAAACAAAATCCCTTGATCATTTTCATGCTTTCATACAATCAACACAAGCAAAATATTAAACATAATGAAATCTAGTTAAAACAAGAATTATGGCCTCCAACATATATGAACAATGGAAAGCTTCCTCAGATTTAGGGGTAAAAAGGAAACTAAAGTGATTCAATCAAAAAGCAAGTAATGTAAAAGAATGAATGACATGAAATTTATACAAATGAAAAGTTTCATAAACATGTTATCCTATAGAAAGAGATAAATGAATACTTGGTGTGTACCAAATTTAAAACAATATCATTACCATACATCCTCAAGATGAAACACTCAAATTTCAAAAAATCACCAAATGCTTCCTCAAGCTATCAAATCGAAATTTGAGTACAAAAAAAAAACAAAAGAGTTAATTATACTACTATTATGTACTATCTAAATCCTATAAGGAAGTGGGAAAAAGGAAGGCCAGTGAAGCAAAAAGAATTCACTGGCTCAACATGGCCAAGTGGGCTAGATCACGCTCAACATATAACTTCCTCAAGCTAAACACGACAAGCTCTTGGAAAAACACAAAATTTAACACATTAACACAATCTATTATTGACATATTAAGGACTGAGTGAAAGTGAATAAACAAGTTGAAAAGTGAAGATTTGAGAATTTTAAGAACTGTCCGATTTCAATTTGTTTAAACAACAACCACCACACTACCTAAACTAGGACAATGAAAAACAATAACAAAACTAAAAATAATAAAACATACTTGTTTTACGTTGTAAGCTCGACACCTGTTATTTATACACACTTCTCTATGTTTCCTCTTTACACGGTTAGTGCTCACCAACTGAGAAACCTAACCAAACATTTTAGCAAACGTGAAGAGAAACAACATATATACAAAAGTTACAAGTATGCAAAACATGTAAAATTTACAAGTTTGATAAACATAAATAAAGAGATGCAGAAGTATAAATATACAAGTATAATTACATAATATAGACAATATGAACATTATGTGTAAAAATCAAAAAGAAAGAAACTATCGCAATACAATCCAATAAAAACACCAATCCTTAGCAACAACACCATTTTATTAAAGTGATAAAGCCGCAAGAAAAAGTAAGTAGTTATTTAGTTTTGTCATATCGTCTCCACAGGGATTAGTGCTACTGAATTTACGTTCGGCAAGTCTCATGTTTATGAGTTGGTTTTGAATGGTTTTGAAGTAAATGCAGGAATTAAAACTATTAACAGAAATAGAATTCATTCTTCAGAAGAGGAAACTTATCAGACATGCATATAATCCACTCCTCACAAACTTAAACCTATCGACCAGTTATATTCAACCTACACTACTAATCAATGTCATCACGTATCAACCACAACACCCACTGTATCATCTCAGAGACAATCTCTCAACCAACCTCAACAAAACAGAAGACAACTGTGTTACTCGCATCGACAATCTCTCAGCATAATGCAACAAACACAGAGGCATTAAGTTAGACTACGGAACCGGATCTAGAGGGGGGTTGAATAGATCCACAAATAAAAACTACCTTCCAAAATAGTTATCTAAAATTTATTTGAAAAACAATGTTGAGCAAAAGGTTTTAGCCTAGATCAATTAGAGTAGTCTAAATGAACCTAGTTATTGGAAACTCGGATATGCACGAGCCACATGGAATTAATATAATGATAGAATCAGTCAACATAATAATATCTCAATTAACCATTTAATATCCATCACGACAATTTCCTATTTCCAATGAAATCATATTAAAAACATAACATGGCAATTTATCGGATATGTGGCGCGCAATCAATTTTTCAAAATTTTCTTTGAGATTTGTTGATATTCAAAAGCACTTACAATCAAAGTTATTGTAAGCTAACCAACAAAGCAATTTAAAATTTAATAATCAAATATAATTTCTATATGAATCAATCGATAAAACAACACATTCAACACATTGCATATATATAGTAAATGAAAGTAAGAGATAGAACATTGCAATTTTCCTTTGAATTAAATAAGCTAAACAATTTGTCAAACACTTGGCGTGCAATCAAAGTTTCATAATTTTCCTTTGTGTTGTGTTGATATGAAAAAGCACTTATAATCAAAAGTGATTATGATCAACTCAACACACAATTCAAAACAAAAATAGTTTCGGAAAATTCCTACGCTTCGATAAATTACTCAATGCTATTTGACAAATCGATGTATGAAGATTAAAGCAAGTGAAGCAATAAAAGAAAAGAGACATAAGGATTTTTTTAGGAAGTTCAACTATCGTCCTTGCTATGGCTACACCTCCCCCCAATTCCAAATTTGGAATTAGGAAATTTCTTACTTTGCAAAAGTATAGTTACAAGAGAAGTGTTCAAGAGCAATACTATAAACCATAACCATTTTGATATTGATTCAACCCCTTATCTTATTTTGATCTTCAACAAGACCAAGACCGATAAATGTAACTTATTCGCCGCTTAAGCTACTTCCTTAAAAAGATTTCAAACACCCCAAGGTTCCTTGCAAATATTTCAAACACTCCAAGGGATTTTTCACTCGAGTAAATCGAATTGCAAACTATCAACACAAGATCACCAATTATATCATCCAATTATTTCTACTTCCTTAAAAATATTTCAACCACTCTAAGTTTCCTTGAAAAGATTTCAAACACTCCAAGAAATTTCTCACATGGACGATCCTTCGCACGATCTTGCACGAAAACCCCCAATTCAACAAATGATTTTGGTGAACAAACTTGATGGTTTTTCCCGGATGAAGACCCATACAAATCTCAACCAAAAACAATTGGAAATATTCAATTCTTTGTCTAGATGGAACCCTGACATAACATCATCACAATGTAATGTTGGTGTGTATACATAGATTGGAAGGTTGAAGAAAAAAAGGAAATGTTGACTAATTTTATGATTTCATCAAGTTGGAATGATGCATGAATGATATATTTATAGTTGTACTCTTTTTAGGTAAAAGAGGGTACTTATGAAAAAATAATGAAAAATGACCCACAAAACAGTATGTGTCGACTTGAAAAATTTATTTGTCGACACATGAGAAACAGTGGCTAAAAGCTTTAATAATGCGGTACATATGCTGACATATAAATCATATGTGTTGATGCATAAGTTGTATGTGTCGACCTAAAAATCGTATATATCGACATATACTGAAGCTTTTAAGAAAATGCAAAATTTATGTATCGACACATAGAAATTTCAGGTCGACACATAAGTGTTATTTTTGTGAAAAAAGTGATTTTTCATGATTGGGATCAATTTTAAAGTTGTTTTAAATGATTCCTAAGACCTCTAATGCAAAGGGGTGCCACAAGACATAAGGATATCATCCACCATACTGAAATGCTAGCTTTCTGAGTTTTAACATCATGCAAAACATATAATAGTGAATTTGCACTCACAAACACCCCCTTTTTGATGATGGCAAAACTTGCAACGATGCATTTCATGTAGTTATCGAAGACTCCCCCTGTCTTTCTGCTTCCCATCTTCATCTCGCACATTATTCTCCCCCTTTGACAACATCAAAAAGAAAGAAGGCAAATCGTGAGAAGTATCATATTCCAATACCAATACTAATATATCACACAAAGACATTTTCGCAAAGAAGAACATATAATTACATATCCCCATATACATATGTAATGATGCAAAAAAAAAGATAACAAGCATAAACATTACCAAACATGTAATACAATTGCATGAATAAAAATGAATGTGATGCAATAACAATTTAGTTAAGGTGCTTCTATAGCGTCACGATTTCGTAACACAATACAATGAAACTCCTGATGCAGCACACGCATGTGCCTAGCATAGTGACAAGAACATGTCACTACTCAATCTAAAATGAAAATGTTGCCATAAATTGTGACTCAACTACAACATGAACCGTACATGAAATTAACATGCTTACATTCAACTCATACACAAATGCAAGAAATAATAATAGAAACACATACTTGTACATACAAGAACAACTCATACAAATGTGAAAGAATAAATACATGAATACATTATAAGCATATACATTGAGAACACACAATAGTTATCAATAAATTTTTTTGGAAAATGAACATTCATGGTTTTCATCATTTGAGAACATAGCAAGCATTTTTCATCAACTAAAACATGTACTAAGAAACTTCTTACTTTTAAGGAGAGATTTGGAACAATATTACCTCACTCTTGATGGAATAGAAGTTGCACTCACATGATGTAAAATACACAAACGAGTTGTTAGAGAAAAAGTATAAAAGTGAAAGCATCATAATAAAGAAAGCAACATTGGAAATATTAATAATCCCCAACTTTCAACATGATCGCGAAGGTAATTCCCACTTATGTGTTCCTTCATTGAGCTACTTTATTTGGAGTCCGAGAAAGTAATTCAACTTCCCATAAGACTCATTTCAAATACTCCCTGCTGTAGCGGTACAAATATTGAGACTAAGTCATTGGATTAACTTAACTCGTATAAATCAAATAAAAATTGCCACCGCACTTTATTGTTTCCAAAGGAAATGAAAAAAAGCGAATAAACCGAAAAAATAAGAGGAGAGAATCTAGGTACGAGGGTTGGTTACGCAAAGGGAAGGTATTAACACCCTAAACATCTACGGTACTCTACAGGAACCTCTTTGAAAATCTGTGTATTTTGGCTATAAAAGGTGTATACAAAAATAGGACAGTGGATACGAGAAAAGAAGTTTTTTTTACAATTTTTGCATCCCCCGCGGTTGTGAACCTTTAGTGCCTAGGTACCACCTTCTGTGCAATAGGGGATCAGAGTACTCGTAGTTCACCTTAAAAAATTTTAAAACACATGTGTGTTGGTTTATTTTAAGATAAGAGACATTATCGTCATATCCGAGTGGAAAATATACTTACTACCCACGACTATAAGAAATGAGAATTTGCATCATCTCAAAGTGGAGGATATAGCTTGGATTTTAAAATCAAGAAAGCCTCACTCAATGTAACACCCCGATTTAATTAGGATTATTTTTATTTAAAATAATTATATGAGATGATGTGTTTACTTGTGTTGATATATTTTATGATGGAATATGACTCATAACTGATGTATGGATAGTGGTGCATTGTGATGGATTGATAGGTGATAAAAATAGGTGTTTAGATAGAATATTAGGACCTATAATAGGATAAAATCGTAGGAAAAATTGGTCTGGTATAGTGTAGAATTGCAAACAAAAAAATCTTGTTCGCATAGAATCGTTGGGAGATACAAGGAGTGTCGTCGGGCGACAGTGCTTTGTCAAACGAAGGTGGAGGCGAGAAGGAGGTAGATTTTTGGATGAGTTATTGGATTCTGTCGCGACTAGCATTATCGGGCGAAGGGTGACGTGAAGGCAGCATCTCCAGGCGACACCAGACTTCACTGGGCTTCGCCGAGCAACGGTTGACAGTAGTTGATGGCTATTTTTTTGGATTTTCCTAAATCGACCATAACTTTAGTTTTAGGAGCCCGATTGACGTTCCATTCAAAGAAATAGTTATCTAAAACCATGAACTATCATTTGAAGGATGAAAATGAATGATAAGGAGTATATTTCTTGTACCTAAGTTAAGATAGGAATAGTTCCCCCCTCGTTACACTGAAACAATGAGTTGTTTATTGTGACATTGTTTTGCTTATGATGTTGTTATGAGGTAATGTTGATGACAATGATGATAATGATGTGGATGGCCTAAATTGGCACCATGATGAAGGCTTATGCCTTATTGTTATATAATTTATGTTGTTGTATGGTATTGTTGCATGCATTTATTTGTGAGGGCTTATTGCTCTGTTGTTAGCCTGGAATGGCATTGTGATGAGGGCTTATTGCTCTTATGTTTTCCTGTAATGGCGTTTTGATGAGGGCTTATGCTCTGTTGTTTCCCAATTGGCAATATGTTATAGGCTCATGCCTCGATTGTACCACATGCATGTTGATGTAGGTCTCATTGCATTGCATTGATGATTGAATTGATGTCATATAATGTGAATGATGGTTGTTTATGATGTATTATCTGTATGATGTGATTTACTACTCCTTAGCGTGTTTTATTCAGTGTGATTATTGAATGAAATTCTCAGCTGTTTTGTGTTGTTGTGTCTGTGCTCCTCGAGAGTACAGATAATCAGGTTCCTGAGTAGTGCTTGAAGAGATGTTAACAGATCGTGTCTTATGAGTCGCTCTGATATGTAACACGAGAGTTAGGGATTTTACTATGTTTTTGCATGATTTCAATTGTTGCATATTTGTTTGAAACTTATGATGGACCACATATTGTGGAGTTTGATTTAATGTTGAGGCTAGAATGCCATTGAACCAATTTAAGTTTATTTTACACTGCCGAATAAATATTTTTGATAAACAATGAAATAAAGTGTTTCGAAACATTATGGATTTTTGGATTATGTGACATCCCATTGTGGACTATGATGAACTCTTTTTCATGATTTTATATTATATTTATTAATTTGAGAAAATTGGGTGTTACAATTGGTATTAGAGAAGGTCGGTCCATCCGGCCAGGTTGTTGAGTCAGTAACATAGTATGACAGTTTAATACTGTCGAGGTATTTTTCTCTAGTACGCGACATTTGTGTGAAACACTGTTGGTGCTTTCTTGATTTTTCTAATCACCTGTTTACAGAAGTGGGATTGAAACAAGTGGGGGAGAAGTTCGTGGTTCTCTGAGATGGTTCATATGTGAACAATTGGTTTAGTGTTCCGTGAATCGCATAAGTGCAAAGATCGACGAAGCCGTGTTGTTTCCCAAATTTAGAGGAAGTATGAATTCAGGATTTAAGTCTAACATTCATACAAAGTGTTCTTATGGGGGAATGATGATGTACTCGTGCTGTTCGCATCTCTAGAAGTAAAGGGCGATAATATGGCTAATGATGCGCCTGTTGTGGGTGAGTATTGATGTTCTCCCGGGAATAATTGCAACTTGTCGTTAGAGCGAAATGTTGGATTAACTTGATGTTAGCCTTATGGTGAACTATCTAAAATTAAACCAAGTGATTACGAAGTGTTTCGGTGAGTCAATATAGATTCTCATGTTTGAAAGTTGTACAGATACAAGGTTCTTATTTGTTAGTCAAGTAGAGTCGCCTCCAAGGGAAAAGAGAATTGTTAAAGGTTGCTTCTTAGAGGTTATAGAGCAATGTGACGGCTAGTGATATACAAGAGGTGTGTAATTTCTTGATGATCCCCTAAGGACATTAGCTAAGCGAGTAAAATAGCTCTTAGAAGATGAAGCTCAGGTGATTATGATGTTTCAGTAATGTCAGTTGATCGTGAAGCTGTCAGTGTTGAGTTACCATTGTGTATGATGTCGATGTTTTGAATGGTGATATAGTGATAATTTACTGTAAATGTTATTGTTGGAGTCAGTTAAGTAAGTTTCAGATGTTTTTAACGCTTTTGGGTGATTGGGAATTGCAAATCAGATTCAGAACTCAAATATACTAGTAGTCTTGTGAGAAGAATTAGAGTTTTAATGTTTTGGAAACTGAGGTTTTGGCAACGTAATATGTCTTCTGAGTTATAAGAGGAATGACGTTTTGGGTTGAGAAGAAAAGCGATATTCTGCCGATAAGTAGCAAAAAAGTGCTTCTGCACTGCAAGTAACCGGCTACCAATATATGGCTACCCGGATACACCATCATACATTAGCGTTGATTGGCTGTTTTGAGAGGTGTAACCGGTTACCGCTATTAGGGTAACCCATTACCATTGAGTTGACATCATTTTATAATTCTTTGAAAAATTCATAACTTGAGTTCTGGATGTCCGATTTGAGTTCCGTTTGAAGCGCTAGAAAGTTAACATGATGAAATTTATTTTAAAAATGGTTCTAGCACCTGGAAGTAATTTATTTTTCACGTGATGATGTTGGATGAGAGGCGAAATTTGATGTTGATCTTGTACTTGGTACCAGACTTGTTCCTATGGCACCATACTGGATGTTAGATCAAAGTTAGGAGAATTGGAAAAGTTATTAGAAGATGTGCGGAGAAATAAATTTATAAAATCGAATGTATCATTTTGGGAGATTTGATTCCATTAGTTAAGGAAAAAGAAAGTAGTATGAAATTGTGTGTGGATTACCGATAACTGATTAAAGTATTGGTTGAGGTTACATATCCACTTCAGATGACTGACGATTGGATGGACCAACTGGTAGGCGAGTATGTTCTCAGTATAATTAAATTGGGGTTGGATTATTATCAGATACGAATGAAGAGTGGGGATAGTTAGAGAACAACTTTTAGAAATCGGTGGAGTTATTTGGTATAATTAGATCAGCTCGTTGCAGTATTTATTGAAGAAATTTTGATTTAGTCTGAGTTAGAAAAAGGAAACGTTGAATGTTGTGATTAGAAATTCAGTGTCGAAAGGGAAGAAAATGTATGTTTGGATGTCAGGATGTAGATCATGATTTGAAGAGGTGAATTTTATTGAACATTGCTATTTTGAATGATGATATATGTGGAATCTATTTAAAGTAAATAGAGGTATATATTGAGATGCTTTGAAATTGGTTATAGAGACTAGAAGCTTTTCAGGATTAATTGGTTATTATCACTATTTGCTTGAGATGAGGTCAAGTGAGACATGTTGTTAGTGAATGAGTTAAGGGAATGAGATGTTTGACATTAGTAAGGATGTGAATGTATTAGATAAGTGTATGGAGATGAAACTTATGCCGATTAAGGATGATTAGAAGACGATTAGTTTTGAAGTGAAGAGAAATAATACTAGAGGAAAGATAAATTCAAGAAGGATTGGAATCATGGATATGACAGAAAAGTATAGACACGAGTTAGGGAGAAACTGCAGAGTTCTATCACTAACCATATGAAGGAATGATAGTGTTGATATTGTGATTAGAATGAGATCTAAACGTTAGTTTAAAGGAAAGAGTAAGGATTTATTGATATGGTCAAAGTCTTCTAACTGGATAAAGACTTCTTTTGGAACGAAATGATTTGGATTATACTTGGTGTAATAGTTTTCTTTATTAGAATATACTTAGCAATAATGTTGTGTTGCATGCGTGTAAGGGAGACTATGAAATGATTTTTGGTGTTTATGTATCATTGACGAGGTAGAAATGAAGGAAATTAAGAAAAACATTTGTAAGCCTTGGAGAGGTTGTTGGACATTATGCTCAGGCAACTTTGAACATAAGGTGAAGGATGCTATTATAGTTGGGTACTGATGATTTATGCCACCGTTATTGTTTTCGTCTTCCTATTGACAAATTGAGGAACCGATCACCCTTGATCTCTTGTTGATAGTAGACGGAATCACGTTGGATGGGTTATACTTATCGTGTCATCTTGATGATGTGTAAAGTGAATTAACCTTTTTATCGAGAGCATAGTTGTTCAACATTTTGTGTAAACCTTATACAAAAGTGGCTATAAAGGAGTTGGAACTTATTGAACAGTTTAGAGACTTGAGTTAGTATGCGAGCTAACGCTGCAGAGTGTAAGGTTGCGAATATCTAAAGTGAACAATGATTTTATGGTGGATATTAAAGAGAGTTAGAAACTAGATGTGAAACTTTTAGATTTTATGGTTTATGGGAACCAAATGAGGATAATGACCTTAAGGTAGGAGATCAGAGTGGCGCAACTGAAGCGTGATGTGGCGCTATTCATTATGTAGAGTGACTTGTTAGGAGTCAAGTGGTAAACATCAGAAGCTTTCAGGGCTTGTGCAAACCATTGGACATTCCATAAGGGAAGTGATAAATGAAGAGTTATTATATATTATTTATGTTATTTCCATTTCAATAGGTGTATTTAATCGTATGCTCAATTGGTGGGACATAGCACTGTGGTACTAGTGTTATGTGTCAATGTTGTTGATATTACCATTATGTTGATGGTCTTATAACGTTATTGCGGTGTAATGAGGTGCTAGATCATGTATCCTAGGGTGATTGGACAAGGAGTAAAATGAAATATGTGCGTTCATACCTCGATAGCATTGCAACTTGTTTAATTATTGTGGTTAGTAACATGGAATGTTGATTAGTGGTATCTAAAATATTGCTAAACAAGCTATGAGAGTTGAAGAGTAGGATGCGAGAGTCGTACCCATAGTTGTTTTATCTTGTAAACTTTTGAGGACGAAAATATTCTAAGTGGGGGAGAGTTGTAACACCTCAATTTAATTAGAATAATTTTTATTTAAAATAATTATATGAGATGATGTGTTTACTTGTGTTGATATAATTTATGATGTTATGTGATGCAGTTTGAGAAAATTAGAGGTTGAGGTGTTGAGGGGTGTATGCCTAAAAGTGTAAAGAACATGGGGTGAATAGTGAATATTAGTAATATTGGTATTATTATTATATTATTTGTTATTAGTTATTATGAATAAAATAGTTTTTATAATACTAATAATTAAATAAGTAATTAAGTCGAGGAAGGGCATTTTTGAGATATAGACATTAGGGGTCTAGAGATCGATATAAGAAAACAAAAGTGAGACACGACAAATAGATCGTAGAACGAGAAAATGCAAGGAGAAGGGAAAAGCTAGGGAAAAGATGAATCCACAATATTAGGAAGATCAAAGCTTCAAATTAAGGTAAGGGTGTGAATGGATTCTATATTTGGTGATTTTACATGAGATGATAGCGAGGGTTCCTTTCCCTCTTAGGTTGTTTTTGAATGATTGATGTATGATATGTTTTTATTTGATTTGATTGATGTTGTTGTATGTAATATTACATAAAATTGTGATGTTATGATTGTGATTTGTTGTTGGTTTTTTTTGTTTCTATAATGATGGTACCACAAAACCCCAATCTAAAACCTATTAGTAATGGAAATTAGGATTAGGGAATTTGATGATGGAATATGACCGATAAATGATGTATGGAGAGTGGTGCATTGTGATGGATTGATAGGTGATAAAACCAGGTGTTTAGACAGAATATTAGGACCTATAATATGACAAAATCATAGAAAAAATTGGTCTGGTATAGTGAAGAATCGCAAATAGGAAAATCCTATTCGTAGAGAATCGTTGGGCGATACAAGGAGTGTCGTCGGGCGATGGTGCTTCGCCAGACGAAGGTGGAGGAGATAAGGAGGTAGATTTTTGGATGAGTTATTGGAGTTCGTCGCGACTAGTATCGTCAGGCGAAGGGTGACACGAAGGCATCATCGCCAGGCGATACAGAGCTTCGCCGGGCGACGGTTGACAGTAACTGATGGCTGTTTTTTTTTTATATTCTTGAATCGATCATAACTTTAGTTTTTGGAGCCCGATTGATGTGTCGTTCAAAGAAATAGTTAGCTAACACCATGAAATATGATTTGAAGGATAAAAATGAATGATAAGGAGTATATTTCTAGTATCTAAGTTAGGATATGAATAGTCCCCCCCTCGTTACACCGAAACAGTGAGTTGTTTTGCTTACGGTGTTGTTATGAGGTAATGTTGATGACTATGATGATATTGATGTGGATGGCCTAAATTGGCACCATGATAAAGGCTTATGCCTTGTAGTTGTTTAGTTATTGGCTTGCATTTTTGGTAAATCCCAAGTGTATGTGTGAATGTCATGACTGATGTCATAACATTCTAGTTTAGTTTATACTGATTCATTAGGTACCTTTGCAGAAAAATATTGTCATACAGGTACTGATGTTTATGAGTGTGTATCTGAGCATTTTGCAAAATGATCACATTTACCAAAATCAGTAAACAGGAATTCAGATGTCATAACAAATGTTAAGACATCCTGTTCTGAACTAACAGGTTTGCAGTTTGGTTAATTTTGAGTTTTTTCAGGAAAATGACTCATTCTTTCCAGAACAGAATCCTGCGTTTTCTTTGGGTTAACCTAGCTCAACCCTAACCTGGTTGATAAAGTCCTGTGACCTAGTCTTAAGGTCAAATGGAATTAACCCTAGCTTTTTGTGGAAACCCTAACTGAAGATGCAGCTGCTATATATTCAACAGAGCTGCTGTTTTGAAAGCAATCCCTTTTTTGGACAGAAGATCTTTTGTAAGCTGTATAGTTATAACTATTGTAATCCAAGCAATTATCATTGTGATAAGTGACTTGGAATAGGTTTTTAATTGTAAGGGGTGTGTAGCACTCAAAGCTTTGAAGCAAGAGTGTTTGTATGTCTCTTGACTAAAGCTGTGAAGCAGAGTCAAGTTAGGTGTGTGTATCACTCAAAGCTGTGAAGCAAGAGTGGTTGGGTTGCTTGATTAAAAAGCTGTGAAGCTTAATCAAGTGTATGTTTTTGAAGAGTGTCTTCATCAATTCATTAGTCAAATTGTTTTATGTATCACTGCTGTGATTGAGGGGGAGTGAGTAGGAACTCAGGTTTAAGTTGTACTTAGATTGAAGTTGCATTGGGTAGGTCTTAAGTGAAGGAGATAAAATGGTTGGTTTATTCCTGAATTAACATCTCTTATAGTGGATTTCCTCTCTGGCTTGGTAGCCCCCAGAGTAGGTGTTGTTGCACACTGAACTGGGTAAACAATTGACTGTGTTCTTTACTGTTTTTGTATTTACTGTCTTATAGAAAGTCAGATACGGTGTCATAACATTAAACGTGACATTGAGTATCTGCAGCCAGAATTTCAATTGGCATCAGAGCAGGCACCCTGCCTGTATTACTGGGTGAGATATAGGGATATCACTTTCTGGCACTATGGACAAAGAAGGAGTTTTTGGAAATAGACCACCCATTCTGGATGGAACTAATTATGACTACTGGAAACCTCGTATGATTGCCTTCTTAAAATCTATGGACAAAAAGGCTTGGAGAGCTGCTGACAAAGGATGGAACCATCCCACCATAACTGAGAAAGATGGGACAATCAGTCTGAAGCCTGAGGAAGATTGGAGTAAAGAAGAAGATGAGTTAGCCCTGGGAAATTCCAAAGCTTTAAATGCCTTGTTCAATGGAATTGATAGAAACATTTTCAGACTAGTACATCAATATGAACTGGCCAAGGAAGTTTGGGACACTCTCAAAACTACTCATGAGGGCACTTCCAAAGTAAAAATGTCAAGGCTTCAGATGTTGACTACCAAGTTTGAGAATCTAAAAATGATGGAAGATGAAACCATTCATGAGTTTCACATGAACATCTTGGAGATTTCCAACACCTCAGGAGCACTGGGAGAAAAGATGTCAGAAGAAAAACTGGTGAGAAAGATTCTCAGATCCTTGCCTAAAAGATTTGCAATGAAGGTAACTGCCATAGAGGAAGCCCAGGACATCAGCAAGTTGAAAGTGGATGAACTTATTGGGTCTCTCCAGACTTTTGAGATGGGGATCACTGATAATGGTGACAAGAAGAACAAGAGCATAACACTTGTATCCAACACTGATGTTGAAAACAAGGAGGATGAAGAAGAAAATATTTCAGAAGCCATAGCCATGCTTGGAAGACAGTTCAACAAACTCATCAAAAGAATAGATCCAAAGTCAAGGTCTAATGTTCATAACATTCCCTCTGACATTGACAGTTCCAGCAGAAGACCAAGGTCAGAAGAGAAGGGAAACCAAGGGAGAGGAATTCAATGCCATGGCTGTGAAGGATATGGGAATATTCGAGCTGAATGTCCAACCTTTCTCAAGAAACAAAAGAAAGGAATGACTGCTACTTGGTCTGACTGTGATTCAGAAAGTAATTCTGAAGAAGAATCTGCCAAACTAGTTACTGCTCTAACTGGTGTTTGTACATCTGAAAGTGACACCAGTGATGAAGAAGTGACATTTGAAGAACTGGCTGATACCTACAAGAAATTGTGTATCAGAAGTGCTGAAGTCTGTGTGCAGAATGAGAAACAATCAAAACTCATTATAAAGCTGGAGGCTGAAAAAAGGGCAGATCTTGAAACTATAAGTCATCTAGAAGGGGAAGTTCAATTGCTGAACTCACAACTGAACCAAATGACCAAATCTGTCAAGATGCTGACCAATGGAACAGATAAATTGAAAGAGATTCTTCAAGTTGGACAAAATGTGGGAAACAAATCTGGACTAGGATTTGTGGAAGCTAAGAAATCTGGTGCAGACAAGAAGATCAGGCCTGTTAAACAATTGTCAAAGCAGATGTCTCAACACAACTCTCAACATCAGAAACAGAAATATATGAAGAAAAAATACCAAAGATGGAGATGTCATCATTGTGGGAGGTATGGACACATAAAGCCCTTTTGCTTCAAATTGCATGGATACCCTAATCAAAACTCAGGTGTTAAACCTAAGTCAAAAAGGGTACCACATACTCCTCACTGGAAGAAAAAGGCTACTGCCCTGATAGCCCACACTTCCCTGAGAGTGTCTGCAAAGGAAGGCTGGTACTTTGACAGTGGGTGTTCTAAACACATGACTGGAATAAAGAACATTCTCAATCATGTTAAACCTCACAACACTAGTTATGTGACCTTTGGAGATGGTGCTAAAGGTGAAATCAAAGGAGTTGGTAATTTGGACTGCCCTGAAGTTCCAAGTCTGAGTGAAGTCTTGCTGGTAAAAGGGCTGACTGCTAATCTCATTAGTATCCGTCAATTATGTGATCTAGGATTCAAGGTCAACTTCTCAAAATCTGAATGTCTAGTAATTAATGAAAAACTAGAAGTTGTAATGAAAGGAATCAGATCCAAAGATAACTGTTACTTGTGGCAGCCTGAGAATACTAATAACTCCACTATGTGTCCAATTACCAAAGAAGAAAAAGAGATGAAACTGTGGCATCATAAGCTTGGTCATCTAAGAAGAATGAAAAGAGCTATCTCTATGGAAGCAGTCAGAAGGACTCCAAAACTACAGGTTGATAAAAGAAGGGTTTGTGGTGAACTTAAAATTGAAAGGCTTGGTAAAAAGAAACATGTCTATGATGTGGTGAATAAACTTGAAGAAGGATGTGTTGTCAGAACCAGAAGTAATCATGACAAGGATGTTGGAAACAACAAGTCTAATAAATTCTGTTTCCCTGAAGAAATGAGTCGTGAAGTCTCTTCTCCTATAACTCTCCATCATAATGGAGTGGACAAAAAGAAAATCATTCAAGAATCAACCAGAACTATGATTCATGTCAAAAGAATGCCTTCCCAACTCTGTGCGGAAATGGTTGCAGCTAGGAATAACTGTTCTCAAAATATCTGGACAAAACAGATGCTCACTGAGTATAATGTCTCACAAGATGTTGTGACATTATATTGTGACAATCTGAATACAATCAATATTTCCATGAACCCTATTCAGCATAGCAGGACCAAGCACATTGACTTTGTAGAGAAGAAGTCAATTAAACTGGAACATGGTATCATTAAGCTTCAGCTGGCTGATTCTTCTACCAAGGCTCTTGTTGGAAATAAACTTGAAAACTTGAGGGGCAGGTTGGGTATTTGCCAACATGAGAAATTATAGCAATTAATTTTGCTTAAAACAAGGGTTGAAGGAGTTAATTTTGTTAAGTCTATTTTTAGTGGGTTAATCATATGTTTTCCAAATTCTTTCAAAATACTTAAGAAGTTGAAAAGACTCTCTTTTGCCTCCTACCTCTCTCGACTTTGCAACCTGTTCCCTTCTCTCAATCAAAATTTTCTCTCAAATTGCTACTGGTGCTCTAAGTCAATCAAAATGTCTCAGACATCATCTTCAACCAAGGCGACTTCATCATCCTCATCATCTTCATCATCTGACCAAGACTCTAGAGCAATCACCACATGCATAGAATCTGAAGTTCTTGAGGTCACTCCTCTCAGAGAGATGGCAACTGACCCCGCCAAAGTCAAAAAGCTGAGAACTAGACATGCAGGAAGAGCTCAAGCTGCAGCCTCTGGTAATCCTTCTCATCCTTCTTCTTCTGTACCAAATAGAGAAGGATCAGTTCAAGTTCATCAAGCTATTGCTAGGCTTGTTACTAGTATACTAAGCGGAAACCAACCTGTACCGGGGATTTCTGTCCCTTTAAATCAATCAGGAAGCCCAAATGTGGATGTCTCTGAGAATGTTGTGACACAAAATGACAACATTCAGAATCCTTCAGAAAAGACTGCTGATCCACCTATCATTGATGTGGATGAGGATTACTCAGATAATGATCTGATTGCCAATGTAAACCCTAGCATAGCTAGGAGATTGATGAAAAGAAAGGGTAATCAGAATGATGCAAAATGTGTGTCCAAAGATAAACCTGCTGTTAAGAAATCCAAGGCTGAAGGCATGGCTGGGGTAGAATCTGTGAAAACTATTCAGTCCAAAGGGAAGGTGAAAGCCCATGTGCATACTGCTAGACAACCAATTTCAAAGAAGAGAAAAGAACCTGAATCTTCTGATTCTGATGAGGAATCAGAGTTTGAGATTGATGCCGAAGAAATTCCTATCAGAAGGAAGCTCCCCTCCAGTAAAATTGCTAGAGTTCCTGAAGTCCCAACAGACAACATCTCTTTTCATCATCCTGACAATACAAACAGATGGAAGTATGTTTGCTTAAAGAGAATAGCTTTAGAAAGAGAACTCAACAATGATGCCATGGAGTGCAAAGACATCATGGACCTGATCAAGAATGTTGGACTAATGAAGACAGTGATAAAATTTAACAAGTGTTATGAAAATCTGGTCAAGGAGTTCATAGTTAACTTGTCTAATGATTGTGCTGATGGAAGGTCAGCTGACTTTGAAAGTGTTTTTGTTAGAGGAAGAAGGGTTAATTTCTCTCCATCAGAAATTAACAAATTTCTTGGAAGAACAAATGAGGATTGTCCTGATCTGGAAGTCACTGACAATGAAGTTTATCAAACCATCACAGCAAGGAAAGTGAAGTGCTGGCCCTTGAAAGGCAAGCTGAATGCCAGCAAACTTAGCATGAAATTTGCCATCCTGCACAAGATTGGTGCAGCCAACTGGGTGCCTACAAATCATAAATCAACTATCTCCACAGGATTGGGGAGATTTATTTATGTTGTGGGAACCAAGACTGCTTTTGACTATGGCAGGTATATTTTTGAACAAACTTTAAAACATGCTGGTAGTTATGCTGTCAAAGGACCAATTGCCTTTCCCTCCCTCCTTTGTGGAATTATCCTTGCACAATACCCTGATATCCTGGTGGCAAGAGATATTGCTTGCAAAAGAGCTTCTGCCCTTGGGTTGCACTACAAACTGTTTCAGGGATCTCATGCTCCTGATATTGTCATAACATCAGCTGAGACATCGTCTGTGAAGACCCAGTCCAAGACATCTGATGTCATAGCTGTATTAAAAGAGACCTGCAAAGAACTGGAAGCTAGGAAAAAGACCCTAGAAATCCTAATTGCCAGGTTAGAAAAGGAGGAAGCTGAAGGAAACAGAAGGGAAGAGGGTGTAGAAGCTGAAGGTCATCTCAATACTGAAGAAACTAGCTCCTCTGAGTCTGATGACAGTGCTTAAAGGTTAGTTGCTGTTTGGTGGAGTTGTTGCTGGTCCCTGGTTGAGTTTGGAAGTGTGTTCAGTTTTTAGCTGATGCTCTTATTACTTTTTTCTGGATGACTGTATAATTTTTATGAACTTTGGCCCATTTGTGGCTAAAGAGGGGGAGATATATTTTGGTACTTACTTAATTAGACATTCTATTTTTCTGCAGTCATTTCTTTCTGCTGCTAACTATCTCTGATTGCTTAGGGTCTTTAGCCAAAAATCTGCCAAAGGGGGAGTTTGTAGTTGTTTAGTTATTGGCTTGCATTTTTGGTAAATCCCAAGTGTATGTGTGAATGTCATGACTGATGTCATAACATTCTAGTTTAGTTTGTACTGATTCATTAGGTACCTTTGCAGAAACATATTGTCATACAGGTACTGATGTTTATGAGTGTGTATCTGAGCATTTTGCAAAATGATCACATTTACCAAAATCAGTAAACAGGAATTCAGATGTCATAACAAATGTTAAGACATCCTGTTCTGAACTAACAGGTTTGCAGTTTGGTTAATTCTGAGTTTTTTCAAGAAAATGACTCAGTCTTTCCAGAACAGAATCTTGCGTTTTCTTTGGGTTAACCTAGCTCAACCCTAACCTGGTTGATAAAGTCCTGTGACCTAGTCTTAAGGTCAAATGGAATTAACCCTAGATTTTTTTGGAAACCCTAACTGAAGATGCAACTGCTATATATTCAACAGAGCTGCTGTTTTGAAAGCAATCCCTTTTTTGGACAGAAGATCTTTTGTAAGCTGTATAGTTTTAACTATTGTAATCCAAGCAATTATCATTGTGATAAGTGACTTGGAATAGGTTTTTAATTGTAAGGGGTGTGTAGCACTCAAAGCTTTGAAGCAAGAGTGTTTGTATGTCTCTTGACTAAAGCTGTGAAGCAGAGTCAAGTTAGGTGTGTGTATCACTCAAAGCTGTGAAGCAAGAGTGGTTGGGTTGCTTGATTAAAAAGCTGTGAAGCTTAATCAAGTGTATGTTTTTGAAGAGTGTCTTCATCAATTCATTAGTCAAATTGTTTTATGTATCACTGCTGTGATTGAGGGGGAGTGAGTAGGAACTCAGGTTTAAGTTGTACTTAGATTGAAGTTGCATTGGGTAGGTCTTAAGTGAAGGAGATAAACTGGTTGGTTTATTCCTGAATTAACATCTCTTATAGTGGATTTCCTCCCTGGCTTGGTAGCCCCCAGAGTAGGTGTTGTTGCACACTGAACTGGGTAAACAATTGACTGTGTTCTTTACTGTTTTTGTATTTACTGTCTTATAGAAAGTCAGATACGATGTCATAACATTAAACGTGACATTGAGTATCTGCAGCCAGAATTTTATGCCTTATTATTGTATAATTTTATTGTTGCGTGATATTTTTTCATGCATTCATTGGTGAGGGCTTATTGCTTTGTTGTTGGTCTGGAATGGAATTGTGACGAGGGCTTATTGCTTTGATGTTGGCCTGGAATGGAGTTGTGATGAGGGCTTATGATATGTTGATGTAGGTCTCATTGCAGGTTGATGTAGGTCTCATTGCATTGCATTAATGATTGAATTAATGTCGTATGATGTGAATGATGGTTGTTTATGATGTATTGTTTGTATGATGTGATTTACTACTCCTTAGAATGTATTATTCACAATGTGATTATGGAATGAAATTCTCACCCCTTTTGTGTTATTGTGTCTATGCTCCTTGGGAGTACATATAATCAGGTACACGAGTAGTTCTTGAAGATATGTTAACATATCGAGTCTTATGAGTCGTTCCGATATGTAACACGAGATTTGGGCCTTTTACTATGTTTTTGCATGATTTCAATTGTTGCACATTTATTTTAAACTTATCATGGACCATATATTGTGGAGTTTGATTTTTTGTTGAGGCTAGAATGTCATTGAACCGATTTAAGTTGATTTTCCGTTGCCGAATAAATATTTTTAATTAACAAAGAAATAAAGTGTTTTGAAACTTTATGGATTATGTGATATCCCATTGTGGACACTGATGAATTCTTTTTCATTATTTTATATTATATTTATTAATTTTGGAAATGGGGTGTTACACTCAACACCCAAGTGGAAAATATCTCACCTTACTACATATCATAGAAGTATAGTAGCTCACATCACTACAAGAATCGACAAGAGTATAATCTTTTGAGAAAAAAGTTTTAAAGTAAAAAAACAAAGTGGAAAAATGATTTGAATGAGGTTAATGACTTTTACTATTGTAAAAAGATGTCAAAGTATGGTTAAATTGATTAAAGTTAAATTAAGAATTTTTTTGAAAATTCATGGACCTAAGTCCAAGTTTATTATGAAAGCGGTTTAAGTTAGAAAACAAGAAGAGTTTTGAAAAGGAGGGAGAAGATTTTTGAAATTAAAGAAGATAGGAGGAGATGAAGGGATTATCCTAGAGAATAAGGTAAAAGCCAAGGTAAATAACAATCTAACCAACAAGAAGCCAACACTTGACATATGAAGTCAATGTATAATTCTCATTATTTGGATTGAAACAAAGCAAGTATAAATACTAAACCTCTAAGGAATACCAAGCTTCAGATGAATTTAGTCTTCACAAAAATTGGGCAGAGTAACGACTGTATATAAAGGAATTCTCAATCACAAACAAAATATATAATCAGAATGACCTACATACAAATAAAGTCAACCCAATGCCTTGGGGTAAACCCCAAGAACTTCAGACAAAATAATAACAAAGCAACAAGGTCCCCAAGTATCAAGGCTTCTAAACCTAAGTCCAAGAGATCCATAACTCCACAATGCCAAGGATAGTAACCAAATATTCCAAGTAACCTTAACATTTTTTATTATTCAAGTTGATTATTAAGTGTCTTTAAAAGAAAACAAAAGCTCATATGAGTAAAGATAAAATGGCATAAAGATAAATGCTCAAGTGAGCAAAATAAAAATAGTATGGAATGTAAATGCTAAAATAAATGGTGCATAAAAGTAAAAGCACAAAAATAAAGGCATAAAGTAAAGGCATAAATTAAAGTTAATTTTTTGTGAATTAGAAGTTAGAATTCAAGTACAAAAGGTCTATTGAATGACCATCTTGAAGCTTGCTTTTGAAAACTCATTAGAAGATTGATAAAATCAAAACCTCTATGTTGTACCCTAAAATTTTCCCTCCCATTCTACTCAAGAAATGCTCCTTAAGAACCTCAATTGCTCAAGGTTGACCAAGAATTGATCAGATAAATTCTCCTACTAAGAATTGGATTTCCAAATAGGATTACACAAGTTTTGAATCACTGACACTAGATCAAAGAGAGAACAATTCGAAAGCATGTATGAGGAGGCTTTATGAAGTCTTTGATTTGATGTACTTTGAATGTGTGAGGAGGCTTTATGAAGTCTTCGATTTGATGGACTTCGAATGTATGAGGAGGCTTTATGAAGTCTTCATTTGATGGACTTCGAATGTCTGAGGAGGCTTTATGAAGTCTTCGATTTGATGGGCTTCAAATATGTGAGGAGGATTTCATGAAGTCTTCATTGATGGTGAGCTAATAAAGAGTTTCACTATGTTAAACCGTTATCGAAGGGTTTCATTTTGAAACTATTGAAATATGAGCTATTCGAAGCATTTCAAAGAAAGACACTTGTTGATTGAATTGGAGCTTCGAAAAGAAGAAGGTTTTGATTTCAGAAGCTCTGATCTCATCTAAGGAAACATGTGGAAGTCTAATGGTTCAAAGGACATAGCATAGTGAGAAAGAGTTGATACTTAGATTGGAAGGGGATCTAAAAGAACAAGAGCTGATTCGACAAGGTTGACTTTTCCAGATCAGGCAATCGAAGTAGATAGTGACTCGATCGAAGAAACCATGATGTTGAGGCTTTATGGAATTCGAATCAGAGCTCAGAGCCATCAAAGAGAATAATGCTTAGGAGTTGGTCGAAAGAAAGAATCAATATAAATGGTGACTAAATTGAAGATGCTCTGATAAGGAAAGCTCTGAACAATTCGAATTGGAATTCAGAGCCATCAAAGGGAATAATGCTCTGATGAGGAAAGCTCTGAGCAATTCGAATTAATGTAGTTGGTGACTTAATTGAAGAAGCTCCGAAGATGAAAGCTCCGAGAAATTTGAATTTGTGCAAGGGGCCAACCATAAATTTTCCAGGTTCACTCAAAGCTCAAAATGGCATGAAATATCTCAAAATGACAACTTTTCAAATCCTTGATTTTTGGTTTCAAAGCCATGGTTAATGGCTGATATCTTTTGATTCTGCTTTCAAAGCCATGATTAATGGTTGTTTCATGTCGTATTCGTTCACCACCACACTCCTATAAATACCAGATTAAATCAAAAGCAAGAGGGGGGATCACACATACTGCATCACACAGAGCACCCATTGCCTATCGAAGCTGCAGACACACTGCCTCAGAAAACCATATCAAATTCTCAAAAACCTCCAAAGTGATCAAAATAAAAAACACCTTTTGCAGGCACCCTCTGTCCAAACAAGTACTATACTTGTATTCTTGAGATTCCCAGGGAGGCATCCAGACCTTTAAGAAAACAGTTCTACAACCAAAGCTGCAGATCGAAGCATACCGGCCATAGGTATAATTTTGAAATTCAATCTCTTAATCTAAGCACATTTATTCGTTCTAATGTGTTTTGTGCATGTTTATAATGAAGCGCTAGACAGGTTACAATCCTCACAGACCTGCCATTGTTAGGGCATTTGAATTATGGTTCCTTCGAATCTCAGGATTCATGGTATTTCAAGATGAAATGTCTTTCAATTCAAACTCAGGGGGGTTCGAATTAAGATGATGCAGCCACAGGCTGTCGAATCCAAGACCAGATTCGACCCAAATATGGAATTTTTGTTTTGCTTTTCTAATGAATTTCCTACAGATCCAGTGTTCCCAGATCGAAGAAGTATGTCATACACCATCATTCCTTTGCTGCCAGATGCTGGCCAATCCAGAGCCAGTGCCCCCAAATATGCAGTCTATCATGTACCTTCGACCAACTTCTTCATTGGATCGAAAGGCAGCTTAGGTCTCTTTTCAATCCGGGCCCGCATCCTGCAAGTTGCACCTTTTTTTCTTTACTTCCTAATCCATTTATTTTTCCTCTTTTATTATTTTATTTCTTCTAGTTTTAACCAACATGAAATCAGACAAAAAACACCAAAAAAATTAGATTTTAGTTTTTTTTATTAAGATTATTTTTTTCAATTAATTAATTATTTATCTTAACATTTTCTTAAAACTAAAATTAAGCAGACTTAGATTTTATTCTCAAAATAAAATAAAACACAAAAAAAAAAGATTTCATTTTCTTTAGGATCTAGACGTCTTTTCTAACTCACGCACATTTTTTTATTTTAGCATTTCCATTTTCATATTAATGTATCTGCTTATGGGATGTAAGAGAATTAACTAGGACTCTTTTACCATTTTTATTTATTTTTCCCAAGTTTTTGGACATGTAATCAGTCCCCAAAGCCTTGTAATAGCGTATATTTTAATTCCCACATTTTTATTTCCAGTACATATATTAACTGTTAGATATATGTCTAATAGGATTGCATGATAAGACTAAAAGTGAACGCTAGCAAACCTAACATCAAGATAAATAACTTAAATACAATACAATCGCACATGCACACCTCTAGGGTATTCCTGAAGAAGTGAAAAGCACAAGAGGGGGGGGGGGGGGGGGGGGGTTGAATTGAAACTTAAAAATAAAAAGCAATTAACACAATGATTTTTATCCTGGTTTGCTTGATCTTAAACTACTCCAGTCCACCCGCCAAGGTGATTTCGCCTCTCTCCAACGAGGACTTAATTCACTAATCAAACTGATTACAATTCTACTTTGACAACTGCCAAAGTCTTCTTGAGTACAACCACAACCCAGTTTATCTCATAAAAATTCATTAATCAAAATAAGGAATCATAAACAATTTTTGGAGAGTAGTATGAATATAATTTGTTTTGCAGCGTTGAGAGATTGTTTAGAGCAGTTGTATGAAATCATAAACGATTTAGCCTTTGAGCTTGTTTATATAGGTGTGGCAATCTGTCCAAATGGAAACATGATAACTGTCATACACTTTCCATAATGATAAGATCCTTGTCTGATTTTAGCCATTGTAAATGATACTGCCTTGATGGAAAAGTAACACTTCAGAACTTAAGGAATCTTGCTTGCTGCTTTGCTTCAGAACTTGGGAAGTCAGAATCAAGGTTCTGTTTGCACGTTGGACTTTCATTCAGAATCAAGATGTCTTTCTCTTTAGCTCAAATTCTGATCTTCATACTTCATAACATTCTGATTACTCATCTTTAGCACTTTTATAGCTTAACTTCTGATGCAGTTCTGTCAGAACTTTTGTTCAACATAGAACACAAATTTATAGTGCATATTTGTTCTTTGTGTTTGTTATCATCAAAAATCTTATGAGGGTTGTAGAATCAAACTATGTTCTAACAATCTCCCCCTTTTTGATGATGACAAAAACTAGGATTTTTCAATAGACATATACAGAACAAAAAGCTTAAGAGAGTCTCCCTCTGAGTTGAGTACTCAAATAGAGATGAAATACTTCCCTGAAGTTCCTTCTCATCAGAGCTTTTGATGCATCTCCTTCTGTCTTTATCCGAATTTGTTCTTGTTTATGCTTTCAGAAAAAATAAGAAGTTAAGATATTCAGAATGTTTGAGACCTTGTCCCGGTAAACTGTTATTGAAAATATCTTACGTTCTCCCCCTTTTTGTCAGGTATCAAAAAGCAATATAATCACAAATAAACAAAGTAAAAAAGGATGATTTGTATTAAAACAGATTGCAATGACATCTATCAGAAACAGATAAGACAAGATAATGAAAACAGAAAACAAGTTAAAAAATCTAAGACGAAGGGGGAAGTCGTGTGAACAACGCTTCTAGCAAGCTCTTAATCTGAGTGCTTGATTCTTCTTACTTTCCCAGCATATCCTTGATTTCTTTGGTTGTGTCTTCCTATTTATCCAATCTTGCGTGGATTACATCATTCTCCTTCTTCAGCTCTTCCAAAGTTTGCATGACCAGAGACGGAGCTGGTGTTTCCTCAAAGGTTGCAAGTCTTTCAGAACACTCTGCAACCTCTTCTGATTCATCTACTTCTTCAATTGTATTTTCCATTTCTTGAACAATAGCCAGAGGGTGACTATCAGAACATGGTTCAGTAACTTCTGAAGGTTGGTGCTCTTTCCAGAGAGCATTATCTAGCAGAAGAATTGGCTTCTTTTCTCAGTGGCTCAGAACTTGATCTTTGAAGGCTTTCAGCTGATCACTGAAGTTCTGTTGAGCCATATCATAACTCAATTCTTTCAGCCTCTGGGATTCAGAGTTGAACCATTTTCTGAATCTATCCCAAAGAGAATCAGAAGCAACATGATTAGAATTCTCTAGACTTGCTTGCTTTAAAGAATTAACCCATTTATGTATTTCTGTTTCAAAAACCAACAAGTTCTTACCAACATCTGTTTTGGTTAAGGTTGGTTTAGGGTTGGGAATGCCAATTTTATTGGTGGTTGAAGCTAGGTGGTCCAGCGCTTCTAAATCAATTATTATTCGGAGATGATCAGCTGGACGGTTAATGGGAGAGGGAGTAGGATAATCAAATATTATGATTGGTGAACGAGGAGTGTTTGGTGGTGTGGAATGATAGGGTGAAGGTATTTCTGGAATGTCTAATATGGAGAGAGTTTGACGAACCATAAGAGGTTCTGTTATTCAGGAATAAAGGTAGTGGTATCAGAGTCTGTAAAAGAATCTTCTGATTGGTTTGCGGTAGCGTGTTGATTTTCTGGTTCACGGGTTTCAGAGTTTGGATTTTCAGTTTGGGGAGTGTGAGAGTTTTCATTTCCTGGTTGAGGATAATGGAGGTTTTGATGTTCTGGTTATGGAGAGTGGAGGTTTGGATTTTCTGGTTGTTGAGAATGGAGGTTTGGATTTTCTGAGATAGGTGATTGAAAGTCTTGAGCAAATAGTTCAATATCAGAAAGAACTCTTGCAAGTTCTAGCTGATTTTGTTCTGGATTTGGATTGGGGGAGTGAGGTTCATTTAAGAAGCTTCCAAGAGTTACAGAAGGATCAAACTCTATGTCTAAAGTGTTTGGAAACTTTATGGATTTTTGGATTATGTGACATCCCATTGTGGACTCTGATGAACTCTTTTTCATGATTTTATATTATATTTATTAATTTGAGAAAATGGGGTGTTACAATTGGTATTAGAGAAGGCCGGTCCATCCGGCCAGGTTGTTGAGTCAGTAACATAATATGACAGTTGAATACTTTCGAGGTATTTTTCTCTAGTACGCGACATTTGTTTGAAACATTGTTGGTGCTTTCTTGATTTTTCTATTCACTTGTTTGCAGAAGTGGGATTGAAACAAGTGGGGGAGAAGCTCATGGTTCTCTGAGACGGTTCATGTGTGAACAGTTGGCTCAGTGTTCCGCGAATCGCATAAGTGCAAAGATCGACGAAGCCGTGTTGTTTCCCGAATTTAGAGGAAGTACGAATTCAGGATTTAAGTCTAACAGTCAGACAAAGTGTTCTTATGGGGGAATGATGATGTACTCGTGTTGTTCGCATCTCTAGAAGTGAAAGGCGATAATACGACTAATGATGTACCCGTTGTGGGTGAGTATTGATGTTCTCCCTGGAATAATTGCAACTTGTCGTTAGAGCGAAATGTTAGATTCACTTAATGTTAGCCTTAGGGTGAACTATCTAGAATTAAACCAAGTGATTACGAAGTGTTTCAGTGAGTCAATGTAGATTCTCATGCCTGAAGGTTGTACGGATACAAGGTTCTCATTTGTTAGTCAAGTAGAGTCGCCTCAAAGGGAAAAGAGAATTGTTAAAAGTTGCTTCTCAGAGGTTATAGAGCAATGTGACGACTAGTGATATACAAGAGGTGTGTAATTTCTTGATGGTCCCCTAAGGACATTAGCTAAGCGAGTAAAATAGCTCTTAGAAGATGAAACTCAGGTGATTGTGATGTTTCAGTAATGTCAGTTGACTGTGAAGCTGTCAGTGTTGAGTTACCATTGTGTATGATGTCGATATTTTGAATGGTGATATAATGATGGTTTTCTGTAAATGTTATTGTTGGAGTCAGGTAAGTAATTGTCGGATGTTGTTAACGCTTTTGGGTGATTGGGAATTGCGAATCAGATTCATAACTCAAATATACTAGTAGTCTTGTGAGAAGAATTAGATTTTTGATGTTTTGGAAACTGAGGTTTTGGCAACGTAATATGTCTTCTGAGTTATAAGAGGAACGACGTTTTGGGTTGAGAAGAAAAGCGATATTCATGTCGAGAAGTAGCAAAAAAGTGCTTCTGCACTGCATGTAACCAGATACTAATATATGGCTACCCGGGTACACCATCAAACAATAGTGTTGATTGGCTATTTTGAGAGGTGTTACTGGTTACCGCTATTAGGGTAACCCGTTACCGTTGAGTTGACAACATTTTGTAATTCTTTGAAAAATTCATAACTTGAGTTCTAGACGTCTGGTTTGAGTTCTGTTTGAAGCGCTAGAAAGCTAACATTATGACATTTATTTTAAAAATGGTTCTAGCACCTGGAAGTAATTTATTTTCACGTGATGATGTTGGATGAGAGGCGAAATTTGATGTTGATCTTGTGCTTGGTACCATAATTATTCCTATGGCACCATACTAGATGTTAGTTCAAAGTTAGGAGAATTGGAAAAGTTATTAGAAGATGTGCGGAGAAATAAATTTGTAAAACCGAATGTATCATTTTGGGAGATTTGATGTCATTAGTTAAGGAAAAAGAAAGTAGTATGAAATTGTGTGTGGATTACCGATAACTGATTAAAGTATTTGTTGAGGTTACATATCCACTTCAGATGACTGACGATTGGATGGACCAACTGGTAGGCGAGTATGTTCTCAGTATAATTGAATTGGGGTTGGATTATTATCAGATACAGATGAAGAGTGGGGATAGTTAGAGGAAAACTTTTAGAAATCGGTGGAGTTATTTTGAATAATTAGATCAGCTCGTTGCAGTATTTATTGAAGAAATTCTGATTTAGTCTGAGTTATAAAAAGGAAACGTTGAATGTTGTGATTCGAAATTCGATGTCGGAAGGGAAGAAAATGTATGTTTGGATGTCAGGATGTAGATCATGATTTGAAGAGGTGAATTTTATTGAACATTGCTATTTCGAATGATGATATATGTGGAATCTATTCAAAGTAAATAGAGGTATATATTGAGATGCTCTGAAATTGGTTATGGAGACTAGAAGATTTTCAGGATTAATTGGTTATTATCACAGTTTGCATGAGATGAGGTCAAGTGAGACATGTTGTTAGGGAATGAGTTAAGGGAATTAGATGTTTGACATTAGTAAGGATGTGAATGTATTAGATAAGTGTATGGAGATGAAACTTATGCCGATTAAGGATGATTAGAAGACGATAATTTTTGAAGTGAAGAGAAGTAATACTAGAGGAAAGATAAATTCAAGAAGGATTGGAATCATGGATATGAAAGAAAAGTATAGACATGAGTTAGGGAGAAACTGCGGAGTTCTATCACTAACTATATGAAGGAATGGTAGTGTTGATATTATTATTAGAATGAGATATAAATGTGAGTTTAAATGAAAGAGTAAGGATTTACTGATATGGTCAAAGTCTTCTAATTGGGTAAAGACTTCTTTTGGAACGAAATGATTTGGATTATACTTAGTGTAATAGTTTTCTTTATTAGAATATACTTAGCAATAATGTTGTGTTGCATGCGCGTAAGGGAGACTATGAAATGATTTTTGGTGTTTATGTATCATTGACGAGGTAGAAATGAAGGAAATTAAGAAAAATGTTTGTAAGGCTTGGAGAGGTTGTTGGACATTATGCTCAAGCAACTTTGAACATAAGGTGAAGGATGCTATTATAGTTGGGTACTGATGATTTATTCCACCATTATGGTTTTTGGCTACCTATTGACAAATTGAGGAACTGATCACCCTTGATCTCTTGTTGATAGTAGACGAAATCGTGTTGGATGGGATATACTTATCGTGCCATCTTGATGATGTGTAAAGTGAATTGTCCTTTTTATTGAGAGCATAGTTGTTTAACATTTTGTGTAAACCTTATACAAAAGTGGCTATGAAGGAGTTGGGACTTATTAAACAGTTTAGAGACTTGAGTTGGTATGTGAGCTAACGTTGCAGAGTGGAAGGTTGCGAATATCTAAAGTGAACAATGATTTTATGGTGGATATTAAAGAGATTTAGAAACTAGATGTGAAACTTTTAGATTTGATGGTTGATGGGAACCAAATGAGGACAATGACCTTAAGGTAGGCGATCAGAGTGGCGCAACTGAAACGTGATGTGGCGCTATTCATTATGTAGAGTGACTTGTTAGGAGTCAAGTTGTAAACATCATAAGCCTTCAGGGCTTGTGCAAACCATTGGACATTCCATAAGGGAAGTGATAAATGAAGAGTTATTATATATTATTTGTGTTATTGCCATTTCAATAGGCATATTTAATTGTATGCTCGATTGGTGGGACGTAGCACTGTGGTACTAGTGTTATGTGTCAATGTTGTTGATATTACCATTATGTTAATGGTCATATAACGTTGTTGTGGTGTAATGAGGTGCTAGATCATGTATCCTAGGGTGATTGGATAAGGAGTAAAATGAAATATCTGCGTTCATACCTAGATAGCGTTGCAACTTGTTTAATTATTGTGGTTAGTAATATGGAATGTTGATTAGTGGTATCTGAAATATTTCTAAACAAGTTGTGAGAGTTGAAGAGTAGGATGCGAGAGTCGTACCCATAGTTGTTTTATCTTGTAAACTTTTGAGGACGAAAATCTTCTAAGTGGGGGAGAGTTGTAACACCTCGATTTAATTAGAATAATTTTTATTTAAAATAATTATATGAGATGATGTGTTTACTTGTGTTGATATATTTTATGATGTTATGTGATGCAATTTGAGAAAATTAAAGGTTGAGGTGTTGAGGGGTGTATGACTAAAAGTGTAAAGAACATGGGGGTGAATGGAGAATATTAGTAATATTAGTATTATTATTATTATTATTATTATTATTATTATTATTATATTATTTGTTATTAATTATTATGAATAAAATACTGTTTATAATATTAAAAATTAAATAAGTAATTAAGTCGAGGAAGGGCATTTTTGGGATATAGACATTAGGGGTCTAGAGATCGATATAAGAAAACAAAAGTGAGACACGACAAATAGATCGTAGAACGAGAAAAGTAAAGGAGAAGGGAAAAGCTAGGGCAAAGATGAATCCACAATCTTAGGAAGATCAAAGCTTCAAATTAAGGTAAGGGTGTGAATGGATTCTATATTTGGTGATTTTATATGAGATGATAGTGAGGGTTCCTTTCCCTCTTAGGTTGTTTTTGAATGATTGATGTATGATATGTTTTTATTTGATTTGATTGATGTTTTTGTATGTAATATTACATAAAATTATGATGTTATGATTGTGATTTGTTGTTGGTGATTTTTGTTTCTATAATGATGGTACCATAAAACCCCAATCTAAAACCTATTAGTAATGAAAATTAGGATTAGGGGATTTGATGATGGAATATGAGCGATAATTGATGTATGGAGAGTGGTGCATTGTGATGGTGTTGTACCCCAAAATTTACCCTCTCATTTCTCAAAAGATCATCATGGACTCTCAGGTTTGCTTCTATCAAGTTCCAAGTTTTGAATTACAACTTTTCAAGAAAATCATTCACAAGGGCAAAATGGTCAAAAGCACGTTGAAAAGTCAAACTTGGACTTTTAGATCAAAAATCAAGTTTCAACAATTATATTTCATCGAGACATGAAATTAGTTCATCAAAAAATCAGAAGTCAGAAGTTACTTTGAAAAAATCAAATTTCTAAACATTTAGAAAATTTTCGGTGTCAAGAGAATATGATACTTCAGAACTTCTGAGCCAACCTCCATGCAAGTGCAGTCAAAAGTTGCAAACACGGTTTAGAGCATGATGCTTCAATCAGAACATGTAGAAGTGATGCTCTTTAGTCAGAACATGATTCTTCAACATATGAAGGCTATGTTCAACGCTTCGGTCAGAACATCACCCTTCGAGTCTCATTCTGGTCTTCTGCGATCAGAACATCACCAAATCCCAAGACCTTGTTTAAACAACCTGCTGCACTGCTACATCACAGTACTCTAACCAGTAGCTAATCCAGTCCACGCCTGCATTTTCCCAAATCCCATATTTGCACCAAATACAAAAAGCTGTGATAAAAAAGAAATGGAACAATGTACCAAAAAAGTTTAAATCCCAGTTGTTTTCCCCCCAAAACCACAGCAAATTCACCTGTAAATAAGTTTCTCCATCACACATTCAAGGGGCTGGTTTTTTAAGAGAGAAAATTGTCAAAAGACAGAAAAGAAAACTCTGAAAACTTCATAAAAAAATCTAGAATTCCCAAACAGAAAACAAAACCTTTGTTCTTTCCTTTGAATCAAAGAACTTGGCATTTTCTCTCCCGTTGCTCTTGCTGACTCCAAAACATTTGAAGGCAACAATTCAGGTTCCAAGCACACGCTCCAGATTCAAGGTAAGTCTTTCTGACTTTGCATCTTCTCATTCAGAACATCATTAAATATGTAAATATCACAATATTAATTTTGTCCATATCATTGCATAAGTAGGAAAACTGTGGATCAGAACTTCTTGATTAAGGCTAGGCTCAGAATTAGGATTAGAACTTGTATAAACTGCTGTGCTTTTATCCTCTTGATTTGCTGTTAAGGATTGAATAAATTGCTGATGTGTTGATTAATATGATGAAAGAGTTAAAATGTAACACATAACTTCTGTTTTTCATTCACCATTTTAACACACAGAGTTTCTAGGATTTTCTCACTGTTTAAGCACGCATAACTTCTGAGTTCTCTTTACCATTTTAACACACAAAACTTCTGATGCTCATTCACTGTTTTAGCACAACACATAACTTCTGAGTTCTCCCTACAAGTTAAACACACTGAACTTCTGATGCTTCCACTCGCTGTTTTAACACTCAAAATTTCTGATTTTCCACACGCTGACAACGCACTGAATTTATGATGTTCACTCACTATTTTAGCGCAATACAGAACTTCTGACTTTTGGCTCACTGTCTGAATACCACCCAGAACCTCTATTTCCTTTCCTTCTGACGTTTCTTACAGGACCTCAGAGTGTACCAATCCATAACTTCTGATTCCACTGATGTTCCTTTCTGAGTCACCACGCGCCTGGCTTCAGAACTTCTGATCCTTGTTATTTTGCTTGCAGCAGCACGCTTGTTTCTATCCTTCATTTATTTTATTTTTTATCATTTTCAATATTAACCCTTTTTTTATTAATATAAAAAATACATAAAAATATTTTCTTTTATTAATTAATTTATTTCTTTTTCTTAATTCATTAAGATAAAAAACCATTTTTAAACAAGTCCTTTTTCTCTTTTGCATTGTACATTTCATTATGGTTGTAATAGTTAAATAGGATTTAAATTCTTGCATCCCCCTATTTGTAAATATGTACCCCCATCCCTAAAATATTGTAATAGCGTAGGACTTTATATTCCCGCAATTTATCGCTTTCCAAATAAATGCTAGTGATTAGGGCGTGTATGGCAAGATATGAAATTAACGAATAGACCACCATAATCAAGACTAAATGCATGCAATAAAACAAACTTGCATCCTTAGGGTAATTCCACTTTGTTTCCTATCGGAAAAATAGTCATTTCCCTCGAACATGAATGTTTTAGAAAAAGACCCTCGATAAAAGATCGTAGTCCCACGATGATCCTTGATGTTGCCTTTGATAAACGATCTAGTCCCTCACACGACATTGCTAAAATGTTCCATGGGTTGCCTTCTATGACTATACAAAAATGTCCCGCACCCGTACCTTCACATCCAACGATGGGACTTCTTACCAAATCAATGGTAAGATAGTAACATCTAAAGGAATAGGAAAAGAACGTCTAATACCTTTTGAGTAGGTAGATTCGCTCCTAGTTGCTCACTTGCTCACAACGAAAACATTTTTATACACCAACACATCTCTTTGAACTATTTTCAAAACCAACACTTTGTACGCATTCTTAT